>OY856409.1:686545450-687215450 GCA_963693085.1 Alisma plantago-aquatica
TATAACGTGAAGGATAATTCTAATGAAGGTGTGTTTGAGGTTTATCATGCCGGTGGTACTAGTTGTCCCCGTGTTTTGAAGAAAGATCCATCTACTGATATGTTATCCTGTAATTGTTTCATGTTAGAATTAAAAGGAATTCCATGTAGGCACATTCTTTCTTATTTAAAGAGTTGTGATTTTTTTCACTCTTCCTGAGCCATATACATATATATATATATATATATATATATATATATGCTAAAATAATTGTGTACCCGAGTACATGTATCTTACATGTACACATCTTCATTTATGATGATTATTAAACTATATTGATCCATCTAACCTTATGGATCTTATGTATACCCTTTAGATAAGATGTGTATCAAAAATAATCATAATCTGATACCCATACATCATCTAATGAGTGAATATGAGTATTTTGTAATCGACGGTAACTTGTAGAAACTACAAAAACCATTGCATGATATATAGCTATATCTCATGATCCATATGAGATATGTTGATGATTTTTTAAACATGTATAATATATATAATGTTGAATCAATCCATATGGTTGGATTTTATCAACATACACCAGATGTTCCATTTTAATGGCCGGTACACACTTCCTATATATATATATATATATATATATATATATATATATATATATATATATATATATATATATATATATATATATATATATATATATATATATATATATATATATATATATATATATGAGGTGGAGCACGGGATATAGAGATCACCCTTTGGTTTTTGGCAAAGTATCCGCTACGCATTCATCCACTAGAAGTACACTTGAGATGGTTCCTACTTGCAATTCAGTTTGCAGGAACAACGCTATAGATATTTATCATGATTGGCTCATTGCTTTGCAGAAGGAGCTGTCAGAATTAAATGTTGATGATGTTGGTGTAACTTGTTCTAACACAACTTGTTTTGTTGCCATGGTCAACATTCCTAGTATCTCCAAAACTGAAGGAAGACCTAGAGTTATTTCTCAGTCTAAAATGAGACAGTGTAAAAGTTGCATAGTTGTTTGTTTAACTTTCTGTTTGTTTTATTTATGTGTAGGAACTGAGAATGTTGTTTCTTGAAAGTTGTGGTTGGTATTTTTGTAGTGGTTCATCTATAAGTGTTCCTTTTTAGTTACATTTCAGAACCTTTGGTTAATTTTTTTATCCATAGTTACTTTATATGTCTAATAATTACTTTCCAGTATACACAGTTACTTTTTGGTTCACATTGTTATTTTTCTATTTTCATGCATACTCTTCTATTCATAGAGATACTTTTCTGGATTGTGGTGTTCCTGATTGATATGTTACTTGTCTTGACTGATCTGTAATGATGCTCCCTGCTCCACTGTATTGTTGTTGTTAATGCTTCTTCCGATGTTGGCTTCCTAATGTGGATCTACTGTTACTTCTATTATTGAAGTTGATTATTGAGTTGTTTTAGTGTAATGTTATCCAAATATTTAATGTGTGAGTCATGTAAAAAGTTGATATAAATATAATGGTTCATATGTACTTTGTGACAGTTATAATTCACATTTGATCACATTTTAATTTTATTGTTACTCTTTTCTATGGAGCTGCAAATGTATCAAATTCAAATGTATGTTAAAGATTATTCAATGTTTGGTGGGCATATGATATGTTCTTTCATTTTCTATTTATAGCATTTGTGTTCATTTTTTCTATTTTCATTATTTAGTATCATATTTGAGAAATCCTTATTGCTATAAACTAGTCCTTACTCAAGATCAGGTTAATTCTATTACAGTTCAATCATAAACTTATTTTTATGTCAAAAGATTCTTTGTGTACTATATAGTTACTCTTTGTGTCAATATGATATGTTATGGGTGCACCTGTTATGCTTGAGTTGTTCGTGTTACTTTTTATTCCACATAGTTACTTAAATATTCAAAGATTTGCTTTATAAATAGAACTATGACACTTTGTAATTTATTAGCTGCAACATAATAATTGTGTAACACTATCTTCATATAGTTACATTTTTTATCAAGAATGGCTTGTTTTTACTTTTTATAACTATCTTACATTTGTTAACCCAAACTTCAAAAATACGTATGATCGTTACATTGTAATTTATACAGTTACCTTTCAGATTGTTGAGTTACTTTCTAGTTTAATAAGTTACGTTTTACATGATACATTTACTTTTTTTTCAAAATGTTACTTTTGGTTGCTATATTTATGTTTTTGTTCATATTGTTACTTTTTAGTTAGAATAATCACACTTCATTGTTCAGCAACAATCACAAGAATGTGTTGAACCTTATGAACATGTTAATCATAATGAAAGTCGTCATTCTTAGATATATAGCTCAGATATATAACATGATCGTTCTAATTGAACACAGCCGTTCTAAAAAGAGAAAGAATCACTTTTTTGTTACATTATGGAACTCTACGTTACTCTCGAGTACCCAACGTTACTGAATAATGTCCAGTAGTTACATTTTCGTCCACAATGTTACTTTCAATTTTTATATAGTTACTTGGTACACCATGTTGTTACTTTTAAGTTGACAGAGTCACTTTTCAGTTCATATAGTCAATTTACATCTGTTATGAACATACCTTGTTATTTTATCCTAATATCACAAAAAATATTAAACCTTATGTTCAGATAGTTGTATACTTATTAAGAATTCCTTAGTATTTACATTTCAGAATCTTTTGTTACTTTTTTAATGAACAATTACTTTATATGTTAGTTAATGACTCTATAGTACATAGAATTACTTTTCAGTTTAGACTATTACTCTATCATTCTCATAGTTACTTTTCTATGAAAGTACTTACTTAACATTTTACATATTTACTTTTCTCTTCAGGGAGTTATTTATTAGATAGAACAAGCATTTTCTGAAGCTTATCACAATCATTATCTACATATATATGACTTGTGATACAACATGTCATACACAATAATTCTCTTCCATATGAACACCAGATAGATAAAGTTAGAAGACCATCCAATGAGCTCCAAACTTATAGGGACAAACTTCATACAAAAAGCATCAAACCCATACATATTACTATAATCAGAACCATAATATCTACACAAACATAAACCCATAGAACTTTTTTTCTCTCCAGACTCCAAATGTAATTTTTTATTCAACCCAGATTATACTTCAGACTCAAACTGTATTTTTCAGAGTTAACATACGCATCTTCTCAAGCATCATTTCAAAATCACATTGTTTTACTATATTATTTTCTAAAACTTGTACTTAATCTGACACAAGCCATGTATTCAGGCTTGGTATAACATCATCAGACTTGTCTTCATTTTTCTTGTCACCTACTCCTTCTTTTGACTCTTCATGATCTTGAGTAGGTTCTGTTTCTGGCTGTAGTCTTCCCCTTTTCATCATTCCTTGGAAGATCTCTGCCCTAATTGCAGGGATGTCTTTACTTGTGAAGTTCATTTCTTTTCCATTCACCAAGCATTCAAGATACTTCATAATGTATACTCTACAATCAACACCATCATCTTCTTGTTGGGGACATTCAGGGTACTCTATTATCCATTGAGACATTTGACTTCCACGCTCTGGCACACCCCTGAAGAACTCATGAACAGATTCCACCTGCATGCAAAATCAAATATTGTTAAGTACAATGTAACCAACACCATTTTCATTCAAAAGTGAATTAAACAATGTTTGACTTTTCTTAGCCATCTAATGACTTCTTTGTTAGAGCTGAACTTTCTAGGCATTGAATTGTAACATCTATGCACCCCATCTCTAAAACTCGCCTCAAGCAAGTGTCAGTGATTATCGTTGTTCAGTATTGCAAACACTGGATTCATTGCAAAAAATTTAGGGTCGGGTACATTGAATAGAGGTGATAGCATATTGATCTCCTTTATTGTAATGCCAGCCACCATCATGTTCAGCTTTTGCTATAAAAACAACAATCCAAATTACATTGTTGTAACCTTTATTGTATTTTAATAAGTTGGTCTAATCTAGTGTAATAGTGGTTTCTCTTATCGGTACATAAGTGCTCAAACAATGCCATGACAATGCCTTCTTCCTCTTTTTACATGTTGTTTCTTTCAGCATTTGAACAAAGAAATCCATAACGTGAAAATCCACACTCTTAAGTTAGCAACCCATAATATAGTGATAAATACTTATGACTTCAGTTCTTACAGGTGACTGCATCATTTTGTCTTTGAATAGTAGTGCTGATAGATCCTTCCCCGTGCACCATGTATCTTCTCCAAATCCCATTCTCCTCTAGACCTGGACATTTTTTTGTTTTCCAAAAATTTTATTCTAAAGATGTGACATACAATTTATAAACTGAGCAACTATTCTATATAAGGAATGTATCTATTATCTCTAATAAGTAGCTATTATAGTCAATGACTAAGTTATTGGTACACATCTAACAAGTAATTATAATGGCTATTGTGTAACAAATTTTTAGTCTATGAGTACAAAAAAGTAACTCCTTACACTTCATCTATAATCTAAATGAATTCATCTACATCCTCTTTCAGTTCTTTTGTTTTGATGTGCTCAAACCCTATGAATGTTGAACTCTTTTGTTTTTTTTTGAAGTGTATCATATGTTAGTTATTTATCTAAAAGATACCTAAAAGTTAGATATTTTCTTCCATTGTTTACCGTTACATGTGCATGTCTTCTGATTTTGATGTTTTTCTCTATGCTACTAATGTTTGTCTTCATATTCCACTTCCTCTTTCTCATCACTTTTGGTGTTTTCTTTTCAAGTTCTTCTAAAGTTATTCGATCTTCTTTTTCTTTTTTAGTTGTCTCTAATTCTTTTTGTTTAGCTTCAATTTCTACATTCATTGATATCTTTTCTATCTCAATTTCTTTTGAAGTTATCTCAGCATCTTTTTCATTTTTAGTTTTCTCTAATTCCTTTTGTGCAACTTCAATTTCTACATTCATTGTTAGCTATTCTATCTCATCTTCCTCTTTCTCTATTGGAATTTCTAATCCAGTCTGAGCATCTTCGAACAAAGTACATGAATCTTCTTGCATTGTAGATGAATCTTGTTTATGTTTTTCTCAACCACTTTTGTCTTCAGTCGTAGTTTTCTTGATCTTGGTTCTTCTTCCCTTTTTTCATTCTTTCTTGTGGATTTAGTGATTGATCCACTTGTTTCCATCTATAGACTTTTCAAAATGCATTCTCCTTGGTCTATATCCAACAACTTATTTCTTATTTCTTGTGTCCTCTTTATAAGTTCATTTTCTATCAAATTTGTCCTATCATTTGCAATGAATCTGGGAGGTTCAACCTTCTATTTTCATCATCTATTTCTAACTGTCTTTTCCTCAATTTGTCGTTCCTCTCTTAAAGAAGAAAAATCTTTAACGGTTATTTGACTATAGACCTCTTTCTGCATTCTTATTTCATTCTCAAGAACTAGGACTCTCTTCTCAAAGCTATCTATCATTTCCCTACTCCTATCAACTGATGTAACTACCCTAGTAGTCACTTGTCCACTCTTTGCACAATTTGTTGTAAGGTAAAATGGCAATTCTTTTACTCTCTTTGTAGCTTCCTAGTTATCCATGTTATCCTTCTTTAAATTTGTCAAAATATGTGCTCGTCAGACATTATCGAGTCAATAATGTATCATATGTATCTTATATATCTTATATGAATTTAGATAGTGATTGTCTTCAATAACATTCAATTTTACATTTCCAGTCTCTAAATTGCTTAGCTCCTTTATCTTCTTAACAGGAGCAGCTCATTTCTTTATCCTTGGCTTTGCTTCATTCAGTGTTGGCTTTGCTACTCCAAAATTCATAAGCCCAGACCTACGTGGATATAAAAAGTACAATTTAGAATTTAGATCTTCATATAGATCGGATCAATGAAATAAAAAAAGAGTAAACAAGTTACTTACACACAGGCACATGACACATCCTGTCATGTAGCATGTGCTTCTACTACTTTCCCCTCTTTTCCTTCTTTGTAGATTCTCTCTTAATTCCTTCATCCTCTTGAATATGTGACTATGGACTAACTTAGTCCAATTTAATTTCCATGTTGCAGTTACATCATCTAAGTAGTGTAGAAGGAAAAGTGGGTCACAATAGCTTATATCTAGAAATAGGAATGTTGCCAACAAGTACAACATCCATGCTCTACACATGCTTTGGTAGTTTTCTTCTGCATCATTCTTGGAAAATTCTTGCCACAACTTCCTTAAGTTGTCCTTATGTAAAACATTCTTCTCTTTTCTTCTCTTAACTCCTTCACCACTTTCATCTTCTACCTTTTTCGCAATAGTCAAATCCTCCCAAACCTTCACTACAATCTATGATTTCTTTCTTGGTACAATATCTATTCTAATACTAGATAAACCTAGTATCACTGCAACATCCTCTACTCTCATTCTAGCCTCAACCCTTGGTGTTATCATAAATTTGTCTTCTTCAATATATCTTTTAGTTAGATCTTCTAAAAAAGCCACATCTACAGTAAGATTAAGCATGGCTATCAAATTCACAAAAGTAGTTGATCTCATCATTTCCATTTTATTTTTGCTAAGGGACAAGTTGTTTTGGATGATGTTATAACTCTTAATGTAACATTTGTGGTAAAGTTTTCGTGTATTGGAAAAAATAACAAAAAGTTCTTGTTAATTTTCTTTCCTACTTACCATTTTATAGTGTTACTTTTCAGTTCATAACATTATTTTCCATTTCAAATAGTTACTTTCCATATACGAATAGTTACTTTTTGGTTTAAAGATTTACTATTTTATTTACAAAGTTACTCTAAAATTAACAAAGTTACTTTGCTTTTGTGATTGTAGAGAAGGTGTGTACCACGTTAATGTGATTATGCTAACTTAAACGTACACAAATTCAAGTAGTAGATTATAGTATTTTATTATCAGTCCACAATATTATTTTTTAGTTCAAATAGATATTTTTCCTTTCATATTGTTACTTTTTAGTTTATATAGATACTTTTTTGTTAACATTTCTTACTTATTGATTTATACAGTTACTTTTTATTTCAGAATGTTACTTTGTTGTTATCCAACTTACTTTCCAATTGACGTAGTTACTTTTATAGTCTATGAATTACCTTTTGCTTGGCTTAGTTACATTTTCGTTGACAGATACTTTCTTGTTAGCCAACTTACTTTCCATTTGACGTAGCTACTTTTAAATTATATAAGTTATCTTTTTCTTAGCCTAGTTATATTTTCATTTACACAGATACTTTCTTGTTAGCCAACTTACTTTCCAGTTGACGTAGTTACTTTTACAGTATATAAGTTACCTTTTTCTTGGCCTAGTTATATTTTCATTTACAGTATTATGTTTTAGTTCACCGTGTTACATTTTTGTAAACTAGTGTAACTTGCATTATCAGAATGATAGTTAGTAGTCTACATTACCTTCTACAATCTTTCTTTTGCCTTTAAGTTTCATTTTCTGCTTCAGAGTCTGGACCTACTTTCTTTTGTGATGTTTTTCTTCTATTAATCTTGAAATAGATCCTTCTTCAGTTGCTTCCATTTCTTCACTATGATGCACAGCAAGAAATTCTTCTTCAATAGCTTTATGCACAACAACCCTTTCTTCTTTAGTAGATTCTATTTTTGGTTCCTTTTTCTCACTTTCAGCAACTAGCTCCTTTTCAGCAATTTCACACAAAACAGGTTCTGGTTCCTCATTCACACTCACAGCAACAAACTCTTCTTCAGCAGCTTTAGCTGCATCAGTCTCAACTAAATCGTTCTCATCTCCAGTAGCCTCATCTTTGTCAATAATACTATTTGTCTTCCTGATATGCCTCCTGTTCTTAGTTTTCTTTGCATTTTTTATCACACCCAGTACAATGTCCTGTTCAAGACTCTTGTCCGTTACATCATCTCGTTGCACAATATCTACAAATTCTTCTTCTATAATATTGTCGACAGCATCGTAGTGTCTTGTTATCAAATTATCATCTGCTCTCAACTTTCTGCTACCCTTACTCATTTCCTTCCTTGAAGGTACTTTCCCTGATTTTATTCTCCCCATTTGGTCTCAACAGCAAACACCAACAGGTAATGGAGACCAGCAGCAGTGGTGCAAGCAGATGAAATTGAGACCTTGCAGCAACAGCAGCGGCACAGCAGTGGAGGTGAAGAATGCGGGAAGACGATTTGGGGATTTTTGGGGCGGAGAAATCATTGCTCTCCCTCGCTCTTTCGTAATGCTTTGATGCGATGATTTTGAGTCGCATTTATAGACCCATTTCATATGTGTTTTGTGCCTTAATTACTCATTTTCATGG
Organism: Alisma plantago-aquatica; assembly: GCA_963693085.1. Classification (NCBI taxonomy): domain Eukaryota; kingdom Viridiplantae; phylum Streptophyta; class Magnoliopsida; order Alismatales; family Alismataceae; genus Alisma; species Alisma plantago-aquatica. The sequence goes on from OY856409.1 coordinate 686,553,799, forward strand.
ATAATATTGCATAATTCACTTAATTTGGTCTTTGCCATTATATTATATCAAATCCCCTTTGTTTTACTATTTTGAGCATTATTTATCATCTTATTATAAATTGTGTGGATTTACTTGGGCTTGTTGTGAAATTTCAGAAAAACAAGTATCTGCTTCCGTCGATACCATCGACGGAAGTCGATACCATCGACCAAGCCACAGGTTGTCAGCCGAGAAGAGCAATACAGAGTCGATACCATCGACACCTAAGTCGATGGTATTGAGATCCCTTCAAGTTGCTGGCGAGGAAACTGTCGATACCATCGACACCCAAGTCGATGGTATCGAGATCACCACAGGCGCTCAGAATAAAAGAAAGGAAAGCTGCCGCTAATCCGCTGGGTCGATACCATCGACCCGCGTCGATGGTATCGACGCCGGCAGATATGCGTTGGATCTGTTTTGATCTCGATCGGACGGTTGTTGTTATTTGACGACCTAATTAGGGACTTATACCTAATGACGGCCGCCCAGACGGGGAGAGGATCTCATTTTTGGATTGCACGAGTGCCGAGGAGGAGAAAAAGGAGAACGGAGGCCGAGAAGCTCATCCCGGGTGATTCGGACGCTGCTGAAGACGATTTCCACCACCAACAGGCGGGGAAGCTCGTGTTCTACGCCAAGGATCCACCGGTTCTTCTCCGTTCAGGGGTTTTCCCATTTATTTCCCGTTTTTCTTATGAATTCCCCAAATTCTACCATGTATTCGTGTGAGATGAACATGAGAGGCTAAAACCCTCAATCTTTAGGACAGGGAGTAGCCCGGGAATGCATTGTATGACATTTTTGTATCAATAATTCATATTTTTCTCTCAAACCCGTGGTATAGATTCGTTTTCTCCATTTCTATTGTTATGCTTGATCACCATAATAATAATTTAACACCCTTAATCACTTCGACAGAAGGATTAACGGTTGAAAAGAGACGAATTCTACATTAATCAATAAAACCCTTGACAAAGGAGTTGTAAAATTAATGGTGGGAACTGAGGGACCGTTTATAATGCACTTAGTTTAGGGGAATGATTACTACGACGGTGGAATCAACCTAAACCTAAGTAGTGAATTACACCACGACAGTGGGTAATTCTCATTTCAGGCTACTACCCGGATAGAGAGAGAAGTGTGAGGAATTATATGAAACCTAATACAATGTTGACCCGTGGTGAAACCGCCATCCTAAAGATATCCCTTTGAATTGATTAAATTAACCTTTAATCGATTGTTTTCTTTGTTTGATTTTTATTTTTCTTTTAATTTCAACAACAAAACCCTATTTTGTTAATCGGTCTAGCTGATTGCAATTAGTTAGTAGAAGTCACCAATAATTCACGTATCCCTGAGTTCGACTCGGGCCTTACAAGGCCTATATTACTCGACGCGTATACTTGCGTTTAAGCGCGTAGTAAAATACACGTCAAGTTTTGGCGCCGTTGCCGGGGATACGGCGAATTATTGGCACTTTGAGTGCTAAGAGCGGCCACTCTAAGCCACATTTTTTTTATTTTAAAACAATTTCAAAAAATTCCTTTATTTCTCTATAATTGTGTTGACTCGTTCAAAGCATTGTACTGAACCCCTATTTCCATATTTCAGGTACTTTGCATGGTGCACACACGTAGTCGAGACTACATGAATCGCACACATGAGGTTCCATCTGCGGGACCATAGGACGAGGACTACTACGAGGAGGAACACCAAAGTGATCTAAATTCTGAATCTGAAAAAGAACAAGAAGAAGCAATGGCTGAAGCACAGACAATATGGGAGAAGATCAAGGCGTCTTCTTCCTCGGCATCAAAGGGGCCTATAAAGAAACAGGGGCTAAACATTCCAACCTACAAGATCGATCCAGCATTGATTAACCTGGTTAAATCAAACACATTTCACGGATTGAAAAATGAAGATCCAGTGGCCCACATCAGCCAGTTCGTGGAGAACTGTGATATGGTGAAGATAGATCGATTTCCACAGGATGTGCTCTACCTCAAGTTATTCCCGAGTTCCTTGGCTGGAGTGGCAAGAGAGTGGCTTCATAACCTCGACGACAAGTTGGTTGAATCATGGGATCACATGGTGGAGGTTTTCTTCGAGAGGTTCTTCCCTCCTGAGAAGACCAATGATATGATCCGGAAGATCCACAATTTTACCCAACAGGCGGGTGAAACTTATTCTGAGACTTGGGAGCGATTCCAGGTCATGTTGAGGAGATGTCCACACCATGGACTAGACAAGGAAACCCAAGTGAAGATCTTCTACTTTGCTCTCTCCGAGCATGATAGAAGCAACCTGGACTCGGCTGGTTCCGGATTTTTCTTAAATAACACCGATACCAGATGTTGGGAGATACTGAAAAACATGGCTAGGAAGCAGTCATGGGGTGACAGAGGTGTCGTGGAACATGTCAAGGCTGCTGGTGAATTCAGAATAGTTAGGGAGATGAATGATAAGTTAGATCTTCTAGCCAAGAAGGTGCTAAGTAAGGAGGATGCATCTGATGATGGGGAGGCCCAAGTGAAATTCATGCAACAACAGGGTTATAGAAACAATGACTATGCATGGCGAAAAGACAAAAAGTTTTCATGGAAGGATCCAAATAATTTTCTGCAGGATCCGGATGCCAAGCCACAGCAGAGAACCGAGGACAAGAACACTGAATTGCTAAGTCAAATGGTTCAGCAAAACCAAGAGATGATGGCCATGTTTGGTAAACAATTGCAATCTCAAGGTGACATTCTAACCAAATTTGGGCAGACGCTGCAAAGCAATGGAGCACAGATGCGGGCATTAGAGACCACTGTGGCTCAGATTTCAAGTGAAGTGGCGGCCATCAAGCACGCCAATCAACAGAAACCGGCTGAGATTGTGCATGTGCCACAAGCACATCATCAGGTCAAATACATGTCTGTGGTAAGCACTGAGGAGGAATCTCAGGTGCAAGAAGTTGTAGAAGAAAGAAAAATGACTTTCAATGTGAATGCAACACCGGCGATACCGTATCCACGCACTTACTATAGATTGTCGGGCGGAAACCATTTCTTCAGAAAATCAGAGAGAGTTGTGAGTATGGTATCTCCATCTAGGCAGGAGGAGCAGGTGCAGGTTGTTTGTGCACATGTGGAGACATCTGAGGCGAGAGAGGAACCACAACAAGCTGCTACTATTGATGATGTCTCACCAAAGCCCACGTCCGAGGGAATGATTGAAGCAAGCTTAGGGGAGGTACCCCCGAAAAGCTCTTATGTGCCACCTCATAGGCATGTTGAGGCAGTAGATGTTTCAAATGTGGTTAATCCTAAGTCAAAGAAAGAGCATCGTCACTTTAAAAAATTCCTGGAGATATTCCGAAAACTCCACATCAACGTTCCGTTAGTGGAGATGATCGAGAAAGTACCCGCCTATGGGAGGTTCATTAAAGAAATCATCAATAAGAAGAGGCGCATAAAAGACGATGAAATTTATTGGATGAATGAGACGGTGAGCTCAATGATTCACGGGAGTTCAACAAAGAAGAGAAAGGACCCAGGAGGTTTTTACATACCGTGTTCAATAGGTGGTCAACATGTTTCTAAAGCGCAATGTGATTCTGGCGCTAGTATAAATCTCATGCCTTTGGCTACATTTCAAAAGTTGGGGTTAAAAGAGATAAAGAAGTTGGCTGCAACAATTGAATTGGCGGATGGGTCTACTGTGAGACCCTATGGAGTATGTGAAGATGTTCTAGTCAAAGTGGATAGATTCATATTTTCGGTGGATTTTGTTGTCATGGATATGCCACCACTCCAGAGCTGTGAAATTCTCCTAGGAAGACCGTTTCAAGCAACGGCAGATGTCGTGACTGCCTTAGGGAGAGGTACTTTGTCTTTGGGCATTGGAGGAGATCGTGTTGAATTCAAATTACCGCATGATCCTCTAAGTGCAGTCCCCAAGGTGAAAATATGATGACTGTCATACGTCTAGCCTAAGACGTTAAAGAAGGGCGCTTGTTGGGAGGCAACCCAACCATCGGTACATTAGGATAGTTTAATTTTAGTCATAGATTGCTTTTATTTCGTTTAAATTTTAGTTTAAAAATGATACCTTGATCCGTTTGTTGAATGTGCAGGCACAGGCAGGGTCGATACCATCGACACACTCGTCGATGGTATCGACATGGGTTCAGGTTGACACCAGCAAAAATCGCACTGCGTCGATACTATCGACACCCCCGTCGATGGTATCGACATGGTCACAGACAGGTCGTAATAAAAGTGTCGATGGTATCGACACCCCAGTCGATACCATCGAGATCTCTGGAGATATTCAGATGAATTTTTCTCAGTCAACTCGATACCATCGACGGCCTCGTCGATGGTATCGACATCATCACAGGTTGAATGCAACACAACGGCGGTGTCGCAATAAAAGCAAGTCGATACCATCGACATCCGTCGATGGTATCGACGGACATGTCACCGATCCGCACACAGGCATCGACGATGATCGCAACAGCCACGTCAGCGATCCGGGTGCTACGTCGATACCATCGACTTCCGTCGATGGTATCGACCCGTCAGCAATCCGGGTTTCTCGATCCAGCAAACGTCAGCCGTCGATACTCGCGAGGGAGGCGGCTACCCGCGAGATGTGTCGATACCATCGACCCGCGTCGATGGTATCGATGGGTCAACAGGGGCGCCGATCAAACCTATTTAAGGGGACTTGCAACGTCATTTGACGTCACACCTTCAGAGCAAGTATCCTCCTTTGCGCCGAGCACTCTCCCGAGCCCTCCAAGACTGAAGAGAAGCGTCATCGAGCGAAGATCTTCATCGAGCGGAGAATTTCTTATCCATCTTCACCGAGCTCTTTCCTTCTAATCCCATCTTCTCGCAACCATGGTGCACGGCGCCAGAGCGTCGTCCTCAAGCACACACCCTATGGAGATCGAGGAGTTCGTTCCTCCCCCAACCGCTTCCATCCCTCGTCCACGCCTAATTCATGCCAACATGGATGTGAGGAAGGTCTATGAGGAGATAATGAAGCGAAAGTTCGAGCCAACCCGGTATGTGGACCGGGGCATGATCCAGGAGTTGGGGTTCGAGGCCAACTTAGACTACGTGTTGGCCGGGCAAGCCCGGCACACTGGCACCTTTACGAACAGATCGAATGTCATGCGGATGGGCAGCCGTTTTTCGGCGAATGGGCCACATACAAGGAACTGGTGGCTGAGTTCATGGCGTCTCTTGACATCTGCGTCGTACCAAATGATGTGGTACCATCGGACCAGGCGTGGATCAAGGGAAGGGTGTCCTTCCGACTCTTCAACAACAATTACAACATCACGTTGAAGCAGTTCAATGACATCTTCAACTGGAACCACGGCCGCAACGATCACCGACGCCCCGACGCCCGCACCGACTACGACAAAATCTTCGCCGAGCTAGTGACAGTGCCGGCAGGGAAGACTGTGAGCTACCATAATGCAGTGGTAGCGGATTTTGAGCACCCGTTCGTCCGGGTTCTGCATAGGATGTTGAGCTTGACTTTCTTCGCTCGAAGCGATCTTGCTTTGAGCAAGTTTCAGGAGAGTGACCTGTTCTTTCTCTACGCACTCCTGAAACGTCAAGAGTGCAACTGGGGGGCGTTCTGGCTACAGCGCGTCCTAGCGGTGAAGAGGAGCACAAGGAAGGCTCCAATCCATTTTGGTGGTCTTGTCACCAAGTTGCCGCTTTACTTGGGGCTGAACCTTCAGTCCATGACTCCGATCTCTACAAGGAGCAAGGTGAACGTGCAACACTTGCACCGTTCAAACCTCATCCTTTTCCGGGACGGGTTGGCGTACGCTCATTGCCACGTCAACCAAGCTTATCAGGAGAGCTCCCTACCGGACGACGTCTTCAACATAGAGGGCAAGCAGCACTTCTGGTGGCCAATCATAGCCATCGAGTCCTCCGAGGAAGAAGGCGGTGGTGACGAGCAAGAAGGTGAGGCCGCAGAGGAAGAGGAGGCTTACACACCTCTTCGAGCACGTGTGGCACCACGGAAGCGTCCTAGGATGCATCCGGGTGCATCTTCATCATCTCAGCCCCCGCCGCCATCACCACAGTACGAGCAGCCAACCGAGGATCCCTATTCCATGCAGGGGATGTACACCATGCTGCAGGACATCCAGCAGACTCAGCAGCAGCACATGGGTATGTATACCGGCATTCATGAGACTACGAGCCGGGTACTTGACAACCAACGGGCTATGTTCGAGAACGAGCGGCTCATCCTCGCCAACCAAGAGCAAATGCACACCCGGTTGCAGTGGATAGAGACGCAACAGGAGCCCTTCTTCGACCATTACTGGAGTCAAGACTACTTTGGAGGCTATCCACAGCCTCCGCCGAGGACCCAATATGATCCAAGCTTCCAGGGGGAGTACCCGTCTTGGGATCCTACGGCACCGCAATACCCACCACCGCCTCCGCAAGATTGATCAGGGTATCACTGTTCCACCCTTAAGTTGGTTTTTGACTATGAGGCCATAGTCGAATTCAAGCTTAGGGGGGTGGCTGGAACAGCTCTATCTTTTATCTTTTTTTTAGTTGTTTTTAGTTTTTGCTTTGTTATTTGTTCTTGCAATTTTAGTTTGTTTAGGATCCACATCTATCTAGTGTAATCGTGGATGTCTTAAAAATTGTCATCTCGCTGTTTTCATGGGAAATTTAAGGGAATTTAAAAATTTCTGTGTCTTTTGGATAGCTTAACTTGGTTGTCCTTGAGAAACTTGTCCTATGAAAATGATTGATTATGTCAACTCTAAAGCAATATGTCACACCCACACCCCCATTTACTCATGAAAAGTGGATAGTAACGGTTGTTTGAGCCTAACCTAATCAAATGGTAATGATACCTTAATTGGATATAAGAGAAAGAACCCTTTGAACTACTATACATGTCAGTAAGGAGGGACACATGATATTTTTTTCTAAGGTTCAGTAACTTAATCTTGTGATCATTCCACTTCATATTTTTCCATAATCCACCAAAGAATTGGAAGTAAAGTACAGTTTTAATTCCTTCTTGCGTGCATAGCATGTAGATAGGATTTGCATTGTTATTTTCATACTTTTGCATAAAACGGAAAAAAATGTATAGTGATTCATGCACATTACCTTTAGGTGCATGTCATGTAGTTGCACTCATAACTTTCATGATTTTCATGCATAAGTACACCATGTACCTCAGTTTGTCTTGAAAAGTGATCTAAATTGTTCCATACCCTCGAAATAGTACAAAGATTTCCAATCATGAAGAAAATAGCCTAACACATGTATCTCTGAGCAATTATGGATATGTGGGCTAAGAAAAAAAATTTCTGAAAATCTGAAAAATTTGAGAAAAGGAAAAAAAAGAGAGAATTTAGAAGGAAATGGAATAAGAGGGAGAAAGGAACATGATATCACTTGCATAACAAGGAAATTGAGTACATGATGTGGCTTAATTCGATTTCTATCTCTTTTTGAGGTGGAAGGTTAGTGCATGCATCATTCCACCCAAGTTTAAGCATTAGGGCATTTTCAATGTGCATTTGCATCATTTAGGGCATTTTGTTGTATGCATTTTGAAACTGTGTAATACTTCCAAATTCTTCCATGAACCACCCATTCCATCCACCCGTTGCTCGGATTGGTAGGCCACCGTGATTTTCTCCTCACTCATGTTTATCATGAGAACTGCTTCCATGTAGATGGTAGTTAGGGCGAGCAACGTAGTGTAGGCGATCACAAGATGCACTAATGCTGAATCGGCAAATTTTATTATGTTAACTGCCTTATGTGATAGTGTTCATCGGTTTAAAGGATAATTTTTCTTATTGATGATTATTGTCGCCTGTAGGGTAATTACTGTTCTGTGATTAGGAAAGGCCGGTTTGAGAACGTTCAGTGGGAGTCATGTGGAATGTGGGGTGATGTGTTGATTGTTAGTTGACATCTGCAATCTTATTCTAAGGATTAGTTGCTCGAGGGCGAGCAATTTTTAAGCTTAGGGGAGTTTGATGCGATGATTTTGAGTCGCATTTATAGACCCATTTCATATGTGTTTTGTGCCTTAATTACTCATTTTCATGGATAATATTGCATAATTCACTTAATTTGGTCTTTGCCATTATATTATATCAAATCCCCTTTGTTTTACTATTTTGAGCATTATTTATCATCTTATTATAAATTGTGTGGATTTACTTGGGCTTGTTGTGAAATTTCAGAAAAACAAGTATCTGCTTCCGTCGATACCATCGACGGAAGTCGATACCATCGACCAAGCCACAGGTTGTCAGCCGAGAAGAGCAATACAGAGTCGATACCATCGACACCTAAGTCGATGGTATCGAGATCCCTTCAAGTTGCTGGCGAGGAAACTGTCGATACCATCGACACCCAAGTCGATGGTATCGAGATCACCACAGGCGCTCAGAATAAAAGAAAGGAAAGCTGCCGCTAATCCGCTGGGTCGATACCATCGACCCGCGTCGATGGTATCGACGCCGGCAGATATGCGTTAGATCTGTTTTGATCTCGATTGGACGGTTGTTGTTATTTGACGACCTAATTAGGGACTTATACCTAATGACGGCCGCCCAGACGGGGAGAGGATCTCATTTTTGGATTGCACGAGTGCCGAGGAGGAGAAAAAGGAGAACGGAGGCCGAGAAGCTCATCCCGGGTGATTCGGATACTGCTGAAGATGATTTCCACCACCGACAGGCGGGGAAGCTCGTGTTCTATGCCAAGGATCCACCGGTTCTTCTCCGTTCAGGGGTTTTCCCATTTATTTCCCATTTTTCTTATGAATTCCCCAATTTCTACCATGTATTCGTGTGAGATGAACATGAGAGGCTAAAACCCTCAATCTTTAGGATCGGGAGTAGCCCGGGAATGCATTGTATGACATTTTTGTATCAATAATTCATATTTTTCTCTCAAATCCGTGGTATAGATTCGTTTTCTCTATTTCTATTGTTATGCTTGATCACCATAATAATAATTTAACACCCTTAATCACTTCGACAGAAGGATTAACGGTTGAAAAGAGACAAATTCTACATTAATCAATAAAACCCTTGACAAAGGAGTTGTAAAATTAATGGTGGGAACTGAGGGACCGTTTATAATGCACTTAGTTTAGGGGAATGATTACTACGACGGTGGAATCAACCTAAACCTAAGTAGTGAATTACACCACGACAGTGGGTAATTCTCATTTCAGGCTACTACCCGGATAGAGAGAGAAGTGTGAGGAATTATATGAAACCTAATACAATGTTGACCCGCGATGAAACCGCCATCCTAAAGATATCCCTTTGAATTGATTAAATTAACCTTTAATCGATTGTTTTATTTGTTTGATTTTTATTTTTCTTTTAATTTCAACAACAAAACCCTATTTTGTTAATCGGTCTAGCTGATTGCAATTAGTTAGTAGAAGTCACCAATAATTCACGTATCCCTGAGTTCGACTCGGGCCTCACAAGGCCTGTATTACTCGATGCGTATACTTGCGTTTAAGCGCGTAGTAAAATACACGTCATGCTTCAATACACTAAGGATCTTATAAAGTCATTCGCGCCCTTTTCCATTATTTACTAAGTTGCCACCGCACCCTCAGTGATGGGTAGCGTTGATATAGTACCCGTGTAGGTATTAAAAACTATATATATATATATATATATATATATATATATATATATATATATATATATATATATATATATGTATATATATGTGTGTGTGTGTGTGTATCTTGTAACATCAAAATTGTGTTTCTTGTAATTTATTTTTCGTGCATCCAATAACATAATATATGAAACTATAGTATATACGGAATAACCAACTACAATTGATAGTTGCATATTCTACACATGCATGCAATATTTGTATATATTATACTAGTGAATGCACATGTGCACATACACGTGTCATATTATACTTCAATAATTTATGCTAGACAATCTTATCATATTATTTGTATTATTTCATTGTCAAAAAAGGATAAAAACTCAAACATTTATAGTTTAAAATTGCCACCAATTGTGTCTACTTTGGTAAAAATGCCACTATCGTTTTAAGTATATATTTTTTGGTAGAAAAGAAAAAAAATCAGTTAGCATATAGGTACATATTGTCTAGTAATTTCTCATGGTTATTTGAGCCAGTAAACATACATAATTTAGCATGGAAATGTGTAGTAGTAAAGTTAACTTAAGGACAACACCGAAATTATTTCACCAAAAAAATGTTTCACCCATTTTTCAACACAACCAAAAACTCCAATGCAAAGCTACTAAGGTCAATCAATGACTTTTCACATTGAAAATTGTTTATTCAGCTATGTTAATATTCCTACAAAAGAGAAAAATCAATATAAAGGATAAGTTAAAATAAATATATATTTTTATTATAAATCATAAAAGTTACACCAAAGTCTATGAATTTGTATATCCCTTTGTAAAGGTGACTGCTACGACAGAAATTGTAGCATCCATTCTCGCATCCCAAAAACATACCACATGTTCTCACATCTCAGAAACCATACCATTCACACTCACATCTCAAAAAAACTCAAAAGGTACTGTTTTAGGCTGAGAACCAATGAGGACATAGGCTTCTAAGATTTTGCATGTGATAAAATTAATGTTAGAACTTTCATATTAAGTTAATCATTAGGTACTTGATATTAGAAAAGAGCATACCAATAAGAGATACAATAAATGAAAGACAAACATCAAAATGATATAAGGGAGTAATGCAGTTCACAAGGAGATAAGAGTAAAAGACCTTAGAGAGATATATAAGAAGTGGTTTATAGTACATAAAGCTATTGCTTTTGTAAAATAATTGGACACATTGAGATCCACATAGTGCATTGTCTTTATTATCAACAAAAAAAGACTATATATACAAATAGATCTTATGTAATGAACCTTAACCAAAACGATAAGAATATTTTGGTTTCAAAAGGGGAAAAAACTATTGGAGCAACAATTTTGATTAGGAATAAAGTCTTTCCACTTCTTCCTTATTCTTTCCTTCTACTTAGCACGTCAAGGAGATATAGTTTACTACAATACTTCGTCTAGGGTGAGTGACATAATTCAGTACATAAGTTCATGTTAGTGGCCACCAACACAAGTTTGCTCATGAAATGATGGGTGAACTCACCATATATGACAACCCTTGAGGGAAAGGTTGCGAAGGGAATGGGAGTGAATCTAGACCTCTTCCTTAGTGTTGTTAGAAGAAAAAAGTGTAAGACCATAATAGCATGTTGTTGTTACCAACAGAGACTAATTAGTGGATATAATTAGAAGACATAGGAGAGATAAAACTAATGAATAAAAAATATTTAGAGGACGTTAAAGGATAATAACAAGTCTTATTCACCTAAAGTCTTCTTTTAGTTTTGAGAGAGAAAGATGTTAAAGAAAATTATATTGTGTGACTAAAATTATAATAAGAGAGAAGATTAAGAAAATAGGAAATTAAGTGGAGAAAGTATAGTCTCAATTTTAATGGGAGAGATTGTTCATAAATAATGGCATATGGTTTTTGTCATTGTTAGAGAGAACAATAAGTAATTAGTGCATGCAATTGGGACAGATAGCATGAGAAAAAGAGAAAGTCTCTCATAGATTTATTGTATGGTTGATAAAGAAATGGTAGAAAAGATTATGATGAGCATATAGAAGAAAGTTAAAAATGAAATATTTTCACCTGACTTTAATATCTTCAGATTTTAGGAGAGATGTTGGGCTAGCTAGGAAGATGACAATGTGTGTGAATCAGGGCCTCGTCCTTATTATTTTAAGAAAAATAGTGGAGACAATAATAGCACATTGGTGTTATCAAAGTAAAATAAGTAATTAGTGTATATAATTGGAAGATTTAGAAGAGAGAAAAGTAATGGATAAGAAAATATTCAGAGAACGTTAAAGGAAGATAGCAAGTCATACTCACCTCGAGTTTTTTTTTTCTGATTTTGTTAGCGAAAGATGATAAAAATTATTATGGTGTATGGCAAAAATTGTGACAAGATAGAATATTAAGATATTTGGAAATTCAGTGGAGAAAAGATAGTCTCAATCATTTCTGGGAGAGATTCTTGATATTAATAATGGCACGTGGTTGTTGTCATTTGTAGAGAGAACAGTAAGTAATTATTGCATACAATTGGTACAGATACAATGAGGAAAGGGGAAATATTTTTGCTGACTAAAATATAGTAGAGAAGATTATGATGAGCATTTAGAAGAAAGTAAAAAGTGAAATATTCTCAGGTGACTTTCAAATATCTTCAGATTTCAAGAGAGATGCTTTTCTAGCTAGGAAGATGACGATATTAGATTCTTTTTCCAACATGATAAAATGCTACTTCTATTAGGGTAACATTTTTCAAGAATCATTTAGTAAGATCAATGGTTAGTGCAATCAGGAACATTGTGATAAAATAAATATGTTTTCATGTATAACATGTAAATGCCGCATCAACTCCTCACACTAATGTTTTCTTCTATCTCTATCTTAACTTATTCATCATGCACAATCATCTAAGAACTCAAAAGCAATACGAGTAAAATGTATAAATAAAAGATCAGTGTGATTTAGTTCATCAACCACTTTTAAAAAAATCACCATTTCTTTGTTTTATGAAAATATGGTTGATGATGTTATAAAACTTTAATCATAGGCAACATTTTGAAAATCCATGCGTGGACACAATATAGACATAAATGTTAAAAATGTGAAACACACTATACACGATTTGAGGCATTACATAAGATACACAACGATGAAAATTTTCATTAATTCCACTGGTGCTAGATAGGCAAGCAGAAAAACCAAACTGCAGGATGACTGTCTTAATAATTAACCCTTCTTCGTCATTCTCCTGCCACAAATGAATACTCATGCTAGTATATCTTGTATCGTGCTAATGCATCGTTGACGAAGGCAATATTGTAACTAAATTTACGAAAGAAAAACATCAAGGAGATAAGAGTGACGACCAAGCGTGATTGAAGGATGAAACAGAAACTCTTGAGGGTGGGGAAGAAAATTGTGGAGTTATTAAACATTGAATTAGTTGTGGAGAGAGCTTAAAAATCGAGAGTTATCGCATGCCCATGGAAGTTTATGGGGAAGAGATAATGGGAAATAAACGTGAAGGTATTGTTTTGCAAATTGATTAATTAAATTATCTAATCAATTGCGAACATTTTCGTATAGGAATCCACACTAATACAGAGAAGCGTAGATAATAAATAAGAGTGAAAAGATGAGAGAAAAACAAATAAAAAGAAAAAGGATAAGAGAAGAGAGAAGATTTATAGCTAAAGAAGGCTAATTATAAGCATACACGAAGAGATGACGGTCACGATAACGAATGCGTGAAGAATAAATTTGAACCACCGGAGGGTTGGGATATAATTGTGGAATCATTAAAAACTGAAAAATCGGAGAGCGGGTGAGATAATTGTGGAGTCATTAAGGATTGACTCAGCAATGGAGAAAGATCGTGCTTGTGTAGTTATTTCAGTGTTCATAGAAGCTTAATAAGCAGGATCTTTGCAAATCAGTAACGGAAATCAAAACCTGATGACAGTGTTTTGCAAATTGGTCTTTAGACCACAGAGTCAATTGTGTAGATAATCGTTACCACAAAGGTTGAGGAAGAGGAATGGTGGAGATAACTTTGCTGTACGGGTATGACACAAGTAAGAGAGAGAAGCATAATTAATTAGCAAGAGTGTACAGGCGAGAGTAAAATCTAATCAAGTGTAGCAAAATATGAGAAAAATATATGAAGAAATGTAACTTGATAGACTAAGTTTATTTCGGAAACTCACAAATGTCATTGTTGTAATTAATAGAAAAACTTGCTCTTTTCATAATGAGTACAAAATCAAACATCAAAAGAAAATTATAATATCTATTTAGGAGGCGATGAGTCTGAAAATGTCTGTTCATCCATTCAAAGAAGATTAGATCTCATCGCAAGTATGTATGCTAAATTTATGTGGGACCAAGTAGAGACATCCAAATAACTTCACAATGAAGAATAGCAAAAGAATATCTAGATCGTACTTATTCAGTTTCATGATAGGGGTTTAATGGTAGGGGTAATTGCATGTCGGCTTGGAAAGGGGTAAAATGAAATTAAAAAGACCCTGAAAAAAATATGGATCTTATGAAAAAAATAATGATGTACATTCGAGAAAAAAGTAGAGCACGATCCTGTAGAGTTATAACTGAATAAATTATGGTGATTTTAAATCATTTACAAGGCTGCCAAGTAGGCGCACAATACATGTGAATCGAAGAAACGTTGAAATCATATATGTACGCAGAAAAAAATATTGTCATCTTATCAAACAATTTATTTATATAAAGGTATATACTTACTGGATGTCAGGAGCAAATAACGGTTGTAGAATTTTAAAAAAATATATGAATATGATCCAGTAGACCCATGAATACCATGTCTCCTGTACGCACTGGAAACAGAGAACCATATTTTAGAATTCAAGAAGATCCAAGATAGCTGTTGGGTTTGAGGTAGGCAATGATAACACAATATCATTTAAAATTCATCAAGAATGAATCAGTGCTGGTACTTTTAAACCTGGCTAGATTTGTCAAATTGGGTCAAAATCCACGGGTGTCTATGGGTTGACCCGTTTAAGTTGGGTTTGGGTACCCACACGTTTATTTAACGGATTTTGTGGGTGATCCGCGGACACCTATGGGTGACCCAGTTAATTAAAGTAAATATATTTATATACATAATATACACATACACCTTTTAAAAGATGTTGTTTGTTTCGTATAAGTTAACTCTTTATCTTTACCAACAATAGTTGTATTCTCTTTATTTTGTATTTACAATAGGCAATAACAAGTACTTGTAATATTAGGAATGTCTAATGTTACATGACAAAATTATGTATCTTTTTTTTGTGATATTTATCTATGAAAACTACATCGATTTTCCTAATTTATGTCAACATACAACTAGCTGCTACTTTTTCATTAAGTTTGCATAAACATATATCGTAAACTAATCAAATAGTTTGACGTCAAATATAGTAGTTGGTTGGTTCTTTTGTACTATATTTAACATAAAAATAATAGTTACAAGTTGTTTCAAATTTTATTTTTAATGTTAAAGAAAGTAACTGGTAACTTATTGTTGATTGTACATATTTTATATGGGCACCCGTGGACAACCCGCAACCCGCTGGGTCGGATTTTGGTGTGTTTTTCTTCCACCCGTTTAGAAGTGTATCTTTTTGACCCGCACCCGCCAAACTTGCGCCCGCACCCACCCACCCGTTTGACAGATCTAAACCTGACCAAGAAGAGAACCTCCACCCGCCATCTCCATCTTAAAAATTGTAGATTTTCACATCTTTTCTTCCTTAACCTCGTCGTATTCAACTACAGATCAAACTTGTGTCTGGCAATAGATTTTGCAATGGATATGGCCTGAGCACCTAACACGTTGAGTAGTAAAAAAACAGACAACAACTGCAAACTGTAGGAGGTGCGCAGTGAAAGAGAATATGGCAACACCCCTTACTCCTACCAATAGCATTACCTACCAACAACAAACCCAACAATACATATCGAGAGCAAGATACAAAAGAAATAACGATCCAAATTTGCTAAGATTTTGAACTTGTTTACCGGAACAGTAGTGTATTCAAAAATCATAGTGGTTTTTCGGGGAGATCGGAGAAGAAGGCTAACCACCCCATCCCTCCTCTACTTCTATCGTTACCTTTGGAACTGCCCGGTTTGTGTACCTTATTCGGGCAGTTCAGATCCTAGTATCTCTAGCATAAAGGTGGATAGAGGAAGACTATTGTAGGTATTGAGAATAGGAAAAGGATCCGGCTCATGTCTAGTTGGATTTTGACTTAAGTAGGAGTTGGCTTGTGCTACCAATTCTAATGGGAGTCAAATTTAAAAGGGAAGGGAGATGATTTCCTATGTGCAACATGATATTGGATTAGAAATTAGAGTAGGATTCTTAGTTGCAATCACATTCTATAGAGGCCTATAAATAGAGGTCATGCGAGAGGTCATTGAGATCATCCCAATGTTTGAGGTGTGATCCCTCCAGTTGTTTGTTGGTGCCTTCTGTGGTAGAGGGTTCGAGAGAATAAGAACAACTGGAGGAGCATTCTTGGTTGGATAAGAGAGGGTCGGTGACTTTTTCTTGAAGCAAAGTAGCGGTTGGCGGTTACAGACACAGTGTTGCCATAGTGGCAACGGTTTGACTAGATATGTAAACTGATTGAATACGGAGCGGAAACTACTATATCCGATATCCAAATCCGAAAAAAAATCCAAACTAATATATGATCCGATATCCAACGAATATCATGTGATAATATTCAAATCCGATCCAATAAATAATATTTGAATTCGGATAAATATCTGATCTGAACCAAAAAGTATAAATGTATTGTTATCAATACATTATATATAGAAAACATTGATAACACTATAAATATATATGATAAAATACCTATATTTTTGTGTTTATACATATAATATGTTTTTGATAATATATGTATATATTTGTCGAATTTTGAATTTTTTCGGAGCGGATATAGCCATATCCAAAATACTATCTAAAATTTTCAGATATGAAATTTGATATCCTAAATCCAATTCGGATTATGCAGATGTTGGATTTTTTTCAAAATTTCAAACTCGGATCCGGATCAAATTTGCAGATTCTGGATATCCATTTATAGGTCTAGGTCTGATCTAGTCAGCGATCGCAACGGCATCAAATAGTCCTCAGCAACGACAGCGGCCTCGTGAGGAGATCAAGTAAAGAATGAGGTTTTGTACACACTGGGTATGATTTTCTTCTACCTCATCTTTGTTCTCGTGTAGGGAGGGCTACCTAGATTTAGGGATAATTAAATTCAGGCAGTGTGAGTTGTAATCTTAATTGCATAGTGCTTGTTAGCCGGTATTGCTCTGTAGTTTTTTTCTTCTTGTTTAGGGGAGAGTTTTCTGCATTAAAGATGGTGTTTCTTTTTTGGGTTTATACGCTTGTCAGTAACGCTTCCACAATAAGTTTTTGCCACATACGGGACCGTATCGGTACAACATCCCCAACAAGTGGTATCAGAGTGCAGGCTGCAGATACTGGTCCAGATGAGAAAGGATGGAGATGGGTCGATCATAAAGTTGACAAGCACAAATTGGCAGATTTGGAAACCCAAGATTGAGGATGTTCTCTATTGTAAATATCTATACGACCCAATAGAGGAACAAAAGCCAGAGAGTACGTCTGAAGCAGACTGGAAGAAATTAAATAGAAAGACTATTGGAACAGTTCGAAAGTGGCTCGACATTTTCGTATTCCATCACGTCTCAGAAGAGACCAATGGCAAAGATCTGTGGGAGAAGCTCAAAAAGTTATATGAGCGGAAGAGTGCCACAAATAAAGCTTTCTTGATTAGAAAGTTGGTGAACCTCAAGTACTAGGATGGTACAAGTATCGTCGAGCATATGAATGAATTCTAAAGCCTTGTAAATCAACTGAGGTCCATGAATATGGTTCTTGATGATGAACTCCAGGCTCTACTTCTTCTGGGATCATTACCTGACAATTGGGAGACACTCGTAGTGATAGTCAGTAATTCTACACAAGAAGGCAAGTTGACACTTAACCAGGTGAAGAGCAGACTATTGAATGAAGAGACTCGACGATGAGCCTCAGGTAACAGCGGATCAGAGGTACACTTCACAAAGAGCAGAGGCGTTGATAGAGCAGGAGACTATGGAAGATCTAAGAGCCACGGTGACTCTCAGAATCGCAAGAAGCCTTGTGATAGATCCAAGTCGAAGAGTAGTAAAGGATGCTTCTATTGCAGCAAGCCAGATCATTTTAAAAAGGATTACAAGGTTTGGAAAAAGAAACATGGGTCTGAAGCCAAAGACAAGCAAGATGACGACAAGAATACTACAGCGGCAATCTCAGATGACAGGGACGATGACGACGATGTGGTTTTAATAGTCCAAAAGCAGTGTTTGCATGCTGAGGATGATGATTCTGAGTGGGTGGTGGATACTGCAGTTTCTTATCATGCTTCACCAAGTAAGAAATTCTTTACTTCATACAAGAGGGGAGATTTCGGGAGGGTGAACATGGGAAATTCCAGCTTCTCTAGAATTATTGGGATTGGAGATATTTGTGTTCAAACAAGTGTCAGTTGTACGCTCACACTGAAGGATGTTCGTCACGTTCCAGATTTGCGGTTGAGTTTGATATTTCATTTATTCTTTGATAGAGAAGGTTGTCATCTAGATTTTGGTAGTGAAAAATGCAAGATCACCAAGGTAGCTTTGGTTATTGTACGAGGCAAATTGTGTCGTACATTGTACAAGACCCAACTTAAACTGCTCAAAGGCGGTGATATACATGCAGTTGAGGATCACCAGGCAGATCTATGGCATAGATAACTATGATACATGAGCGAGAAAGGCTTGAAGATTTTATCAAAGAAAAAATTAATTCCTTGTGGAAAGGATACTGGTCTCAGTTCATGTGATGAATGTTAGACAGGAAAGCATCGACATATTTCTTTCAAGACAAGATCAAAGGTGAAGTCACAACTTCTGTTGTTGGTTCATTCAGATGTCTACGGTCTGTTTGAGGTTACTTCACTGGGTGTCAATAGGTATTTTGTCACATTCATTGATGATGCATCTAGGAAGATGTTGGCCTACTTGCTGAAGACCAAGGATCAGTTCTTTTAGTATTTTTAGAAATTTCATGCCATGGTGGAGCGGGAGATAGAGAAAAAAGTTGAAGTGTCTCTGCACGGACAATGGAGGAGAGTACACCTCTGGGGAGCTCCAGGATTATTGTGCGCAACACAGAATATGGCATGAAAGGACAGATCCTGGCACACCACAACACAATGGTACAGCTGAAAGAATGAACTGTATCATGGTGGAGAAAGTTAGATGCATGTTGAAGACTGCAAATTTGCCAAACACATTATGGGGTGAGGTAGTGCATACTGTCTGCTATCTGATTAATCGATCTCCATCAGTTCCTTTGGGATTTGATATACCTGAGAAGGTATGGACAGGCAAAGAGGCATCCTATGCTCATTTGTGAGTATTTGGGTGCAAGGCTTATGCACATGTTCCAAAGGAAAAGAGGTAAAATCTAGATGATAAAGTGGTTCAATGTATCTTTCTTGGCTATGGAGATCATAAATTTGACTACAAGTTATGAGATCATGTAAAAAGGACAATGAGCAGACACAGAGATGTGACTTTCTATGAGAGTCAGACAGTTACAGATCATAAAAGTGATGATGTAGAGGCTACAAGATTAGGTGATAATGCTTCTAATGATGAGTATGAAGATGCTTCAACTTCTTCACAGGTGCAGTCTTTAAATGACGAAGAAGAGAAGCAAGATCACCCTGAGCAGCAGAGTGAGAGCACGTCGAGTGTTCCTATTCTAGATGCACAATTGAGTGATTCAGATTCACAATCAGTAAACATGTAAACGGATCGAATACAGAGCGGATGCTACCATATCCGATATCTAAACTAAAAAAAATCCGATCCAATATCCGACGGATATCATGTGACAATATCCGAATCTAATCCAACAAATAATATTCGAATTCGGATAAATATTCAATCCAAACCAAAAGTCATAATATATTGTTATTAATATGTTATATATATAAAACATTGATATCACTATGAATATATATGATAAAATATGTATATTTTTATGTTTTTATATATGGATAATATATATTTGATAATATATATATATATATATATATATATTTGTCAGATTTTGAATTTTTTTTGAGCGGATATAGCCATATCTGATATATTATCTGAAATTTTCAGATATGAAATTTGATATCCTAAATCCAATCCGGATTATGCGGATTTCGGATTTTTTTCAAAATTTTGGACTCGAATCCGGATCGAATGTGCGGATTCTGAATATCCATTTATAGGTCTAACAGTCAGAGACTTTTGGGTGGGGGGCAAGATCATCACCAGGCAGAGTCCTCAGAGCAGCAGTTGAGGAGGTCTGACAGAGTTCGTCATCCTTCATCTAGATATTTGGCATCTCAGCATATTCTCCTTACTGATCAGGGGGGTCTAGAGACTTATCATGAGGCACAAACTCATAGAGATAAAGCACAGTGGCATTATGCGATGTAGGAGGAGATGTTTTCTTTGCATAAGAATGATACCTATGGACTTGTGGCGCTTCCCAAGGCCAGAAAGTACTAAATAACAAGTGGGACTACAAGATGAAGAGAGACGACAACAACATGAATCAAGCTTCTAATGAGGAGCTACGTCGACATGGGGAGCATCATCATAGGGTTTCTAAACCTTGGTATAGAAGGTCAGAAATAAGGTTTTCATCCAAGATGGCTCGACATACCAGTCAAGGGGAGCTAGCAAAGTTCTAGGTGTGGGCATGGAGAGAGAAGTGATACTATCAGGATACTTCTTCTCAGTTTCTTGGGAACAGAGTGAAGTCAGGATTGAACTTCAAGAAGATGGATGAAAATGACAGGATGATGACGTGTCTAAGGAGAGTGGATCTATCACAGGTGGTGATGAGATCCAGAAGCTACTCTAGATGATGGCTAAAGACAATGTCTCCCTCATGGTCCGGAGGGGGAGATTGTTGGGAATAGGAAAAGTATCTGGCCCATGTCTAATTGGATTTGGACTTAAGTAGGAGTTGGCTTGTGCTACCTATTCTAATGCAAGTCAAATTTAAAAGGGAAGGAAGATGATTTCATATGTGCAACATGGTATTAGATTAGGAATTTGAGTAGGATTCCTGATTGCAACCACATACCATGGAGGCCTATAAATAGAGGCTCTGAGAAAGGTCATTGAGGTGTGATCCCTCCCATTGCTTGTTGGTTCCTTCTGTGGTAGAGGGTGCTAGAGAATAAGAACAACTGGAGGAGCTCTCTTGGTTGAATAAGAGAGGGCCAACGACTTTGCCTTGAAGCAAAATAGCAGTTGGCGATTACTGACACAGTGTTTCCATAGTGGCAACGGTCCGACCCAGTCAGCAGTCGTAGCGGCATCAAGCAGTCCCCAGCAACGACAGCGGCTTTATGAGGAGATCAAGTAAATGAAGTTTTGTACACATTAGGTGTGATTCTCTTCTTCCTCATGTTTGTTCTCGTGTGAGGAGGGCTACCTAGATTTAAAGGATAATTAAATCTAGTCAGTGTGAGTTGTAATCTTAATTAAATAGTGCTTGTTGGTTGGTATTGTCCTGTGGTTTTTCTCTCCTTGTCTTGGGGAGAGTTTTCCACTTTAAATCTAGTGTTTCTTCTTTGGGTTTATACGCTTGTCGGTAACGCTTCCGTAATAAGGTTTCATCACATCTGGGATCGTATCGGTACAACCTCCCCAACAGCAGGCAGGCATTCCGTGTGCATTTTTCATCAGGGGTGATAGAGAGGACATATGGAAGGAGAGATATAATGAGAGTATTGTGAATTAACCGGCGGGTGGTCGTGGATGGAATAGCGTGTAATTAGTTGTGTTGATCTATAACTGATCCATGTCTCAGGTTTCGAGGGAAGTGAATGGAATTGAAGCTGGTCAGAAACAAGCAAAACTGGAACTCGACCACGTTCATCCCTTTCCCTGTCAAAGAAATGGATTGGCAGTTGTTAAATCATACGTGATTTAAAAAGTTGTGATAGGTTAGATAGAGTCATAGAGGGCTTCGTGGTCGTGAGTAGTTGGAAAATGAAGACAGAGAACATGACTCAGGATGAATGCAAGTAACGTAAGAAGAAAAGTGAGTGGACGATGTGGGGGTCGAAGTGGGTCTGATTTTGGCGTAGAATAAGAAGTCCAAGAATTCCAAAAAAAAAGAGAAAAGCAAGAGTCAAGGAGAAACAAGGATTTTGAAAACGGTGTCATGTGATTGTATTATAATTAAATATAAAGATTCACTCTTTTTATAGTAGTATGGATTTACACATAGTCCTATTTGTCGTGAATTTATAGTTTCAATATTCACAACCAAAGTTTTACATTAGATGGTAATAAAGCATGACGAAAATATGTAAAAATGTGTTAATGAGTAGGTACTTTTAATAAGCATGTATGTGTGTAATATGTAAACATAGTGAAAAGTATAAATAAAACATATTAGCTTGTGTTATGTTTTGACCGTAGATACTTTTAATAGGGACATGTGTATGTAACATGTAAACATACTATTTCATATATACAATATGTTAGACAAAAAGGGGGTTGAGGCTAAAGGGCCTCCGGAACCGGAAGTTGGCTACAATACATCGGTAGTTTAAGTCCTTCGCGCTAAGGGGGCAAACACCGGACAAACCTCCCCTTAACAAGGACGAACATAGTTAAACTCCCCCGTAATCAGGGTTAGGTTTAGGGTTATGACCCACTAAAGTGGGAGGCAGCCGAACGAACCGGCCCCGCATCGACACGAACCCCCTTATGAAGTTGCAAGTCGCAGCCTAAACCACAGTAAATCAAACCCGGTAAGTTACTGGACATAAGCGAGGTGGGATTAATCTGTTATTTTCACCGCAAGTGAGGGAGCGGCCGTTGGGCGGTAAAAAAAAAATAGGAGCAACATTGTTGTGTGGAACTCTGGCAGGGCGAACAGTACTGAAACCTAGGAAAGGCGACCGCGGCCGCGGCCGTGGACGACGGACCACCACAAGAGACAGTGAAGCAGCAGACTGCGTGGGTGGTTTCCATGAGAATGCCCGTATTGATCTTGAATCCTCTCGTCGATGTCCATACCCAAATCCCACCGGATCCTGTCTTCCAGTTCCTCTTTCAAGAATGGAAGCACGCTTATTATGTACATGTCCGACAAGGCCATGCTTCTGAAAGCATACGGCGAGTTGCTGGAAAGCACGCGTCGCCGGCGGA
The DNA here is from genome assembly GCA_963693085.1 of Alisma plantago-aquatica. Classification (NCBI taxonomy): domain Eukaryota; kingdom Viridiplantae; phylum Streptophyta; class Magnoliopsida; order Alismatales; family Alismataceae; genus Alisma; species Alisma plantago-aquatica. The sequence goes on from OY856409.1 coordinate 686,576,838, forward strand.
CCCCAATTAGGAGGACGACGGCGCTGGCGACCTGCCGGATCTTTGACCGTAAATATTGGGGGTCAAACAAAGTTTATGTGGATACTCAACTGCGTAAGTTTCGTTACCGGATGATCCAAACTATTATATTTTAGGTGTAGAAAAATTATAATGGAAAAGGAAAGGGTGAGTTGCACTGGTTTTGAACTGTTTAAGTGCATGTTTGGTTCCTGCGGCTGCAACCCATAGAACAATTTCAAAATAGGAAACAAAAAGACATGAAATAGAACTGCAGTTAAAATGTTTGATTGCATGTAGTTGCAACTCAGCAGCTTCATTTTCTCATGTTTGGTGAGCTTATCTTCCTGAAAACATCTGCTGACATTTGTACTGCTTTCAAATTCGAAATTGAACTGCTAATGGTTATAAAATTAAAATGAAAATGCCTAATTGCCGTTGATCAACGAAATTACATGTGATCGGTACAAACAAAGTGAGACAGTCATTGATCAATGAATTTAATGCAATGAAATTTAATGCGATTACAAGACCAAAACGAGTCTGTCATTAATCAACTGGTTTGTACATTCACCAAATACATAGCACAAACCATTCGAAATAAAGAGCAACAAAATTCTCACGTTTTAGTGAGCTGGCCTTCCAGAAAACATCTGCTGACATTTCTACTGCTTTCAAATTGGAAATTAAACTGCCAATGGTTATAAAATTAAAACGAAGCTGCTGATTGACACTTGTGAAAGTGTTTGGACCAAAAGCAATACCCCGCTCGAGCGGGTTGTCCTTTATTATATAAGGTGTGAAGATTTACGTGATAGACCCAATAGATGAAGGAAATAAGAAAGTACATAAATAGAAATTATTTTCTAACACTTCTCCTCAAGTTGGAGCATACACATCATGCATGCCCAGTTTCGAACTCATGTGGCTAAAACTTGGAGATATAAGTGACTTGGTGAAGATATATGCCACTTGGTGTTCAGTGCGAACATGAGTCTGAATCTTCTTAGAGAGTACTAGATCACGAACAAAATGACAGTCTACTTCAATGTTCTTAGTCTACTCATGGAACACAGGATTGTTGACAATGTGAATGGTTGTCTAGTTATCACACATGAGAGAGATAGGTGTCTCAATAGACACTCCCATTTTAGGCAGCATAAACGTAACCCATTGTAGCTCACAACAAGCATGTGTCATTGCTTGATACTCAACTCAGTGCTAGATCGTGCCACCACATTTTATTTTTGCTCCTTCAAGTCACCAAGTGTGACTCAAGAAACACACAATCACCAGAGAAACTTCGTCTATCTCTAACATCACCTGCCCAATCAGCATCAGTATATCCAGTAAGCTTCAAGGAGGTGTTTGCACAGCTTTTCCTAAGTAAGTGAATCCCTTTCCTGGTGAACCTTTCACATAACGTAGGATCCAAGTGACTGCCATCCAGTGTGACGTCTTGGGCGCACTCATGAACTGAATAACAACTCTCACATCATATAAATGTCAGGATGAGTCATTGTCAAGTAAATCAGCTTCCCAGCAATCCTTTTGTACTTTGCTGGATCAGAAAAATCACGGTCATCAGTAATAGATGCCTTGGTATGATAATCCATAGGTGTAGAGACTGGTTTGCACTGTGTCATGTCTGTATTTACAAGAATGTCTAGAACATACTTCCGCTGGGAGAGATTTGTACTCTTCTTGGAAGGCAGAACTTATATTCCAAGGAAATAGTGGAGATTACCCAAATCTTTTGTCTGAAATTGTGCTTGTAGCCACTCCTTGAGCTTTAAAATACTAGTAGAGTCATCACGTGTGATGAAAATTTCATCTACATAGATAGCTTGAATAATTGTGCCAATTGACGATTTGTACACATACAAAGAATGATCAGAAAAGGACTGCTTGATCCCAAACTGTATAAGTGTGGAGAAACACATTTTTAATATCGAGTTGAAGAAGAGGGCAGTCAGAATGAGTAGCAACTGAGATAAGTATCCACACATAATTGAACCTAGAAACAGGGGAGAAAGTCTCAAAGAAGTCGACACCAAGTGTCTAATTGTACCCCTTTGCCACCAAACAATCTTTAAGCAGCCAATAGAACCATCAGGTTTTTGGTTAACAATATAAACCCAACGGCAGCTGATAACTAGTTTTTGAGGAGGAAGATCCACCAAATATCAGGTGGAGTTTTCATAAAGAGAGGCCATCTCACTGTCCATAGATTGGATCCATCGATCATGTCAGGTTGCTTCTGTATAGGAGTGAGGAACAGTCATAGAATCAAGTTAAAGAGCAAATGTGCAAGTTGTTGGTGGCAGATGAGACAAGGAACAAACACTCGAGAGTGGGTGATGTATGGTGCAAGATCTAACACCTTTACAAGTTACAACTGAAAGGTGTAAGTCTGAAATAGAAGCATCAAGAGAACTCTCAGTAGAAACAGTTACCTCAGGAGTGTCCAACGATGAGGAGTCAATCTGTTGGACTAGTGATGCTACATCCTCTTGGTGATGCCCTACTCACCAGGCGTAAACCAGAGAAAAAGGTTCAATATGTGGAGGTATAGGTGATGGTGGTGGTATAATGTGACTAGTATCTAGGAAACTCACTTCACATGACATAGGAAGTGGTGGCTCTCTCACATGCTCAAATATATGGTCACTTTCAATATTGTGATCCCCCTCATGCTAGAAGAGTCACTACATAATGGAGTAGATTCATGGAAAGTAACCTCAATTAACACAAACATACGACAAAGACGAGGACAATAACATTTGTACCCCTTTTGTGTGGGAGATTATCCCAAAAAGATAGTGTGGTCTGGGTGAGGAGACAAATTGTCGGTACAAGGATCAAACACATAAATGAACACAGTGCAACCAAATACACAGAGGGAACATAAAAATCTTTCTCATATAGTCATAAAATAGAAAAGGGGGTGGCCCCATGCAGGACAAAAGATGGATGACGATTAATCAGGAAACAATCTATGAGAACATCATTAGAGCAGAACTTCTTTTGCATAGACATCTGGAAAGGTAGCATACGAGCTACATCAAGTAAATGACAAGTTTAGTGCTCAACTATCTCATTTTGTTGAGGTGTATGAGGACAAGTCATTTGATGAATCATGCCAATAGAATCACAAAAACTAGAGACGGATTTTTGAACATACTCTTAAGGCATTATAAATCTGAAGAATTTTTACATGAGTATCAAACTGAAATTTATCAATTGATGAACTATTTGGATAAGTGAGAAAACTTCATCTCGAGTTTTAAGTATACCCATGTCATTCTGGAGAAATCATCAATAAAGGAAAAAAAAGTAACAAAAGCCATTGTAGCTTGGTTCTTTAACAAGACCCTAGACATCACTATGAATAAGATCAAAAGGTTTGTTAGAGTGTTTTGTAGTACGAACAGGGAAAGATATACGGTGATGCTTTCCTAGTTCACAAGATTGACACTCAATAGACTATACTGAAGATAAGCTAGGAACAAGCTTCTAAAGACTCTTTAAGGAGGGATGTCCATAGAGACAATGTCATTGTAAGAGAGAGCAGCTAAAAAAGGTAGATGTGGTAGATGGAATCTGGTGAGCTAGGCGACCACCTTCAAAGAAGTAGATATCGCCTTTCCTAGATCTCCCACCAATTGTCTTCCAACTCCTAGGATCTTGTAACACAAAGAAAGAGTCTCTGAATATTACCAAACATTTCAATGAATCAACTTATCTTAGAAACGGACATTAAGTTAAAAGTAAAATCCAATATGTAATGTATTGACTATAGAGTCAAATCAGATGATGCTTGTATAGGTCCCACAAGCTTGGATTTGCTAGATAGATACATCATCAAGTGTCACAAAAGAATGTGGGATATATGAGTCAGAAAAGAGAATCATAGATCATATACCTATCATATGTCGAGAGGCCCCAGAATCAACCACCCATATCGAAGATGGATGGGAGGCAATAATTGAAGTCCCCTGGTTACCTGTATCTAAGACCATATTGATGGAGGAGCCCAAGGAAGCTTGTTGCTTGCCTGAAGAGGACAGTCATACTCCTCCTAGGAGATAGTAATATCCATGCCTGCCAGATTCAAAAACGCCATAGATGGTATTCATCAAATAAGAATAATTATGTAAGGTGAGCTTCATAGAAGTTGATTGATCATTATAGACTCTGGTAGCATAACTTGTTGGCTTTTTGTTTGCCATAGTGAGATCGTATCTAAATGATTGTAGGAGTAGAAGTTGAGACAAAATGTTAGCAACAGACCCTGACTGACACGCTGTGTGAAGTACATACACGTTGTGTAAGATGTCACAGATGTGAAACCACCCTTGGATGACATGTATCAAAAAATCAACACACCGTATAGGAAGTCAAGAATGATAATATACTTTTACCAACGTGCCCTGTAGTAAACCTACACACCGTGTGGATTTTCAGGGGTGAATCACATGCTAAGGACAACATGTTGTGTTGATATAGAAACATGTTGTGTCAGTTGGCAAAGACAAGAGACATACTTTCTAACCATCTTTGACACACTGTGCTAAACTCTATACATGTCGTGTCATTTAATGATGATAGAAGATAGAACTTCAAGATCACTTACACACACCATGTGAACAAAAGTCACATCATGTACTTTGTCGAGGGCATAAACTCCTTTAGCCACCAACATGTAGTGTTACGGAGGAACATGTTGTGTGACTTGCAATCAGAGTGGAAATGTGTGCCATCAGAACAAACCTTGGGCAGCAACACACCTTGTGTGTCAGCAATTGACATAGATCTTGATGGGAATTGACTCCATCAAAGAGATAGGACTCCGAGAAGATGCATTGGAGAGAAGGATAACTCTGAGAAGGCGCACTGGGGGTGACAGGAATTAGCATTGTCACTTGTCAATTGAGGATGCAAATCTAAAGCATCAGCATCTCCTAAATACTTAGGCACTCATCCATGTATGCGGACTATGTGGAGAGGAAATAAGATGGGGCAGGTATTTGCTCCTCCTTCTCTCTTCAAGATAGAATGAGCGGTTCCCCTCCTCTCCTTCAAGAAACCACCATGGTGGAGACGGAGGGAGACCGGCCAGAATGAATCAAAATTGGCAGCAGTGACAAATGGAGCGAAGCAGGGAGGAGATAAAGAGATAGAGGAGGAAGGTCGGCGGCTAGAGTTACATCCCAACAACTTGATCTAATACCATGTGAAAGTGTTTGGACCAAAAGCACTACCCTGATGAATTGGGTTGTCCTTTATTATATAAGGTGTGAACATTTACATGATAGACCAACCAGATGAAGGAAATAAGAAAGTACATAAATAGAAACTATTTTCTAATATCATTGATCATCAAATTTACATGTGATTATTACAAACAAAATAAGACTTCCATTGATCAAGGAAATTCTATATAATTATAAAACCAATAAGAACATATCCTTAATAAATTTATTTGTACACTCACCCAACATAGAGAACAAACCTTTCCAAATATAGAGCAACAAATATTACCATTGATCAATAATATTTCCTTTATTACAAGAACAAAATGAGACTATAATCATGTTTGTGTTGAAACCACAACTATTAAATCAGGCACACAACTAAGATGGACTATAAATTTCAAATGTGCACCAAAAATATAAACTGTGATTACAAATTTAGAATGCAGGACACACCACCAAGGAAAGAAACCATGGCTAAGAATGTTACATACACAACTAAGAGGATCGTGATAAAAATTTAGTTGTCCAGAAACTTGAGGTACGACTACTCTTTTCTAAACACCTATATCTGGTCTAACCTCATCACATCATAGTAAAAGTAAACAAAAAAATACCATGATGCAACTCTATGATGGAATGAAATCCAATAAAAGAGACAATCCTAGTTGCTCCTACCTACTTCCTCCTAGGATGCACCAAAACTTTCCAGTGGCACACATCCTACCATCCTACAATAGCACCCTACACATAGCGGGAAAGCTCATACACCAATTATGCAACAAAGATCTATGCGAAAATTCCAAGAAGTAATAAATATTTTTTTGTGTGTGAATAGAGTATGTTTTGAGGTATTCAAGTACATTATTCTAGTTGAGGAAAATGATTAGATGTACATCACATTGTGTATAAATGGTGGATGACAAAAGGGTCTAGCCCTAATGGTGGACAACAATAAAGAATGAAGTAAATACCATGACAATAAATAGTTGAAAACATGGGTGTGACAGAAAATAAATGTCTACCAAAAGCATGTCTTCTTTCATGATTGATTGACAATGATGGAGGACTATTATACATATTGATTAGTAGGTCGTGCCTCAATTGAACTGGAGAGTGGAGTTGTAACACCCTCCCTAAGGACACACATGCATGTAGCGGAAGCAACGTATACTTATCCATAACGTGTGCACTTAAGGGGGCATTACATAAAATTGACATTCATAGCAACAATATAATCAATCACACATACTTGAAAGATAAACACTCTATCATTCTTCTTACAAAAAGAAACTTAAAGGCTATCACATAGAAAACATCTTGAGATGAAGTCTCTAGTCTAGAATTCTGAATAAAAAAACATAAATCTAAATCTATAAAGCCGAGGATCATCATATAGTTAGCACCTCATCAGATCTTATCCTTGTTATATCTTGGTGTTTCAAGTCTCTAGGCGCTACTTCTGCTCCAACTCCTCACCTGCGGACATCTCACTCCAGCCATGCATTGGAAAAACGATTGTTTGAGTAAGTGGCATGAGTATCCTAACATAAGCATTACTGAAGAAATAAGATACTACAAAATATTCTTGAACATGATAAACATGGAACTGTCACTAAACTCTGCATAATATATGAAGCATAAATATATCTTCTTTCTTTAACTTAGTCATTGTCTTTCTTACTTATCTTATTCTAGAGACCTGTACTCTGGTGCCTGGGTCACGTGACCTACACTAACGTGCATGGGTCATATAACCTGCACTCTAGGCCTGAGTTATGTATGTGAATCGGTCTGCACTAAGGGCATGAGCCTCATGACTTGTACAAAGGGCATGGGTCATGTTTCTATTATATTAGCTTGCACTCATGTTCTTGGGCCACATGACTTGCACAAAGGGTTGGGTCATGTCTTTCTTTAGTTGACCTACATTGTGGTCTGGGTCTAACTCCATAATTTGATGTCATCTTATTAATTTTGATGTTAACATAAATTTAATACATTATGATTTTATACTCTTATCATAAACTAATATCTCGAATCTTAGTACATGAAATTTAATAGAATCTTATAATGAAATCTAAAGCATACACCTTAGTATTTACATCATAAGCCTTAAAGCATTATGTTTTCATACTCCTATCAAGACTCAAATCATGAATCTTAATCAAATCTTATCTTGGAACTTAATCATGACTCTAATTTATCTTATAAACTTATCATGTACTTGATTCTTAGGATTTAATCATCTAAATGATCTTAATAACATATCCCTACTTGAGATATTCATCATATGAAAGGACATAACCATGAAAGTGTGACAATCTTACTTTGATATCTTAACTTAAAATCTTAAAACATTGAATCGCATAAGTCTTGAGGGTCTTACTTAAGAAACATGTAAATATACTGAGCTTAATAAATATGAATACTCAAGGGCATGACCACTTCCTAGAACATGATGAATCAATCTCCTAAGATGATGTTCATCTTTAATTATGTTGTGTTTAGAACCCAAAACAATATAATTAGGATTCTAAACCATGGTTATGATAACTCTAAATATTCGCGGGGACAAAGCCAAACCATGGCATGTGACCTAATAGCCCATTGGTTATATCTCAAAAATTAATCAAAAATCATATATAGTTCGAACTTATGGGAATTACCAATCAACTTTTATGATTTATTAAAGATTGACCAATCAGAGGCAAGATAAAAGCACTTAATACTTCTAGGATTGGATAAACTAAAAATAGCCCTTTTCTCAAAATCCTGACTTTATGCATGATAGAGGATGACTTCATAAAAGATTGCTTATGTTTTCATGTGATCGATAATCTGGTCAGAAAAGAAAATTCCAAATCACCATGAGTAGTGTGACACATCAATGAAACATATAAGGGCACAAAAATAACTTCTTCTCCTCCCAAACCATGGCGCAAGAAGCTTCATGCATCGTGAAGCTCCAAACAAAACATCAAGCTAAATCCAAGAATCTAAAAGAATGACCATTGCAGAAAACTTCTTGAGTCCTTTCGATTAATAGGACCCCTTGAACATACCGTTTTTATAAATGGGATAGGTAAAACACACCTTGACACCATAGCTAGGGGGAAGGTCTGTGACATCAGGGTGAAACCTATGGTTTCAAAGCACACATCAAGCAAATCACCAAGCTGACTAAGTTCATCCCGCTCATATGAACCTATCCCTCTAGATTGCAAGGTTTGTGGTGGTCAAGGATGCCATTGGTTAACCTACTGACCATAAGAAACAGAGCACTGTCTAAATACATAAAATAATGCGGCACTAAAAACTAAGTGGAACATTGCATTTTTTTCTATGCAATGATTACAAAATGTCTAAGAGGAAAAATTGTGAGGATAACATCAACGAAGAGGCATGACCATCACCCTCACCTCGGTTCATGATCGGACCTTGTCAACCCAGTAGGAGGGTCATGCTCACAAAATACTAAGGAGTGCAAGATACGAGCTCTAGGAAGCTTTCAGAGTCATTAATTGAATGAGCATGATCGAGCCTCTACTTAGAGTTCACAGCTTCCAAAGAAAGGAGGTAGCTCTGCGGCACTAGCTCGGGTCAAGGCGGAAGAAATTGATATTGGTTGTTGATCTCTGAGAGTAAAAAGAAGCTTTGAGGAAGGTTATTCATCAACAAGATGGCCTTAGATTGTGTCTACAATATGCATTGACAGAGGTAGCAAGAGGTCATTATGGAATTTTCTGAATAACGGGAACCTTGGGCTTGTATTGGGGCTTAAAAGCATGAAATCCTCTCCTGGATGTGATTGAGCAATGGATTTTTAAAACCCTAATCAAGACTTTGAGATAATTGGAGAGACTAAGAATCTCAGAGCATCGAGGTTTCTATTACCCCCGACTCACCTCACGTGAGAGGTAAGGGATGAGGGTCTAGCCATCTGATGAACATCCATCAGTTGAGAAAAAGTTTGGGCATAGGGAAAACTCACCAGAAGAGCTTGTGATAGTCAATAATTAGAATTATCTGTGGGACTTAGGCGTAAAAGATAAATTGGATGTATTGATTAGATAATTAGGTGATAACACATGTACTTAATAACCTTTTCTTCCTCATATTAATTAAAATAGCTAGGATTATCTAAGTCAAACCAAACTAAGCGAGTTTGTTAAGGTAAGCATGAGGAATCCAAATATTGAATTAGATTTTTCATTTAAGGTGGGAAATCATGTGATTCGTGACATTTGGTACCTAAGACAAATAATGCATTAATACTCATTAAATTGAGAGTTATATTACCAAAAATTGAGGGAGATGCTAATATCTTATAAATTATTCATATACCAAACTAGGGAACATCTTATGCACAATTATGGGGCCCATTACTATTTTTAACCCTAATTAGTCATCATGGAATAATTAGGGCTAGATATTGTGCATTATTTGAGTATGATGCAAATCAATATATCATCTCATGTTCATGGGTTACTCTAGGGTGTTATATTATTAGAAAGAACTAAATTGTAACACAGAAGTTTTGGGCCATGCTTATTCTAGATGAAAATTCTAGGGATGTTATAGGTGTATCTTGCACATAAGTTACATTATCCATTAGACAACTTTGGCAAGTCAGTGGGTCACCCAACCATAATACTACATTATACAGTCACTGGCACAAACAATGAACATTGATTGTGGATTCTTCTTCTCCAATTATACACCCATACCTCCCACCCCGTATGACCCTCCTCTCTTCCCATGTAAGGTCTATGTAAGATGGTATATATACCTTGAGTAGTGGGGTAAATCACTACCATCAAACAAGCTTCTAAACATGTGTGTAATGCCTCAAATTACGAATATGCAACAGAACTATAATTGTGCAAATAAGATCATCATGAAAACACGGTAAACTATAGTGAGCACAATCATAAACCTAGAGTTGGATCAACATGGAATAAGATTGTGGGATGACATATTTTGGAAGTAACAATGTTGGTCTAGATGTTTACTCAAAGACGAAATGATGGAGTATGATGGATGTTGAGTCCCCTAGATACAGTGTTGAAGTCAAACAAGCATTAATGCGTTATAGAATATCTCTATTACATTGAAGGTCGAATGAAATATTTCACCAATATCCTTAGATATCATCATATAAAGCCAAAAATATTACTCTATCTATAATGTTGTTAGAGATTTTGGGATCAACAAAATTTTATCCCTCTCTAGCCCATTTTATTTATACTATTTCATCACTTCATAATAATATGCCCCTTCATCCCAGTCTTCCCCATATTGGATGAGCTCTTGATAGTAATTGATAGGGATCCTATGTTCTGTGTAGTAGCAATCTATTTTTCATTATATCTAGAGCTATAAATCCCCCGCATCTATAATAGAAAGCATATCTTACTATAGAATTTCTCTCCTCCTCACCATTTGATTCATCACCATTTATGAAAGACTCCTTATTATACTAGGAATAAATATAGCTCATCTGAAAATCTTTTATAACCTTCTCATTACAAACATCAACATCATTCATCAATGATCTGTGTGCTTATCAATTAATGAATCTACTTTGGGATGTTCTGCATTGTGAAATACACATTTGTTAGTTAAAGAAATAAAGTACTCAATTAAAAAGTCAATAATTTGGAGAAACAATACATAAAAGTTCACATTCACATAATCCATTGTATTTATCTCACCCATTTCAATTAGGCCCTTTTCATAATCAATATGTCGCACTTGAATTCTTAAGTATGTTATTTATCTCCTTCCATTATTCTCAAAGTCCTAAGCAATTTTTTTCATTATAAACTTTCACATCTTCTTAAAATCCTTACTAGTCATCCTCATTGCTTATTTTAGGAAAGTGGATTTGAAAGCCTAGTGGACTTTTGCTCCATTTTAGACTTGTCCTATTTTGAGACAAGATGCTACAAGACAACACATCATGATTAAATAAGTCAATAAGTACAAAATAAATAAAACACTACAAGTTAAATATCCACCTCTAAGTTTTCAGTTATACCCTTGTCATAATCAATATGTATATCACATGACTTCTTAAATACTACTTGGGATTGGATATGAAAGATAGCTATTCTTTTTATCTTCCTTCCCCATATGCCTTGTGCTCCTAAAAAGAAAAAGGTGTTTTTGACCGAATTTCTATTCTCCAATCTTGTTTATCCCCTTCCATCATTCTTTTAAAGTCCTAAGGAAAATTTTGGCATCATAAACTTGTTCATCTTCTCAAAACTCCTTAGTAACAAACATTGTTGCTTGTGTGAAACAAGTGGGTCTCAGAGTCTTGTCAATGTTTGCTTCATTTTGGATTCATTCTATTTTGAGATAGGATGCTACATGTTGAAAAAATATGATTATATAGGCACATATATACAAAATAAATAAGATACTACAAGTTAAATGTGCTCATACGAGTCCAAACCCACAAGTCAATTTTCAAGTTTTATAGTGTTAGTACAATTCATAAATTCCATAAGTTCACCATGAAGTAAACATTTGATTATTTTTTACATGTAAAAGATAATTTATGAAAGAAATTGAGTTAAAATTGTAAAGTACATCACTCAAATTCTGTGGACATGGAAATTTCTCAACTTTCTACTCCTTAGGAATTTGTAATTAACAAATGATTATTAAAAACATAAAACTATAAACAAGTTTGTGGTTATTTTTATTCTTGTGTCTTGTAGGGATATAGATTAATAAAGATAATATTTTAATGGAGTAAATATAACATATTATGATCCTTTTGTTGGTAATATTTTTTTCAAATGTTATTTCCATGGTTTAAAATTTTCAAGAAATTATGTGCAATTGTGTAACATTGTTTTGAAAATTTAATCCATAGTTTAAACATTGTATGAAATTATGTGTAATTTTGGTACCCTTTTCTTGAATATCATGCAAGGATTTCATGAAGGCCAAGAAAAAGATATTAACGTAATAATTTTTCATTGATAAATTTTATGATAGACATATCAGAGAGAAATAAAGGAGATCATATAATTGCAAGTCATTAAGACTTTCTTGGTAGTCTAAATGCTCTAATTATCTAGTGGACCACCTATATATATGCTTTCTGTAATGTTTTGTTTGGGAAACCAAATGTTTCCTTTTGGTGATGAAATGATGCCAGGGTATATCTTATGTAACAAGGAAACAATGATCCAAATTGTGTGGCTAGTGACCTTATGAAATATTAAATTTATTGATTTTACAAAATGGCAAAAGTTTTCAATGTTTAGATGTTTGAGAATAATTTTGAAAATATTCCTTACTGGGAACAGTTTTTATGCCATCAATAATTTTCATTTTTGGTCCAATACATTGTTAATATGACTTTTAGGTTACAAAAAATATTAATTAATATTATGATTAACTCAGATACCAGTTTGCAAGTTGCCATAAGTTTTCGTGGTCATTCTATGAAATTAATGACAAAAAATGATTGGCATGGCCCACTGCAACACTGAATAGCTTTGACCGGAACAAACAATGGCTAACAAAAAAATAATAAGCCATGGTCCTTTACCAAGTCACATCTGAATTGGATTTCATAAGAGCGGTAATTAGTAAAATAAAATTATTTAGAAAGGATAAATAATATGAATATCATAGTTTAACACAAAGTCATAATGTCATGAGAACCTTTAGTTCAATATATGGTCAAGAGACCTCTCTCTCCCCTTGCTTTTCCTCAACTCATAAAAACATTCCCATAGATTTCCTTTAATGTGTCAATTTTGGAAGATAAGTGAGAGGAAGGCATATCATGCCTTGACTTTCAAGAAGTCCTCCTCACTATCAACTTCCCTTCACCCTATATAAACCTACCTTTGAGTTTGCCCAAAGCCCCAAAGCACAAATGAAAGGCACCAAATATAGATTTCTAGTCCTTAACTTTACCTCTCACACATGTGCCTCTTCTTCTTTAATGATCTCCTTTTCCACAGACTACAACATCTCATGTGCAGGGTGTTGCGCATGCATGTCTAGCGAGGGTACTTGTATCTCAATCACCTATTGACCAAAGCCCAAGATCCATAAGTATGGTTGTCAGTGTCTGCATCAACCCCGCTAGTGGGCAGAAAAAATCTTACCCACAAGATCCTAATTCCAATCGACAAAAATCAAGGGATATAATGGCTCTCCTTTTCTTACTTTTACGTAATTCTCACATCTGTCCAATCAAAATTTATTAAATATCTTTAACTTGCAAAATTGATATGAAAATTCATTCTTTAACCAAAAATTACAAGAAAATAGTGAATCTTCTTTACAAATATATAAGTAACACAACACTCTTATCACCATTAAAAATATAAAATAAACATCTTGTGCATATTTGTTTAAAGTAAAAATGTTATCTTTTTGCAAAATGGTAGTTTCCATCATCTGAACCATAATTGGGGCAAAATTGGAGTCTTGAAATGATTGTCTATAATAACTTTTGTTAATATAAATACAATCCCTAATATTATGTTAAAAAGTAGAATTCTTTCCCAAAAGTAGGCTTGAACATCTGATAATCATAAGAGTTATCTAATAGTCTATCTTTGACTATGTAGGATATGTTATAACACAATGGGTGTTATTTGATCTTTTATGATTAGAACTTGGAATTGCTGAAATTGTTTGACTTGATCAACTTCATGGCAAGTTACATGGGTTAATTATTGATAATCACTTATATCAAGCTTTTCAGATTCATGGGTTTGTTAAACTTTTGAGATACATGATGTGTGCCTTGATTGTTGATCAATTTTCCTTGTATTTATGAAATCATATGCATGTATTATCACTAATGGATAATATACATCCCATTAATCAATCAATCACAATGGTAATTTTGGGAGAAACCCAATTATGATAAGGGAATGTAGAATCATATGAGAAGGTTAAAGGAACCATAAGAAGTGAAGTGGAAGAGTCTAAGGAAGGGATACACACTGAAGAGCATGATGATGGCACAGACACTTTAAATTTTCAAATCTAGGATCCTACTTTTGTACACCAAGTGAGTTAAGCAAGATTATATTTGAATACAATGTAAAATGATATTTTATGTTATTTACAAATTATTTGATTGATGTATTATGTTTTTAGATTAAATTCACACTTGTTGTTTCAGCCACACACATAATATCATATTATATTGACCTCGTGTTTTGGTTACTCTTTGTTTTAAGTTAGAAATGTCGATATGAAGAACCATACCATCCTGCATGAATCATAAGAATGCTAAACAAGGAAACTATGGAGGATTGTAGATAATTTCTTTATGTTAATTAGTTCATCAGGTGTTAGTTTTTCCCTTTCTACAAGAGCATTGTAACTTCCTTGAGGAGATCTATCTTCTTTTGTCAAAACAATGCCTTGATTTGAAGTTAATATTATTGCAATTTATCTATTTGAATGATCTGTGGTTATATTCGAATAACTAGTCTTGCCTTCTCAATTCACCTTAATTAGGGATAGCAGGAGGAGGGAGTTGTTACAATTGATATCAAAATTCAAATTCCTATAAATGGCTTGTAGTAACTATTGGTTTCAAAAAATCCATAGAGCCCAGGGGAATTATTAGTGTATTATCTGAAGTGTGATGGTGTCTAAAAGGTTCGCAATGAAAGGGCTGATATTATTTTGCTCCACAACACTAGTTGGTTTACAAGGACTCCCAGATTATTGTGATTCCTGTCTGGACAGAGCTCTAGGACTAGCCCAAAATAACATGCCTATAAGTTTTCTCATATATTTCTTTATCACATCCTCTACCCATGCTTTCTTGAAAAATAGAAAGAAAAAAAACTCAAGGACCCAATAGATTTTTTTCTTCCAAAATTAGGGTTATGGAAATCCTTTGCCAACTAAGGCATATGAAATGACAATTTGAAATATAAAATGGATGTGGTGAGACAATCTCTATGTATGCTTCTCCTACAAGGAGAAACCCTAGATACTTTTACGAACTCATGTGGAAAGTAGGTATCTAAAAAGTACATGTGTAATGTAGATGAAAAAAAAGTTAAGATCAAAAAATGATTTCTTAGTATACATGATTAATAATAGAAAAGTAATACGAACAATCCTAGGGAGGTATGGAGAAAGAAATTGAACAACAAATATGTAAGTTATTTTGAAACTTTATTAGAGATCCTAATATTGGGTAAATAAAATGAAATTTACAAGGCAGTGCATATGTGCGTACAAAACCTAGCAATATGTAGGGATATAGCAATGCCACCTTAAGCCCATGCTAGAACTCATTATGGTGATAGTCTTGATGCCATGGCACTAGCTTACCTTAGGAAATACATGATGGGCTAACCTGGGTTTGTTGAGAGCTCAATAATGAAGATGAATTCCAAGTATTCCATCAACATAACTCATGTTCTAGACAAGGACAAGAGAACCCACTTATGGGGTGTAAACGATGAAAAGAACCAAAGGGTATCCAAGCTTCATACCTTTCATATCTCCCTTGATGGATATAGGATATATAACTAGAGAATACATATCAATTCTAAAGGAAACATATATCATGATAAATTTCCCTAAGTTTTCAATAGTACCCTAAACGAAAAAGGAAAATGATGTGCCTCTTATTATTTTGAAGTATTGAGCAAAAAGATATATATATATATATGGAAGGTTTTCTTCAAAATACCTCATAATAATTGTAGGATAGATAGGTTGAACTTAGGTAATGGATACTCTGAGTCATATGATTACGAAAGGACTGGGTAAGACCCGTGTTGGGAAATAAAGAATATTCTCAGTCCTCTCGGCTAGCTAAATATGTTCATATCTTTGCTTGTGATGAACCACATGAAGGCTCCAAAAGTATAATAGACCAAGTGAGCCAATCTAATCATCATTTCTGCATAGGGAGGCATGCATGCACGTACATCAAGTACAAGCAGTAGTACAAGTATGTAAAATGCAAACAATCATTCAAGTGTGTAAGGCCCTATAGATATATGGTACATATATATATATATATATGGTAATACACTAGAATTTTGTAATTATGTAATATTACATAAGACCAAACTCTCTTTCAAGGAGTGGTGTTTATTTATGTGGAGGATCATCTGATCTAAAGGGAAGAAACTTATGGAGGAAGTACATATGAAGACCATGGAACCAGGGTATGTGACTAAATAGTCTAAGCCTGTAGTAAGAAATAAGTGAACACCCTAAACTAGGATCCTCTTCTAAAGATTAGTTGAACCACTTGGTCTTTGTTTTGAATTTGTGAGTTGAATTTGGCTGTCCTGGATGGACATAAACCTAAAGATAAAATGCATCATATCCTAGTGGTAAAATATAGATGGTATCCAGATCACCATATGAATTATGCATGAAAAGAATATGTTTTGTCTTGGTGTTTTGAAAAAGTATTTGCAACCACACTTTTATGAGAAACCTTGATGAAGTTTGATATGAAAATGTTATGAAAAAATAATAGATCAAAAGATAGCACGCCTAGTTTGGGATAAGTCTTTCAGACATAAGATCCTAGAATGGGTGAGAAAACCCTTGTTTTGAACTAAATCATGAATCATGATAGAACATGTAACATCCTAGTTAATATTATACATGATGGAACCCTAAGTTAACTCCAGGGTTAAGTAGAGCTATAATGGAGGTACATAAGGTCCAAGGGGTCAGGAGGGAGTCTCACTCTATAGAGGCATGAGGGGTTAGGAGAAGATCACTCCATGGGTACTACATTCCTATAAACTATGAGGTAATGACAAAGCCAACAAAGCATGAGGAATATATAACCCTAATGGAGGTTGTGCACAAACTCAAGGTCCCTGAGAAAAGCACATATATCCTTGGATTAATGATTGTGGATAATTCTTCTAAGCTTGAAAATTGTTTGTATATGAGGATTAACTTGTTGAATGTGAATCCACTTAATATTTAGGAATATAAGATGAAACATGGATTCACTATCTCTACAGGTGAAATGAGGCAAAACTTGTATTTAGATTGCAGCTAGATACAAAAATCCCCTCAATATAGGTGTAAGAGACTAAGTATCCATCATAATTCACATATGTTGCAATTTAATAAAATGATAAGAGCATATGGAGGTTTCACCTCATTAATTTATGAATAGAGTTTAAATTTAAGCCTTTCATGAGAAAAACCTACATGTTATGGGACAAAGTAATGTAGTGAATGGGAATGTGGAACCATACTTAATGAGTTAAACCTTTCATGAGAAAAACCTAAATGTTATGTGACAAAGTAATGCAATGAATGGGAATGTGGAACCATACTTATGAAAATATGGGTTCCAACTTTCAATTTATATATGAGTATATATATGATTACTACCATAAAGGTTGATGATGTTATGTACAATAACCTATCCAAGTGGGGTTGTTTTCCCCAAATGGTACATAATGAAACCCCAAATAAGTTGGATACCTTTGTATATGAAACATATGTGGCATCAACTTGAGGTTTTAGCCTCAATAGTTATGTGAAGTTTCCATTCAATGCACATTCCATATGTTGACATAAGCAATATTACAAGATCAACATGAGACACAAAATATTTTTTAGAGAAGGTCAGCTAATGTTAGGACTTGTGTTAATCATTCCCATAGAGGAATCAGCCTTGAGAAGGAAAGCTCCAATCATAAGTGGCTAGAGGTTGTGGCCAAAGAGCCTAAACTCAAACACTAATATGACACATGTTGAAATTCCTAAACTAAGATACTACTAAAATAGTATAGTTAGACCATCTCATGTTTAATTGATGATATATGAAACCCTAGATGTCATGAGGGGACCTAAATTTTATATATTCATCATGACAAAATACTATGATATGTATGCATGATGAACCTTACATCTCAACCAGGGGAAACTCCAAAAACCCTAGAAAAGGTAGGTGTGATGAATTGTACATTTGGGTGAGGGAAGAGTCCCAAGACCCTGGAGGAGATATGTTGATAAAGCCTTGTACTTGGGTTATTGGTCTGTGCTATGGGAATCTGGTGATGGTACCCAAGAGAGTGGGATAGTATGTAGTCAATGATGTCTTGACTTAGTAGTCCCCATCTTGAGTGACCTAAGCCTTGAGAGCTCGTCCTAAGTTTCTTGTAAGGTCCACCATGAAACTATACATGTTGAAGGAAGATTTCACTCCTCAAGGATAATGGTGATGATATAGAAGCTTTGTTTGATGCTAACCTAGTTTACAGGTAAATTGTAACTTATAAGTTTTGACTTAAAATAATGATGTGGATTGAAATAGTACATGTGATGCTAGTGATTTTGCATCCACCTCGGACATGATATTTCCCAATCCTGGCAAATATGCATAATAAATGGACTTATTCATCTATAGAGAAAATTGTGTTTCTTAAAAATCCAACCTATCCATACCATTTCAATGAATTGTGGGAGCTGAATCTCAGGCAAGAGAGTCTTGTGAACTCTTGGAATAGGTTTATGGTAATGTTTGATATCTTGCCCCACCAACACCGGTATGACCTAATGAGTAATAAGTTCCTTGTGTCTGACTTTAAACACCATGTATAGGTTCATGCCCATGTGTTGATTAGTAAACCTCCAGATGCCATAAAGTACTTGAATATATATATCGACACCTATGAGAATCATGTATACAAAGGTGAAGAAGCACCTAATTTAAGGTTAAATTTAGAATCATCATGAAAGGTTTAACCCTCATGTGAGCTAAAAGTTTATCTGACCCCTTTGCAACATAAGCTAAATTTTGTGGGGGAAATTCATTTTAAGTGGGGGAAGGATGTGAGGAATACAAATTTTCTCACTTTTTTACTTCTTTAGAATTTGCAATTAAATATGATTATTAAGAACATAACTCTCTAAATAAGTGTACTTGTTGTTTTTACCATTATGTCTTATAGGGACACCAATTAATAAAATAATAATTTAATGAAGTAAATATAACAAGTTATGATCCTTTTGTTGGTGATTTGCTTTGGAATGTTATTCCCACTATTTAAACATTTTATGAGATTATGTGCACTTTTAGAAACATTGTTTTGGAATTTTATTTCTATTGTTTAAACATTGTATTGACATTACATGTAATTTTGGTGACTTTTCCTTGAGTTTAAGACAAGGATTGCTTAAATTCCAAGAAAAATATATTCATGTAACTTATTTTATTTCTATATTTTTATGGTTGAAATATGGGAGAGAAATAAAGGAATCACAAGAATTATATGTCATTAGACTTTTCTGGTGGACTAAATGATTTAATTATCTAGTGGATAACCTATGTAGATTCTTTCTGTAATGTCTTTGTTTGGACAATCAAACGTTTACTTTGGTGTTGAAATCCAATTAGCATATATTTTGCATAACAAGGAAACATTGGACCAAATTTTTTGGCAAATGACTTTGTAATTGAAAGTTATTGATTTTGTAAAATAACATGAGTATTGGATATTTAGGTGTTGGAAAATAAGTTTGAAAATATGCCTTACTGAGAGAAGTCGTTATGCCATCAATAATCTTTCTTTTTAGTCTAATACATAGTTAATATGATATTTATATTATAAGAATATATTAATTAATATTGTGACTAACTCAGAATACCAGTTTGCAAGTTGTTGAAAATTTTTATGGTCATTCTGTAGGAAAAATAAGAGAAGTATAATGCTTGGCCCATTTCCACATTAAATGGCTTTGATAAAAACAAAAAATAGTAATATAAAATAACAAAAATTGTCCTTTGCCAAGACACATTAAATTAGATTTCATAAGAGAAATAATTAGAAAATGAAAACTAAATAGAAAGGATAAATAATAGGAGCATCTCAGTTTACACAATGTTAGAGTGTCATGAGATGCATTTAGCTCAATATATGGTCAAGAGACCTCTCTCTCATTGTTTCTCCTCAACTCATAAGAACCTTTCCATTGATTTCCTCTCACAAATCCATTTTGGAAGATGAGTGAAAGGAGGAAAATTCATGCCTTGAATTTTAAGAAATCCCCCTCACTGCCAACTTTCTCTCACCCTATATAAACCTACCTTTAGGTTTTCCCAAATCCCCAGAGCACCAATGAAAGGAACTAAAGGTAGGTTCCTAGTCCCTGATTTCTCCTCTTACGCATGTGCTTATTCTTCTCCTACAATATCCTTTGTTGTAGACTATTGCATCTTGCATGCAATTGTTATAAATTGTTAATATACCTGAATCTTCTATGAACTCGGAGAAACCAGACAGATGGTTGGTGTTGGTGATGTTGTAGTTTCATCCAGCAATGTTTCTTCCTTGAATGTCTCCTTCTCAGGTGTTGTATTTGTATCCTCCTCTACAATTGTGGTTGGATCCATAGTTTTATCATCCTGAGGAGGATAGCTCTGATGCATTGTAGATTCAGTATCATCTAAGATAGATTTTCCTACATATGGATCATGGTGGAGCTTGAGGATGTGGACAGATGTAATATTGTTGTAATGCCTAAGCCACACGGTGATGGCTTGGTTCCTTTGAGGATTAAGCCTAACAAGCCATCCCTGGTAGATATCAAGAGCATTCATCACCTCAAGCCAAATGTGAACTAATCAAATACCTCCTAGTTGGTCTTCATGGAAGAGGATTCTAAAGTTACTATAACCCACATGTAGCTCTATCCACCCAGGATTGATGTCACATTCAAGATACCTCCATGATATGTGAATATGAATGTTCCTAACTGATCTTCTATCCATGGTCAAATTGTGGTGAACCATCTTAGTGTTACACTTTGAGGTTGGTCCAATAAGATATTTTTAAGGGAATTGTGTGGTCTAGTGGTATCGAGTTTGGTGATGATTCTAATATAGTTTTAGTGGTGTGGCATTCTTCAAGATTTAGCTAATTTGATGGCATGCATGCCACCTGTCCTCATTCTATTATGGTCTGGTGCGCTAACGCTATGAGATGTTATTGAGAAACTGAGTAGGTCATTGTTGTGGGCAGTCTCACAATAAATGCATATGTGAACCCTATGTCGAAGATTGAAAGGTATTGTATATGTAGCAGTGGCAGGATATTGTCTCCAAGAAGCACAACCAGAGGAGATTAATTTCTTGTCTCAAAGTATCATTGCAATGAGTTTAAAATGTTATTCCTACAGCCAGAGTGTTGTCTCAAAGGTATTTGACACAATCTATATTGAATGTGAAATTATCATAATGAAGCCAGACAACGATGGGATGATCAGATGCAGCGCCTACATGTTGACTTTCCAAGTTATCATGGGGAGGAACATGAGAGTGTGTATACAAGAGGGGAGGTTTAGTATTCTAAAGAGAAGTGAGGGCTATTATAGAGAGAAGTTGGAGCTGAGAGCAATGACTATTGACCACCCATTCCTTTGATTGCAAAGGATATTGTTATTTAACTTGAGATGCAATTGTTTTGCTCATGTAATGAGTGTTTTACGTAAGTGTCAGAAATCTCTATTCTATTCTTCATTGCATCTCAAACTCTATGTGTGATCCGCACCCACCTCTAGTTTAACATGTTCAATAATTCAATAAATGAACTAATCAAAGTCATCATGCTTAGAGCTTTTGACAATGGAATATTTATATGAGTGCTCTCTTATTTATTAGGTTAGCTACTTTATGTCATTACATTTCAATCTAATGCAAACATTGGTGGTTCTGAGCATAGGATTGGTCTGGTTCCATTTGACCCATGTCAGTGTCCGCATAACATGATTCATGCCCAGACTATATAATTTATATGCTCAGATCAGGCTTAAAATTTTGGTCCAAATTTTATATGGGTTGGGCCAAGACCAAGGTAAACCATGACTAGAATAATTTACAAAAATATAAAATCTTGGATATTTCACTAATGTATTTTGAAATAAAAATTGAGTATTTTATAACTAACGATGATTATAAAAATTTCATAAAATTGTTGGATTGTTTTTAATTATATATCATAAATAATTTGAATACAATTGTAACTTGTATACAAGTATTGGTATACACAATATTTATTTCATCCATTGGATTTGTATAACAAGATGTAAGTGTCATAGCTTTACATGTGATGCAAATGGTTACATATATTCATTGGTGCATATTTTCAAACTAAAATATTATGTCCTACATATATGTTGAAAACTTGATCATTTTGGTATATAATCTGGGTGAGGGCAAACCCAACTTGAAACCCTAATCTGTTGTGTAGGCCAAGTATGGGCCATGTTTCCAACATATCCCGGACCCAAACTTGACCATATCCCATACTAGAGCAATTAATATGGGCTCATTGTTTCCAATCATCTTCCTTCTAGAGAAGGAGTTGGTTAAATTTCTCCTAGAGTATCGTGGATTGTATGTCAAAATAAGGAGTATGAGAGGTTTAAGCACGTCCTGAATCTTATCAATTTGGTAGATTAGTTTGTGTTTCTCCTTGTGTGTTGTTGAGTGTGTTTGCCTTTCACTTCAAAGTTAGGTGCTTGAAGGAGGAAAGTGCATCAAGAAAGGGTGCATATTTGTTGTGGAGAGGAAGAATATCCTTGTAGAGATTGGAAATTAGATTCCATGTTGCCTTGGTTTTGAAGAAATCTACTTTACTTGTCGTCAACTTGAAGATCAAAGACAAAAAGGATTGTGGTCTAATTCCACATGGGTATCATTCTGATTATGGCATTGGGATTATCAGCAAGTCACTATGCATTTGCAATAACTTTGTCTAGTCGCTCCTGCAGGCAATCTCAATGGAAGGTGAAGAATTTCACCTGAGAGTAATAGCAAGGCATTGTGTACACAACCTTATGGATGTTGGTATGTATGCCCAAAGAGCCAATCATATGATGATTGTAATGGCATATCTTGTAATCTATTTGATTGATAATAAAGGCAATCTTCTCATTTATTCTATTTTATTTAGTTATGAGATAATGATGTAACATCATAAATGTGTAATGAATGATATTACTCAATGACGTATGTGTTCGGGTTGAGGACCTGAACAATGAGATCATATGAATTTCAAGAGTATATACATTCTTGTTATATCACTAGTCGAATGTTATTGTGGAAAGCTAACAGAAAACAATAACATATAAGACTAGAGTGTGTGTTGGTTGATGATAGAATCTCATTAGTCATGATATGTGGTAAAAAAACCAAAAACATAGATAATTGTTAGATAACAGTGTATCATACATACCCACCTTGAGAGTGATACATGTAAACCATGATTGGTAGTCAGAATCAGCTATCATAGTGATGGTGGTGATTGTATGGTTCTAACACCTAAAATTGCTACACTCATCACATGCCATTTGGTGTACTTTGACATCATGCAGTGTGACCTTGAATAAGGGTTGTCGTAAAGGTGATGCTTGGGTGCATTGTGACACATGGGAATGATTGTGAGTGGTGTTGATGGGAATTGTCCCTCCTATAGGAGTACTATATCTTGTTAACTTGATAAGCGAGATTGAGAAATTCATGGTCATGTTGGTGTGAGTCAATATGTGATATTGTTCTTACACATATCTCAAACAGTCTACTCTATTTCAAGGAACATGGATTGAATGTTGAAGAGGATGATGATTCCATGCCTCAAGTTCAATTTGGATATCATAGACAAAGGAACTATACAATCACGATAACACCAATAAAAGATTGTAGGTTGAAGTTGTTCTCTAACTTTCCAATTACTTGGGTAGCAATGATGTATTTGTAGATACCACTCATTGTTTGTGATGTCATAAATCAATTATGCACTCACTGCCAATATAACTTGGAACCTATAGGGTCTATAGGATACACTTGGAATAAAAGTTTATTCATGAATGTGGTTTAAACTTGATTACTGAAGTGTTAGGTATTCAATTTAAACAACAATGGTTGAAGGTTGACTGACTGGACTGTGAATCGACCGCTTCAAGTGTTGAACCAATTGATTAAAGTGTGAGGTCAATTTAACTGACATTGGTAATTAGATCCATGAGATGATTGGTTTAGCAATTGAATTGATTGGCTCAGATTTGTGAACTGACTGGTTTAGGTTGTGAATTGACTGTTTGGTTGATCAATGAGATTGGATCAAGGATTGATGTTGACGTCATGTTGTGTATTAATCAATTATTAATTGCCATTACAATTGTGATTGGGAAACATAGTGAAAAGACTGGTTCAAGGGTTGAACCAATCGTTTCACATGTGAACCGAGCGCTTCAATAGTGAACCAACTGGTTCGACGTTGGGATGTTCCAAAAAAATCATGAAATTATGTCTCTTTGACTCCCAAATGAACTAGAAGCCCTGACCCTGGCCCTCCTATAAATAGAGGGTATTGGGGGCCTTCTAAAGACACAATAATAAGATCTGACAATTGTTGTCTTCTCACAGTTGTGGTAACATGAGAACCTGAGCAAATTCTACATGTCAAAGGGAGGAACGATAAGGGAGAGACAATTGGGAGAGCAAGATGGTGCAACCATACTGACTAGGAGATAAAACGGCTTCATGTTTGTTCATATAGAATGACATGAGTTCCTGGTAGTCCGTTTGTACTACTACATAGGCGAGGAGGTCATTGCCTGCCACTAGGAGGACGGAGTCAACCTTCGTCTGTGATGATCAAACAGGAGGTCACCGCTGACAGCCATCCAAGTTCAACTTGATGAAAAGTGGACACTATTACAAGGGATTGTCGATGGACTTGGTCCAAGATCAGGTATAAACCTTGCAAACCCTCTTTCCTGTTACATAGTTCTTGACACGATCTACTGTATAGAGAAATATGGCAAGTAATTTTTTTTAATATGTTGTCTTATCTAATGACATATTTCCCAACAGTGGTATTAGAGCCACGTCAATTTACGATTTTTTGGGGTTTTAATCGATATGATTGAATTTCTATTTTATTGTTTATTTATTATATACAATGTAAATACTTAAAATGATTATTGTGCATATATCATTAAATACCACATAAGATCTCAACTTATATATATATATATATATATATATATCTGTGTGTGTGTGTGCAATTTAAATTTGTTGCCTAAAATCAGTTTTGATGGTGGATGTTAGCTAAGTTATTGTTAATAACCCCTTTATATCTTTATGCGTGGTTGGATGGTTGTTATTGTGGCAACACATCCCATTATCACACAGATAACGAGGTGGTACGCAAAAACGTGCGGAAAACACCATAACCACAGATTATCAAAAACACGGGTTAAATAAAACCGATTGCGGAAAACTGATAAACTATGAAACTATTACTTTCCAGTCCTCATCCTGCACAGAAACATGTCATATAAATATGTACATACACAAGATCTGACACGTGTCCACAACTCAGGAACAGCTGTCCATCCATCACATGAGTTCACCACCTGTTCATATATACATAAAGGCCCACATCCGGCCAACAGCAGGATATACAGATATCATCGAACGATCTTCGTGAAACATCGTCAAAACACTGCCAAGGACCTGAGAGTACAGGGATGACTCTAGACTCTACTACAAAACATCCAAAATGGCAGCATGTCCAACGCTTGCCTTCTACTGCTCCTCAAGCTGTTCGTCCGCAACACCACAACCACGACCACGTCTACCTCGACCACCTAAAAAGGGTGTAACCAGCGGAGTGAAACAATTGAACAATTGTCCCAGCGGAAAACATAGCTTCCCACCGCAACCATAGAACCTCAGCAAGAGAAAACTATAACAGCAATTATAACATGAGCAGATATATCAGAAGCAGTTATATATATAGCAAGATCATTCTTACCGGCAAGCATACCAGTTGTACTAAAGCGTAAAACCAGATGTCTTTCAAAGGAACATGACTATCAAGATGAGATATATCAACATGTAACAGGATTATTAGAACAGGGTATAATGCCATATAACCTGATTATCAAGATAAGGTAGATTACCACAAGACCTGCAAGGTATAATGGAATATTACACAAACAAGGCCTCAACCAATGTTTCGTATTTGATATGACTAGAAATACTAAACGGCTGTATTACATTTTATTATGCCCTGAGGATTTGAACCGTACCGTTCAAATCCAACCTTCGGTTACGAAACCCAAGATGGTGCCATACAAGGTCAATGGAAGAGCCGGACTCCACGACCTCCCACCTCATGGTCAGTACATGAGTACAACACAAGCAGGACCGCAGTCACATACTGAAGTGGTCTAAGCCACAGGGTTAGCTCCATAGGCTACCCATTCTCTAGCCCGCCTTGGTACAGGTCACGGTGCTAGTAAAACTGAGCCACGGCCTGATCACCGTGCTCTGAGCCATGAACGCATTCATGCTCCATACATCACATATCCTGAGCCATGGGCCTGTTCACCATGCTCTACACACATATCTGAGTCTGCAACCGAAGTTACACTCTTACCTCCTCATTTTCAGGCTAGGAGTAACCTACACATATTCAACAATATGCGCTTCCAGGTTAACCCGTAGGAAAACCTGTTTCACCATCACCAAGTCCTGACGATGATGGATCTATGTCCAGGGCAAACTACATGATGTATTTCACTGTGCTTAATTAGTATCTTTTAGATGGATTGCAAGATTCAACCAAGTTGTATAACATGCAAGATATAACAGAAAGTAAAGAACATTATATTATGATCTATTCATATCAACCTGATCCATCTCAAGGATCCAACATCACATGTTATCACTTGGCCTCTTGCCAACCATCCAGATCCATCTCAAGGATCATCACATACCACAGGGTCTCAACCCTTCATCATGCATTGTCACTGCCTCTTAAGGCTCACATCATCATCATGGGACCAACACATCACATACATAATCTTATAGAGCAATTATCAAAGTAATGTTACTCATTACATATGTCACATAGCCCTTTCATGGCTAAGTCATCACCTGCAAGGTTAAGGTATGCAATAATTGTAGATTCAACATAAGGAATATGCTCACTATCATGAAATATCATTCAAGATAATTAAATTACCAATATTACACTTATTTGGTAACCGAGTATGTTAAGTACATCATTAAACAACCATACTGATACTTACCCTTATATCAAGATTGTACAAACAATCAGGGTATATAGAGATCATGTTGTGTTTATAGAACCAACACTATTATTAACAAGGTCATTACTATGCCATCAACTATTGTCATCTTTATCATGAGGCAACCTTTAACATAACTGTCACTTAGCATCATTATTACCAACATTATTATCATTAAACAAACTACTAGAGTAGTTATCATCATCTTCATTATCATTAACAATTTAGCATAACGGGTCACATCATGCATCAATTACATGAGGGCTATCATCATATACATTACTATCATTAGCATCCTTATTGTTTGCAAGGCAACATATTACATATTGATGATATCACAAACACCACCATCATTTTATTTCCATCACATATGAGACCGTCACCAAAGGAACCTCATTCCCTCACTAAAGCTTCACAACCCTCACATAACACTTATCAAGACCTATCGTCCAACATGGTATCGGCCACCACACCAACCCTATCGGCCAACACACTACTAACCCTATCGGTCACCACACTACTAACCCTATCGGCCAACACACTACTAACCCTATCGGCCAACACAAGAGAGAGGTATCGCCCAACATGGCTATAGGCCATAGGGCTATCGGCCAAAGGGCACATAGCCTATCGTCCAGCTCAAAGATATCCATGACGCCCAACATGAGAAAGGGTATCGTCCAACTCCAAGAGCACTAACCAAAACACAAGGGACATCACTATGTCTCCCATCATATCGGCCAACCAAACCCTAGCTCACTCTATCGCCCATTCATGGGCAAGGGTATCGGCCAACTTTAAGGGCTCAACATGTCGTCCACCAAGGTGTCATGTCGGCCACCAAAGAGAGCACCATGTCGCCCAACATGGTCACCATGTCGGCCAACACTCAAGCTAGGTCAACCTATCGACCTCCAACTCAAAGAACTCAAACCCTAAAGCATCATATCGGCCAACACAAAGGACAAAGGTGTTGCTCAACCCAAGGACACTCATATCGTTCAACTTAGGGGCAAGTGTGTCGCCCAACACTCTCACAAGGAAGGGGGTATCGCCCAACCCTAGGTCATCTTCAACCTCCAACACAAGGGAGCACAAACCCTAAAAAGCAAGGTATACAAGGAACCCTAAAACCCAAGAGAGGGATATCGGCCACTAAGGTATATATAAGCAAGGTGCACAAGAAAGGAACTAAGCGAGTCTACTAACATGTAACAAGGTTAAAGCTAGAGGTAAGAGAGTTAGGGTTAGAAACTATGCAACCCGCCTTAAGCTCCAAGCTTCAAGGAAGAAGATGCACTCCAAGGTCCAAAGCTATCGTCCACCAAGCTGCTCTAGGAGGGTGTATCGGCCACCACTTCAGCTCCAAGGAAGGTGTATCGGCCACCACTTCAGCTCCAAGGAAGTGTATCGGCCACCACTTCAGCTCCAAGGAAGTGTATCGGCCAACACAAACAAGATGGAGAGGGATATCGTGCACCAAGGGTGGAGGGGAGACCAAAGGACCAAAGGAGACTAAGGCAAGGAGAAGAGCTACCTATATAGGAAGAAGGGGAGGAGAAACCAAGGTACAACCATGCTATGTGTCACCCACCCAAGGGACACTTGTCCCAGGGTTCCAGCCAACACACTAGCAAGGCATGGGACACTTGTCCAAAACATGCACCAAGGGTCCACCACACCAGACCAAGCATCTTGGGCGACACAGGCAGCAGCTCTGCTGGGTGACACACCAGCCTGCTGGGCGACACAAAGCAGGTCTTGGCCGACACAAGGCTCAAGCAAGCCCAAACAAGGAACTCCAAGGCCCAAACAAGCTCAACTAGGCCCAAATGACTCAAACAACAAGCCCAAGCCTTCCTCTCAGCCCTAGAGGAAGCAAAGAGGGGAAAACATCTCAAAAGATGGCAAACTTGCACACAAAACCCTGCACTTGGGTTATTTGCAAGTAGCCCCTCGAACTCTCAACAAAGCACAACCAAACCCTAATCACCACTAAAGGTGATTAGCAAGCACCAAAGCACCAAGATCAAGCAAAACAAACAGGGTAAACCCTAAACGCAGGTCAGGGTCCTTACAGTTATTCCTTTTTTTTTATTTGCATATCGAGTCTCAATCTTCTCTTCCATATATAAAAATATCAATTGTTTCCTTCTTATGCTCCCCTCGAATGTAACTTGAGGTTTCCTTCTTACCATGTAATATGTGAAATAGCATTAGGGTAGTTTTAATTCTTGTTATGGCAAACAAGACGCTCAGCACCAGAAAAAGTGCCCATTCCAGAAGACAAACCTAACAGTTGGAGGATAGATGACTGGAGGAGTCGAACCGAATGGCTGGTGAGCCAACCAATCGACTGGAGATGTCTAAACATCATTTGAACTGGAGACCAGACGATCATTCTGACAGACCGACCGGCCGACCAAGAGGTGATCCCATCAGTTTAAGTGTTGAACCAATCAACCTGGATTGGTTCAAGCACAGATCTTCACCAACAATAGGTTTCTACATGTGTTTTAGACCTTAGTTGGTAATAATTCCTTGTGGCTTCAAGGAACTACAATATATATGTCCATAACCATCACTCGTCTTTTATAATTGCATATTTCTTATTTGTGGATATAGCATGTATATTATGAGTACTATAAGTATGTGGTGATTGGATATGTATATGTATATATAAATATAAAATCCCTCAATAAATAATTAAGTCTAATATGCTTTCCATAAGCATCACACATGAAAAGCTTGATCGACCAAGTGTTGATGCGCCCTAGCGTGGTGCGTCGTCTATCTTGTGGAAGTGTGATTGTACATATGTGGATATGTCCTAGCAGGGTGCATATTCTATCGTGTTGTCTTATGGGTCAGGGTTAACTAGGTGACCTTAATAGTATTAAGTGCCTAGAAGCATAAAGATGGACTATGGCAAGGATTTGTGCATACCATCTATCCAAGAATTTCATGAGATGCAATTGGAAAATGTTGCCTACCTTAATAATGCCATGAGCACTGGTGTTGGTTGGATATTGACTTAATTGTTTTTGGATCTTGGCTCACTAGAAGATTGTACACTGCAATCTTACGAATCAGTAGTGAGACTATCAATTTGAACAAAATAGTGGGAGCAATGATTAATTAAAGGCCTAATTAATATCATCAATATTATCCAATCAAATCAAAAATGTTTTGACAAAATGCAAACTTTTCTCTTGTAGATATAAATGGAAAACACACAATCAATGCAATTAAACCTTGAGAAGGACAAACTAAATGGGATAAACTTTTATAACTGGTCTAGGACTTTGAGAAGTGTTTTCTATGTTCTTGAAACACCAGTGCCATTGGAACTCACTACATATGCACCTAAGGCTAAAATGGATGCTTACTTAAAGCATGACAATGATGGTGTGGACATCAAAAACCTTATGTTGGGTTGTATGAACTATGAGTTGCATAAATAGCATGAAAAGCAAGAAAGGTATAATGTCTCTAAGGCATTGTTTGAGTGCAAACTGATAGAGGGAGATCCAGTAGAGCCTCATGTGATCGCTTTGATTGGACATGTGGAACATCTCGAGAGAGTGGGATTTTTATAGGTCAAGAGTTGGCTATAGATATGATTCTACAATCATAGGTTGAACCATATAGTCAGTTTATTGAGTGTTATCACTTAATTAACCTGGATAAACCACTATTTGAGTTGCTTGATGTGTTGATAAATGTCAAAGCACAAATAAAGAAGGACAATCACATGATGGTGATCAGCGGAATAAAGTCCAAGGACAAAGGCTAGGTCAAGAAGTGTTATGAGGCTAAGCTGAAGTCCAAACCTTTTGCGCTCAAAATAAGGAGAGAGATAAGGAAACCAAGGAAGATGAAGTAAGGGATAAAGATCTCTACTTCTAGTATATATGTAATTGAGACCACTTTATTACTTATTCATCATGGGTGCTAGATACCGGATGTGGATTACACATTATCTCATATGTGAAGGATCTGAAAAGATGTAGACCTTTGAAGAAATGTGAGATTGAACTATGTGTTACTAATGCAGCAAGAGTTTTTTCTAATGCAGTTGGAACCTATGAGTTATCTCTGTTAAGTGGGTTACAATGAGTTGGAGAACTGAAATTATGTACCTACCATTAATAGGAACAGCATATATGTATCTTGTTTGGACAACAACAAATTCAAATTTCTTGTAAAGAATGGTTGATGTTCTATTAGTATAGATGGAATCTTTTATGGCAGTCTCCCAATTTCTTATGGTCTATACTTTATAAATCTAGAGACAAGCATGTATAACGTAAATACTAAAAGACAAAAACTTAATAAATCAAACCAAACATACCTTTGGCATTGTCGTCTAGGGCACATAAATGAGAAATACATCTCCAAACTCCATAAAGATGGTTACTTGGACTCTTTTGATTTCAAATCATGAGAGACATGTGTGTCTTATTTGTTGGGTAAGATGACAAAAACTCCCTTCATTTTTAACAGTGAGATGGCTATTAATCTATTAGGAATCATACATACTAATGGATGCGGCCCTTTTAGAACAAAATGTTAGAGATGATTATCAGTACTTCATTACCTTTACTGATGACTTTAGTAGGTATGGTTATGTTTACTTGATGAAACATAAGTCAGAAACTCTTAAAAAAGTTTAAGGATCTCATGAATGAAGTACAGAACTAACTTGATAAAAGTATTAAGGCACTTCATTCTTGTTGAGGTGCAGAATTATTAAGCAAGAATTTGAGAACCTTCTATGTTAGTGGTATCATATCACAATGGACTCGACCTGGAACCCCACAGCACAATGGTATATTAGAGAAGGAATCGTAGATTGCTAGATATGGTGAGATCAATGATAAGTTTTGTTGATCTTCCGACTTCCTTCTGGGGTTCTGCTCTTGAAACCACCGTGTTAACACTAAACCATGTAACCATCTAAATTGATTAAAAAGTCACCGTATGAGATGCAGTATGGGAAGCATCCCAATGTATCTTTCATGAAGATTTGGGGTTGTGAAGCTTATGTAAGAAAGCAGTTTCCCAAAAAGCTTGGACCTAAATCTTATAAATGTTATTTTATTGGATATCCTAGAGAAACCAAAGGATACTACTTTTATACTCCATATGACAACAAAGTGTTTGTTTCTAGGTATGTTGTATTCCTAGAAAACAAATTCATTTCCAAAGGAATTAGTGGGAGTAAAGTAGAACTCGAAGAGGTTTGAGGCCAACAAGAAAGCATTAAACCTATAGAGGTACAAGAGGAACATAGAGAGTCACAAACCGTTGTAAAATCTCAAATTCCTCATGTGACACAAGAACCTCACAGATCTAGTAGGGTGTGCCTTAAGCCAGATAGATTTGGTTATCTAGAGACTCAAGAAGGTGATGAGTCGGTCATTGATGATGAGAGAACTACCTACATAGAAGTTGTTAAGGGCCCAGAGAATAAGAAAGATCTGAGATGGAATCCATATACACCAACAAGGAATGAACCTCGATGAATCCACATGAAGGGGTAAAACCCATAGGGTGCAAGTGGGTTGTCAAGAAGAATATATACATGGATGGTAATGTACAAAGTTATAAATTTCAATTGGTTGCAAAGGGTTTCATACAAGTTCAAGGTGTTGACTATGATGAAACCTTATCTCCAGTTGCCATGGTTAAGTCCATCAGGATCATGCTTGCCATTGTAGCTTATCATGACTATGAGATTTCGCAGATGAATGTTAAAATCGCATTCGTTAATGGGAATCTTCTTAGGATGTGTATATGACACAATCTAAGGGTTTTATAAATCTAAATGATGCAAATAAAGTTTGTAAGCTAGAAAGGTCAATCTATGAATTGAAGAAACCTTTTATTTGACAAAATAGTCAAAAAAAATTGGATTTAGTCAAAATGAAGATGAATTGTGTGTTTATAAGAAGTTTAGTGGGAGCATGATTGTATTCCTCATATGGTATGTAGATGACATACTTTTGATAGGGAATGACATCCCTACTTTACACATGGAAAATACCTATCTAGGAAATATATTCTCTATGAAAGACTTAGGCGAAGCATCCTTCATTTAAGGAATCAAGATATATACATATAGATCTAGGAGGCTTCTGCGGCTAAGTCAGAGCACATACATTTATAAAGTGTTGAAGAGGTTCAGCATGTAGAACTTGAAGAGAGGAAACCTACCCATGTCTCATGGTGTTACTATCTCTAGAGCTCAATGTCCCAATTCTTGTGAAAACATGGAGCACATGAGTAATATTCCATATGCTTCTACAATTGGATCTATCATGAATGCAATGTTTGTACTCATCCTAATGTCTCATATGCCTTGAGCATGACGAGAAGATATCAGTCAGATCCCAGTGAAGCTCGTTGTACTGATACAAAAAACATACTTTAGTACTTGAGAAGAACTAAGGATTAGTTCCTTATCTACAGTGGTGAGGAAGAGTTGGTGGTAAAGGGTTACACCGATGCAAGCTTCCAAACGGACAAAGATGATCATCGATTGCAATCAAGATTTGTGTTTTGTCTCATCATTGAAATTGTGAGCTGGAAGAGTTCCAAGCAAGATACAATTGTTTCTTCTATAATAGAGGTCAAGTATATTACTGCATCCAATGGAGAAAAGGAGGCTATTTGGATCAAGAAGTTCATCAGTGAACTCGAGGTGGTTCCAAGCATTGGTGATACAATTGAGATGTATTGTGATAGTAATGGGGCTATTACACAAGCTAAGGAACCCTGATCACATCAGCGTTCCAAGCACATACTAAGGTGGGTCCATATTATACTAGAAATCATATAGCGAGGAGATGTGAAGATTTGTAAAGTACCAACCGATAGCAATGTTGTAATGACTGAGCCCATTGTCAAAGGCTCTAGTAGAGTTTCAGGAATGACGATTGGCCCCACAGACCACCACTAGCCTTAACTATGCACTTTAATCTCACTCACACGCAAGCTAGGATCAACTTCCCCATAGGTCACCCATCTTAGTACTACTCCAAACTGAGCACACTTAACTATGGAGTTCTTTAGTAATGGTCTCCCAAAAAGGAGGTGCACCTTGGTGATATGGGTAGTCCAATCATTCCTTATAAGATCAGTTTATCTGAGGCCTCAAATCCTGGGATGTTACAATCTCCCCCACTTAGACTCTTGACATCCTCGTCAAGGCTCAATGATATGGCCTCATAATATCACCCCATTTCAGTGCAGTCCCAGAATGGCCCATGGATACCCAGCTCTCGATCACGGAATACCAGCGTAAGGGTGGCTACGTCAACCATGGACAGCCTTTCCAAGATGCAATGCCACATGCCCATGTGGGCCCCACCTACTGGAGAGGTTATGGATCTGATACCATTTGTAACAAGTGGGTTCACTGCCCAAGGCTCTAGTAGAGTTTCAGGAATGACGACTGGCCCCATAGACCACCACTAGCCTTAACTACGCATTTTAATCTCACTCACGTGCAAGCTAGGATTAACTTCCCGACTGGTCACCCATCCTAGTACTACTCCAAGCTGAGCACGCTTAACTATGGAGTTCTTTAGTAATGGGCTCCCGGAAAAGGTGGTGCACCTTGGTGATATGGGTAGTCCAATCATTCCTTATAATATCATTTTATCTAAGGCATCAAATCTTGGGATGTTACAAATGTGGTTGACCCCTTGACGAAAGCACTTTTGTAACAGAAGCATGAAGGTCATGTTAGATAACTTAGAATTAAATTCATCCGTGATTGTCTCTAAGTGCAAGTGGGAGACTGTTCGTATGTATGTCCAGAGAGATAATCATTTGATGATTGTGATGGCATATATTGTACTCGATTTGATTAATAATAAAGGCAATATTCTAATTTATATTATTTTATTCAGTTATGAGATAATGATGCAACGTAATAAATGTCCAAGGAATGATATTACTCAATGGTGTATGTCTTCGAGTTAAGCATCTGAACAATGAGAACATATGGATGATAAGAGTATATATATTCTTGTTATGTCCCTAGTCGGATGTTATTGTAGAAGGATAATAGACAGCAATAATACATAAGACTAGAGTGTGTGTTGGTTGATGATAGAATTTCATTATTTATGATATGTGATATCAAACCAAACACATATATACTTGTTAGAGAACATTGTATCATACAGGCTCACTTTGAGAGTGATACATGGAAATCATGATTGGTAGTCAGAATCAGCTCTCATAGTGATGTTGGTGATTGTAGTTCTTAGACCTAAAATCACTACATTCATCACATGTTGTTCGGTGTACTTTGACATCATCCACCATGACCATGAATAAGGGTTGCCATAAAGGTGGTGCTTGGGTGCATTGTGACACATGGGGATGATTGTGAGTGATGTTGATGGAATTTATCCCTCCTACAAGAGTATGATATCCTAACCACTTGATAAGAGAGATTGAGAAATGCATGGTCATGCCGGTATGATTTAGTATGAGTTATTGAGCTTACACATATCTCAGACATTCTGTTGTAGTTTAAGGAACATGAATTGATCAATGAAGAAGATGATGATTACATGCCTCAAGTTCAATCTAGATATCAGAGACAAAGGAACTACATAATCATTATAACACCAATAATAGATTGTAGGTTGCAGTTGTTCTCCAACTTTGTAGTTATTTGGGTAGCAATGATGTCTTGCTAAATGCCACTCATTGCTTGTGATGTAATAAATCAGTTATGGACATTTCCAATGTAACTTGCAAGCCATAGGGTCACACACATATGATGCACTTGGACTAGGAATTTATTCATGAATGTAGTTTAAACATTATTGCTAAAGTGTTAGGTATTCGATTTAAACAAGAATGGTTGAAAGTTGACTAATTGGACTATGAAATGACCGACTTAAGTATTGAACCAATCGATTCAAGTGTCAGGTCAATTAAACCAACATTGGCAATTAGATCCATGAGAAGACCGCTTCAGAAACTGAACTGGTTAGCTCAAATCTATGAACTGACCGATTTAGGTTTTGAATCGACTGATTCAGGTTGTGAACTGACCATTTCATTAATCAATTCAATTGGATCAAGGATTGATGTTGACGTCACGTTAAGCATTAATTGAATATGAATGGCCAATACAATTGCAATTAGGAAACATAGTGAAACAACCAGTTCAAGGGTTGAATCGGTTGTCTCACATGTGAACCAACTGGTTCAGTAATGAACTGACTTGTTCGACGTTCACATGTTCTGGAAAATTCATGAAATTCTGACTCTTTGACTCGCAGATGAACTAGAAGCCCTGACCATGGCCCTCCTAAAGATAGAGGGGTACTCACCTTCCAGAGACATAATAATAAGCTCTGACAATTGTTGTATTCCCATAGTTGTGGTAACATGAGAACCCGAGCAATTTCTACCCATCAAAGGGAGGAAGAGCAAGGGAGAGACAATTAGGAGAGAAATTCAGCGCTAGCACACTGACTAGGAGAGACAACTCCTTCTCGTCTATTCATGTAGAACAACATGAGTTCCTAGTGGTCTGTGTGGACTACTACAGAGGTGAGGAAGTTGTTTCTTACTGCTAGGAGGATGAAGTAAACCACCATCCATGGTGATCAACTAGGAGGACATCGTTGACAGCCGTCCAAGTGCAACTTGAAGAAAGGTGCACGCTGTTGCAAGGGATTGTCACTGGACTTTCTCCAGGACTAGGTATAAACTTTGTAAACCCTCTTTCCCATTACATAGTTGTTGATGAAATCTACTGTATAGATGATATGGCAAGTAAAACTTTTTGTTTCTGTTGTCTTATCTGATGGCATGTTCCTTACAACGCATTGATGCTCACATGTGATTTCATTCTCATTGTCACCAGGCCTACTGGCTGGGAATTAGTAGGATATATCATCCCGATTGGTATAGTCCCAACCTTTAGCTCTTTCATTATTGGTTATTTGAACTATTATATGTCTTAATGGGTGCCTTGCTTCTACGTTGTGAAGTCATTACCAGCAACAACTTGCTTTTTTAGGCCTCTTCTTATTCTTTCCCGTGACCATCTTCCAACTCATTTCCATCTTCAATGTAGTTTGAGTCATCCTCAATGATCTGGATTGGTTCAAGATCTTTTTGTATTGATGTTGGATCTTTGATTGCATTCTTTGGGGTAGGCTTCTTAACTTGTTTGTCTTACATTGTTGCTTGTGGTGCTGAGGTTTTTGAGCATGGATGGCCATAGTATATGTGATTCCAAGTGTAGGGATAAGGATAGTAGTATTTTCAACAATGAGATGTGGATCAACCCCATGCTTGCATTCAGCATCAGAGTGGCCCAGTCTTCCACACTTCATGCAAACCATAGGCAGGATCTCATATTGCATCTTGAAGCATTTGTTGTTGATGAAATTGTTGGCAGTATGGTTTGGAAGTCTCTACTTCAACAACAATATGCTCAAACTTGGCTCTATTTCCTTGTGATGTGTTTGAATCAATCTTGATTCTCTTCCCAATAACATCTCCAATTTTCCATAGGAGTTGGTTCTCATAAAGATATATGGGCATGTCAAGGACCCAAACATAGAAAATCAACTTCCTTGGGACCAGAACAGAGGGTCTGAAAGAAGGAGTCCATGATCGAACGAAGAGGTAATTGCCAAAAAATCATCCATGGTCCATCCAACATGGCTATAAGATTGTCCTCATGGTTGGAAAATTAAATGTTGTGGTACTCCTATTCTAGATGATCACCCTAAACTATTCAGATGATTTCCCGATAAGGTAGATCTTATTGATGAGGGCTTGGAATCCCAAGCTGATCCCTACTCATTTGACCACAATAGCATGTTCTCAAGGTTCAATAAGAGTAGGATCACTTTCCTTCTAAGAGAAAATGAAGATAGGATGCCTATGAGATCGATGTTATTGTCTGCATCCTTCAAAAGATCTAAAGATATCGTATTCATATAGGTGAGAGTGTCACTTTGTTTCTCAATGGTCAATCCTTATAGGATGGATGTGGCATTGAAGCCTTTTCCTTCGTGATTGTCATGTCAACATTATCGTCGTTGATGTTGGAGTTAGTTTTTTCTATGACACTTTCTTCCATTGATATATTTGGGATGTCATCGACCATTGTGTTTCATTCAGAGTGCTCACAATTCTCTAGTGGTCAGCATTGGTGGGAATGCCCTTTGCCTCCATGATTATGTCCACAGTCATGGCCCCCTCCATGGCTAAACATTGTCATTGTGAGAATCTATTTCACTAGTGTGGATTATATTTCAGTCAATTCTCATCCCTAATAATGGATCAATTGTGTGGATTCTCTTTTTTTCTTTTTACATATAAAATACAAGGCATGCATTAAATTTCCATGTTGCTCGAGTGTGACATTAATTGTATATTTATTTGATTACTTATATTTATTATCAAAGGAATTTCTTAGTGACCCCCTCCAATAGTGTGAACTTGTGAATCCTAAGAAACCTTCCCATAGAGAACTATTTTGAAGACAATAGTAGCCCCACTTGTGTGACAATAAATAATTTCAGTAATTCATTTCACTTAGGGTCGAGCTTGGGCCCTTCATTGGGCTATACCAAACTGTACCAGTTGAGATACATTTTTTTTAGAAAACCAGTTGAGCTACATATTATCTTGCACTGACTACAAGATTGAGTATTTATCAATGTAGATGTTGTTATTAATAGGACAGACGCCCCTAGAAAGGCCACTTAGTGACTCTAGAAGTACAACCCTATGGGCTCTTAGCCTATCCCACTTGTGAACTAAGCTACACCTCATCAAAATTTTATAGTGTGTGTTCATATGTTGTACATAGTGCAAGATTAATTATATATAAGGTTTTTTGTTAGCTTGGAAATCATATCAAGAAAAGGCCACTTTGTGACCCATTCTAGCATTGCAAAAGTTTGGGTCTTGAATCCCTACAACCCCAAGAATAATTTAAAACATGTCCTTAGCTAACATGTGCGCTTGAAAAATACTTTTGAGAAATAGCTTGCACTCAGCGTCAAACTTAGGACCTTTAATTAGGGATTAACCAAGCTATACCAGTGGAGCTACTCCTCGCCAATAATTACAATTGCATTTGTTAAGCTATGAGTACCTATGCATTATCTATTGGCTTCATTGTTGTGTTTTAGTTAGTTCTACATTAATTTTGTAAGTCCCTTTGCTAAAAATTATAAATGACCAAATGAATATATAATCAATTTCAGACATGGTGAAAAAAAGAAGTAAATGAACATCCTATATTATTTACCTAAAAAGAAGGGCATACGCATAATTTTTCCATTGTCAAAAGTAAGGAAGAGCATCGTCTCATGTTACTCTGTGTTTTGACAAGACCATGCCCAAACCCATATTATAAAATGGATTTCACAATATATTTGGGATCTGATCATGTTTATAAAAACTCAGCCCATAGCCGACCCACATAATAGAGCTTGATTTCAAATCAGGTTCAGTCCGGCCCATATAAAGTACAAAAATGAAGATCTTTTCAACATATATATGGGACAAGTTATTATTACTTTTTGAAAATATGTCCAACCGATATACATGTAACCATGTGTTTCGTCCGTAAAACTACTACGATTACAATTATACATACGGATGTGATGAATATTATCTATACTAGACATGTTAAGAAGTTAGAGTTATATCCCATATATTTTTTAGATACAATTAAAAACCACCCGATCATTTTATGAGATTTTGTAATTGTTATAGATTATAAGATGCACATGTTCTAATGTAAGTAGTCCAAAACTTAAAATTATATTCTTTTGTGAATTGTTCTATTCCTAACTCAACTAACAAAGAAATTTGAGCCAAAGTTTTAAACCGAATCCGACCACAAATTATATGGATTGGGAATGAATTAGATTATGCAGACAGTGACATGGGTAAGATCGTGCCATCCCGGTTCAATGCTCATCGCTAATCAAGAGCCCAAATAAAAATGTCGCTAATCTAAGAAATAAATAAAAAAACATTCATTGGATTTGTATGTCATGACATTGAGTAGCTAATCAACCGAATCTACAAATAACAAAGCATTGGTATAAATGTCCACTGTCAAAAGCTTAAACATAAAAGTAACTATTTACGTTGGATTCACATCATGACGTTCATTATGCTTGATTATAAAACATGACAAATTGGAAGTGGCTGCGAATCAAAGAGTCTCGAAAAGACAATAGAGTAAAGATTATCTTATTGGGTCTGACATTTCCGTAGAACTGTCATTGCATGAGCAACTTATATGGCAAAGAACGATAGGATCCCAAGTTAAATAAACAATATCATTCGCGATCAAAGAAATGAGTGGTCAGCAATCATTGCTCTCATGCTCGAATAATGAAGAGGCTCTCCTGCTCGCACCCCTCTCTCTCTCTCTCACTCACTATATATATATATATATATATATATATATATATATATATATATATATATATATATATATATATATATACAGAGAGAGAGTCAGGCTAGAATACACTCAAGTGTATAGATTTTGCCGTACACCTCAATAGTGTTTGCCTATCTAGACCTTGTTTTTCTAAAATCTAATCTATTGATCTTCATGGTTACAATAATAATAGGTCGCATACAAAATTTGAGCTCATTTGGATGAATATAAGTCACTCATACAAGGACAACAAAATTGACGCACAAAACTAATTTGAAATGTATGATTCTTTCATACATGACCTATAAATATCCAAATGAGTTAAAATTTATTATATAGTATGTTCTTAAAATATTTAAGAAGATTAACGGTTTAGAATTTTCAACAAGTTACTGCATCTTTAAAAATGACTGAGGTGTACAGTGCCTCCAGTACACTCGAGTGCACAATAGAATGACTCTCTCTCTCTCTCTCTCTCTCTCTCTATATATATATATATATATATATATATATATATATATATATATATATATATATATATATAGAGAGAGAGAGAGAGAGAGAGAGAGTCAGGCTAGAATACACTCGAATGTATCCGGGGTGGAATACACTCAAGTAGTTTTTCATGATGCAATATTGTTTTTTAAAATCTAATCCGTTGATCTTCTTAAACATCTTGTAAACAACTCATATGCAAAATTTGAGCACATTTGGATATGTATAGCTCATGTTATAAAGATCGCAAAAATTATACATTTCAAATTAGTTTCGCGCGTTGATTTTGTTGCCCTTGGATGAGTGACTTACACTCATCCAAATGGGTTCAAAATTTGTATGTAGCCTATTTATAGTATGACAGTGAAGATCAATGGTTCACATTTTGCAAAAAATAGTCTTGATATGCAAACACACTTGAGTGTATTCGTGCGATCCGTACACTCGAGTGTATTCTAGCCTGACTCTCTCTCTCTCTCTCTCTCTCTCTCTCTCTCTATATATATATATATATATATATATATATATATATATATATATATATTAACGATAGAATGAGAAGCATTCTACGGTGAGCACATTTGAATAACTAAAATTTTATATTTATTTTTTAAAATCTAACCATACAGATGGAAAAAAAATATCAATTTATTTATCTTTTCACAAAAATCATTCTAAACAAATATTGTTTGCATGTCCATATATACAATATACGATTTTTACATCCAACGGTTAGTCTGAAATTTAACATAGAGCATTAAAAAGTTTTCTCTTATTGTAAATGCTATACAAATCAGATGATGATAAAATTTTGTAAAAAGATACGTATTAAGGAATATTTTTAATTTATAAAGTTTGATTGTAAAACTTAATCTCAGTAGAGAGTTATTCAAATGCCTCTCATGCTCTCACTAAGATGTGTTTCTCACTTGATCGTTGTCATACACACACACACACACATATATGTATATATACATATGTGTGTGAGAGAGAGAGAGTGTGTGTGTGTAGGTATTTATGTGTGTGCTTATATTATTTACTATTTATATTGAGAGAGAGAGAGAGAGTGTGTGTGTGTAGGTATTTATGTGTGTGCTTATATTATTTACTATTTATATTGAGAGAGAAAATATAGTTGATATGTTAATGGGTAGTTTGCAATACTATTAGCATGTTTATTGGTAT
Organism: Alisma plantago-aquatica; assembly: GCA_963693085.1. Lineage (NCBI taxonomy): Eukaryota > Viridiplantae > Streptophyta > Magnoliopsida > Alismatales > Alismataceae > Alisma > Alisma plantago-aquatica. Next base: position 686,619,342 of record OY856409.1, read on the forward strand.
GTTACAATAATGTTATAAACTTATAATCAAATTTTAGAATTATTGTCAGTGCAGAATGAATGTGTCACTTACACAGAATTTTATATTGTCGCATAAAAAAGCCGATATGCACCAGATCTGCTTTGGTATTGTACAAGTTCAATATTAATACTTAATAACCATACAAGCAATTTAGTATTGCTTATTTATTTTTTTATAATTTACCTACTTGTGAAAAGTAATTTGGCAAAGTTACTTGAAATCATAATCGATTCATATAAAATTTAGAAGAGATTAATACGATGCAGATGGGTGATTTAAGCAAAATGTAATTTACCTAAAAAATGAAAAAATATATATTTTTAAAAGAAGATTACACAAAATCCATTTTTGCATATTGACGCAATGCAACCTGACCATTCCCAATACACCGTGGGCAAAGTAGTATGCAGTGGACCGGGTGAAGAATTTTCTCTTCTGTGCCCACCTAAAACGCCACCTATGCACTCCGCTCCCATAAAACTACAGAATTGTATTCCTCTACTTGACGTAAAGGTGGATAAGGCCCAACAATGTGGGACAGAATTGATTGAACTTGGATAAATCTGCCCTCATGTATTGGTCTATGTACTCCCTCCAAAATTCGAATATCTTTTAAGGTGTCAAGGTTCAAGTTGGGCTCAAATACCACTTGTTAGGAGAAAAACAAAACAGGAGGCGAAAGACCATATATGTTTAAATTGAATTCCATACACAACTAGTTGACAATGAGAGATAGCGCACACACAGACATATATATATATAGAGAGAGAGAGAGAGAGTCGGGCTAGAATACACTCGAGTGTACAGATTACACCGTACACCCCAATGATGTGTGCCTATCTAAACCATGTCTTTCCAAAATCTAATCCATTGATCTTCATGGTTACGATAATAATAGGTCACATACAGAATTTGAACTCATTTGGATGAGTGTAAGTCACTCATCCAAGGACAACAAAATCGACCCACAAAACTAATTTGAAATACATGATTTTTGTCTCCTTTCAATGCACAACCTATAAGTGTCCAAATGAGCTAAAATATATTATATAGTATGTTCTTATGATAATTCAGAAGATCAACGGTTTAGATTTTTTTTAAATTATTGCATCTTCAAAAATGACTGAGGTGTACGGTGCCTCCGGTACACTCGAGTGTACACTAGCTGACTCTCTCTCTCTCTCTCTCTATATATATATATATATATATATATATATATATAGAGAGAGAGAGAGAGAGAGAGAGAGAGAGAGTCGGGTTAGAATACACTCAAGTGTACGGATCGCACGAATACACTCAAGTGTGTTTGCATATCAAGAATATTTTTTGTAAAATGTAAACCGTTGATCTTCACCGTCATACTATAACTAGGCTACATACAAATTTTGAATCCATTTGGATGAGTGCAAGTCACTCATCCAAGGGCAAAAAAATCAACGCGTGAAACTAATTTGAAATGCATAATTTTTGCGGTTTTCATAACATGAGCTATACATATCCAAATGTGCTCAAATTTTGCATATGAGTTGTTCATGAGATGTTTAAGAAGATCAACAGATTAGATTGTCAAAAAAAATATTGCATCATGGAAAACTACTTGAGTGTATTCTGCTCCGGATACACTCGAGTGTATTCTAGCCTAACTATATATATATATATATATATATATAGAGAGAGAGAGAGAGAGAGAGAGAGAGAGAGTCAGGCTAGTGTACACTCAAGTGTACCGGAGGCATCGTACACCTCAGTCATTTTTGAAGATGCAATAAATTTTTAAAAAATTTAAACCGTTGATCTTCTTAATTATCATAAGAACATACTATATAACAAATTTTAGGTCATTTGGACACTTATAGGTCGTGCATCTAAAGACGGCAAAAATCATGTATTTCAAATTAATTTTGTACGTCGATTTTGTTGTCCTTGGATGAGCGATTTACACTCATCTAAATGAGTTCAAATTTTGTATGTGACCTATTATTATTGTAACCATGAAAATCAATGGATTAGATTAGTAAAAACATGGTCTAGATAGGCAAACACCATTGGGGTGTACGGCGTGATATGTACATTCGAGTGTATTTTAACCTGACTATATATGTATATGTATATATATATATATATATATATATATATATATATATATATAATCAGGCTAGAATACACTCGAGTGTACGGATCGCACGAATACACTCAAATGTGTTTGTATATCAAGACTATTTTTTTCAAAATGTAAGTCGTTGATATTCACCGTCATACTATAACTATGCTACATACAAATTTTGAACCCATTTGGATGAGTGTAAGTCACTCATCCAAGGGCAAAAAAATCAACGCGCGAAACTAATTTGAAATGCATAATTTTTGCGTCTTCATAACATGAGCTATACAAATCCAAATGTGCTCAAATTTTGCGTATGAGTTGTTCACGAGATGTTTAAGAAGATCAATAGATTAGATTTTCAAAAAAAATATTGCATCATGAAAAACTATTTGAGTGTATTCCGTTCTAGATACACTCGAGTGTAATCTAGCGTGACTATATATATATATATATATATATATATATATATATATATATATATATATATATATATATATAGAGAGAGAGAGAGAGAGAGAGAGAAAGAGAGAGAGAGAGAGTCAGGCTAAAATACACTCGAGTGTACGGATCGCACAAATACACTCAAGTGTGTTTTCATATCAAGATTATTTTTTGCAAAATGTAAAGCGTTGATCTTCACTGTCATACAATAACTAGGCTACAAACAAATTTTGAACCTATTTGGATGAGTGTAAGTCACTCATCCAAGGGCAACAAAATCAACGCGCGAAACTAATTTGAAATTCATAATCTTTGCGATCTTCATAACATGAGGTATACATATCCAAATGTGCTCAAATTTTGCGTATGAGTTGTTCACGAGATGTTTAAGAAAATCAACGGATTAGATTTTCAAAAAAAATATTGCATCATGGAAAACTACTTGAGTGTATTCCGTTCCGGATACACTCGAGTGTATTCCGTTCCGGATACACTCGAGTGTATTCTAGCCTGACTTTCTCTCTCTCTCTCAAGTGTGTTTGCATATCAAGACTATTTTTTACAAAATATAAACCGTTGATCTTCACCGTCATATTATAATTAGGCTACATACAAATTTTGAGCCCATTTGGATGAGTGCAAATCACTCATCTAAGGGCAAGAAAATCGACGCGCGAAACTAATTTGAAATGCATAATTTTTGTGGTCTTTATAACATGAGCTATACATATCCAAATGTGCTAAAATTTTGCGTATGAGTTGTTCACAAGATGTTTAAGAAGATCAACGGATTAGATTTTCAAAAAAAATACTGCATGAAAACTACTTGAGTGTATTCTGCTCCGGATACACTCGAGTGTATTCTAACCTGACTATATATATATATATATATATATATATATATATATATTGTTGTACACCTCCAGAAGCCAGTAACTTGGTTTAGATTGCTACCCAAATTTTCGTACACTGTTCGAAATTCCAAAGAATGTTGTGCTGATTTCGGAACATCAGAAATGTCGACGTAAGCCTGCAGTCCTATGCTCGAGTACAAAACTCATCAGATGCAACAGCCAAAAGGATCGGCATTTTTCACAATCCATGGGTGCTCCATAATCTTTTCAAGAGAAAGCCTTTTGGAAGAATCCTTGACTAAAAGCTGCAATTTTGGTGAGATAAGAAACAGCTCCAAATTTCCTTACTAGTGTTAAATAATAGTTAAGAACTTACTTTTCGTATAAGATCTTTTGCTTCCAGAGAGACAATAGGTGTTGAAGGGAATTTCAAGTCAACAACGGCGATCCTGATAAATTAAAGATCTGAGACCAGCAATAGTGTTATCTGAAGGAATACATGCAAAGTGATATACCTTTTGAATGTATTTTTCTGATCCTCGTCCTCAAACGGAGGAACGCCAAACAGAAATTCATAACATAAAACGCCCAACGTCCAATTGTCAACTGCATGGTCATGAGCTCTCCTTTCCACCATTTCAGGAGCAAGATAATCTATTGTCCCACACATAGTATGCCTTTTGGCATTAGATTGTACAGCCCATCCAAAATCAGCAACTTTCAGGCGCCCCTGCAGAAACATTTTGAATTTATAAAATATAACATGTTCTCGAAGAATCTATCACGAGACCAGTCTTGCTGTATTCATAAAAAGTCAATAGCGTGTTTTAAATCTCATAACAAATCTAGCACCTACTAGTTACACTCTTTGATCTCCCAGTCAGAGAACAATGACCGTCATCACCAACATTTATCTAAAACAGATGCAAGCACATCTTCTTGGTGAAATTGTAAGAGGAAAGAAAAACCTAACCACCCATATGCACTGTTTAGAACTGTATAAGCCAGTCGACAACACAAACACACACAAACACACACAGAGAAAGAGAGAGAGGGAGGGAGCTTGTAGTTTACCAAAACAAAATGCACATTGGTTTCCATGTACAAGTTTACAAAACTATTTAGATTGATATCAATAGAACCTGCAGTATTTAGCAGCAACTTCAATGCTCACAGGCATTCACATTGAAGCGTAACACGAAACCACCAAACTGTCAAACCATTATCAAATTTCATGAAAACAAGAAGGTTACTCCGTGTTCCTTAGCTCATATATAAAAAGATATTTTCAAAACAGTATACATGTTTGGTTTTACATAAGACTCCAACAGAACGATAAACCTAGTTTGTTGATTCATGTTGAGATAGAGATTATGAAAACATACGCGAGTCTGCATAACAAATTAAAATAGTCAGCAGTATGTCAAAGGGACTGGTTTGATCAACGATATATGATGATTGGGTGAGCGCCTGAAGTATACAGAAAGTCAGTCAGAGATGGTGTTTAAGCAAGTTGCCCACGACCTAGCAGTGATATCATACAGTCTGTAACCATCTTGTTTGCTCAATGGATGGAATGCAGGTTCTCTCAGAAAATATAAATATTATAATTTATAGCACCCACTTTTTGTACCTTTTTATATTTCAGAACTGTGATGCTTTACAACGTAAAAAAATATAAAGCCCTTTAGGAAGGACCTTTTTCCTAGTAGTCAAACATATGTTTTACTGTTTCTTTTCCATCCACCATAACCCTGCACTTTGCTCGATCAAATACTATACGATGCAGCATTAGTGGTGGCAGCACTTCATCTTTTTTTATCTCCTTCATTCCAAATCAGCACTCCATCCAAGATCAGCTCCCTGTTGGTAATAGGAGAAAGATCCTTACCCATGATGGTAACAAATTAGAGCAGAATTCAGTAAATCCTATTTGGCATTGAGTTGGCATTGGATATAAAGAGGGATTTCTATTCCTGAAAATGATGTCCTATTTGAAACCTGATTAGGAGCACGGAGTTGGGATTCCTAATTGCAACATTGTACATAATCCCGATGTAGACGAAAAGGATCGAATTGGGGCATACTCTTAGACTTATTGCTCACATGCATGGAGAGAGAGTTGGTGACTCCACACCTCAAAGTTGAGCCAAGTAGATAACTGATCAGCAACTTGACATGTTAGTTGAAGGTGTTGATGATAGTCATGGTCTACTCGAACAATGGCAATCACAAGTTCCTCTCTCACATTGATAGTGGTGTTGTTAATTTTGATTTACACCGTTACATGCAGCAACCACAGGTGCAATCTAATTAATTGTTCAAGCCGATCCAGATAAGAAACCATAAAATAGACCATTGCAGGAGAACAAAAATAAAGGTTAGGAACTCCGACCATATCGTTCATTGAAAAACGAACATGATACTTAAAGAAATCAGCGGCTCGCAATCCTTCTGGATAAGCGTCGTTCTTCTAGTCGATCCGGTCACGAACCTGATGAAAAGAACATCTTACTCGCATTGCTAACGAACGATGCAGGCAAAGAACGAGATGCACTACCAGTGCAGCCATGTGTTCTGAAAAGTGGAATTTGTTGTACGGGACAGGGTACAGAATAGAATATATACGGTATGCGGGAATATAAGTGGGAGTATAATCAGTTTTAATCGGTTTTGAATTTTAAAAAATTAATAATCATATATTCACATAAATTTATATATTGGACCTATAATAATATATACAAAGTGAACAATAGCAAATGAGGATGTAACAAGAAGCATAAATGCATTTAAAGTGTTAACTCCAATTGGGGTTGATCCAAGACTCTCCACGATTAAATTGAAGATAATAAATAAAAGACATCAAACAAACAAACACAATCACAATTTTACACATGCTAAATACTAACACATGCAATTAGATTAAGAGACAACTAGGGAACCAAAACTAACTAAATGAATATGCAATCAGACAAACATCAAATCAGCAATTAGATGAATAGCAATTGGATGAAAATACAATTAAGAAAAGCATAGTGTTAGAAATAGAATTAGAAAGCAGAATTGGAGTAGTAATTAGAGAAGGGGAATTGGAGGAGAAACAGTGAGATAGAGGGAAAATAAGTGTAACTAAACACTAGTGATAAGAGGGGATGCGTATTGCTACAGGAGCAAAATGGAACAAAATTGAATTGGAGCCTTGGAGAAAAAGAAGAAATCTGAAAAGAAGAGACTGGAGTGGAGGGGTTGGTAGGGTGGAAGAAGAGGAAATGAAAAATGTGCAAGAAGGTGGAGGGAAAATATAGGGAACAAAGTGAATTAGGAATTAGAACGGAGAAACAAATTGAATTGGAAATTGAAGGTGGTAAAAGACTAAAATCGGTATATGTTTGTAGTTAATATAATAGGCAGGTTGAGTGGATAATAGTAAAAAAAAGAGCAATGTGATAGGGAAATCTGGAGAACCAGTGGGAGGAGATGATCTATGGAAATCCAAACAGTAATCACAATAGCACTGATGAAGAAGAGAGTAGCTATTAATAGAAAAATCTTGGCATGGTACTAAGTCATCAAAACAATGTCTCGGTAATGTATGAGTGTCACAGTAGAATGAAGTGGTTGGGAAAAGGAAAAGAAAGGAAAAGAATTTGAGATGGAGGAAACTGAGAGGACTTACCGTGGCCATAGATGTTGCCACCTTTAGGGAGAACTTGTCCTTTGAGCTCCTTCCTAGCTCCACGCCCACATCCGCTGCCAGGAGAAGCACCCAGGGAGGGATAAGGATGTCGGCGTTGCAGCAGGGAGGAGAAAGTCGTCAACGCCGCAACAAGGAGGAGAAGGCCGCTATAATGACCACATTTGTGCTTAATTGGTAAACTAGGGTTTACCTGAATGATTACATGCATGATTAGATTGAACATCGTTTAGACTTGATTAATGATAGTAGATCAATTGTGATGTTTCAAACCTAAGAAGAAACACTAACTATGATTTTAGCTTGAAGAATTAGGGTTTGAGAAATGTAAACCCTAATCGGCAAAAATTAGGGTTTTGATAGTACATGAATATGGAATTTGATCAGGATAGCAGTGTGGTAAATGATTTTTTTGATTTTTTTCAAATTTTGTATTTAATTGAATTTTGGATATGATATGGATAACTCAATCATGCATATTGGAGAAAAAATTAGAATGTTTGAGTGTTCTTTGAATGTGGTTCTCGGTCAAACTATACTTCGACCAAAATACTGACAGAGTGCTTTTCAGCAGTGTAGTATTTTATTTTTTATTATTTATTGGTAACTCCAAATGATCTGAAATTTTAACTGGAGATCTGAAACTCAATCATAAACATGTAAAATGTTCATAATTTTTGGATGCGTTTAGACCTAATCAGTAGACGAATTACAGTAATACTTTTATGACAGAAAATTCAGCTAAAATAAGAGAAAGTATAGTGAGGGGTCAATGTGCAATTGATCCAAGCAGCTCAATTGCTCTATATGGTCAACCTAACACACAAGGAGCTCTCATAATTCGTGATTCAATCCAGAGAAATGAAATCCTAGAGGGAGAGGAAGAGTTAGGGTTTGAGAGGAGAAAGTGATGGAGATGCTGACCTAGGGATTTGCGGTTCGAGGAATGATGAAATCATGTAAGTTTAGCTTTTAGATATAGTTTCATGGTGAATCTTTTCTCAGATGTCAAGATTCCATCCCTCCCCTGATTGGATTCGAAATCATATCAAATCAAGTCCTTTTCTCACTCTTTCTCTTCTAATATTCAATTATAGGGTTTCCGAGTTGAAAGGAAGAAGAAAGTGGTGATTGCTAGGGTTTTGATATGGATTCGAGATTTTCAGATATGGGATACGTTTTTAAGGTGTTTTCACACCTTAGGGTGAGTGGGAACTTCCTTTAAATAGTATAGTGCACAAAAATTGGTTAAATCATCCATAATCTTTAATTGCTTAGTATGTGACTACAAACCCTGAATTGTGTGTTTGATCTAAGTTGTTGCAAAATGATATGAAATGGATTCTTCCTTTGTTTGGATGAATTGCAGGTGATAAAATCATATTAGAAATGTAGACAATACATCCTAATGAGAATTCCCTAAGTATTCGCAGAGGTTATAAGAGTAAACGGAAATATAGAGAATTCGTCTATGACTGAAATTTGTTGTATAATTAAATAGAGAAATTTGTTTATCTGGATCCCCTTGGTTATGAATGATTGTTTATCTGAATTCATAGTACATATATGTCAGATACTATCTTGGATTTCATTTATGGTGAATAGTGTTTGTTTGATATCTCAGTAAAAAGGGTGAAACCTAGATGCGAGGAAAGTTGGATATTTGCGAATAGATATCGTGAAATCCATTTTAAGGGATTTTCTTGACATGATAGACTTTATTTATTCAATTTTATTATTGATGCATGTTATCTCAGTGAATGGCATGGAAACCCAAATTCAGTTCAGTTCCTAGATTTCATATATATATTGATTTTATATGATTTGTTGATAGTAGTGTTTATTCAGTGAATGTTTATGTCGCATGAAATCCTTATGAGAGCCATGTGATAAGTGAATGAGGTAAATGAAAATTGAAACCCTAAGGATAGGGTGTTCAATGAATCAAGTATTGTGATATCAATGTTCTAAGTATGAGATGTGTGATGCTTAACAATTCAGTTGTGATAAATGTTATCAGATGGTCTATGAAACGAATGGTTTACAGAGCTAAACTAAGATATGTAATGTGATGATTGAATTGTGAATGTAAAGAGTAAATTAGACATGTAGATGCCTTGAACACTGTAGATTCCCTATGAGAGGTCTGCGCCTTAGGGATGAAACGGCCTAACCCTGGCAGTGTCCAGTATACGGGGGTCGGAACGTACTAACAGGTGGTACAGGGGACAAAGCCCTAGTGGAAGACTCCTTAAAAATACAATATGTAGTGTCCAACATCAACCAGAGATCTTGGTGGCACTAGAGTACAGAAAAGCCAATAGGTAGCTTGACTAAAGCCAATAGGTGGCTTGACTCACCGCCTAAGTACCCAGGTTGAGAGGTGGAGTCTGAGATATCCGACCGCTCCCATTAGCTGCCGAGAGGCAGACGTGCCGAGGCCCACTGCAGACGGGGTCTTACTCGAGAGATAGGCTTAGGAACCCGGGCATACTTCTAAGCCTTGTACAGTGAGATCGTAGCTTGTTGCGATTCTTTCACATGTTGTGGTACACCTCATGTGGGTTCAGGGCATAATAAGATGAATGAGAGGTTAAACAAGTGTGTGCAATTATTCAATTATTCTTCGTATGTTTCTGAATTATTAGTTCTGTTTATGATCAATCAAGCATTTCATATATTGATTCACTCTTGTAGATATCTAGAGTATCCTGCCATATTTATGATTGTCAATTATTAGACTCTTTAAAGCTTACTACTGTTATAATTGATATCAGTTGCTCAAAAGTATATTTGTAATTATATTAGTGCTTTAGACTGTTTCTTTAAAGTACTCATTCACTGAGCGAGTAGGCTCACCCCTCTGCTCACAATTTTTAGGGAAATCACATGGACTTGAAGAAGGTCAAAGCATCAGAGTAGATCTACCATATGAGTTAAGTATGAGATTAGTTAAGTTCAGTCGGTCCCTGTCACTCTAGGTCCTTGTATAGATGTGAGAGAGTTGTAAATGATGTTTGTATCTTCGTTTCTTTAATAAGAGAGAATGCATTTGATTATCATGTCGTATGTACATGGAAGTGTGAGAAACAGAATGAATGTATGGATGTGTATCATTAATGTTGAGATCATATTAGAGTAATCAAGGTTTAATTCTCTTATAAAGTTTGTTTATGTGATTCAATGCGAGAAAACAAAGAGTTTGAAAAAAAATTAGGAGTGAACTTTGTATTAAGTATAATCCTCAAACTCATGCCCTAATCTCATGATTAGTGGTAATCTTGGGATGTGGGCATGACAGCCGCCGAGGAGGACGCTGACGACGGAGCTTTAGCAGGAGAGAGGAGAGGATTGCCAGCCATCAGCATACTTGTTGAGGCGCCCGACTAGTCCGCGACTGGTCGGTTGGTCATTCTGGTGGCCAACAATTTGCATGCCGCCCAAGTTTTCCATCATGTTCAACGTCTGCCCAACTGGTCAGCTAGTCGGCCGACTAGTCCGACTGCTCGGCATTTCACCATATAAGTCGGCTGCTTATGTGGTGGGCCAAACAGTTTTTTTTTTGTCATTCAGTCTTATTGTCGACTGAAGTCTTTGTCTTGTGCCAATTGCCATGGAAATGGAAATAAATGATTACGGTATATAATTTCATTCACATTAGTAATGTACACTACATCTCTTTAGCAATTTAACATATAACTATATATATTACTAATATATATTACTAATATATAACCAATTATGTATTACTGATATATATAACTAATTATATAGGTGTATAACTATATACTTATAGTTATATAGTATATTACTATAACTACATAAGTATATACCTATATATATTACTAATATATAACTAATTATATGGAGAGAGAAACCTACGCCTGGGCGACCGACTAGTCGGGCTGGTCAGCCTAGTCACCCAAGGATCCAGGCTGACCGACTGACCGCTTTGACAAGTATGGCCATCAGCGTTATGTTCTTCCTCACAGGGTTTTTCGTGTGGGGGAGCAAAGAGGGAGAGGGTCGGGTCGGGGTATCGGGGGTGAGGGGTCAGGGCAAGGTAAGTGGTTGGTAGTTTTTTTCCTTGGGCCAGATTTTGAAAATCGTCGACTAATCGGCCTTTTGCACAAGACAACACACTACATTTTTCTCCATGTACTAGTTGCAGTATATACATGACTATAGCAGCCATATATCTAACAATCCCCCACAAAATCCAATTTGTAGTGTGCTTTGTCAATCAGTCATCCATATTATGCTTTCAATAGATGACTTTCAGTTTGAATCTACTTGAGTTATCCAGTTGGGATCTCCACTCTGTTGGGATGGGTTTCTACTATCTACGAATAATGAGGGGTTTCAATCTCATCATCAACCTGGATTTCTCCACTAAGGTCAAGGTCAAACATTTAATAAAAAGATCGGTTGTATTATCTTTGGTACTGACATAGTCCACATCCACAACCCCATTAGACACTAACTCCCTTACAGACTTGAGTCTGACTTAGATGTGTCTACGTTGGTTTTTATTGTACTTGAAGCTCTTTATCTTAGTTATGGCTGTAGTGCTACCACAGTGAGATGAAACTGCAAGAAGCGGCTTCTTTACCATAGGTAAAGTGAACATCAGTCCATGCAGCCATTCAGCTTCCAATCCAGTTTTATCTAAAGCACACAACTATGCCTGGAAAGTAGACCTAGACAAAGTGCTATGTTTCTTAAACCTTTAGGAAATAGGTCCTCTTTCCAAAAGGAATACATATCCTGAGACACCATTACTCCCAGAGTTCATGTCAATTGAGCTTGCTTTATCATAATGCAACCAAAGAGAACAAGTTCTCTTGATATACCTCAGAACTCTATTAAGAGCTTCCTGATGGGTCTTGTCGAGACAACTGATGTATCTACTTAACTTGCTCATGGCAAACGTAATATCTAGACATGTGCAGTTCATAAGATACATCAAAATTCTGATAATCTGAGAGTATCGTAATTGAGACACTAGAACTCCAATCTCATCCTTGAATAGGGCCTTAGATGAATCATATGGAGTCTTAACAGGTTTACATGATGTGTACTCAAACCTCTCCAGAATCTTCTCAACATAGTGAGATTGAGAAAGAGTTATACCATCAGTGGGCCTTGTCATTTTAAGCCCTAAAATGACATCAGCGACACCCATATCTTTCATCACAAACCTGCTACACGAGAATGACTTAGTCCCATTTACTACTTTCACATTGGAACCAAAAAGCATGATATCATCGACATATAAGCATAGCAAAATGAATTCATCATTAACGATTTTGCAGTAGAAACACTTATCAAATTCATTAGAAACGAAGCCAAACGATGATATCACATAATCAAACTTCTCATGTCATTACTTAGGGGCTTGTTTCAAGCCATATAATGACTTAATAAGTTTACACACTTTGGACTCATTCTCACGACTCACAAATCCCTCAGGTTGTTCCATATATATCTCTTCCTGAAGATCATCATGAACGTGGTCTTCACATCCATCTGATGGATACAGAGATTATAAATGGAAGCCAATGTTATAAGCATTCGGATAGTGCTCAACGGGAAACAGTAGAATAGGTTTCAAAATAATCTATTCCTTCCCTCTATGTGTAACTCTTAGCAACTAACATAACTTTATACTTATTGATTGTCCCGTCTGTCTTCTTAAAGATCCATTTGCATCCAACTACAAAACAACCAGGGGGCAAATCCAATAATTCTCAAGTTCCATTTGAGAGAATTGTTTGGATTTCATCATTAATGGCTTTTTCCAAAACTTAGCTTCTGGAGAATCCATAGCTTGTTTGAAAGATACAAGATCATCCTCAATATTGTAACTGAGAAACTTACTTCCAAAATCTTTAGATATTCTAGGTCGTTTACTTCTCCTTGGTTCAGTCATTTCTTCATAATCATCGCATTCAAAAATAGCTTGTTCTGAGTCGCCTCCCAATTTTGTCATCCTTTCCACATACTCGGGAATGGAACCTCTAGTGAATGAATCCTCTAGAGATACTTCATTGGGCACACCAGATTTCATGGGATCACATCCTCATAGAATGTAGCATCACGTATTTCAACAATTGTACTGAACTGAATGCCTGAGATATCAGATTTTACAATCAAGAATTTATAGGCATAACTTGTCTCTGCATAACCCAAGAAGATGGGATCAACCGTTTTCGGTCCTCATTTCTTCCTTTTGTGTTCAGGGACAAGTACCTTAGCAAGGAACCCCCACACTCGAAGGTATTTGAGACTCGGTTTTTTCCCTCTACATAACTCAAACATACTATTTTCTACATGTTTATGAGGAACTCTAGTCAGAATATGACAAGCCGTATTCACAGCTTCCCCCTGTTGGATCAAGGGCTCTAGAGGGGGGTGAATAGAGCTCCACAAATCTCACAAAACATATTAGACCTTCAAATTATATTAAGTGCAAAAGCTTAAGCATACAGCCAATTTGAAGTCCTAACTAACAAGCATAGCAAGGGTGAGAGACAAGGATAGCATACACTTGGACAAAGTGGTTTAGAGTGGTTCCACACTTCAAACTAGAAGTGAGTCAGTCAACTACCTAGAAGTGGTTAATCTCTAGGACTTTGCAATATTGATGCTCTTATATTCATTCATAAGATAACAAGACAAAATCACATTCATCCAAGGACTTAATACCTCAAGCAAAGATCTTCAACCTACCGAAGGAACTTACCCACTTGAATCAGGGAGTCTTCAACAAGGACTTACCCACTCCACCTTCAAGTCTTTGGCCTTCCACGGATTACATATCCTTCTTTAACGTCTGCCTTGCCTATCTCCTTCACTCGGAGATCTGGATCACCATGTTTTCTTCAACCTTGAAGAACAACAACTCCTTCACTCGGAGAAGATCTTCAAGCCTTTTCTTCAATAAGGAAAGGGGGTAGGAAAATGGAGGAGAGATTTACATGGATTCAAGGGATAGCTCTCTTACAACAGATCCTAACTCACTCATATTCACGGATTTAAATTGAAAGTAGAGAGAGAAAGGGGCTCAAAGGGGTGCAGCACTCTCAACTAAGCTAGAACCAAGCATATATGGAATGAGCAACCTTGGAATGAACTTCAAGTGGTCCTATTTATAGTTGGGGGTGCCCCTTTAAGTTGGGGAACACTTAGGGTCGAATTATAGCCTTTTTGCACAAGGCAACGGATCTATTTTCGTCCAAACAAGTCACCAACGGTTAGAATCACTTTTTCTGCATTTTCCGTACAGTACATTCGGTCGAGATTCAATAAAGGTAACTCGACCGATCAGGTAAAAGACAAACCCAATTTTCAAACCATCGGTCGAGTTTGTTCTGAGGAAACTCGACCGACCAATGAAAATAGCATTTGGTCAGTAACCCGATCGGTCGAGTTCTATGAATGCACAACTCGACCGATGCACTCTTCAGAGAATTAATCCAGTGGATCGATCGAGATTGGAACTCGACCAATCAACAGCCTGTGATCAATTTTCTAAAGTGCTTAAAAAGTGATTAAAACTTGGTACTAATTGTCCCACATAATTTTCTCATCTTAGTTACAAGTCATATCATCAATACAAGTGATTATAAAATTCTTCTAAGGTCATTTACATGAATTTCCTAATTGGCACACTTGCATGCATTTGACTTGAACTTTGACAAGCTAGGACTTGTGTAATTTGATCCTTTTCATGTACCTAACACCTGAAATCGATCTTGAATACACATATTAGATAAATATGAATGGAATGGTTAAGTCATTATCAAAATATGGACAATGTATAACCTCTAGGTCAACATTCTCCCCCTTTTTGACAATGACAAACCATTACTCAAACATATTGAAAAGGATATTGAAATTATACCTTTGCCTTGTGAATTAGGGGGATTCAAGATTTGAACAATGTGAATTGCTCCCCCTCAATCTATGCTTACTTTAACATGCATAGTTAGTTTATCTACACAAAGCAATTATAGCACATATGTGCTATATGGTCCTTTGCAAATCACATGATAAAGCATATAATGAACAAGAAAAGGATCTCATAAGCAATAAGCAGCAGTATGACAAAGAATAGCAATATGATTGAGTTTCAAGACATTGAAGTTTTCTCCCCCTTCTGACATTATCAAAAAGTGAGGGGGTAGAAGAGCATATAAGCAGGTTTTCTCCAAACCCAATCAAGCAGATATTCAAACATGCAATCTCATATCATATATCAACCAGAGACGAAAAAACACATAAGCTAAGTCATAATCAAAATATGGTGAAATATGGCACCAACTCATAGGAGATAACTGATCAACGAGTAAGAGTGCACAAAACATTGATTACAACTCATAAAGCATGTTCTCATAAACGCAACTACAAGCGAGAAAATGATGAAAGCTAAAGATAAAAATAGTACATCTCAGAACATGTGCCGAGATGTTTCTAATACAAAATAGCCTAGAAAGATATATATGATCAGCAAACTAGACTAAAAACAAAGAAACAACTAGACATCTAGACTATCTATGTCCACAGCATCATCATCATCAGCTCCAGGCATGTAGTCCTCGTCTCCATCTGAAGGTGCAGCAGTAGTGCCTTCATCACCAGAATCAGCACCAGAGTCATCACCATCATCAGAAGCATCCTCACCATCACCATCATCGTCGTTAGCAGCAGCAGTCTCAGCATCAGCCTGGTCAGGCATCTCCTCGTCCATAGGACCAAAATCACGACCGCGACAACGAGCATTCTGTTAATCCCAAGTCATACCAAGAACATAGAGCTCATTGGCCTAAGGGAAGGAAGGAGCATAATCGCCAAGACTGGCAAGCAGAGTGGCCAAGGGGCCAGCAGGTAACGACAGGTAAACGGGAGCAGGACCACGAGCAGCAAAGGGTGTGCGAGCAGCAGCGGAAGGCTCGGGAGTAGGGTAGTAATGATGATATGCATATGAAGCATAATCACTACCGGGGAAAGGTTGGTAGGTGGGATATGGGTGTGCACAGGATATGTTCATGTTTGACATGATTGAACATAAATCCTTGTGCAGGTGCTCCTGGACTTAGAGGGTGTATGTCTGTTGGTGCATCATGTAGCCCATGAGGGTTTCATTGGATACACGAAACGAGGCACGGCTAGGTCAGGGTGGCTGAGGAGGAGGAGCTCGGGTAGAGGTGGAGGCAGGGGCAGCAGAGGCAGAGGCTGAGGGTGAAGCATCGGGTGTAGTGGAGGCAAAGACAGGCACGGACTTCTGAATTGTGGTCTCACTGATACACACATCTTTTCTGGCAAGCTTGTAATGAAAGTCAGAAAAGAGTGATTTCTCAGTGGTGAATTGAAAAAGACCACAAATCAGGGCTGGATAAGGTGGATGGGTGCCTCGGGTGTTCGTACTATAGTCAAAACAGGTCATGTGGTAGAGAATGTATCTTGACCATATGACTTCAATATTCTCTAGAAGGCAGTGCATTATGACTGCAGTGTTCTCTGCAATATGCGTTGGATTTTTCTTCGGATGGATGTTGCAGTTGACCACTAGGGCTAATATACACTTTCTGAGATCGAGGGAAGAGGGTAGGGTGCTCTTCTTCTTGTAAGGAACATCGGGTTTCTTCAGGTAGCGATGGATATCAAGAAGAGTGATCTCATTCTGCTTGTAGAAACCCTCAGGATCCAAAAGGTCAAAATACTCCCCGTAATCCTTACGCCAGGTGTCATTCTCCCCATCTCCTGAGAAGAACACATTGAGGATATCTTCAAAGATTTAAAATCTTTTTTCGGCATTCATGGATGTAAGGATCACTTCAGTATACGGCGAGGGTACAAGGGTGTCGTAATTCCAACGCAAGTTAGCGTAGAATTCGTGAACTACTTTTGCGCTTATCACAGAATTATGAAAGCAGTCACGTTCGACAGCCAGGGCTGATAAGTGATGAACGGCTAGCAACTTTGCCACTTGGTTGATGACGGATTGACACCTAGGGTTAGGCTCAAACAAGGCTCTAAACGAAAAAGGACTCTTAGGAAGAAGGTCCTTATACCTATTTACAACCTCTATTGAGACAAAAGAGGCATCATCAAAGGAAACCAAGCGAGAAGACAAAGAAGATGATGGAGCATTGCTAGGGGCGGGTCTCTTTCTTCAATGAGAAGCCATGTAGGCGAAAAGAAGGAGAAGAAGAGAGCAAACGCACAAAGCAAACCACCAAAACCATCCACACACCAAGTAAGAGCAAGAGGAAAGGTCAAAGGCAACCTATCTAGGTTGAAAAAGGACTGGGATAGGGAAGGCAAGGGTTGGGGAGGAGAGCTTAGGGCTAGAAGAAGGGGAATCAGTCGGCTATTCTCTAGTTGAGAGGGAGAATAGTCGGCCGAGCCCAACTTAAGTTGGCTTCAGCCCGCTGATCGGTCGAGTTCTAAGAGTCGAAAACTCGACCAATTGGTCCATTTCAGAACAGCTCTCGGCCACGGATCGATCGAGTTTGTCCTGGGGGGATCTCGACCGATGGTCAACCTGACCTAAAACCATCAAACTTAATTTCTAGTCATTTGAGAGTTAATTAAATTTATTTTTCAAGTCTATTATGTATATTGAACATACTTAGACACATATCACTCATCATTGGGTACTATTTAGCGATAAAACCCAAAATTTGAGAAATTCCCCAAAAAAACAAAACTAAGCATGTCAACAAGCAATTTTAGGCAAACAAGGTGATACAAGCATGAGCAAGACATATAGAATAAAATCAACTAGCTAGATAATATGTCAATATCATCTAAAGCAATTATGAGAAGTTTAGATCTAATGAAGTTAAATTGCTCTCTAGCTAGAGGTTTGGTGAAAATGTCCGCCAATTGATTTTCCGTATCCACATGCGTGATATAAATATCCTTTTTGGCAATGTGATCACGAAAAAAATGATGAAGAACCTCTATATGTTTAGTTCTACTATGCAATATAGGATTATAAGAAAGATTGATTGCACTAGTGTATTATCACAATAGATAGCAGAAGCATCAAAATGTATGTTTAAGTCTTGGTGCATTTGCTTCATCCATAGGACATGGGCACAACAACTCCCGGCTGTAATGTCTTCAGCCTCGGTAGTTGATAATGCCACGGTGCTCTGTTTCTTGAAAAACCAATGTAATGTATTCAGCCTCGGTAGTTGATAATGCCACGGTGCTCTGTTTCTTGAAAAACCAAGACACCAAGCATGGTCCTAGGAGAAAGCAAGTGCCACTTGTGCACTTTCTATCAATCAAACAGCCTGTGTAATCAGCATCACTATATACTACAAGAGTAAAGTCCTTTGACTTAGGGTACCATAGTCCAAAGTTTTGAGTTTTAGCTAAATACCTCAAAATCCTCTTAACAGCAATAAGATTTGATTTCCTAGGACTTGATTGAAAGTGAGCACACAAGCCAACACTAAACATTATGCCAAGTCTAGAGGAAATTAAGTGAAGTAAATTTCCAATCATACCTCTATAGATCTTTTCATCTACCTTCTCACCTTCTTCATCTCTATCAAGTTTGGCGACGTTGGACATGGGTGTGTCCATCGGCTTCATGTTCTCCATTCCAAAGTGTTTGAGTAGTTCATTGGTGTACTTGCTTTGGTTGATGAAGTTTTCATCTTTGGTTTGCTTGATTTGGAAGCCGAGGAAGAAAGTAAGCTCACCCAACATGCTCATCTCGAACTCACTCTGCATAAAAGAACTAAACTCCTTGCAAAGATCAAGATTAGTTCCGCCAAATATGATATCATCAACATAAATTTGAATTATAAGAAAATTGCTAAGAGTGTGTTTTAGAAATGGAGTAGAATCAACTTTGCACATGATGTAGCCATTGTCTAACAAAAAATTCTTTAATTTCTAATACCAAGCTCGAGGTGCTTGTTTGAGTCCATAGAGAGCTTTTTGTAGCAAATAAACATGGTTAGGTAGCTTGTCATTTTCAAAGCCCAGAGGTTGAGCAACAAATACTTCCTCCTCGATTGTACCATTCAAAAACGCACGTTTAATATCCATTTGATATAGCAAGAAATTCTTATAACTAGCAAAAGCAAGTAACATTCTAATAGATTCAAGTCTAACAACAGGAGCATAAGTTTCATCAAAATCAATACCTTCCTACTGATAGTAGCCTTGAGTCACTAACCTTACTTTGATCCTTACCACCTTGCCATTTTCGTTAAACTTGTTGCGGTAGACCCACTAGGTGTCAATGGTTTTTCTGTCACTTGGTCTTGGCACTAGAATCTACACTCTATTCTTCTCGAACTGCTCTAGTTCCTCCTTCATGGCTAGGATCCACTTGTCATCTCCAAGAGCTTCCTTGATGTTCTTTGGCTCCAGCTGTGAGATGAAGGCACTGTCTGCTTGTTCTTTATTGTAGGCAGCTCGTGTCTTCACCCGCTCAAATGGATTACCAATGATTAGCTCTTTGGGAAGATTCTTTGCAAAGGGAGGAGTGGGATCCTTCTTCTCTTAATCTTCTGCTTCAATTACATGCTTACCTTTGTTGTCGATGTTGAGGTCCTTTAAGATAAGAATTAAGTCATCTGCAATATCATTATCAACAACATTCTTTCCAATAGCAGTTAGAATCAATAAATTTGACATTAATGGATTCTTCAATTTTAGACAATTCAATATTGAAAACTCTATAAGCCCTGCTTGTAGTGCTATAGCCTAAGAAGAAAGTCTTGTACGATTTCAAATCAAACTTGTCGATAGAATCCTTCGTGTTCAAAACAAAACAAGGACATCCGAAAACATAGAAGAAATCGATGGATGGCTTTCTACCACGCCATAACTCATACGGGGTTTTCTTTAAAGATTGATGTGTAAAAACTCAGTTATGCACAAAGCATGAGGTGCTAACAGCTTCAGCCCAAAATTTCTTTGGAATATCATATTCTAGAAGCATGGTCCTAGCCATCTCCTGTAGCGACCTATTCTTTCTCTCTACTACCCCATTTTGTTGAGGTGTACGAGGAGAAGAGAAATTGTGTGAGTAACTAGATTTTTCGCAAAAAGCTCAAAAAGATCATTTTCAAACTCTCCCCCATGGTCACTACGGATAGAAACAATCCGGCAAGAAGCTTCGTTTTCAACTCATTTATAAAAGCTCGAGAAAACATCTAGAGTATCACTTTTAGAGACGAGAAAGAATGTCCAAGTATAGCGAGAGAAATCATCGGCAATCACAAGATAATACTTAGAACCACGAAGCGTTTGAGTTCTCATAGGTCCGAATAGATCAATATGAAAAAGCTCAAGAGCTCTTTTAGTACTAAGGACTCCTTTGGATTTGAAGGACTTGGTTTGCTTTCTTTGTGAGCAAGGTTGGCATTCCTCATCCTTTTCAAAATCTAATTTAGGAAGTCCCCGAACCAATTCCTTTTTGCTCAATTTCTTCATTTGATGCATATTCACATGATCCAATCGGCGATGCCAAAGAGATATATCATTTTTATCCACAACTAAACATCTATCAAGTACGGGTTTTAGAGCATCAAGCACAATAACATAAAAATTATCATTTCTAGTTCCCTTATATATGACATTGTAAGTGAGGGAATCTTGAAGCAAACATTCTAAAAAGTAAATAGAACAAGATAACCATTATCACAAAGTTGGCTTACACTTATCGAAATGTGATGTAGACCATCAACAAGTAAAACATTTTTAATACTTAGCTCGTTGCCTACATCACCCTCACCTATTACCTTACCCTTTTTGTTGTCCCCGAAGGTCACCGATCCTCCTTTCTTCTTTATGAATTTATTGAAATGGTTGATTTCACCTATCATATACTTTGAGCAACCACTATCAACAATCAATCTTCTTTTGACATGTATGAAAGAAGGATTTCGGTGCCCAACTCAAACTTTGGGATCCGGGGTTAGCTTGGGGACCCATTTCATCTTTGGGTTGGTCCCCTTTGGCTTGCAAGGATAATAAGTAGAGTAATGATCATCACATTTACAATGAACACATACCATTGGGTTCTTAGAGCCGGAAGTCTCTCCATAGAAGAAAGGAAGTTCCACACTCTTCTTCTTACCCTTACTCTTGTTCTTGTTCTTATCCTTAGGAGCAGTCTAATCATATCCTAAACCACTAGTATCAATTTGTTTGGTAGAGTGTTCTAGGACAGCATTAAGGGATTTCTTTCCAGTAAGAAACTTTTGCAAAGAAGCTCTTAATTTAACATTATCATCACTAAGATTAATGAAAGTAGAAGATAAGCTAGCAAGATCATCTCTAGCATGCAACAAGTCGGCCTCTAAACAGAGGGTTTTAGTATGAAAAGAATCACGTTCTAGAGCAGTGCTAACTACCTCATTACTTTGCAAAATAGGTCTAGAGGATAGATCATTAACTTGAGCAAGCAACTTAGCATTTTTAGATTTAAGTAAAAAAATTCTTTTGATAAGCATGAGTTTCTTGCTTCCTAGCTTCATCAATGAGGTTAAGTTCTACATTTTCAGTTTTAAGAACATCAATCTCATCTTGGCATTTTTGGTTTTTTTTCTCAAGATTAGCAATGGTCTTAAGGTAGACATCATTCTTGTTACAGTATATGTTTTCTGTATTCTGTTATTTATTTTGTTATTTGTTTATTCTGTATGGACCTCTCTGTAATTGTCTCAGTATTATATATATGAGGGTGCACACTTTGTGCAACCCTATGCGCTCTGTGTACTTGATATCCTGCAAGAAACCGGTATGATGGGAGCAAGACCTGCAGATACTCCTATGGATCCCAATGTTAGAAACAGAAGATCGAGATCCATCAGCAACCATAATCGTAGATTTATGAGCAGGTTTAGAGATGGACTTAAACAAAGCCCTATTGCCAGAAATATGGGAGGATGCACCAGAGTCGATCACCCATTTATTATTACCAGATGGAGGTGGCAAATGTGAACTCAGAAAGGCAGTATCATAACCAGTATGGGCAGCATGAGCTCCACTCGTGGATACGTCAGAAGCGAAACCAGCACGCTCCAGAAGAAGACGTTCGACTTCAGCCCTGATGTAGTCAGCAGTAGTAGTGTCCGCAGTATCTGGTGTAGTAGGATGTGCAGCACCCTCAGATGCAGCGGCGGAAGAATCAGCAGCAGTGTTCGCCCATTCTGGTTTTCCATATTTCTCCCAACACTTTTCTTCAATGTGGTTCGTACGACCACAGTAGGAACACAAACGTGATCCGGGCGAAGGACGCGCAGCAGTAGTAGTAGCAGCAGGAGGGGCCCCACGCCCAGCAGTAGGGGAACGACCTCTCCCTGCACCAAGGGGAGGACGTCCATCAGAAGTGCGGCCACGACCACGACCGCGACCACGGCCACGGCCACCCCAGGGAGCTAAGGCAGTAGAGTCACCAACATCTGGTGTCGGGGAGGAAAGACGCAGAAGTCGCTGGTAGGCACTCCGAAGAGATGGCAGTGGATCACCGGCCAGAATCTGATCCACAACTCCAGCATAGGAGTCAGGCAAGCCACTCAAAAACTGTATCAGCTGTAGCTCATCGCGCTGTTTGCGCATAGTCGCCAGATCCGTGGACAAGGGATGATACGTCTCCAGTTCACCCCACAAACCGGTGAACGTAGAGAAGTAATCGGAGATATCAGTGCCAGTAAAGGTGAGACGACTAAGCTGTTTGTTGATATCAAACACTTTCTTCGGATTCTGGCTGTGGGAGAAAGTGCCAGCAAGCTCATCCCACATCTGCTTTGCAGTAGGTAACCGGAGAAGGGTCACACTAATCTTCTCAACCGAGCTGTTGAGAATCCAAGTCATCACTGTTGAGTCTTGTCAACTGGGTAAACAAACTAGATCAGTATATCCGCGGCGTAGTTCTATGAGCAGCAGGCATATTTTTGATGTAGTACATTCTGATGTGTGGGGACCATGTAATGTACCAAGTGTGTCTGGTTATCGATACTTTATTTTGTTCATTGATGATTTTTCACGGACTACTTGGCTTTTTCTGTTGAAAAGTAGATCTGAAGTGCTATCCACAATAAAGTTCTTTTTTGCTGAAATTAAAACCCAGTTTGGTGTGCCTATTAAAACTTTTCGAACTGATAATGCTTTGGAGTTTGTTCAGAAAGATGTGGAACTTTTTTGTAAATCTGTTGGAACTTTACATCAAACCTCTTGTGCCTATACACCACAACAGAATGGTGTTGCGGAAAGAAAGAATCGTCATTTATTAGAAGTGGCTCGCACCATCATGTTACATTCACATGTACCTCGCTCTTATTGGCCAGAAGCGATTATGACTGCCTGTTTTCTTATTAATCGTATGCCATCATCGGTTATTGGTAACAAAATCCCGTTCCAAGTTTTACATCCGGAGGCGCCCTTGTTTTCTGTTCCTCCACGGATTTTTGGTTGCACGTGTTTTGTCCGCCTCCTTGGCCCTGCCTCTGATAAACTGTCGCCTCGTGCAACTAAATGTATTTTCTTGGGATATTCAAGGACTCAGAAAGGCTATCGCTGTTATAATCCTGCTACGCGGAAGTGGATGACGAGTAGTGATGTGGTATTTTTTGAAGATACTCCTTATTATTCATCTGCGGGAGAAAAATTGCAACCAGATCTCATTGCACCACCCTTGCCTATTCTGTCTGACTACATACCTGAGACGGATGATACTGTGATACCGGATCGTCCTCAGCTTCGTGTTTATCAGCGCAGGAACAAAGCACATTCTCCCCATGTACCCCCCCCCAGTCGACCAATCTTCACCTCCAGAAGGTTCTGTTTCACCTGAGGTACAGTCTGATTTACATATTCCTATTGCTCTTCGCAAAGGGACTCGTTCCTGCACGTCTCATAGTATTGCTCATTTTGTATCTACTGATCATCTCACTGCTCAGGCGCGTGCTTTTGTATATGCCTTATCTGCTGTTACTGTTCCTAAGACTATTCAGGATGCCCTGCGGAGTACAGCATGGATTTCTGCTATGCAGGATGAGATGTCTGCTCTGACTGATAGAGGCACTTGGGAGCTGGTGGATCCCCCTCCTAAGTGCAAGCCTGTGGGTTGTCGCTGGGTGTACACTGTCAAATATCAACCGGATGGTACAGTTGAACGGTTGAAAGCTCGATTAGTTGCCAAAGGATATACTCAGACCTACGGCATTGACTATTTTGAGACGTTTTCTCCTGTTGCTCGCTTGAATTCTGTTAGAATATTGTTATCTGTAGTTGTAAACTCTGACTGGCCTCTTCTACAGCTTGATGTGAAGAACGCCTTCTTATATGGTGATCTGCAGGAAGAGGTTTACATGGAGCAACCTCCTGGGTTTGTTGCTCAGGGGGAGTCTCACAAAGTATGTCGGCTTAAAAAATCTATTTATGGGCTTAAGCAGAGCCCACGTGCCTGGTTCGATAAATTAAGTAGGATTCTTTCTGATTTTGGCTTTCTACGGTCTCAAGTGGATCATTCTGTCTTCACGAAGAAAACTTCTGCAGGGATTATTATTCTGATTGTCTATGTAGATGATATCATTATTTCAGGCAGTGATTCTGCAGGGATTCAGGCCACTAAAACCCATTTGGGTAAGCATTTTGCTACCAAAGACTTAGGCAGATTACGATACTTTCTGGGTATAGAAGTTTCCAGGAACTCTAGTGCTCTTGTGTTGTCCCAGAGGAAATATGTACTTGATATCCTGCAAGAAACCGGTATGATGGGAGCAAGACCTGCAGATACTCCTATGGATCCCAATGTTGATTGGGACGATGATACTTCACCTATGTTTTCTGAGCCAAAGAAATACAGGAGACTTATTGGGAAATTGATTTATCTGACTGTTACTCGTCCTGATATTACTACTGCTGTGGGCCTTCTGAGCAGGTACTTGGACAAGCCTAGACAGTGTCACTGGGACGCTGTCTGTCACATTCTGAGATACTTAAAAAGGGCACCTGGCAAAGGTTTGCATTACAAGAAAACTGGACATTGTAAACTTGAGGGCTATTCTGATTCAGATTATGCGGGCAGCAGAATTGACAGGAAATCCACCTCTGGCTATTGTACCTATGTAGGAGGTAACTTGGTGACTTGGAGGAGCAAGAAACAGAATGTTGTTGCTCGCTCCAGTGCTGAAGCTGAATACAGGGCTATGGCCCATACTGCTTGTGAACTTCTCTGGGTGCGTTCTCTTTTGCATGAACTTGGAATTGAATCTTCTTATGCGATTCCAATGCACTGTGACAACCGAGCTGCTATTTTCATTGCCAATAATCTTGTTTATCATGAGCACACCAAGCATATTGAGGTGGATTGCCACTTTATTCGAGAATCTGTTCTGGCTGGTAAAATTTGCACTCCTTTTACGAGATCTGAAGATCAAGTTGCGGATGTCTTCACAAAACTTCTGGCTAAGAAGCACTTCTGCACACTGGTGGACAAGTTGGGCATGGTTGATATCTATGCTCCAACTTGAGGGGGAGTGTTACAGTATATGTTTTCTGTATTCTGTTATTTATTTTGTTATTTGTTTATTCTGTATGGACCTCTCTGTAATTGTCTCAGTATTATATATATGAGGGTGCACACTTTGTGCAACCCTATGCTCTCTGAAACCCTGATTATCTACAATTCTCAACTTCAACTCCATTGTATTGGAGCTCAAGATCAAGAAATTACACTTGCAAAGTATCAATAATATCAAGATGCAGTTTTTCATTTTGATTAAGAATCTCAATCTTAGCATAAAGATCATCTATAATTTTTCCTAACCTTTTCTTTTTAGCTTTGTATTTAGTAAAAAAAGACCGGCAAGCATTAAATATATCAATAAGAGTTTCTTTAGACAACTCATGCAAATAGACTTCACTTACCTCACTTACCTCACCTACATCATCACTTGTAGAGGCCATGAGAGCAAGGTGGCATTCTCCATCTTCAGAGCTAGAAGAACTTGAGGAAGATTCCTCCCAAGCTGCATGAGCTGCATCTTTGCTTCTTCTTTCTTTCTTCTCCTTTCTCTTGTATTTGCCTTCTTTCTTATATTCCTTGTCCTTCTTGTACGATTCTTGGCCTTGGGGCAGTCACTCTTATAATGGCCTTTTTGGCCACATTCATAGCACTTAGGAGTAGATGAAGAAGACTTCCCTTTGAAGTGCTTGCCCTTGGAGTAGTTAGCTTCATGCTCATTTGGGCTTTCAAATTCACTTGAGGAAGGAGTGGGGACTTGAGTGCAAGTTGTTGCTGCCGAACCATCTCTTCAATTTGAGCTTTGAAGGTTGTGTCCTTAATCTTCTTGGACTCCTTCTCTTCTCTCTTTTCTTCTTCTTCTTGCTTATCAAGCCTTGGCTCATGAGCTTGAAGGTTGCTAACCAGCTCCTCGGTTGACAATTCACTAAGCTTGTACACTTCTTCAATGGATGTCACCTTGGACTCCCATCTCTTTGGAAGAGATCTCAAGATCTTGGAGTTGATTGTGCCTTTGCCCATCACACTACCAAGGGCTGACAATCCATTGATGATCACATTAAGCCTTGTGTACATGTTCGTCACTCCTTCATTCTTACCCATCTTGAAGTTCTCAAGGAGACCACCAAGCATGTAGCTTTTTGCTTCCTTTACTTGCTCTGTTCCCTCATAGGTGACACATAGCTTGTTCCGAATTTCATGTGCGGTGTCCCATGAGGAGATTCGGTTGAACTCGGATGGGGTGAGGGCTGCATAGATGATGCTTACGGCTTTGGCATTGAGCTGAGCTTGCTTCATTTGGGCTTCCGTCCATGTGGAGATTTCCCCCTTTAGATCTTCATAATTTAGGTGCACCACCTTCCACATCTCGTAGCTTACTCCTTGGAGGTAGAACTGCATTCTTCTCTTCCAATAGAGGAAGCTGGTGTCGTCAAAGATCGGAGGTCACATGCAGAAGTTTCCCTCCAAGTTGAGAGATCCAAGTGATAAATTGCTCATCTTCTCCTACTTGTGGAAGTAGCTTGGAGAAGATCTGCTCTGATACCACTTGTTGGATCAAGGGCTCTAGAGGGGGGCGAATAGAGCTTCACAAATCTCACAAAACATATTAGACCTTCAAATTATATAAAGTGCAAAAGCTTAAGCATACAGCCAATTTGAAGTCCTAACTAACAAGCATAGCAAGGGTGAGAGACAAGGATAGCATACACTTAGACAAAGTGGTTTAGAGTGGTTCCACACTTCAAACTAGAAGTGAGTCAGTCCACTACCTAGAGGTGGTTAATCTCTAGGACTTTGCAATTTTGATGCTCTTATATTCATTCATAAGATTACAAGACAAAACCACATTCATCCAAGGACTTAATACCTCAAGCAAGGATCTTCAACCTACCGAAGGAACTTACCCACTTGAACCAGGGAGTCTTCAACAAGGACTTACCCACTCCACCTTCAAGTCTTTGGCCTTCCAGGGATCACCTATCCTTCTTGAACGTCCGCTTTGCCTATCTCCTTCACTCGGAGATCTGGATCACTATGCTTTCATCAACCTTGAAGAACAGCAACTCCTTCTCCTTCACTCGGAGAAGATCTTCAAGCCTTTTATTCAATAAGGAAAGGGGGTAGAAAGATGGAAGTGGAGAGCTTTACATGGATACAAGGGATAGCTCTCTTACAACAGATCCTAACTCACTCATATTCACGGATTTGAATTGAAAGTAGAGAGAGAAAGGGGCTCAAAGGGGTGCAGCACTCTCAACTAAGCTAGAACTAAGCATATATGGAATGAGCAACCTTGGAATGAACTCCAAGTGGTCCTATTTATAGCTGGGGGTGCCCCTTTGAGTTGGGAACACTTAGGGTCAAATTATAGCCTTTTTGCACAAGGCAACGGATCGATTTTTGTCCAAACAAGTCACCAACGGTTAGAATCACTTTTTCTGCATTTTCCATATAGTAAATTCGGTCGAGATTCAATAAAGGTAACTCGACCGATCAGGTAAAAGACAAACCCAATTTTCAAACCATCGGTCGAGTTTGTTCTGAGGAAACTCGACCGACTAATGAAAATAGCATTTGGGCAATAATCTAATCGGTCGAGTTCTGTGAATGAACAACTCGACCGATGCACTCTTTAGAGAATTGATCCGGTGGATCGGTCGAGATTAAAACTCGACCGATCAACAGCCTGTGATCGATTTTCTAAAGTGCTTAAAAAGTAATTAAAACTTGGTACTAAGTGTCCCACATAATTTTCTCATCTTAGTTACAAGTCATATCATCAATACAAGTTATTACAAAATTCTTCTAAGGTCATTTACATAGATTTCCTAATTGGCACACTTGCATGCATTTGACTTGAACTTTGACAAGCTAGGGCTTGTGTAATTTGATCCTTTTCATGTACCTAACACCTGAAATCAATCTTGAATACACATATTAGATACATATGAATGGAATGATTAAGTCATTATCAAAATATGGACAATGTATAACCTCTAGGTCAACACCCCCCACATGTAGGGTAGACTGAGATTTCGAGTAAAGAATCAACCATATCTATCAGGGTTCGATTTTTACGTTCTGCAATCCTACTATACTGTGGTAAATAAGGAGTGGTAACCTCATGAACTACACCATAGAATTGACAAAATTTCAAGAACAAGTTCAAGTGTGTATTCTCTTTCCCTATTAGACCTTAATGGCTTAAGTATGTTACTAGTTTGAGTTTCAACTTCTTTCTTATAAATTTTGAATTTATACAATGTCTCATCTTTTTTCAAGTAAATAGACATGACAGTATCTACTCATGTCATCATTAAAAGTTATGAAATAACACTTTTGATCCCTAGTAGCAATCTCATTAAATTGACATATATCAATTTGTACTAAATCCAATATTTTTTAATTCATATTCACATAATGAAAAGGCTTCCTAAACAATTTAGCTTGCACACAAATTTCACATTTATTATTACTAATGTCGGATTTAGGGATTAAATTTAGATTCATCATACGTTTCATTGAACCAACATTAACATATCCCAAACGTATATGTCACACATCATAGGATACAAGATTCATGCATACAGAACTATTATCATTAAAATTTGAAATTGCATTTGAAACAGCTTCAACAAGAATCTTAAATAAGTTCTTCACATCACATAGATATCCATTGCCAAAAAATAAAGAATCATGAAGGCAGGTAATAATAGCTTCATTACTTTTGCTGTCTATTCTAAAACCATTTCTAACTAAAATTGTGTCACTAGGAATATTGTGTTGTATTGATGGAACATGTATGACTCTATGAAGCGTCAGAACCTTTCTCAAAGAAAACTTCAAGTCTACATGTCCCGCCTTGACTTCTACAGCGCTAGAATCGCCCCAAGTCAATGGTCGACCTTTGGAGGTCTGATACGACACAAATAGGGACTTGTCAGTACAAACATGTACATTAACCCAAGTGTCAATTATCCAATATAGTGGTTCAAAAATAGAAAGAACTTCATATTTTATAGACATGTACCCATCATTGAGGTTCAAGGATGCAGTCATCATGTTGACCACAGCCTCCTCAGCTGAAGATGCAGCAGCTTTCTTTGCTTTCTTTGAAAGATAATCCTTGTTTCAGTGGTCAACCTGTCCACAAGTCTAACAAGGTTTGTTCTTCGGTTTCTTTTGGATCTTAGCCTTAGGTTTAAGTGAATTCTTTGATTTCCTATCATTGTTCTTAGCAGTAGTAAAATTGACACTAGGATTAACATCAGTGGGTAACTTAACAGACTTCTCTTTCAGGTGCTCTTCTTGTATGTTGATGTCCAAGACGAGATCGTTCATTGTCATATCTCCTTTGCAATGCTTAAGAGACATGCCAAACGACTCCCAAGATTTTAGGAATTTCTCAATGATTGACATTGCAACAAATTTCTCAGGAAGTTTTATGCTCGCATCTTTGAGCTCTTACCCCAAAACTTGAATATCATTTGTTTGATCAGGATCAGATTTACCCTCAGCTATCTGAAACTTTAGAAATTTAGAGACAATGTTTTCAATTCCCTGATTTTTCGTATGGTATTTCTTTTCTAATGCCCCCACAGAACCTTGGATGTAGTAATGAGCGGCTTTGAGTATAAATCATACAGTTTGTTGTTTAATGTAAACGGAATCAACCATCGGCACGCCTTATCACCCCTCTTCCAGGTCGTAATTAAATTAGCATTATCAAGGACAGTTTCATCATGTTTGGGTTCATCCTCTTCTAGATATTAACCATACCCTGTCATGTTTAACCAAATTTGCGTCATACTTAGTTCCAGTAAATTTTTCAGGCATACTAGACGTATCAATTTTCATGCCAGAACCTTGAGCGGTCATAGTTAACTAACAACAGAGATTGAATTCTTTAAGATTGTTGTTAATTTTGATCTACGTTGTTACATGCAACAGCGATAAGTGCAATTTAATTAATAGTTCAAGCCGACCCAGATAAGAAAACCTAGAATGAACGAATGCATGAGAAAAAAATAAAGGTTAGGAACTCAAACTAGATTGTTCGTTGAAAAACAAACGTGATACTTAAAGAATCCAGCGGCTCGCAATCCTTCTGGATATACGTCGTTCTTCCAGTCGATCCGGTCATGAACCTGATGAAGAAAATGTCTCACTCTCATTGTCAACGAACGATTCAGACGAAGGACAAGATGCACTACCAACGCAACCCAACGACTGCAGAAACCACCGCCTGATAGACCGTGTCTGGGAAGAGAGAGGGGCACACGCTTCGGACAGGAGAAAGCCTCCACAGAGCAACTCAGGAGCGACGGTAGGAAGACACCGGTTAGGGTTTGTAAAACACGCACTCAAAAAATGACAACTAATGTTCATGAGATCTGTTTAACCCTGATGATTGAAGACTTATTTATAGCCTTACACGCACCAAAATCCTGTTTCCATTAAGAAGCAAGCATTTGATCGCTCTTGTACATGTTGCTGAAAATTCCGCAAGGCAAACTTTTTCCAATTAGGATTAATAAATATATTTCGAAAAGAAACAATTAATTAAATTAATTATTAGTTACATAGTTGTATTCTAGTACAAAAAGAAGACAGAAGACATTCCCACAACCCACAACCCACAAGCCTGAGCCCGTATCCAGCCCGACCAGGTGAGACGAGGCGTGGCGTGGCGTGCGCGCATACGTGCGTGTGTGTTGTGGTCACCATACCCACCAATGAGTGAGCATACTCTCCCCTAGGACCGTTTGGATACTAGTATCACATGTGATCCTACATATAAGGACCACAAAGTTCTAGGAGTGAGTAATGTGGGATAAAACTTATTCTCATTAGCATGAGACAACACACTACATTTTCCTCCATGTACTAGTTGCACTACATTGGGCTTAACCTATATTATATACATGGTTGTAGCATCCATATGTCTAACAAGTGGGGCAGTGGTTCTGACTTGGAGTAGAGTTGCAGAATACATAGGTGTTACATGAAGGCGGAGGTTTCTACTGATCAGCAACTTGTTGAAAAGTGTGAGGGGAAAACTCACTTGTGTTGTATTTTTATATTAGAAGGCACACCCCTGTCCTATATATAGGACAAAGGGGGAAAGCATTACAAACTTGGGATACAAGTAAGGCTATATGGGTCAAGACTTAAGCCCATTAACTAATTAACCTATTAACTAAATAGGCTGCTAATACTTTCAAAAAATCCTAATTTCTCTTCTTTGAGGCAGAATGAAGCACAAGAACTTCACACTTGTGGCAAACAAGCTACCAATGTGACATGCAATGCAATGACCACAGGCAACCTAGATAAGGATTTGACAACAACAGCCTAAAGAGCGAATCAAAGGAGCACCAACAAGGTTCATGGAGGAGACAAGCCAATCCTTAAGTGATCAAATGGCTACAACGGCATACAACGTGATTATGTTGTCAGCACACAGACCTGAAGCGGTGAGTAGATGGTTCATACAACAACAAACACAAATTCATGGCAACATATTTTAATGCAGAGGCACAACTTCCCAAGTCACAGGCACACAAACCATGTTGGGCACATTGGTTGTGTCAACGAGGTTCGAGGACTTTGAGGCTCCAACACCATGTATGGCTACAAGAACACGAAGATACTACTGCAACACAACTGTCATACTAAACCTGACAGTGCTAAAGTTGGTAGGAGTAAAACCATGCCAAGAGGCATGTACCAAGTTCACAAAGATTGTTATTAAGGCACATATTTGTTGTTAGAGGCGGCACACCTTGTATCATATTACAATTGCACTAGGGGATATAGAATATCTCAACACAATGTGATTGTTGTGTTTTTTGAGCAAGAAACATCAATCAAAAAGATATAGTCTTCATGTTTTAATGATATCTTTTGATGTGTTACCTCACGTTTTATCTATATACATTGGGATGTTTTTTCAATGTTTATATGTTAATTAGAATTTGAGGATTGAGTTCTTCGTGCATGGTTTTTTGTCACTCGCTTGATTGTAAGTTTCAGCAAATGCAATTTCCCCAACACTCGGTAGTAAGGAAGAATTGAGCTTTAGAGGCTATCAATTCCTAATAGGAATCTAACAATCTTAACCTGGGACCTTGTGTGTGAGAATGAATGGGTTAATGATGAGAGAAAAGCATGATACATACATGGATAGCAAATGAGAAAGTATATTAGATTGAAATGTCTTGTGATTAAGCACATTGGAGTCCAAGATCTTTGTTGTTGATTGAATAATCCAGACCATGTCATCCCCATCCCTATGTTTAATTTACCCACCAATAAAGTTACTTAGGTCATATAGGCCACAAAGATAGACAACTGTATAGTGGAGTTAGGCATGGTTGTGCTTTTGGATTGTGCGGGGTAGCAACCAAAGGATTAAAAAGCATCATGGCTGGTGGCTTGCCTCGATATGATAAAAATGTCTCATTATGCCTCACACTCTATGTTTATCCTTGTGTCTTCATTTTCAAATTATGAGCGGTTACAATATTAATTTGTTGTGGTTATAATTATTATTAGCAGCAGTAGTAGGTTGACTTTTAGGGTGTAGGATATAAATTAAACTCAAGGCATGGGGAACTTTAGATGGATCTCTGTCTTCTTCTTCTTCTTTTTGTGTGTATACAAATTTGAAGAGCAGGACAGGTTGAGTTTCATCTAGGGCATATTCAATCTCATATCTATCCTATGCTCCTAGATTAAGCAAGGGTTTGCCGTGTCACACTTGACAACCCATGGAAGGAAGGGAAGTATTTCAAAAAAATAGAGTGGGTAACGCATAGAGAAGGATAAAAAACTTGCAATTATAACAAGTATTATAAATTTAGACATGTTTTTCATGTCAAGAATGTGAGTGAAATATAGGCATGGAAATGGTTAACAGACAAACATGTACAGATAAAGATATGCATAACGAATAAGCTCTTAAACAATAATAGATTAACATGAAAATTGGTGTTACTAAAGAAGCCTGCCAGTAGTACGCGAATAAGGCTTAAATTGAAAAGAAAACGGCAACAAAAGGTAGATTTAAACAACAAGTAGAAGTGAGGCGCATACCTCCGGATCGAGTAGCAGATTCTCGGGCTTGATATCCCGGTGGATTACCTGCTTCTCGTGCATATATGCCAGGGCCTGAGTGAGGCTCGCTATATACTAGCATCCCATAAGAGAAACATTAATCATTCATTCAAATTTTGCTAGAATGAAAAGCCAAGACGAATATGCATGTGGGAGGCGGCCGACGCTGGGAAAGAGCGGGCGAGCGTGAAACATTAGGCCAATATGTGCGGCTACTCACGGTGGCGGCGCGCCTCTCGTTGAAGTGGCCGAGGCTCTGAAGGACCTTGTAGAGCTCTCCATTTGCGGCAAACTCGAGGACGAGAAAGATGCGAGTGCGGTCGTGGAACCACGCGAAGAGGCGAAGAACATTAGGGTGGCGTAAGGAGCTCTGGATCTCGATCTCTCGGCGTAAGTGCTCGTGGTACTGGTACTTGTCGAGCTTTGCCTTGAAGATCACCTTGAGTGCGACGATGAGCTTGCTCTGCAAGAAGGCTAGAGCAGACAAGGGGAGGGGAAGAAATCGAGGAAAGGAGAATAAAGGGGAAGGAAGGGACCTCCTTTTCTCTGGCAAGGTAGACTTTGCCGAATTTCCCCTGGCCGACGAGCTTGCCGATCTCGAAATCCGAGATAGACCACGTCTCCGCCTGGAAGTGGAAGGGGGGAAATGGGAACGCCGAGTTAGGTTCAACCGCGTAGATAAGTGCGCAGAAAGGAGATCGATCTCTTCTTACCGGTTCTTCTCGAGGTGGGCGCGGTACAGGCGGTTTCCGCATTGCAAAAGACATGGTGAGGTCGAGAGGAGAGACGATTCGAAATGGGTGAGGGAAGGCTTGTGAGAGGAAATGAGCGGGAAACCACCTGCAAGCTGAAAGCTTCTTCCTCAGTTTGAATAGAATTTTAAATAACAATCTACTATGCGGATTCAGTTTGGATTCAAATTGGGATTCAAAATGGCGCACCTGGTGCATAAAATTAGGACAAATAGAGAATATGTTTGTGATATTTTTGAGTCTTTGGAGTTTTAAAGAAAATTATACATAAAGCACTAGTTTTGTATAAGTGCTAAAGTAGACTGTGTGTTAATCCTATAGCTAGAAAATATTAAGTTCAAGTTGTTGGCTAAATTAGACATTAATTTACCCTTTGTTTTGATGATGACAAACATTTCATTATTGTGGATTTAACATGCTATCTGAGTATTTCATGTTTCAAGGAAATAAGGAAGTAGATAGTTGAAGATCAACACAAATGGAAGATCAATGTGCTTAAATTGTTAATATTTTCATGATTGTACTCAATGTAAAAACATGTAGAAGTATAAATGT
Organism: Alisma plantago-aquatica; assembly: GCA_963693085.1. Classification (NCBI taxonomy): domain Eukaryota; kingdom Viridiplantae; phylum Streptophyta; class Magnoliopsida; order Alismatales; family Alismataceae; genus Alisma; species Alisma plantago-aquatica. The sequence goes on from OY856409.1 coordinate 686,654,389, forward strand.
GCAAGTACTTATATATCATGTAAATCAAGTGTTAGATCTTCATCATCCACTCACAACCTTTAGATAGTTTTCCTCCAAAGTTAGAGTCATCCACACACATTGAAACACACACTAAGTAGGTGATTCAAAAGTCGAGAACATGGACACTCTCGGTCGAACAAATTGTCGATCGAGACACATTCGGTCGAAGTTCTTGTCGACCGAAAAATACCTCAGTCGAAATTGTGAGCATTGTTCAACAACTTACACAATTGTGCTCTAAATTAGCATTCGGTCGAAAATAATCTCGACCGAGCAAGAAACGGTCTAAAGCTTGTGACCGTTAGAGTGAGTAGTTGGGAGTTGGAAATAGACATTGCAACACCTTTGCTTCCAACTCCTCCTCGGTCGAAGAAAAGTTCGACCAAGACACATCTTGATCGACCAATTCCTCGACTGAGACAGTTTCTGGATTGTTCTTTTCAGCTCGAAACAATTAGTCATTGCAAGACAATTAATGGATACCTAACAGCTAGTTAAGCACTAAGAACACTCTAGAAACCCTCTACAACGTCTTTAAGTACTTGTAAACCATTCCTATAAATAAGAAAGGCCTTAGGACACCTAAAGCACTAAGCTACACTTGAGCATTCACTATTGAGAGATCAAGCTAAGGTTCACTTGTTGTCTTCTTCTTTGAGCTCTAGAAAGGTGTCATATAGCCACAGTCTCCTAGCCACCACACATAGTCACATTCATCCAAAGTGGATAGGAGATTCTAACGCTTGATATAGGATCAAAGCCCTGAGCAGCATTGTTGTTCCTTTCTTCCAATCCCCCTTCACAGGTACAAAGTGAAATTGCTCCTTGGTTACTCCAGGATTGTGGAGGCTACTTGAGGGAGCATCGGTGAAGCTACTTCTTTGTGAAGAAGGTTGCTTTGAGAGGAGCTTGAGATTACTTCAAGGAAGGCTGCTTCAGAGGAGGTTGGAGCTACTTCTAAAGGAAGGCTATCTCAAGGCGGTGGAGCTACTTCTAGGAGGTGAAGGCTGCTCCAAGGACTTGAAGTTACTTCAAGAAGGCTGCTTCAAGGAGGTTGAGGCTACTTCAACAAGAAGGCTACTTAAAGGGTGCAGAAGGTGATTGTATTTTGTGTAATATCCTTGTGAGGTAATAAAATATATCACTTTCAAAATCCCAATTGGAAACAATTGGATAGTGGACTGATTACCTTTGATTTCAAAGGTAAGAACCACTCTACATCCAAGTGTCTTCCTTGTTTCCTCCCCCCTCTTTGGTTTAATTGTCTAATTAATTTTAAAGTTCCAAAAGGCTCTATTCACCCCCCTATAGATCTTTCAACTAGTATCAGAGTAGGTCTTCAAGGAGCCCTAACTAGTCTTGAAGAATGGGGGACGACGTACTCAACAACCTCAACTTGGAGGATACTCACGTGACTCGGCCACCACCGTTCGATGGAAGCAACTGTTGACCTAGAGGTTATACATTGTCCATATTTTGATAATGACTTAACCATTCCATTCATATGTTTCTAATATGTGTATTCAAGATTGATTTCAGGTGTTAGGTACATGAAAAGGATCAAATTACGCAAGCCTTAGCTTGTTAAAGTTCAAGTCAAAAGCAATACAAGTGTGCTAATTAGGAAATCCATGTAAACGACCTTAGAATATTTTGTAATCACTTGTATTGATGATATGACTTGTAACTAAGATGAGAAAAATATGTGGGACACTTTATACCAAGTTTTAATCACTTAGAAAATCGAATACAGACTGTTGATCGGTCGAGTTCAAATCTCGACTGATCCACTGGATCAATTTTCTAAAGAGTGCACCGGCCGAGTTGTGCATTCACAAAACTCGACCAATCGAGTTACTGACCAAATGCGATTTTTATTGGTCGGTCGAGTTTCCCCAAGAAAAACTCAACTGATGATTTGAATATTGGGTTTGTCTTTTAGTCGATCGGTTGAGTTATCTTTATTGAATCTCGACTGAATGCACTGTACGAAAAATGTAGAAATGATGGAACCCACTATATTCTTTTTCATAAGTGATTCTAACTGTTGGTGACTTGTTTGGACAAAAATAGATATGTTGCCTTGGACAAAAATGACTATAATTTGGCCCTAAGTGTTCCCACTATCAAAGGGGCACCCCCAACTATAAATAGGACCCCTTAGACTTCATCCCAAGTTTTCTCTTCCATTGCATATCTTGGTCCTAACTCAGTTGAGAGTGTTGCACCTCTTTGAGCCCTTTCTCTCTCTACTTTCAATTCAAATCCGTGAATATGAGTGAATTAGGATCCATTGTAAGAGAGATACCCCTTGTGTCCATGTAAAGCTCTCCACCTCCATCTTCCTATCCCCTTTCCTCATTGAAGAAAAGGCTTGAAGATCTTCTCCAAGTGAAGGAGAAGGAGTTGTTGTTCTTCAAGGTTGAAGAAAGCATGGTGATCAAGATCTCCGAGTGAAGGATATATGCAAGGTGGACGTTCAAGAAGGATAGGTAATTCCTGGAAGACCAAAGACTTGAAGATGGAGTGGATAAGTCATTATTGAAGGCTGAAGAATCCTTTGTTCAAGTGGGTAAGTTCCTTCGGTAGGTTAAAGATCCTTGCTTGAGGTATTAAGTCCTTGGATAAATGTGGTTTTGTCTTGTAATCTTATGAATGAATATAAGAGCACCAAGATTACAAAGTCCTAGAGACTAACCACCTCTAGTTAGTGGACTGACTCACTTCTAGTTTGAAGTGTGGAACCACTCTAAACCACTTTGTCCAAGTGTATGCTATCTTTGTCTCTCATTTTTGCTATGCTTGTTAGTTAGGACTTCAAATTGGTTGTATGCTTAAGCTTTTGCACTTAATATAAATTGAAGGTCTAATCCATTTTGTGAGATTTGTGAATCTCTATTCACCCCCCCCCCTCTAGAGCCCTTAATCTAACAAGTGGTATGAGAGAGGTCTTTTTCAAGCTAATTCCAAAAGTAGGAGAAGATGGGTGATTTAGCACTTGGATCTCTCAACTTGGAGGGAAGCTTCTCCATGTGACCTCCAGTCTTCGACGACACCAACCTCCTCTATTGGAAGAGAAGAATGTAGATCTACCTCCAAGTAGTAAGCTACGAGATGTGGAAGGTGGTGCACCTAAAGTATGAAGATCCAAAAGGGGAAATCTCTACATGGATGAAAGCCCAAATGAAGCAATCTCAGCTCAATGCCAAAGCCGTGAGCATCATCTATGCAGCCCTCACTCCATCCGAGTTCAACCGGATCTTCTCATGGGACACCGCACATGAGATTTGGAACAAGCTATGTGTCACCTATGAGGGAACGGAGCAAGTGAAGGAAGCAAAGATCTACATGCTTGGTGGTCTCCTTGAGAACTTCAAGATGGGTAAGAATGAAAGAGTGGCAAACATGTACACAAGGATTAATGTCATCATCAATGGATTGACAGCTCTTGGTAGTGTGATGGACAAAGCCACAATCAACTCAAAGATCTTGAGATCTCTTCTAAAAAGATGGGAGCCCAAGGTGACCTCCATTGAAGAAGTGTACAATCTTAGTGACTTGGCAACCGAGGAGCTGGTTGGCAACCTCCAAGCTCATGAGCCAAGGCTTGACAAGAAAGAAGAAGAAGAAGAAGAAGAGTGAGAAAAGGAGGAGTCCAAGTAGATCAAGGACATAACCTTCCAAGCTCAAATTGAAGAGATGGTTCAGCAACAACAACTTGCACTCTGGTCCCCTACTCCTTCCTCAAGTGAAGATAAAGGCCCAAATGAGCATGAAGCTAACTACTCCAAGGGAAAGCACTTCAAAGGGAAGCCTTCTTCATCTACTCCTAGGTGCTATGAATGTGGCCAAAAATGCCATTACAAGAGTGACTGCCCCAAGGCCAAGAAGATCCACCACAAGAGCATCCACAAGAAGGACAAGGAGTATAAGAAGGAAGGCAAATATAAGAGAAAGGAGAAGAAATAAAGAAGAAGCAAGGATGCAACTCATGTAGCTTGGGAGGAGTCTTCCTCAAGTTCTTCTAGCTCTGAAGATGGAGAATGTCACCTTGCTCTCATGGCCTCTACAAGTGATGATGTAGGTGAGGTAAGTGAGGTAAGTGAAGTTAGTTTGCATGAGTTGTCTAAAGAAACTATTATTGATATGCTTAATGCTAGCCGATCATCTTTTACTAAATGCAAAGTTAAAAAGAAAAGGTTAGGAAAGATTATAGATGATCTTTATGCTAAGATTGAGATTCTAGATCAAAATGAAAATCTACATCTTGATAGTATTGATTCTTTGCAAGCACAATTTCTTGATCTTGAGCTCCAATACAATGGAGTTGAAGTTCAGAATGGTGTCTACCTTAAGACCATTGCTACTCTTAAGGAAGAGAACCAAAAATGACAAGATGAGATTGATGTTCTTAAAACTAAAAATGTAGAACTTAACCTCATTGATGAAGCTAGGAAATAATAAACTTATGCTTATCAAAGAGAAATTCAATTGCTTAAATATGAAAATACTAAGTTGCTTGCTCAAGTAAATGATCTATCCTCTAGACCTATCTTGCAAAGTAATGAGGTAGCTAGTATTGCTCTAGAACGTGATTCTTTTCATACTAAAACCCTCTATTTAGAGGCCTATTTGTTACATGCTACATATGATCTTGCTAGCTTATCTTCTATTATCATTAATCTTAGTGATGATAATGAAACATTAAGAGCTTCTTTGCAAAAGTTTCTTACGGGAAAGAAATCCTTTAATGTTGTCCTAGAATACTCTACCAAACAAATTGGTACTAGTGGTTTAGGATATGATGGGACTACTCCTTAGGGTAAGAATAAGAATAAGAGTAAGGGTAAGAAGAAGTGTGGAACCTACTTTCTTCCATGGAGAGACTTTCAGCTCTAAGAACACAATGGTATGTGCTCATTGTAAATGTGATGATCATTATTCAACTTATTATCCTTACAAGCCAAAGGGGACCAACCCAAAGATGAAATGGGTCCCCAAGCTAACTCCGGATCCCAAAGTTCGAGTTGGGCACTGACATCCTTCTTTCATGCAGGTCAAAAGAAGGTGGATTGTTGAGGTGAAATCACTCATTTCAACAAATTCATAAAGAAGAAAGGAGGATCGGTGACCTTCGGGGAAAACAAAAAGGATAAGGTAATAGGTGAGGGTGATGTAGGCAACGAGCTTTGTATTAAAAATGTTTTGCTTGTTGATGGTCTACATCAAAATTTGATAAGTGTAAGCCAACTTTGTGATAATGGTTATCTTGTTCTATTTATTTGTTTAGAATGTTTGCTTCTAGATTCCCTCACTTACATTGTTATATATAAGGGAACTAGAAATGGTAATCTATATGTTATTGTGCTTGATGCTCTAAAGCCCGTACTTGATAGATGCTTAGTTGTGGATAAAAAAAGATATATCTCTTTGGCATCGCCGGTTTGGTCATGTAAATATGCATCAAATGAAGAAATTGAGCATAAAGGAATTGGTTAGGGGACTTCCTAAATTGGATTTTGAAAAGGATGAGGAATGCCAACCTTGCACACAAGGAAAGCAAATCAAGTCCTCCTTCAAATCCAAAGGAGTCCTTAGTACCAAAAGAGATATTGAGCTTCTTCATATTGATCTATTTGGACCTATGAGAACTCAAACGCTTCGTGGTTCTAAGTATTGTCTTGTGATTGTCGATGATTTCTCTCATTATACTTGGATATTCTTTCTCGTCTCTAAAAGTGATACTCTAGATGTTTTCTCGAGCTTTTGTAAATCAGTTGAAAATGAAGCTTCTTGCCAGATTGTTTCTATCCATAGTGACCATGGGGGAGAGTTTAAAAATGATATTTTTGAGCACTTTTGTGAAAAATCTAGTTACTCACATAATTTCTCTTCTCCTCATACACCTCAACAAAATGGGGTAGTAGAGAGAAAGAATAGGTCGCTACAAAAGATGGCTAGAACCATGCTTTTAGAGTATGACACTCCAAAGAAGTTTTGGGCTGAAACTGTTAGCACCTCTTGCATTGTGTAGAATCGAGTTTTTATGCATCCATATTTGAAAAAAAAACCTTATGAGTTATGGCATAGTAGAAAGCCATCCATCGACTTCTTTCACATTTTCAGATGTCCTTGTTTTATTTTGAACACAAAGGATTCTCTCAACAACTTTGATCCGAAACCGTACAAGGCTTTCTTCCTAAGATATAGCACTACAAGTAGGGCTTATAGAGTTTTCAATATTGAACTATCTAAAATTGAAGAGTCCATTAATGTAAAATTTATTGAATCTAACCCTGCAATTGGAAAGAATGTTGTTGATAATGATGTTACAAATGACTTAATTCCAATCTTAAAGGACCTCAACATCAACAATAAAGGTAAGCAGGTGGTTGAAGCAGAAGATGAAGAGAAGAAGGATCCCACTCCTCGATTTGCAAAGAATCATTCCAAAGAGCTAATCATTGGTGATCCCCTCGAGAGGGTGAAGACACGAGCTGCCTACAACAAAGAACAAGTACACAGTGCCTTCATCTCACAACTGGAGCCAAAGAACATCAAGGAAGCTCTTGGAGATGACGAGTGGATCCTAGCCATGTAGGAAGAACTAGAGCAGTTTCAGAAGAACTGAGTGTGGACTCTAGTGCCAAGACCAAGTGACAGAAAAATCATTGACACCAAGTGGGTCTACCACAACAAGCTTGATGAAAATGGCAAGGTGGTAAGGAATAAAGCAAGGTTAGTGGCTCAATGCTACAATCAGTAGGAGGATATTGATTTGGATGAAACTTATGCTCATGTTGCTAGACTTGAATCTATTAGAATGCTACTTGCTTTTGCTAGTTATAAGAGTTTCTTGCTATATCAAATGGATGTTAAACGTGCATTTTTAATGGTACAATCGAGGAGGAAGTATTTGTTTCTCAACCTCTGGGCTTTGAAAATGACAAGCTACCTAACCATGTTTATTTGCCACAAAAAGCTCTCTGTGGACTCCAACAAGCACCTCGAGCTTGGTATGAGAAATTAAAGAACTTTTTGTTAGACAATGGCTACGTCATGGGCAAAGTTGATTCTACTCTATTTTTAAAACACACTTTTTTAGCAATTTTCTTATCATTCAAATTTATGTTGATGATATCATATTTGGCAGAACTAATCTTGATCTTTGCAAGGAGTTTAGTTCTCTTATGCAGAGTGAGTTCGAGAGGAGCATGATGGGTGATCTTGCTTTCTTCCTCGGCTTCCAAATCAAGCAAACCAAAGATGGAAATTTCATCAACCAAGGCAAGTACACCAATGAGCTACTCAAACGCTTTGGAATGGAGAACATGAATATGATGGACACACCCATGTAAAACACCACCAAACTTGATAGAGATGAATAAGGTGAGAAGGTAGATGAGAAGATCTATAGAGGTATGATTGGAAGTTTACTTTACTTAACTGCCTCTAGACCTGACATAGAGGTACGATTGGAAGTTAGTTTACTTAACTGCCTCTAGACCTGACACATAATGTTTAGTGTTGGCTTGTGTGCTCACTTTAAATCAAGCCCCAGGAAATCACATCTTATTGTTGTTAAGAGGATTTTAAGGTACTTAGCCAAAACCCAAATCTTTGGACTATGGTACCCTAAGTCAAAGGACTTTACTCTTGTAGCATATAGTGAGGTTGATTACGCAGGTTGTTTGATTGATAGAAAGTGCACAAGTGGCACTTGCTTCCTTCTAAGACCATGCTTGGTGTCTTGGTTTTCCAAGAAATAGAGCACTGTGGCATTATCAACTACCGAGGTTGAGTACATTGCAGTCGGAAGTTGTTGTGCCCATGTCCTATGGATGAAGCAAATGCTCCAAGACTTTAACATACATTTTGATGCTTCTCCTATCTATTGTGATAATACTAGTGTAATCAATCTATATTATAATCCTATGTTGCATAGTAGAGCTAAACATATAGAGGTTCGTCATCACTTTCTTCGTGATCACATTGCCAAAAAGGATATTTATATCACGCATGTGGACACGAAAAAACAGTTGGCAGATATTTTCACCAAACCTCTAGCTAGAGAGAAATTTAACTTCATTAGATCTAAACTACTCATAATTGCTTTAGATGATATTGATATGTTATCTAGCTAGTTGCTTTTATTCTATATGTCTTGCTCATGCTTAAATCACCTTGCTTGCCTAACATTGCTAAAATTTGCTTGTTGTTATGCTTAGTTTCGCTTGTTTTTGGGCATTTCTCGAATTTCAGGTTTTTATCGTTAAATAGTACCCAATGATGAGTGATATGTGCCTAAATATGTTCAATATACATAGTGGACTTGAAAAATAAATTTAATTAGCATTGAAATGGCTAGAAATTAAGTTTGATGGTTTTAGGTCAGGTTGACCATAGGTCGAGTTTCCCCCAGGACAAACTCGACCGATTCATGGCTGAGAGTTGTTCTGAAATGGACCAATCAGTTTAGTTTCCAACTCATAAAACTCGATCGATCAGCAGGCTGAAGCCAACTTAAGTTGGGTTTGGTCGACTATTCTCCCTCTCAACTAGAGAATAGTCGACCGATTCCCCTTCTTCTAGCCCTAAACTCTCAACCCCAGACATTACCTTCCCTATCCTAGACCTTTTCCGACCTAGATAGGCTGCCCTAAACCTTCCCCCTTACTCAACCTTGGTGTGTGAACAATTTTGGTGGTTTGTTTTGTGCATTTTCTCTCTTCTTCTCTTTCTTTTAGCCTCCATGGCTTCTCATAGAAGAAAGAGACCTGCCCCTAGCAATGAACCATGCTCTTCTTCATCCTCTCACTTGGTTTTGTTTGATGATACCTTCTTTGTCTCAATTGAGGTTGTAAATAGGTATAAGGACCTTCTTCCTAGGAGTCCTTTTCTGTTTAGAGCCTTGCTTGAGCCTAGCCCTAGGCGTCAAGCTATCATCGACCAAGTGGTAAGGTTGCTATCCATTCATCACCTATATGCCCTAGTTGTCGAGCATGAATGCTTTCATAATATTATGACAAACACAAAAGCAGTTCATGAATTCTACGCAAACTTGCATTGGAATTATGACTCCCTTGTACCCCCGCTGAATACTCAAGTGATCCTTACATCCATGATCGCCGGGAAGAAATTCCAAATCTCTAAAGATATCCTAAATGTTTTCTTTTCAGGAGATGATGAGAATGACACCTGGTGTAAGGATTACAGGGAGTATTTTGACCTTTTGGATCCTGAGGGTTTCTACAAGCAGAATGAGATCACTCTTCCTAATATCCATCGCTACCTGAAGAAACCTGATGTTCCTTACAAGAAGAAGAGCACCATACCCTCCTCCTCCCTTGAACTCAGAAAGCATATATTAGCCCTAGTGGTCAACTGCAACATCCATCCAAAGAAAAATCAAACAAATATTGTAGAGAACACTACAGTCCTAATATACTGCATTCTAGAGAATGTTAGTGTCAAATGGTCAAGATACATTCTCCACCATATGACCTATTTTGAATCTAGCAAGAACACCCACAACACCCATCCATCTTATCCAACCCTGATATGTGGTCTGTTTTAGTTCGCCACTGAGAAATCACTCTTCTCTGACTTCCACTACAAACTTTCTAAGAAGGGAGTGTGTATCAGTGAGACCACAATTCAGAAATCCGTGCCAGTCTTTTCCTCGACCACACCTGGTGCTTCACCCTCAACCTCTGCCTCTGTTACCCCTGCCTCTAGCTCTACCCGAGCTCCACCTCCTCATCCACCCTGACCTAGTCGTGCCTCGTTTCATGTGTCCAATGAAACCCTTGTGGGCTACATGATGCACCAACATGCATACAACCTCCAGGTTCAGGAGCACCTGCACCAGGATTTATGTTCAATCTTGGCAAACATGAACTTATCATGTGCACACCCACACCCCAACTACCAGCCTTCCTATGCATATCATCATTACTACCCTACCTTCGAGCCTTCCGCTACTGCTCCCACACCCTATGTTGCTGGTGGTCCTGCTCCCATCTACCTACTGTTGCCTGTTGGCCCTTTGGCCACTCTGCTTGCTAGTCTTGGAAAGTCTGCTCCTTCCTTCCCTCAAGCCAATGAGCTCTATGCTCTTGGTATGACTTGGGATGAGTAGAATGTTCATTGGCCCGATCATGGTTTTGGTCCTTCTGTGGATGAGGAGATGCCTGAACAGGCTGATGTTGAGATTGCTGTTGTTGATGACGATGATGGTGATGTGAGGATGCTTCTGATGATGGTGATGGCTCTGGTGCTAATTCTGGTGATGAAGGCACTGCTACTACACCTTCAGATGGAGACAAGGACTATGAGCCTGGAGCTAATGATGATGATGATGTGGACATAGATAGCTTAGATGTCTAGATGTTCTTAGTTTTTAGTATAGTTTGCTGATCATATATATCTTTCTACGCTATTTTGTATTAGAAACATCTGGGCACATGTTCTGAGCTGTACTATTTTTGTCTTTAGCTTTCATCATTTTCTCACTTGTAGTTGCTTTTATGAGAACATGCTTTATGAGTTGTAATCTATCTTTTGTGCACTCTTACTCCTTGATCAGTTATATCCTATGAGTTGGTGCCATATTTCACCATATTTTGATTATGACTTAGCTTGTGTGTTTCTTTCATCTCTGGTTGATATATGATATGAGATTGCATGTTTGAATATCTGCTTGATTGGGTTTGGAGAAGACCTACTTATATGCTCTTCTACCCCCCTCACTTTTTGATAATGTCAGAAGGGGGAGAAAACTTCAATGTCTTGAAACTCAATCATATTGCTATTCTTTGTCATACTACTGCTTATTGCTTATGAGATCCTTTTCTTGTTCATTATATTCTTTATCATGTGACTTGCAAAGGATCATATAGTAACTGTATGCTATAATTGCTTTGTGTAGATAGACTAACTATGCATGTTAAAGTAAGCATAGATTGAGGGGGAGCAATTCACATTGTTCAAATCTTGAATCCCCCTAATTCAAAAGGCAAAGGTATAATTTCTATATCCTTTTCAATATGTTTGACAAATGGTTTGTCATTGTTAAAAAGGGGGAGAATGTTGACCTAGAGGTTATACATTGTCCATATTTTGATAATGACTTAAACATTCCATTCATATGTATCTAATATGTGTATTCAAGATTGATTTCAGGTGTTAGGTACATGAAAAGGATCAAATTACACAAGCCCTAGCTTGTCAAAGTTCAAGTCAAAAGCAATGCAAGTGTGCTAGTTAGGAAATCTATGTAAATGACCTTAGAATATTTTTGTAATCACTTGTATTGATGATATGACTTGTAACTAAGATGAGAAAATTATGTGGGACACTTTATACCAAGTTTTAGTCACTTTTTAATCACTTTGGAAAATCGATCACAGGCTGTTGATCAGTCGAGTTACAATCTCGACCGATCCATTGGATCAATTTTCTGAAGAGTACATCGGCCGAGTTTTGCATTCACAGAACTAGACCGATTGGGTTACTGACCAAATGTGATTTTCATTGGTCGGTCGAGTTGCCCTAGGACAAACTCGACCGATGGTTTGAATATTGGGTTTGTCTTTTAGCCGATCGGTCGAGTTATCTTTATTGAATCTCAACCGAATGAATTGTACGGAAAATGCAGAAAAAGTAATTCTAACCGTTGGTGACTTGTTTGGATGAAAATAGATTCGTTGCCTTGGGAAAAAAGGCTATAATTCGGCCCTAAGTGTTCCCACTATCAAAAGGGAACCCTCAACTATAAATAGGACCCCTTGGGCTTCATCCCAAGTTTGCTCTTCCATTGCATAGCTTGGTCCTAACTTAGTTGAGAGTGATGCACCCCTTTGATCCCCTTTCTCTCTCTACTTTCAATTCAAATCCATGAATATGAGTGAGTTAGGATCCATTGTAAGAGAGCTATCCCTTATGTCCATGTAAATCTCTCCACCTCCATCTTCCTACCCCCTTTCCTCATTGAAGAAAAGGCTTGAAGATCTTCTCCAAGTGAAGGAGAAGGAGTTGCTATTCTTCAAGGTTGAATAAAGCATGGTGATCAAGATCTTTGAGTGAAGGAGATAGGCAAGGTGGATGTTCAAGAAGGATAGGTAATTACTGTAAGGCCAAAGGCTTGAAGATGGAGTGGGTAAGTCCTTATTAAAGGATGAAGACTCCTTTTCTCAAGTGGGTAAGTTTCTTCGGTAGGTTGAAGATCCTTACTTGAGGTATTAAGTCCTTAGATGAATGTGATTTTATCTTGTAATCTTATGAATGAATATAAGAGCACCAAGATTGCAAAGTCCTAGAGACTAACCACCTCTAGGAAGTGGACTGACTCATTTCTAGTTTGAAGTGTGGAACCACTCTAAACCACTTTGTTCAAGTGTATGCTATATCTTTGTCTCTCATCCTTGTTATGCTTGTTAGTTAGGACTTAAAATTGGTTGTATGCATAAGCTTTTGCACTCAATATAATTTGAAGGTCTAATTTATTTTGTGAGATTTATGAAGCTCTATTCACCCCCCTCTAGAGCCCTTGATCCAACAACAACTATACCTACTGGAAGAGAAGGATGCAATTCTACTTCTAAGGAATTAGCTGTGATCTATGGAGGATGGTGTCTACACCATATGAGATTCCCCAAACCGAGTATGCAACATGGGATCCAAACACGGTAAAAGAAGTTCAATTGAATGCTAAGGCGGTAAGCATACTATATTGTTCTATTTCTATAAGTGAGTTCAATAGAATCTCTTCATGTGATATTTCTTATGACATATGGTATAAACTCTCTATAACACATGAAGGAACTACTCAAGTTAAAAATATTAAAATTACTATGCCCAAACAAAAATTTGAAAAATTTTGTATGCAACCAAATGAATCTATTAGTGATATGTCTGCAAGATTTTCTTCTATTGTTAACGGTTGAAGTGCATTAGGAAAATCCATAAGTGAAGAAGATCAAGTCTCCAAAATTCTTAGGTCTTTACCTCCAAAGTACAAGACAAAAGTGACGGTCATTGAAGAAGCCAATGATCTCACCAGATTGAGAATGGAGCAGCTCATTGGCAACCTAGAGACTCATGAGGTCACCCTGGAGAAAGAAGAAAGATTGGAGCTTGAGCTTCAAAAAGGAAGAAGGAAAGACATGGCTCTAAAAGCTACATCAAAGGTCCAATCAAAGGTCATCACTCAAGAAAGTGATGAAACAAGTGAAGGAGATGATGAAGAAGATGCACTCATTGTAAATAGTAAGAAATATAGAAGGTATAAATCCAACAAAAACTCTAGTGCTTCTTCCTCTTATTCTCTTAGGTTCTTTGAATGCGGCAAAAAGGGACGTGTCAAAAATGAGTTCCTAAAGTAAAGAAAGGAAAGAAACCATCATTTAAGAAGAAAGACAAGGAAGATAAAGCCTACAAAGTTGCTTGGGATGAGTCAAGTAATGAAAGAGAAAGTGGAGAAGAAGATGTAGAATGTCTTATGGCCAAGGAAGATGAGAATGAAGACTCAAATGAGGTAAGCCTTCTTGAACTATCTAAAGAAGACTTAGTTACTAGTCTTCAAGAAGTACATGACAAATATATTGATTGCAAGAAGAAATTAAAGAAGCTCACAAAAACAAATGATGATTTGCATGCTAACTATATACTCTCTCTTTTGAAAATGAAAGTCTTATATCTAAAAGAAATATCCTAAAATCTTCGATTAATGAGCATAATATCAAGTTGCTTGCTGTAGAAACAAACTATAACTTTCTTTGCCAAGAAAAGGTTGAAATGCTTACTAAAATAAATGATCTTCAAAATCAACCTATTTTATGCACTCATTTGGATTATGATGCTATTGTCAAAGAAAGAGATAGTTTTCTATCTAATCTAGATCAAAAATCAGATATTAAAAGAAAAGTAGATGAAATTGGTAAGTTGCAAAAAGATATTAGTATCTTGAAAAATAAAGATATCCTTGATAGAATCCTAAAAGACTCTTCTGGACAAATTGGGAGGAGAGGTCTAGGTTATGTACCCAAAGAATTTTTTTTATCAAAAACCTAGAGCTAAAAGGACACAAGCACCCAAGACAAAGGTCATGTATGTACCAAAAACAACTTCACCTCATGACGAAAATGGTAAAAAGAGAAATGAAATTGATTCTATATGTTGCCATTATTGTCTACGTCTTGGTCATTATTCTTTTTCATGCCCTTATAAGAGAAATAAAGATAAGGATCTAGCTTGGGTTCCAAAACCACAAACTTAGCAGCATGAGGATATCTTGTTGAGATTTGACCTAAAACTAAAATTGAAAACCAGATTGTCTTATCTCAACCAAACATAGTTTTTAACTCACATATTTCCCATGGTTTGATGATTTGCTTGACATTGATAAATGCACACAGAACCAGTCACGATCGACAAAATACTTGACCGAGGATCCATCCAAAGGAATAAACTGTCAACCAAAGAATGTTCTGCTGACAAATTATTTAGGTCGATAGTTAACTCGATCGATAAGCCTTTCGATCGAATAAATCATCGACTGAGTAGTATTTTGTAAAGAGTTTATTGTTGAATCAATCGATTTATGACTACACTCAATATTATTGTCAAAAATTGTTCAAAAACTCTAAATGAGTTATTCTAAAATACAAAATGCTTTCATTAAACATTCCTAACCAAAAGGACCATCACATGGGTACCAAAACCTATCTATTTTTGCAGGATTGGGTGGTTGATAGTGGTTTGTCCAAACATATGACTGGAAACAAAGAAGCATTTCAAACTTTTGAAGAAAAGAAGAGTGGTACAGTCACATTTGGAGATAACGCCAAAGGTAAAATTATTGGAATAGGTAATATTGGTACAAATCTTCAAATTAAAATATCCTACTTGTTGATGGATTACATCACAATTTGATTAGTGTAAGTCAATTATGTGATAGTGGCTATGATATTCTTTTTAACAAGTCTTGTTGCAAGCTACTTATAGAAAACACAAAAAATGTTGTTTATGAAGGAAAAAGATTAGGAAATCTATATATACAAAGACCTAATTCCATGCAAGATATTGTTGGAAAATGTCTTATTGCAAATGATGAATCCTTACAACTATCACATAAAAAACTAGGTCATGCAAGTTCACATGTTATCAAAAAGTTGATGAAATATGGTCTTGTTCGTTGTCTACCTGAACTTTCTTTTGACAAACTTGAAAATTGTGAACCATGTACTTTAGGAAAGCAAAGTAAAACTTCTTTCAAATCTAAAACCTTACTTAGCACTACTAGATCATTATAACTCATTCATATGGATTTTTTTGGTCCTATGAGGACTCAATCTATTGGTGGTAAAAGATATTGCTTTGTTATTCTTAATGATTATAGTAGATATACTTGGGTTCATTTCCTTTCAACCAAAGATGATACAATTAGAATATTCATTCAATTTTGTTCTAAAATTGAAAATCAACTACAAAACAAAATATGTACCATTAGGAGTGATTACAGTGGAGAGTTTGAAAATCATATCTTTGAAGAGTTTTGTACATCTCAAGGGTACACACATAATTTTTCAGCCCCACACACTCCACAACAAAATGGGGTAGTAGAAAGGAAAAACCGGTCCTTACCAGAAATGGCTAGAACTATGTTACTTGAACACAATGCACCTAAAACTTTCTAGGTTGAAGTAATTAATACAACATGTTATGTATTGAATCGTGTTACAATTCACTCCCATCTTAAGAAAACTCCTTATGAACTTATTTTCAATAAAAAACCTAGAGTTAATTATTTTCATGCTTTTGGTACACCTTGTTACATATTAAATACAAAGGATGATAAAGATAAATTTGAACCTAAATAACATAAAGGATTCTTCTTGGGATACTCAACTTCTAGCAAGGCATTTATAATCTATAATACCATCTCTAAAAAGGTTGAAGGATTAATTCATATTACATTTCATGAAATAACAAGTGCTGAAAATGAAATTGAAAACTTAAAAGTTGTAACTCATCAAATGGATGACTTAACCATATCTACGAAAAATGATCAAAACACTGAAAATGAGCAACGAAACGAGACACATCAATCCATTCCTATATTAATTAAGGATCATCCTCAAGATTTAATCATAGGAAACCCTTTTGATAAAATAAAAACTCGATCATCATTTAGAAATGTAGCAAACATGGCATATGTATCAATTGTTGAACCTAAAAAGGTAACTAAAGCATTAAAGGATGAATAGTGGATAATGGCCATGCAAGAAGAACTAAATCAATTTACAAAAAATAATGTATGGGACTTAGTTCCTAAACCATAAAATAAAACCATTATTGGAACAAAGTGGGTTTTTCAGAACAAACTTAATGAAGTCACTACTACAGAAATAGCATTCAGTGACACTTTTCTGGGCGTCGGTTATTAAGGAAAACCGACGCCTTCTATGTTAGGCGTCGGTTGTTTATGAAAACCTACGTCTATATTCGAAGACCAGCCAGACACGGGTACCGCTTTGTCTTCAGCGTCGGTTGTTTATAACAAACCGACGCTTAAAGTCGCCCGCGAAATCCATATTTCGATCAAAAAAAATAGTGTCATTAGCAGCGTCGGTTATATAGGTAGAAACCGACGCCTATGTGTGATGAAAATTTGCGCGAAAAGTGTCACCTTCAGCGTCGGTTATTAGAGTATAACCGACGCTGAAGGTGGTTCCCGCCAAACAATTTCATGAAAATATCGTCCAATTAGACGTCGGTTTTTTCAAACAACCGACGCTAAAGATGTTTAGGCGTCGGTTGTTTTAAACAACCGACGCTATTTGGGAACTTCATAACCCTCGATCGCCCGACTCTTCCCCTTTCTTTTGTTTCATTGCGAGCGATTTCCCTATTTCTTCTTCAGCTCCCCTTCTCCGGCGATTTCTTCTTCAGCTCCCCTTCTCCGGCGCCCCCTTCTCCGCCACCACTCCTGCTCGCCGCCGCTCCTGCCGCCGTTGGACACCAGCTCTGCGTCGCCGCCACCGCTGCCGCCTGCTCGCCGCCGCTCCTGCTCCTGCTGCTGCACTCTGAAGTCTCCTGCTCCGTCGCCTGCTCGCCACCGCCTGCTCGCCTGCACCACCGCCGCCTGCTCGCCGCCGCGCACTGCTGCTCTCCTCGCCGCGCACAGTTGCTCTCCTCTCCTCGCCGCCGGTGGCTTCTTTGGGGTAGGTCTCTGCTCAGGCCACGCCGCTGCTCTCTAGGCCAGGCATTCTTCCTATTCCCTCAAGGTACTGCTTTCTTCCACCTTCCTTCCTTCCTCCACGTATATGGGTTCCCTTTAGGTCTTCATAATGTATTTATATTCAATTTATAGTTACCATTGCATACATTGTTGTTTGAGCCTTATGATGGACTTTTGGATTGCAAATGACTGGGATTTTCCTAGTGAATGTTCTAAATTTGTAGGCCCAATCTAGATTAAATTGAGAGCTCATTCTCTCCTTATATTGGCAAGGTGAGGCAAAAATAATTCCACAAGTGATTCAAATCTCCTATCCCACACTTTACCCATCTTTGTCATGCCTCATTACCAGGGTTAGTGTCATGCTAATCCATTGATATTCATATACGGAGTGACCCTGAGTTTATTGAAATATATCACGAGATTGTGGGTCATCTATGAAGATACCCTTGTGGTGCATTATGTGTGATTTTATAGCAAACAATTATATAAGATTTTATTCTAGATTTAATCAAATCCATTGTGCAATAATCATTCCCCGCGAGCATACATGTCTTATTGCAATATATTTTATGTGATCCCAACATATTAAATTGAATTAGAATGATTTCATGAATTATAGGGTTTTAAAGTTGATAAACATGTACATGCGGAAATAGGGTTATTAAACCAATGGTTATAACATAGTATGATCTTAATCTGATCTGGATGTTCATAATAATGTAGTATGTTAAATATGATGATTAGGGATACATATAATGTCTAGTAAAGATTCCTAGACCTTTTGTTTGAAACTATTGATTTCTTGATTTATTATTTAATAATGCTCTGTTGATTAGGATTAACCATGTTGCATGTAGTTTATAGATAATTATTATATATAAGAATGCAACACATGTATTTGTTGGTCTAGAAACCCGTCCAAGATTTACTCATTAGGAGTAAATCTTGGATAGTCCCCGGTTTGGGACTGTTCTTGAACACCTAATCTCACTTAGGATGTAAGTGTATAATGTGTATTGGGTTTTTGAGAAACTTTCAGTAGCATTTCCCCGTTTGTTCTCTAAGTACATATGTACTTAGAGAACAACGGGGAAATGCTGCCGAAATTTTCTTGAAAACCAATTACGCATTATACACTTACTAGTGAGATTAGGTGTTCAAGGATGGGATAGGTGGTACACATTTATTATATATAAGAATGACATCAAATGTGTTTGTTGGCCTAGAAACCCGTCCAAGATTGACTCATTAGGAGTAAATCTTGGATAGTCCCCGGTTTGGGACTGTTCTTGAACACCTAATCTCACTTAGGATGTAAGTGTATAATGTGTATTGGGTTTTCGAGAAAATTTTGGTAGCATTTCCCCGTTTGTTCTCTAAGTACATATGTACTTAGAGAACAGCGGGGAAATGCTGCCGAAATTTTCTCGAAAACCCAATACACATTATACACTTACTAGTGAGATTAGGTGTTCAAGGATGGGATAGGTGGTACACATTTATTATATATAAGAATGACATCACATGTGTTTGTTGGCCTAGAATGTGAACAATCATTGTTTTTTATATTACTTGTACATTGGTATAAATTAGAATGAACAATCACTAAATTATATACTGTTTGTATGGAATCCGGCTTCATTGTAGATATCTATTATTGTTGGCCTAGAAACCCATCCAAGATTGACTCATTAGGAGTAAATCTTGGATAGTCCCCGGTTTGGGACTGTTCTTGAACACCTAATCTCACTTAGGATGTAAGTGTATAATGTGTATTGGGTTTTCGAGAAAATTTTGGCAGCATTTCCCCGTTTGTTCTCTAAGTACATATGTACTTAGAGAACAGCGGGGAAATGCTGCCAAAATTTTCTCGAAAACCCAATACACATTATACACTTACTAGTGAGATTAGGTGTTCAAGGATGGGATAGGTGGTACACATTTATTATATACTAGGGAAATGTTGCCTAATCTTTTCCTAATATATACTTGTTTCCTAATATATACTTGTTTTCTCTGATCATAGAATGGATAGATCATGGATGTCCATTCGTAATCGTTGCACCCCAGAGTTTATATCTGGTCTTGATCAGTTTATTAGATTTGCCGAGGAACATAGGAAAAAACCTACAGATAGGTTCTACTGTCCATGTAGGCATTGCGGTAACAACTTGAAAGTCAACACTGGTGAGGAAATCAAAAATCATGTCATGTGCAACGGGATTGTACAAGGCTATACAGAATGGCACTGGCATGGAGAGATTTCAAAATCGAAACCAGTAGATGTCGATAGCAGTGCTTGGGTGGAAGAAGAAATTGCCTCTGATGACGTAAATGTGAACGAACCAGTTCCAGCAGACATCGTTGATGCGATGCTGGATAGTTGTAGGGTAGAGCACACCGATCCACCTCCTATCTTTACAAACATTGTGCATGATGCTGAGATACCGTTATACACAGGTTGTGCTAAGTTTACGAAGCTTAGCGCTGTCTTGAGATTGTATAAGTTGAAAGCTAACAATAGATGGAGCGACAAAAGCTTCACTTCATTGTTGACTTTGTTGAAAGAAATGCTTCCTGAAGGAAACGAGCTTCCAATCTCAACATACCAGGTAAAGAAAATGTTGTGCCCAATGGGAATGGAGGCCAAGAAGATACACGCATGCCCGAATGATTGTGTATTATTTCAAAAGGACTATGTAGATTTGAAAGATTGTCCAAAATGTGGTGTGTCACGGTATAAATTGACGACTTCGGGGGAGTCCAAAACTGGTTCTCCTGCCAAGGTGTTGTGGTATCTACCTATAATATCACGGTTTCAACGCTTGTTTGCAAATCCGAAAGATGCGAAGAATTTGAGGTGGCATGCAGATGTTAAGAAAAATAATGATGGGATCCTACGACATGCGTCTGATTCCCCACAGTGGAAGAAGATTGATCTATTGTACCCTAAATTTGGTGAAGAAGATAGGAATCTAAGACTTGGGCTTTGTACAGATGGGATGAATCCGTACGGGACATTGAGCAGCCAACATAGCACTTGGCCAGTCATGCTTGTTATATACAATCTTCCTCCCTGGATGTGTATGAAAAATAAGTACGTTATGTTGTCATTGTTGATATCGGGTCCTAAACAACTCGGAAATGATATCGATGTTTATCTTGAACCTTTGATTGATGACTTAAAGAAACTTTGGGCTGAAGGTGTGATGACCTATGATGCTTCAGCAAGAGAGACATTTCGTTTGCACGCTATGTTGTTTTGCACTATTAATGACTTTCCAGCATATGGGAATTTGTCTGGATATAGTGTCAAAGGAGCTAAAGTGTGTCCTATATGTGAAGAAAACACTGATTCAATAAGACTAAAACATGGCGGCAAGACTGTATATCTTGGTCATCGAAGGTTTCTTTCAAAATTCCATCCGTATCGTAGGAAGCGCAAAGCATTCAATGGATGGAATGATGAACGAAGTGCACCTAAACCTATACCAGGGGATGTTGTTTATGAAAGAGTAAAAGACATTGTCAATGAATTTGGTAAGAAATCACAATGTAGTATGGCCACACGGAGTGACAATTCTTCATTCAAGAAGAAGTCAATATTTTGGGATCTTCCTTATTGGAGTTCTTTGACAGTCAGGCATTGTATCGATGTAATGCACGTTGAGAAAAATGTATGTGATAGCATCATTGGTACTCTATTAAATATACCAGGTAAGACTAAAGATGGGATAAAATCCAGACTGGACCTACGTGAAATGGGAATAAGGTCAGAATTAACAGAATTACGTGAAATGGGTAATAAAAGAACATACTTACCTCCCGCTTGTTACACGTTGTCTAGAAAGGAGAAGAAAAATTTTTGTGAATGCTTGGTAAATGTTAAGGTGCCACATGGTTACTCATCCAACATCCGTAGATTGGTATCAATGAAAGATCTGAAATTGATAGGTCTTAAATCTCATGATTGTCACACTCTAATGCAACAAATATTGCCCGTGGCAATTCGATCTATATTGCCGAAGCATGTAAGGTTTGCAATTACCAGACTTTGTTTCTTTTTCAACAGTCTATGCAGCAAAGTTATTGACCCTGATACTCTCGATAATTTGCAAAGAGAAGTGGTTGTTACCCTATGTCAGCTTGAGATGTATTTCCCTCCTTCGTTCTTTGATATCATGGTACATCTTGTTGTCCACTTGACTAGGGAAGTGAAAATGTTGGGACCAGTTTTCTTGCATTGGATGTATCCCTTTGAACGATACATGAGCATTTTTAAAGGTGATGTTCGAAACCGTTATCGGCCTGAAGGGAGTATTATTGAAGGTTATGTGGCGAGAGAGGTTATGGATTTTTGCAATGACTTTCTCAGTGGTAATGACACTCCTGATAATGACAAGAATATTGAGGAGGGCAAAGGAATTTTGGGATCACGGGTGAAAGTAATCAGCCGTGAGCAGTTGGAACAAGCTCACTTGTATATTTTACACAATATGGATGAAGTGAGTGTTTATATCGAGGAACATACCAATTTCATAAAGAGACAACATCCTCGAGCAAGTTCAATGTGGCTTGATAGAGAGCATAATAAGACTTTTACTAAGTGGTTTGAAGATAAAGTCTTACATCAACTATCTCAAACACCAAATGATATTACAGAAACTATCAAATGCCTCGCCTTTAAACCAAAACCGAATGTTATGTCTTATGAAGGGTTTGACATTAATGGATTCACATATTACACAAAGCGCCAAGATGATAAGAGTGTCGTCCAAAATAGTGGGGTCACTCTTCAAGCGTCGACTATGTACTTTGCAAGTGCAAAGGATAAGAGTCCACGTGAAGCTAAAATGTCATATTACGGTGTCATTGAGGACATTTGGGAGTTTGACTACATAGATTTCAAAATTCCGCTCTTTAAATGTAATTGGGTTGATAACACCAAAGGAGTTATAGTGGATGAATTGGGTTTCACTTTGGTGAACTTTGAAAAGATTGGCGAGAAGGGTGAACCATTCATATTGGCATCACAGGCGAAACAAATATTCTATATCGATGATCCTGCAAATGATAAATGGTCGGTTGTTCTTCATGGTAAAAGACAGTTCATTGAAGATCCTATAGATGAAGAAGAGTACTATGATAAGTATGATGACTCCAGTCCATTCTCAGTTGGGTTGCCAACTCCACAAAATATTGAAGCTAATGATGACTTATATGTGCGCGGAGATCACAATGAAGGATTGTTAATTGATAAAAGATCACAATTTTAGAGACATGTATGTTTATACAAATGCTAAATGTTTGCCTTTTTCTAGTTAATACAAATGCTAAATGTTTGCCTTTTTCTAGTTAATACAAATGCTAAATGTTTGCCTTTTTCTAGTTAATACAAATGCTAAATGTTTGTCTTTTTCTAGTTAATAGAAATGCTAAATGTTTGCCTTTTTAATGACATTTTCAGATGGCTGACCATGATGAGCATGATGTCCATGATGAGCATGAAGTCCATGATGAGCATGCTGTCCATGACGAGCATGGCGAGGATACTAATGTAAGTTCTAAAAACATATCCTGTATTTCTATAAAATTCATTATCTTCTAGTTATGTCATATATCCTATATTTCTATATTGGGCTAAGTTAGTGTGTTTTATTTTTGTCAAATTTTAGGTTGATGCACCTGTACCCACTGAAGCACTGGAGAAACTTGATGCGCAACACCAGACACTTAACAAGAAAAGGGGCATCACTCTGTTGAAGAAGTTATTAGCGCTAAGTGGTAGTGGATCTAAATTGGTGGTGGAGTTTGATAATGGAGGAAATCCAATTGGAGTGAACCGCAATAATTTTGTGAACTATCTTGGGTGTACCACTCGGAGCCATTGTGGTGTTAAGTATGACAATTGGCATAAAGTTCCTCAAGGGAAAAAAGACTTGATATGGAAGGATTTATGTGTGAGTTATTATTATTTGCAATTCTATTTTGTAGATTACAAATTCTATTATTTGCAATTCTATTTTGGATACTAGTTAATAACATTTCTATTTTACAGAATCTGTTTGCATTGGATGAGAAGTTGCATCGTAAAAATGTGATGCAACGCGCTGGAAAGATGCTTAGGAATTATAGGACAAATCTGAACAGAGAATACATAAAAGAGGGTGATAAGAAGAAGAAGTCAGCCCTTGAACAATGGAACTTCTTGGACAAAGAAGATTGGGACAATTTTGTTGCTTCAAGAAAATCTGAAGAATTCAAGGTATTAGGTGTCACTCCTAATTTAATTAATATACATTGTATTCACCTATTCAAGATTAGCATTTAGTGCTACTAACCAAATCATTAATGTGCATACTAACTAGGCCCTCAGTGACGCACAAAAAGCAAGGCGTGCACTGAATGTGCATGACCACACTATGGGTCCAAAAGGCTATGCAAGCGTTCGCCAAAGACTACAGGCGGAGTCTGCGGCTACTCAGGAGTCTGCTCCTACTCAGGAGTCTGCCACACCCATGCCTCGCCATGATATCTGGATAGCTGGCAGGCAAAACAAGAAGGGTGAAATAAAGAAGCCTGTAACTGCTGAGGCGGCTGCAAAAATGGTAAAATACAACTCTTAGAGAAATCGTTTGAATATTGCTTATTTGTGGTGTTAACTTACCAATTTCTGTTTATGGTGATTAGCGGGAGCTGCACGAGCAGAGGAAACAAGGCACGTTCATCCCTCAGGGCACAAGGGATGAATTGATAGTTGCTCTGGGTAACCCAGAGCATCCTGGACGTGTTAGAGGTGCCGGCACTGGTGTTGGCATCAAAGCATTCTTTGGGCCATCCCAGTGCAAACCCAGAGCGGGACTTTCTCAAGAAGAGGTAACCTATTCTTTTTTTAGAATGTTACTGCAAAAGGAAATTCATTAATAAGAAGCTAATGTTTCTTTTATCCATGTATAGGAGAATAAGAGAGTTGAGGATTTAGTTGCTAAGAAGATCAACGATGTAGTTGCTGAGAAGGTCAAGGAAGAATTGCTGCGGTGGCAGGCATCTCAGGCTTCCAATACGCCTATGGCGACCCACTCTTCTCCTGATGCACAGACTGCGAGTAATCCTGGAGACCCATCGCCTAGCACGTCTGCTGTAAGTATTGTTTATGACATTGTAGTTAGTCTTTTCAAGTTGTTATGTTTTCAAGATGATATGTATATATGTATAATATTCTTTACGTAAATTTGTAGGCATTGAAGCCATGCCGCTTAAGAATGCAAGACTACGTTGTTGCAGAGGCGCAGGCTTACCCGTCCCTTCCTGGGGCAATGTTTCACGGGACTCCAATGCCACAGGGCTACGTTCGTGTGAGCCCGATACGTGTGTTACCTGATTGGAGAGAAGCTACATTGCCATATCCCCACTCGGATATTGATAGACTTGCTGATGCAGAAGGCGGGGTGATATTGTGGCCCAAAGCAGATGTCGTCTACACGACTGAAATTGTAAGATAAATTTACATTGATTTAGACTGTTAATGTATATATATGATGTCAACTGATCTGAAATTATATGTACAGGTTAAAAAGAAGACACCAGGAGCACCTAGGCCTCCACTTCCACTTCCCGCATTACCCGATTGGGTTCCAACTGACCTAACATACCCGTTAGGTCCTGTTTGTAGGGGAATGGCATGTTGGCTACGGGCACATAATGTACATTGCCCTATAATTATTTCTTTAGATGTAGATTATGCAGGTCAATCATACGATAGCTCTTTATTTATACAAGATATTATTGAGCTGTTTATGTATGATTGGCTGAATACATCAATGATAGAGACATGGATAAGGTGAGATCTTGTTTATACATCCATATACCTTGTGTAAGATCCGGTGATCTGGTTTCTTATATATTAATGCATACGCCTATATGTTTTGCAGCTACCTAGTCGAAGATCATTGCAAACAATTTGCATTTGATCATGTGGGATTTTTGATTCCATCATTGATTAGTTTGGTAGCTAAAGACCCTGATAATGTTCAACAATACTGTATAGATGCTTTTACAATTTTTGGTCAGCAAAAGAAGACGATAATAATAGCTCCATTCAATGTCAAGTAAGTTTACTTTATTTATAATTTGGACTTAAGAAAATTCCATTTTTATTTTGCATTTTGAGTTATTAATTGTTAACTTCTTACTTCTAGCGGTAGACATTGGGAGTTACTAGTTATTGTCCCCGGGACATTCACTGTTTATTATCTAGATCCTGCGGGGAGTACATTGAACACTAAAATTGGACACGTAATGAGAATGCCATTATTCTGGTGAGAAATATTTCATTTTTATATCCGTTAACATCTTTTATTACATTACTATTTACTTATGCAATTTATTGTGTTATATTAACATGTAGGGGTTTAGATGCATTCAAAAAGGCTGGAGGAACGGTCCCAAGGAAAAAGAACCAGCCAATAAATTGGCAGAACGTACAAGTAAGTTCCCGACTCGAATATATATATTATTGATGTGAATTGTGCTTAGTTGTATTATTTTGTATGTTTCAATTTATAGTGTGCTACACAAGACAATGGCTGGGCATGCGCATACTATGTGATGCGATTTATGCAGATGATTATCAAATATGCCGCATTGGACATCGATACCATACATGAGGTATTATATATAGTCTCATTAGTTAGTATGCAATATATCAATCTTATATTATTTTTATATTATTACTTATATATATACATCATTCTCTTTGCAGGTGTTTAAAACTGACAACACTACAGGTAAACGTTTAAAAAATATACATGCTCCATATACGATGGAAGCATTAAATGAAGTAATAGAAGAATGGGCAAAAGCCATACAAGCAGTGGCAACTGTAAGATATAATTGGGATGTTGATAGCGATAATGAATTATACTATGTAAATGAATATTTCTGAATGTTAATACATGTATTTGAATGTTTCTATATGTGTGAATGTGAGAATTGAATTGATGTCTGAATGTATGTACTTGTGTAGAATTTTGCTTGTGACTTTTGCAGGTTTGCGGCCTGTTTGTAGGCTGATATCAATGGATGTCGTAAACCTGCAGTTCAGAAAACTGAACTGCAGGTTCTCATCCTGCTGACCAGCCACAGCAGGCCTGCAAACTGATATGAAAAAAAAAAATATAAATAGGCGTCGGTTATTTATCGAAAACCGTCAGCAAAGACATACAGCGTCGGTTATTTGATAAAACCGCCGCCTAATAGTACAAACAACCCAACCGTGTAGGATAGCACGGCCGTGGTGTAAAAGGCGTCGGTTATTCATATAAAACCGACGCCTATAGTAATAACATGGCCGTGCAGGGAAGCACGGCCATATAGGCGTCGGTTGTGTAGTAAATAACCGACGCACAAAGTGCCCTAGATGACGCCATTTTCTGTGGCGCGAACACTTTTGGCGGCGGTTATTTACTAAACAACCGACGCCAATAGGACAAATAGGCGTCGGTTAAAAAACCGACGCCGAAGTGTTCAACCTTTAGCGGCGCCCACATAGGCGTCGGTCGGAAACCGACGCCAAATGGGGTTAAACGACCGACGCCAAAGGCCGTTTCTGTAGTAGTGAGTCGAGGAAGTAGTTAGAAACAAAGCTAGGTTG
This sequence comes from Alisma plantago-aquatica, assembly GCA_963693085.1. NCBI lineage: Eukaryota > Viridiplantae > Streptophyta > Magnoliopsida > Alismatales > Alismataceae > Alisma > Alisma plantago-aquatica. Next base: position 686,681,307 of record OY856409.1, read on the forward strand.
GTAGCTCAAAGATATAACCAACAAGAAGGAATAGATTTCGATGAAACCTATGCTCTTGTAGCTAGACTTGAGGCTATTAGAATGTTACTAGCTCTAACATCCCACAAAGATATCAAACTATTTCAAATGGATGTCAAAAGTGCCTTCCTAAATGGAATATAGAAGAGGAGGTATATGTTGCTCAACCACCTAATTTTGAAATTCCTGATAAAATTGATCATGTATATAAACTTAAGAAAGCTCTATATGGCCTTAAACAAGCACCACTTAATTGGTATGAAAGACTTAAAAATTGCTTATTTGATAATGGCTTTTCGACTGGGAAATCAAATTCTACACTATTTTTCAAAACTTACGAATCATATTTCCTTGTTGTTCAAATATATGTTGATGACATTATTTTTGGAGCTTCAAATGACTCTTTGTGTAATCAATTTAGTGACATTATGTAAAAATAATTTGAAATGAGTCTCATGAGAGAATTAACATTTTTCCTTGGTTTTCAAATAAAACAAACACCAGTCAAAATCTTTCTAAGCCAAGAGAAGTACACCAAAGAACTCTTAAAATGATTTGGTATGGAAAATTGCAAACATGCAACCACTCTGATGTCTACCTTTGTCAAAACTGATAAGGATGAAGATGGTGAACCCATTGATGATTCCTTGTTTAGGGCCATAATAGGTAGTTTGTTATATTTAACCGCCTCTAGACCGAATATCATGTTTTCCGTAGGACTTTGTGCTAGATTTCAATCAAAACCAAACCATTCTCATTTTCAAGCCGTTAAAAGGACTTTCAGATATCTTACTGGTACTATCGAGCATGGTTTGTGGTATCCTAAGGGACAACCACTAGATTTAAAAGCTTACAGTGATGCTGATTACGCTGGTTGTTGACTTGATCGCAAGAGCACAAGTGGTGGTTGTTTCTTACTAGGAAGAGCCTTAGTATCTTAGTTTAGTAAGAAACAAAACACAGTCACCCTATCCACTACTAAAGCTGAATATGTGGTTGCTGGATCATGTTGTGCTTAAGTACTCTATATGTAACAAATTTTGAATGACTATAGTTTAGCATTCTCTTCTACGCCAATTTTTTATGATAATACTAATGCTATAATTTTGGCCCATAATCCTATTTTACGTAGTTGTGCCAATCATATTGAAATTAGACACCATTTATTGAGAGATCATATTTCTAAAAATAACATATCTCTCCATCATGTTGATACTAAAGAGCAATTAGCAGATATTTTTACCAAACCTCTTTCTCTTGATCAATTTCAATATATTAGGAAGAGGTTAGTTATTACTCCCTTGGAAGATGTATTCTTTGATATACATGCTCAAAATTTAAATTAAATTTTATGCACAAAACCCTCATAATGATCTTTATCACAATAATTTACTATCATGCACAAGTACATAAACAAGCTCAAAACAAATCACCAAAACCACTCACACATACACTTATTCGGTCAAACTATGCTAGATTGAAAAGATTCTCAGTCGACAAAATTATCGACCGACTTCCACTTGGTGGAACCCTCAGCCAACAAGGCATTGATGAACTGGATATTCCCTCAAAAAATTTACGAACCAGAAATTTTTGCAAAATGACCCCTCGTTCAAGGAAAATCTCGACTGGACCCTCCATCAAACAGTCATTTTTCAAATTGCAACGGTCGACCGAACTGATCGTTGTGAGGAGCGTCAGTAGAGAGCCGTTGGGCTCTCGGTCGACAAAAAGGTCGACCGAGAAGGTTCCTGATTTGTTATAAACAGGACCCCAATCTGCCCATTCTTCACACAACTCACTTTCTCTCTCTCTACCTCCTCTCTAGTGATCTTTTAGAGTCATCCTTCAGCAATACTCTTGCACTCTCATACTTAGTTCTTCTTCACCTCCATTTGTGCAAGATGGCCTCATCTTCGATGTGCGGCAGGAAGAAGCAAGTTACAGCGAGGAAGGGAAGACAAGTCACTCCAGCTTTGAGCATCATCAATGACATCCCCTTCAACGACATTGCTTCTGGAGAATGCTACCTCAAGCTTACCTCAAAGACTCCTCTTCCTCAACGCCCGATGGACACCTATGACTTCATCACGCTCCTTGATCTCCTCGAACTCTTCAAGGTGCAAAAATTGACGGATTTTCTTAAACCATAATTCCGATTCTGGTCCACCCAAGCAGTAAATGAGTTTTATGCTAATCTTACTAGGGACTCTAATAAACCCTTCTCTTTCACTTCCACGATTGATGGGTTAGGCTTCTACTTCTCAGAATAAGATATCCTAAAAATGTTAGATATAGATGAGGAGGAATATGGAGATTTCATAGACCTAACCACCGACAATCCTTTATTCAAACTCTCCACCAATGACAACATCATTAGTCTAGGAGATGTCAAAAGGGCCATTTTTCTTCCTAACACTTCATGCCATGAGAATAGGGGAACCTACTATGCAACATCTCTCACCCCTAAAGCTAGGGTAGTAAACCTCATTATTTCCCACAACATCTACCCTAGAGAAAATAAAACGGAAATCCCACAATTTAGAATGTATCTCATCTATGTTATCTTAGAAAGTATTCCAGTAAACTTCATTCGCATTATTCTTTCCAACATGTTTGAATTTATTGGAAATCCTCCCTATACTGATTTTGTATGTCAAATCATTCAATTTTTCCTTGACAAAAACCTGGAGGATTTAACTACAAGTGTGATAGGCATCCTTAAAAACTCACCGAACACACTGTAGATAAGATGGGCCTTGAATTTGGACACAAGAGGGTTAGGACCGAAGGGGAAACATCCACCCAAGAAAATCCTCCACCTCCTACTCCTCCTAGATACTCATTGGAAAATCTAGCCAATAATGTTTTCTATTGCATAGGGGCCACCTATCACCTTGGGAGACAATTGGACTACAATCACCATGCCATGACTTATCTTAATCAAAGAATGCAAGCTCTGTCTCCCAATGTTCCAGATACTTTCCCTTATTCACTCTACCCATGGAATCTCTATCCTTATAATCCTTTAATCAATTACATACAAGTTCCACCACCACCCTCTCATGATCTTTCCCATACTCAGTACTCACCCATGCAACTCCAGGACATAGTTGCCCATTTCCAATTTGATTGGGCACCCACATTCCTGGAAGCGTATGCTCTCACAAAGATAAGTGCACTTGATTGGCAAACACTTGTCAAGTACTATGGTGATGCTCCATTTCTTGGCTAAGATCTTGAAGTTGATGTAATTTTAAGCTCTTTCAAGTGATGTGGAACTATGTTGTGAGTGGGAAAATTCATTGTAATCACTCTAGTGAAGTTTATCTTACTATTCTATATTGTTTCAATGTAATTGAGCTTGTTCTCTTTGTCATGATAATAAAATTTAGATTATGGCTTTCATTGGAAATTTTTCCATCACTTTGTTTTTGCAATTTGAGTATGATATTAAGGGGGAGTATCCAATTCAAGGGGAGTAATAATAATATGATTATATGGCTATCTTTTTGAAATGACAAATGGGGGGAATAATATATGAGTTCCATGCTCTCTTGGTTCTCTTGGAATAACATTAATTGATGCTACATTCCTTAAGAGATGGATACTATGTTCCATATCTCTTTAGGAATTATTAGCACACATTTTATGAAAACAAGAACATGTTCTCATCAGGTATGAAACTCATCTCATTTAATCATTTTGTTTATATTTTAAAAATGTTTGTCATCTTCAAAAGGGGGAGATTGTTGGCTAAATTGGACATTAATATACCCTTTGTTTTGATGATGACAAACATTTCATAATTGTGGATCTAACACGCTATTTGAGTATTTAAGGGTTCAAGGAAATAAGGAAGTAGATAGTTGAAGATCAACACAAATGGAAGATCAATGTGCTTAAATTGTTAATATTTTCATGATTGTAGTCAATGTAAAAACATGTACAAGTATATAATGTGCAAGTACCTAGATATCATGTAAATCAAGCATTATATTATCCTCATCCACTCACAACCCTTACATAGTTTTCCCCCAAAGTTAGAGTCACCCACACACATTGAAACACACACTAAGTAGGTGATTCAAAAGTCTAGAATAGGGACACTCTCGATCGAACAAATTGTTGACCGAGACACATTCGATCGAAGTTTTTGTCAATCGAGAAACTCCTCGATCGAAATTGTGAGCTTTATTCAACAACTTACACAATTGTGCTCTAAATTAGCATTCAATCGACTGAGTAAGAAACGGTCTAAAGCTTGCGACAGTTAGACTGAGTAGTTGGTAGTTGGGAGTTGGAAATAGAAATTGTAACACATTTTCTCCCAACTCCTCCTCAGTTGAAGAAAAGTTAGACCAAGACACATCTCAATCGACCAGTTCCTCGACTGAGACAGTTTTTGGATTGTTCTTTTCAGCTCAAAACAATTAGCCATTGCAAGACAATTAATGGATACCTAACGGCTAGTTAAGCACTAAGAACACTCTAGAAACCCTCTAGAATGTCCCTAAGTACTTGTAAACCATTCATATAAATAGGAGATGCCTTAGGACACCTAAAGCACTAAGCTACACTTGAGCATTCACTATTGGGAGTAATCAAGCTAAGGATCACTTGTTGTCTTCTTCCTTGAGCTCTAGAAAGGTGTTCTATAGCCACAATCTCCTATCCACCACACATATCCAAGTTCATAAAAAGTGTATAGGAGATTCTAACTCTTGATATAGGATCAAAGTGCTGAGCAACATTGTTGTATTCCTTTCTTCCAATACCCCTTCACAAGTACAAAGTGAAATTGCTCCTTGGCTACTCCAAGATTGTGGAGGCTGCTTGAGGGAGCATCGGTGAAGCTACTTCTTTATCAAGAAGGTTGCTTTGAGAGGAGCTTGAGATTACTTCAAGGAAGGCTGCTTCAAGGGAGGTTGGAGCTACTTTAAAGGAAACCTATCTCAAGGCAATGGAGCTACTTCTAGGAGGTGAAGGCTGCTCCAAGGACTTGAAGTTACTTCAAGAAGGTTGCTTCAAGGAGGTTGAGGCTACTTCAACAAGAAGGATACTTCAAGGGTGTATAAGGTGATTGTATTTTTTGTAACATCCTTGTGAGGTAGTAAAATAAATCACTTTTAAAATCCCAATTGGAAACAATTGGGTAGTGGACTGACCACCTTTGATTTCAAAGGTAGGAACCACTCTACATCCAAGTGTCTTCCTTGTTTCCTCCTCCCTCTTTGATTTAATTGTCTAATTAATTTTAAAGTTCCAAAAATCTCTATTCACCCCCTCTAGATCTTTCACAAGTTTCTTAATAAACTACTAATAATTGCATGATAGTTTGTTTGAATAGTTATACCATTGGATGGGAGTATTAGTGCATAAAAATTCTAGAGTTTAAAGATGGGAGAGAAAAATAAGTTGCACAAGAACACAAATAGAATCAAAATGTTTGAGTGAATAATATTAGTACATAGTATGAATCAAAAGATAAGTGAAAGTGGTGTCTTTGTCTAATTAGGCACTAGGATCGTGTTTTGGATCTAGGATGGGAGACATGCTCTAGAGGGGGTGAATAAAGCTAAAATGCACTTAAACAAAATTCATTAGACCTTCATGATATATCATAAGATAATGTTACTAATTAGGAATTTATAGTGCAACTAAACACACATAGCAAGGATGAGAGAGATTGAAACAAGCACAAGAACACAACCTATGTAGAGTGATTCCAATTGAAACTAGGGGATTGTTACTCCACTACCTATAGAGGTCAACCTCTAAGATTTTTTAACCATGTCTACTCCTTATACTCACTTATAAGAGTTACAACATATGACCTTCCTTTTCCTATCAAGAATACCCAACTTTCCCTTTGAGGGCAAGGGAGCCAACAACCTACCAAAAGACTTACCTATTCAACCAATAGTCTTTTACCTCACCAAGGACTTACCCACTTTGTAAGGAGTCTTATGCCTTCACCAAGGACTTACCCACCATTGCACAAGTCTTTAGCCTTTGAGGAATCATCCACTCTTCTTGGATCTTCCGCCCTTGGCTTCACCTTTGCTAAGGAGAAGCTTTCACCAAGGGATACATTCCCTTCTTTTTCTTCACCACTCTTAGCCAAGAGAGAGAATCTTTATCTTCATCTTCATCTTCATCTTCATGGTAGAAATGAGAGATTGGGAGGTGGTGTAAGTGAGAGTCTCACATGATATACATGTAGGACTAACTCTCTTACAGATATCCTATTCATTGTAATTGATGATGCAAGTGGTTAAGCTTAGAGAGAGGTGAGGTTATAGGATGCACTAAACTATAAAATAGGGACCTTCATAGTGCTTGGCTAATCATGGGATGAACCCCAAGGGATCCTATTTATAGTTAGGGATGCCTACTAGCTAGTGGGAACACTTAAGGACAAATGCTAGCCATTTGGGGTGTTGCAATCGATATTTTTTTGAGTTTTGCAGCACTCTAACGTCTAGAAATACTTTATCTGCTCTTTCCGTTTAGTGTGATTGGTCAGTTTACTTTAGGGAAACTCGATCGATTGTACTATTACAAAGTAGATTTAAAGAATCGATCGAGTTTATCCTGGATGAAACTCGAGCGATCACTTAAATCAGTTTTGCCCAGTGCATGAGTTCTATGTGAGGTAAACTCGACCGAACCATGACATTCTCAAAAAACATCAAGGGATCAGTCGAGCTTGTAACTCAACCGAAAACAACATGTAATGAATTTTGAAAAATGTAATTGAAGTGCTTAGATATTCGACTTAAGTGCTCCTAATTTTTTCTAAGCTTAATTTAAAGTCATACAATCATTACAAGTGATTTACAACATGTTTCTAATAGATTTACATCATATTCTACAAAAGTGCACTTGCATTGATTTTGACTTGTCTTTTCTCCAAGTTAGGATACACAAGTTAGGGCATTTAGAGTGTGTCTATACCTAATCTAAAATCACTCAAGTAGAAGCATTAAACACAAATAAGTGGAATGTTTAGTCATTGTCAAAACTAGGATTTAATCAAATTAGACTTCGAGTCAACATTGACCTTGAGTCAACATTCTCCCCCTTTTTGAAGATGACAAACCATTCCATAAATGTACTAAAAGCTTTTAAGTAAAATCATACCTTTGGAGAAACCTAGGGGTTTTAATAGAGTTGAGTTCATATGCTCCCCCTGAATTTATGCTGATGGAGTTCTCATACTCCCCCTTAATTGATGTTATTTCTCCTACATGGTTAGATTTCATAACATTTATAGAAACTATGTCTTCTACTCATATATGTTCTACATATATGTCTTCTCCCCTTAACATAAGACATGCTTTATCCTTAAACATGCCTTCTCCATGTCTAACATAAGATGTACCTTCTCCCCCTTTATCATTTCAAAACGTTGGGGGTTTAAAAAGCTTAAACAAAACATATTAGATAAAAGGAGATACCAAAAGTTAGAAAGGAGAGTAGAAGAGCAATACTAGGGGCTTGTCCAAGCATAGTATGTAAAGAAAATCAAGACATACATTTGAACAACCCATAATGTAATCCTAGCATATATTCAAGGTAAGATAACAAAAGGTCCTTCAAATTATAACATAATGTGCTGCAAAAAACTTATGAATGATTTTGACCCTCAAGATGACGAAATTTGTCAAAAAAAACACCAGGGCTCATGGCCATGAGTCTTGCTCAAAAGGCCATTTATGCATATAAAAACATTGGTTTTGTACAAAAATCTGACACTAGAGCAAAACATTAAAAAAAATGCATAAAAGTAGCTCTATTTGTCAAATGCTCCAATATCTGCATATAATGTAGCTCTATTTGTTACTAATTGGTATGATTCTTCTCAAGGCCACACACTATCCAACTTAAGGTGGCTATATGCAACCCTAAGGGAAAACACATGAATCTCTCAAAATTTGTATATGTGGACCTAGTCCAACTCACAGGCTCAACTAATCACACGTTTCTACAAGTGCATGGGGTCGTGTTGTAGTATAGGCTAGTTGTAAGATTAGGGTCGATTCTCAGGGATAGAGGGGGCACTAGATATAGGGTTGTGTTGGCTATGTTCCTAAAGCAAAGTCTAGGGTTTGAGGGTTTAAAGTTGATTTTGGTTTGATTACACTACAATTGCAAGCAAGAAAGAGAAGGAAAGAAACTAAGTTAACAACAACTCTAGATTACTCTAAGCAAGTTAAGGCTATCAAACTAAGCAAGGCAAGCAATTAGGCTAGAGCAAGGAGTTACACTGCACTAGCAAGCTAAGTGATCAACTAAGATGGAAACTAAGCAATTAGGCAAGCAAGAGTCTAAGTTATCACTAATTAACTAAATTACCACAAGAAAGCTCAAAGGAGCCCTAACTACTTGAGCAAAGACTAACTATTTAGAACTAAGCATCCAACAAGGAGTGGCTCAAGTGGTCAAGCATGGTGCCTCCTCATGAAGGGACCCAGGTCTGAATCCCAGTTGCCACCTTGATTTACCACCCTCCAGGGCGTTCGGCCTCTGCCACGGGCATGGGAGGGGGGGAGAAATCTTTCTCTCTTAATCCCATCTAGAACTAAACAATTAGCTAAAAATTAACAAAGACAATTGACTACACTAGCATTAACAAAATAAGAAGACAAAGGTGGGTTTTAAGCAATATGATGAATAGGTAGGCTGTATGGGAATGCAACTTGATATTAGTCGGGGGAAGATCAACATAGCATGAAAAACTCACATTTCAATCTAGATTACCAAACTAAGCAACAAGGCAAGTGCTATTAGAATATACCCTATAATACTAGTTAGAGAACTAGGGCTAGGTGTAATTCTAATGGAACTTGGCAAGTCTAGGTTTCTAGGGGAACTAGTATTAGGACAATTGAGAGCCAAGGGTAGGAATGGGAGTAGAGATGATGGTGTTTCACCTAATGTTACTTGCCATATAGCCTTTAGGAAACTCTAGGCAATTGCACTAATAACACTTACACTAGCTACTTAGATCTCACACTCAGTTGTAGAAGAAGGGAGATGTATGTAGGAACAAAGGGGGATAGCTAGGGATCCACTAATTGGACCTAGGAACCATTCCTAAGATTGCCACATACATTCCATTTTCTCTTAGAAGCTAAGTGTCATCAAGCATCACAAAACAAACAATTTATGTTTAGAGAACAAACCACATGCAAGATAATGAGAAATGAGATAGAAGTAAGAGGTAATAAACATAGAAAGAAGTTACGTTCAATACAAATTATTTTCCCCAAACATGGTATCAAAGTCACATTTTAACCCCAAACATCCCACCACCAGTGGCTTATCTAGACATGCTCAAAGAAAAGATAAAAGAAGTGAGAAGAAGGGGATATGACTCCATGGAGCTCGAAGTAGCTTCTTCTTCACCTCCTAGATGTTGTAGAACATGTCTCCTCCTCCAAGGTGGGTGAAGGGAATAGAAATGAATGGGATTATGGTAGAAAACCTAGAAAACTAGGTTTCTATGGTAGAAATGGTGGGTGGAGGACTTGAATGCAAGGAATGAGATGAAGGAGCTCTAGAGTAGCTAGGGAGAGGCTAAGGGAAGATAAGGGTGGCTAACCTAGTGTTGTGGCCACCACCCATGTATATATCGGTGGTGATGAGGCACTAGGATAAGTAGGGGCAAAGTGGGGAAAACAATGGTAAAAATGGGTAGGTTTAGGTGGTCACCACGACCGTGTTGAGGTTCCACAATCATGGTGGGAGCTGCATGGCATGGTCATGGTTAGTGGAACGACCGAGGTGGAAAGTGGAATTGAAGTGGTAAATGTGTATGTGGCCACTGCCGTGGTGGGGTGCCACAGTCATGGTGGGTAGAGGGTACCACGGCCATGTGGGGTACCACGACCATGTGGGAGGAGGAGGTCACGGGTGAGGTCACTTTGAGGTCATTGTGTCTTCAGCTCACCACGGGCATGGTGAGCACCACGGGCATGGTGAGCACCACGGGTGAGGTGGCCTTCAAGGGCTACGGTCATGCTGATGGCCATGATCATGGTCATTCACGTGTAAATTGGACCAAGTCCCTGTTGATTTTTGGGATCTTCATGCATAATTCGCCACGGTCGTGTTGCTCACAGTGAGCGAAGTGAAGGGCACTGGCCATGACCGTTCTGGGGGTCACAATCGTGGGGTCTTTAGTGACCATGACCGTTGTAATGACCACGATCATGGTCATTCATGTGTTAATTAAGCAACTTCCCTGTGAATTTTAAGGCATAATTCACTTGACCATGGTGATGTACCACGACCTTTTTGGGGCTTCTTGGTGTTGATATCTACTTCAACTTTGTCGTCTAGCCTCATTTTTCTTTAAATTGCTCTTGTGTATCCAAGGAAAGCTCGAGCAAGAGATAGGTCCACTATTGGGTTGTAAGAACCCAAAGACGTTCTTCATCTCTCTCCCATGCATCAATGCATGCATAAGTGCCCTAAAATACACACAAAAGGAGGCATAAAATCATTTGCCATAAAAGATCATATTGGAGGGAATAACTTGTAATCTAAACTGTTTAGATGTGATTATCATGCAAAAAGGCACAGGATGAAGCCCTATGGGTTGCATAACCACCTCAAACTTAAAACATACTTGTCCTCAAGTATGCTCCAACTTAATCTCTCTCCTCAATTTCTTTCAATTAAACAAGAATGATGGGATGCATTGCAGTAGAAAATTATTGACTAAATGGTCTTAGAAGTGACTAAGTGCATGTGTTCCACCTCTCTCCTCTCCACTTTCACAAACCAATCATGAAAAGATCACTGAGCATACAAACTTCAAATATAGAGAATAGAATACACAAGCTTTCCATATGTCCTTCATGCAATTTTGGGTAAATTGTTTCATGTTAGCATTAATCAATGATGACTAGGAGTGTTGTTTCACTTTCATCCATTCAATTTTATGTCTCAAACCACACCAAATGACCCACATGGCTGTAGAAAAGGATAAAGTGAGCTAGAACTGATGTTTTCTAGCTCAATGGGTATGAAAAAGGAGGAAATTGTTGCAGTAAGAGATTGGAGTGTTTTTTCACACTCATCTTTTCTTTATTTAGATGCTCTTAAACATGAGAATCTTTTATTTTCTTTTTGTTTTTCTCTTTTCTTTTCTTTTGCCCTTGGTGTAGATAGGGCATATGGCAGATAGAGTGAAGTGGGGAGATGTAGATATGGCCACCCCAAGTTTTTGGAGGTGGTCAAGGCTAAATATATGCACTAAGGCATCATTTCATGAGGTGGAGAGGTGTGAAGGTGGTGAAAGAAGAGTCAGGTCAAAGAGGGGTCATTGGTGTAGTCCTCAACATAAAATCTCCTGCATGAAAGCTAATCCAACACTTCATCAAATGATATCACACCACATGTTGAACAACATGAGATTCACATTTATTTCCTGCATCATAGGTTCTAAGGGTTCATAGCTTGCTCAATTCACAATTCAACTAAGACATTTACTGTAACATACTGAATTCTGGGCATTTTGCCTTTTTGGTCTTCTTTTCCATCTTTTCCTTTCATTTCTATCCTCTATGCATCTCTTTGTACTATTTTCTATAAGTTTTGTCCTTCTTTTCATTCCATATGTCTTTGGACTTAGATGATGGACATGTTACTTGGAGACAAAAGTGGAGTAGTTAGATTTCCCTCTACTTAGATCCTCTTTTTGTATAAAGCATGTACACCCATATTGGGGGAAAATTTTATGTACACTTTATTTAAATTGAATATAGTCAAAATTTTATCTTCCGCTGCTATCCAAATTGGATTTTATTTACCATTGTTTTTAGTAGAGGGTGGTTTATTCCACTCTTTACAGCATGGTATCAGAGCCATAACCCCTCTAGTAGGTGGGGCCCGCATGGGCATGTGGCATGCCAGTCTTGAGCCGTGCGGTCCAGGCATGTTGGAAAGGGTTGTCCATGGTTGACGTAGCCACCCTTGCGCTGGTATTCCGTGATCGGGAGCTGGGTGTCCATGGGCCATTGTGGGTCTGCACTGAAATGGGGTCAGATTATGAGGCCATATAGTTGAGCCTTGACGAGGACGTCAAGAGTCTAAGTGGGGGAGATTGTAACATCCCAGGATTTGAGGCCTCGGATAACATGATCTTAAAAGGAATGATTGGACTACCCATATCACCAAGGTGCACCTCCTTTTCTGGGAGCCCATCTCTAAGAACTCCATAGTTAAGCGTGCTCAGCTTGGAGTAGTACTAGGATGGGTGACCAGTCAGGAAGTTGATCCTGGCTTGCGCGTCAGTGAGGACAAAGTGCGCAGTTAAGGCTAGTGGTGGTCTGTGGGGCCAGTCGTCATTCCTGAAACTCTACTAGAGCCTTGGGCAGTGGGCCCGGGCGTTACATTTACAAACTTGAGAGAGGTGATGCACATGTAAAAAAGTCAACAATTAAGACCATATAGCAACAAACTCTAAAAATGTGCCATGCATTTGTCAAAGATCAACATTTTCAGTTCAAAAATTGGAGACTAAGTTCAAACATGCTTTTAGGCAAGAGCATCTAAATTTGGCCAAAATAGGCCAAAATGGTGCCAATTTGCAATCAATCACATCTAAACCTACATTTAGGAAATTTAAAGCATAAAACAACAAATCCAAATTTAAAACATGCAAAAAATACCAAAATCTACATGGAAATGCAATGCATGACATGGAAGAGCAAAAAGAGCAATTTTTTTGAAAAATTATGCAAAAATGCATGAAATTAAACTACATGTATGCATGAATGCTAACAAGGAGAAATCTACACTAACAAGAGTGAAATCAAGAAATTCCAAAATCAAGTGGGATAGGTAAAAAAGAGAGATAAAGATAGGGTGGTGCATACCGCCCTACCACCCCAAACTTTTGAATCATGTTGTCCTCAGCATGAAACTAAAGATTAGGGCTAGTAGGGTGAAGACCATGGGTGGTGTTGTGAATCAAAGGGTAGGTCTCCCTACTGTGGTTGATCAGGATTCTCTGACTGGCGCTGCCGAGGAGGTGGAGGACTTGGATGAGCTGGAGGGAACTGGTAATAATGGCCCCAATAAGTGTCTTGAGGGGGAGGGTAGCCTGATATCTCAAAATACCACCCCAGAAGTATTCACCCCATTTGGGGTTTTGATGTGCATGCACATGATGGTAATGGTACAAGTGGTTGACATGTTGATGCATCTACTGTTGGTCCTACCACATATACTTCTGGATGAATTGCATGTCCTGTTGTATCTTCTGGATGCCTTCAAGCTGTGCATGGTTGGATGACATATCATATGCATTCACTGAAGGCTCCTACAACTGGGATGTTGCCTCATCTCTTCTTCTCACCCTTCAGGGTTGTCTTTCTTGTTCTTCTTCCTATTCTTATTGTTGATGTGCATTTGACTCTCCCACCTCTTCATGTGCAGCAGCAGGGTTAAAGTTTTCCTAGGGGTTGTCTTGCTCCCATTAGTTCAGCCTTTCATGTAGTAAGTCGGGGGCCCCCAAAGCAGAGAGGAGAGGGGTAGCATGATAGGGTAGCTCAAGAGTTTTTTGTGGTACTATGGATTTCACACTATATATCAGTCTCTTATTCTTGATTGTGATCATTTTAGAGCACACGAGGTACTTTAAATCAAAAAATTAAGCTCCTTTGACCTCCTTAAGTCTGGTGACATCATAGCCTAGGGATATAGCAATTGAGGTCACAATCCCTCCCATAACAAATGGAGTTTTGCTTTTGAAGGGAATTGTCCTCATGTGATCTATCAAGAGAGACCCTAGGTTAATGTGTAACCACTTATTAATTCCATGTAAAATAAAGAGGTCCTTTTGTGAAATGCTGCCCTGGTTGTCATACCTCCCTACAATCGTGTTGGTGAGGACATTTTTGCACGTATTTGATCAAGGGATTATTGATGAACATAGTATTTGACTTGCCAGCTGTATATTTTCACTATGATGTCATAGCATGCTAAAATTTAGCATAGTCCAAGTCAACGTCTCTCTCATTTATGCCATAATTCATCTTGTTGGCTTCTTTAGGATCTTTTGCAAAGATGTAGTTCAGCTCAGAAGAAGTCAACATGTGTATTCTATTGAACATTGCAAACTTGATGGCTTCCTCCCATTTAACCTTGACCTTCTCTAGTGTAGCAAAGAATTGTTGAGTTAACTCCATGTATGTGGTTTTTGCTGTGAAAAGAACCTTCCACAAACTAATTTTCTTCAGCTTCCTTTCCACCTCTACTTTGATTCCCACGTCTTAAATTACCTTCTCACACCCATATCTTGTGGAGATAACTCTCCTTGACACACGCTCAGGGTATATAGGTGTGATCTACATCTTCCTCTGACCCCTACCATATGAAGTTCCCTCAGTAGCCTTGCCAAACCCTTTCATCCTGTCTACCTCCAAGTATGCCAAAGTGTCCTTCGGCTCAGAATCTGTCTCCTCCTCAACAGTGTCATCATCATTTTCCTCAACCCGGTAGGATCTTGACCCCGAGCTTGTGTCAAGATTTAGCGGTACCCATTGCTAGGGGTATCACCGTGGGTGATCATCCTCTTCAATCATGAACTTCCGCCTTGCTTGTGGCTGCTGCTGTGGTCTTTCCCCCAATGAGGAGGTACAGTGGTGTGCTGACATAGTTCTTGGTGGTAGTCTTGATGAAGATGGGGTTGCAACCCCCTTGCCCCACTTTTAGTGGGTTGTGATATTTGAATGGACCTCATCAATCATGTCGTTGAGGTTCTCCTCAAACACCTCCTCCTCCTCCTCCATATACGTCTCATTAGTGATATGGTGGCTGTCTGACGATCAGGTACAAGATGCACTCACAGACGTCGAGTGATGGAGCGATTGGGAAATGGTGTTTGATGGTGATTGAGTGTGGGATGGGATGGAGACTTGGGAAGAGGCTCTCTTGGAGTGCACCTTGCCTCTGGTGATCACCTCAAGGCTTTTTTGAGCCCCCTTCTTCACAACCTTGGTAATTCCCTTCATTGTGTGGAGATGATGGTGGTGGTATGGCTGTGATTTTGGATTTTTTGGAGGAGGCGAAATGGAGGTGGAGTGGTGGGTGGAATAGGCTAAGATGGTTACGTGGATGGTGAAGGATGGATTGGTTGAAGGTTTTGGGAAAAAATATATGGGTTTGGTGATTTTTTGTGTGGGGCGGCTATAGGTGAGGTGGAGAACCTAAATGGAGATGGTGGATAGATCGGTGGAGGTGTAGGAAGTGATTGGAGGTCAATTTGTTGGAGGATTTGGGCTAGAGATGTGAGATTGGAGGTGATGAAGGTGGAGCACATCTCCACAATTGAGGGGGAGTCGAGCAAATGAGTTAGAAAGTGGAAGGGTCGTGGTGTTTCATGGGGTTTAAGTGAAAAATAGGTGGGGTTGGATCCTGCCACAGTCATGGTGGGGGTTTGGCAACATGGCCGTGGTGGGTGCCACAGTTGTGGTGGGTGGTGGAGATGGTTGTAGATCGACCTTTACCAACCGTGGGTGATCATCCTCTTCAATCATGAACTTTCGCCTTGCTTGTGGCTGTTGCTGGGGTCTTTCCCCCAATGAGGAGGTACAGTGGCGTGCTGACATAGTTCTTGGTGGTAGTCTTGATGAAGATGGGGCTGCAACCCCCTTGCCCTACTTTTAGTGGGTTGTGATATCTGAATGGACCTCATCAATCATGTCGTCGAGGTTCTCCTCAAACACCTCCTCCTCCTCCTCCATATACGTCTCATTAGTGATATGGTGGCTGTCTGACGATCAGGTGCAGGATGCACTCACAGACGTCGAGTGATGGAGCGATTGGGAAATGGAGTTTGATGGTATTGAGTGTGGGATGGGATGGAGACTTGGGAAGAGGCTCTCTTAGAGTGCACCTTGCCTCTAGTGATCACCTCAAGGCTCTTTTGAGCCCCCTTCTTCACAACCTTGGTAATTCCCTTCGATCTGTGGAGATGATGGTGGTAGTATGGCTTTGATTTTGGATTTTTGTGGAGGAGGCGAAATGGAGGTGGAGTGGTGGGTGGAATAGGCTAAGATGGTTACGTGGATGGTGAAGGATGGATTGGTTGAATGTTTTGGGCAAAAATCTATGGATTTTGGTGATTTTTTGTGTGGGGTGGCTATAGGTGAGGTGGAGAACCTAAATTGAGATGGTGGATAGATCGGTGGAGGTGTAGGAAGTGATTGGAGGTCAATTTGTTGGAGGATTTTGGCTAGAGATGTGAGATTGGAGGTGATGAAGGTGGAGCACATCTCCACGATCGAGGGGGAGTCGAGCAAATGAGTTAGAAAGTGGAAGGGTTGTGGTGTTTCATGGGGTTTAAGTGAAAAATAGGTGGGGTTGGGTCCTGCCACAGTCATGGTGGGGGTTTGGCAACATGGTCGTGGTGGGTGCCACAGTTGTGGTGGGTGGTGGAGATGGCTATAGATTGACCCTCACCAATCGTGGGCGATCATCCTCTTCAATCATGAACTTCTGCCTTGCTTGTGGCTGCTGCTGTGGTCTTTCCCCCAATGAGGAGGTACAGTGGCGTGCTGACATAGTTCTTGGTAGTAGTCTTGATGAAGATGGGGCTGCAACCCCCTTGCCCCACTTTTAGTGGGTTGTGATATCTGAATGGACCTCATCAATCATGTCGTCGAGGTTCTCCTCAAACACCTCCTCCTCCTCCTCCATATACGTCTCATTAGTGATATGGTGGCTGTCTGACGATCAGGTGCGGGATGCACTCACAGACGTCAAGTGATGGAGCGATTGGGAAATGGAGTTTGATGGTGATTGAGTGTGGGATGGGATGGAGACTTGGGAAGAGGCTCTCTTAGAGTGCACCTTGCCTCTGGTGATCACCTCAAGGCTCTTTCGAGCCCCCTTCTTCACAACCTTGGTAATTCCCTTCATTGTGTGGAGATGATGGTGGTGGTATGGCTGTGATTTTGGATTTTTGTGGAGGAGGCGAAATGGAGGTGGAGTGGTGGGTGGAATAGGATAAGATGGTTACGTGGATGGTGAAGGATGGATTGGTTGAAGGTTTTGGGCAAAAATCTATGGGTTTTGGTGATGTTTTGTGTGGTGCGGCTATAGGTGAGGTGGAGAACCTAAATGGAGATGGTGGATAGATTGGTGGAGGTGTAGGAAGTGATTGGAGGTCAATTTGTTGGAGGATTTGGGCTAGAGATGTGAGATTGGAGGTGATGAAGGTGGAGCACATCTCCACGATCGAGGGGGAGTCGAGAAAATGAGTTAGAAAGTGGAAGGGTCGTGGCGTTTCATGGGGTTTAAGTGAAAATAGGTGGGGTTGGGTCCTGCCACAGTCATGGTGGGGGTTTGGCAACATGGTCGTGGTGGGTGGCGGAGATGGTTGTAGATCGACCCTCACCATGGTTGTGGTGGGCCCCACAATTGTGGTGTACTCCTCTTGCCTCGACCGTGGTGGTCACCACGTCCGTGGCTGTTCACCACAACTATCTTGCCTTCATGTTGCCACAACTGTGGTGGTTGCCACAGCCATGTTGTCCAGTGTGGGCCATGACCCCTTTTGAGCTCCACAACTGTGGGCAATCCTTCACAAAATTGGGCATGTTACTGTAACTTTCTTGAGATTTGGAAATTAAATCGCCACGACTGTTTTGAGGGATCACGATCGTGGTGGTTCTTCATTCAGTACTTTGTCAATTCAATTTCAAAAAATTTGATATCTTTGCAAAAATTTTGGTTCTTTGCCACATTTCAACTTCAACAACCATGTCTTGCCCTCTCTCTCTCTCTCTCCCAAACACGTTGCCTACATCTCATCAAAACTCAAACAAAAACTATCAAGCACAAGTGCGCGTGTGTATTTCGTGGAAAAGAAAGCAAAAGTATCAAAAAGTGAAGGTTGGGTGAAAAAGTTCTCAAACCTAGGTGGGTTGCCTCCCACTAGTGCTAAATTGTACGCCTTCAGTTGGGCTTATTGATTCTTGAACGTGATCATACTCGTAGAACCTTTAAAGCATCTTTGTAGTAAATATCTCTCTCATGTGCATTCAAACACATCTCTTCATCAAGCTGATGTTCCTCAACTAACCTCACAATATCAAAACTTTGATTGGCTCTATCCAGTCCTACTTCAACATCTGCCTTCAATCTTTGTCCATTCATTGTAAACTCTCTTGCTCCATCGTTATCACATATAAAAATGGCTCTGAATGGGTACACATTCTTGACTAGGTAAGGTCCTTCCCATCTAGACCAAAGCTTCCTAGGAAAGAACTTCATCCTAGAGTTGTACAACCATACCCATTGTTCGGGCTCAAAGCTCTTCTTCTTGATCAACTTATAATGAAGAAACTTTGTCCTTTCCTTGTAGCACTTCGACAACTCATATGCTTCATGCCTCTTTCCTCAAGTTCATGCAGCTGCAACTTTCTTTATAACCCGCATGTGTCTCCATCCATATCCATGGCTTTCAAAACCCACAAAGCTTTGTGTTGCTTCTCTATCAATAAATGACAACTTTTCCCATAAACAAGCATGAATGGTGTGGTGCCAATTGGGGCTTTATATGCAGTCCTATAAGCCCATAAAGCCTCATTGAGACGTAATGGCCAATCCTTACGGTCCGGCCTCACTGTTTTCTCAAGAATGAGATTTATCTCCCAATTGGCTAACTCAACTTGACCACTCGTTTATGGGTGGTAAGGAGTAGCCACACGATGATTCACTCCATGTCTTTTAAGCAAACCTTCAAAAGTGCGATGGATGAAGTGACTTCCACCATCACTAATCATGGTTCTTGTCACAATAAACTGACTAAAGATATTTGATTTCACAAAATCATACACCACTTTGTGATCATTAGTTCTAGTAGCAATAGCTTCAATCCATTTTGATACATAGTCGACAGCCACTAAGATGTACACATATCGAAAGGAGGGAGGAAATAGACCCATGAAATCAATTCCCTAAACATATTTCACCTCAACCACAAGAATGAGTGATAGAGGCATCATGTCCCTCTTATAGATAGTGCCCACTTTTTGGCACTTCAAAAAACATTTGCAAAAGTCATGAGCATCCTTGAACAATGTTGGACAATAAAATCCACTTTGAAAGAATCTTGGCGGTTGTACGTTTCCCGCCGAAATGACCTCCACATGCATCAGAGTGTACATGGTTAGGATCTCTTGCTGCTCACTTTCTAGAACATGTCTTCTAATTAGTTGATCGGGATAATATTTGAAAAGATGAGGATCATCCCAAGCATAGTTCTTTACCATAGCAAAAAGTCTCTTGCTCTCCTCCTTTGTCCAAGTACTCGATATCCTCCCACTAGCTAAAACGTTAGCTATGTGCTTGTACCATGGCCTTTGGGTGGATGAAAGCAAGAAGAATTGCTCATGTAGAATTGTCTCTTTGATGCAGTTTGTGTCATTGTACAATGCCTCAATGCAGGAGAGATGGTCGGCTGTATAATTGTCTACTCCCCATTATCAACAATCTCTATATCAAACTCTTGAAGCAATAGAATCCATTGAATCAATATCAGCTTGGAATCTTTCTTCATCATAAGGTATTTCAAGTTTGCATGATTCATATAAATCACCACCTTGTTTTGCAATAAATAAGAATGAAACTTGTCAAGAGAAAAAATCACAACAAGCAACTCTTTTTTGGTGGTAGTGTAGTTCCTTTGAGCTTCATCAAGAGTCTTGTTCGCATAGTAAATGGCATGTAGAATCCGTCTAATCCTTTGGCCCAAAACAACCTTTATGGCCATATCTGATGCATCAGTCATGATCTCAAATGGCAAGGAGAAATCTGGGGGCTGCATGATAGGTAGAGATGAGTTTGTGCTTCAAATAGTTGAAGGCTTCAACACACTTGTCGTCGAAATGGAAGTCCACATCCTTTTCAAGTAAATGATAAAGTGGCCTCAAAATCTTATTGAAGTATTTAATGAACCGACAGTAGAAACCTGCATTCCCCAAGAAGGATCAGACATGTCTTACGGTGGAAGGAATGGTAAGAGTGGAGATCAGGCCCACTTTGGCCTTATCAACTTCAATTCGGCTTTAGAGACTCTGTGACCCAAAACAATGCCCTCAAGTACTGTGAAGTGGCTTTTCTCCCAAGACAAAACAAGACGGACCTTGACACACCTCACAAGAATGGCTGCTAGGTGAAGCAAGCACTCATCAAAGGTCTTAGCAAACACAAAAAAAATCATCCATGAAGACTTTAGGTGAAGAATCAAGCATATTGGCAAAGATTGATGTTACACATCTCTGAAATGTTGAAGGCACATTGCAAAACCCAAATGGCATCCTCATGTAGGAAAAATTACACTTGGGCAAGTGAACATCATCTTCTCTTGATCGGCGGGATGGAAAACTATTTGGAAGTAACCAGAGTACCCATCAAGAAAGAAATATAAACTCTATCCAACTAATCTCTCCAAAATATGATCAAGGAATGGAAGAGTGTAATGATCTTTCTTGGTCTCATTCAATTTTCTGTAATCCAAACACATCCTCCATTTGAATTGTTCTCTCACGACTATCGATTCCCCATCTTCATTCTCGGCGACTATGATCCCACCCTTCTTGGACACAACTTGGATGGGACTCAGCCATGGAATGTCAGAGATGGGATATATGATCCCGACATCAAGAAGCTTCACGACCTCTTTGTCTACCACCTCTTTCAACTTGGGATTCAATAATCTTTTCATTTGGTGGGTTTGCCTAGCATCATCCTTGAGGTAGATTCTATGGACACAAATAAAAGGGTCAATATCCCTCAAATCAGCTATGGACCACCTGATGGCCTGAATGTTCTTCTTTAAAACTGCCATCACTGCATCTTGTTGGTCCGGAGAAAGGATGGAAGAAATGCTTATTGGGAGAGTGTCACTGGATCCTAAGAAAGTGTATTTCAATCCTTCAGGAAGAGACTTGAGCTCAAGAATGGGAGGCTCTTTAAGGGAATTCTTGAATGGTTTAGAAATGGACGGGAGGTCTTCACTTGCAACCACTAAGGCTAGCTCATATTCCTCATCCTCATCATCATCATCATCATCAGGAAATTCCACAATGGGCTCTAGGCCTCTACCTTGTGTGACGGTTTGGATCCACACCACTATCTCATCAAGGCACTCAATCAGATAACAATCCTCTTCTATAGCACCTATCACCTTAGATTTAGAAGAAGACTTGAAGATGTTCAACTGGATCTTCATGTGCATGAAAGTCACATACATGGTGTCGATTATCACATGAATCACTATGTCAGTTGTGGCCAATAAGGGTCTCCCCAAGATAATAAGTACTTTCCTTGAGTCCTTTTCCATATCCAAGATAATAAAATCAGCTGGAAAGAATGCGGAGGTCTCATCATCAAGTCTGACCAACACATCATCAACACACCCTCTAGGCATTTTCACAAATCTATCAACTAACTACAAGGTACAGTGAGCGGGACCTAGTTGTCCCATTTGTAGCTCAGCGAACACATCATAAGGCATCTAATTTACACTAGAACCCAAGTCAAGAAGAGCTTGGTCTATGCGATGTACTCCAATGTAGCATGAGATGATCGGGGCACCATGATCCTTCCTCTTTTTTGGTACAGTGTGCTGCAAAAATGAGCTCACTTGCTCAATGAGCTTAACCTTCCTTGGTGTCCTTCCGATGGTCTTCCTCTTGAACATGCATGTAATATCCCTGACCTGGGTTATGCCATAACCCTAGAATTTTTTACTTAAGTAAGTTAATTAGATCCATAATTTTACTTTGTGAAAAGTAATTAAGGCTCAAGAGGGACTTATGTTTCAATTTTGGTCCTGTTTGAATAATGTTGAAGCAATGGTTGCTTATTTTGGACTAAAGTGCAATTTACCCAATATGAGGGGTTAACTTGCAAATGTTACTTGATAAATGTTCCTAAAGTGTTGAAGCATCATGAGAATGAAGATGATGCAGGGGTATGGCTTTCATAAGCCTGAGTACCAATAAAGAGCTGATAAAGCAATGCTTGTGCATTAAAACCTAGTTTTGGTGTAATGTGCAATTTACCCAAAACTTAGGGTTCAATATGCAAATTACCTCTTCCAGAGAGTCCCTAATGTTTCTTGGAATAATTTAGAGCAAATAAAATGATAGGGGCGTCTCATTTGTATCACTTTGAAGGAGAGAGAATCTTGATATTAAAATAATCAAGATTTAAGCATAATTGAAACCCTAATTCAATTTAATGCAAAAATAAATATATTAATTGAAGTTCCCTTCAACCAAAATTATAATGGTTGAAATCCATGTATGTGTATGTCCTTGTTCCTTGCAAAGGCCACGAAATATCTCAAGAAAGTGGATAAACCACTCACATTAAACAAAGAAAAAGTAATATCCACTAATTTTTAGATATTATTATTATAAGGGTTAAGGTGCTTAATTTCTTTTCCTTTAAATTCATGGATAATGAAGAGGTTTGCAAAGGGAAAGAGGATATCTTCTTGGGCAAGGAGTTGAGGGGGAGATGTGGCATCAATTTGAGAAATTAAAGGATTTAATTACTACTTTCTCTCTCATTGATTTTCCTTATAAAAACACCACTTCCAACTCAATTCAAAGGCTTTTTCGATTCTTCTTTCTCTCCTTTCTTGAAAAACGACCAAGGAAGCTTAGGAGAAGCAGGAGGACGACCCCCAACCTTTATGTAAGCTTCTTGATCACTTTCAACCATGATTTCATGGTGGAAATAAAAAATAAATGATGGATTTCTTCTTTTCTTCCATCAATCTTCCTTTCTAGCCAATCCATTTCACTCAAAAGCTTGAGGACGAGCTTGGGATAGTTGAGAAAGATTCTTACACCATTAAAGACGTGGAGTTTGCAGCTTTGAAGCTTCTTTGAAGGTGGGTTATATAACTTGAACCCTTCAACATTATCATTGATTTCAATTTTGCAAATAAACGTTGAACTTTCTTCTTCTTCTTGATTATTTGCCTATTGCAATTGATGATTCCATAAATTCAGTAATACTATTGATCATAGGATCGAAGGTTGAAGATGATGATGACATCATCTTAATGCTCAATTTCTCAAAATAGCACATCAATCAGTTTGGACAACTTTTGGTCCAAATGGTTTCACCAAACCGTTTGGTGACCAAACGATTTGCAAACCGTTTGGAGGTTTGGGTTCCAAACCATTTGGGCATGGTTGACTGAATGGGGGTGTTGACCATTTGAGGTCAGGTGTAGAACATGTTGGATGATGATCCAATGGATCCAATTGAGTGGTTCCATGAATGGACAATCCACAATTACAAACCCTAAATTGATTTGTTGAAGAATCCCTAATTGATCCATTCGATTTCAAGACAACTTGGACCAAACGGTCTTGAGACCATTTGAGTCCAAACGGTCTTTAAACCGTTTGGGATCAAATAGTCTCAGGACCGTTTGGAGGTCAAGAGCTAAGGTGGAATTGTTTGGAGATTCAAGAGTCAATGATTGATGTACTTAACTAGTTCAATTGTTGAAGATTTCAATGGTGCAAATTATGATCGATTGGTTGATGGAAATCTTTAGGCAACCCTTTCAGTTTTGAGACTGACTTGGACCAAATGGTCTTGAGACCGTTTGGAATCAAACGGTTTCAAAACCGTTTGGTGTTGAAAAGTCAAAACCGAATGAAGGTCAAAAGTGATCAAATCATTTGGATATTTAAGGTGATGATTGATCCATCGATCCAATGGTTGATAATAATGATTATCAAAGCTAAGATAAAGTCTATGAAACCCTAAAGTACCTAGATTATTGGTACCTATAGAATGGTTAACCCTAAAAGTTTATGGAAGCAATAATTCAGTACACTATGTCAATCATAGTTGTATGTACTTGATGGAAAGGTTGATGTAACCTAATCAAGTTGAAAGGATGAAAGAGAAGAGATCATACACGAGTACTAATCATGTAGTAGTTAGGGTATGATCCTTAGTAAATAGATCATGAAACCCTAATCGAGTAGGCTAATGAGCCCTAATCCTAATTTAGGGCAATTCTGAGTGAAACCCTAATTGTGGGAAATGAATTGAGTAACTCCATTTTAATAAGAACAGTTTGCTCTAACCCTGATGAAGGGTGATGGTATGTGAAATTCAAATCCTAATAATGGAATAGTGGTTAATATCCTAATAAGAAAAATACCTAAAGTGGTTGATTATAGACAACTTTATAGTAAGCAATGCCTTAACCATTAGACAGGTCCATATCATTAAAGATAGTTGGACAATTCTAATGTGTGACCTATGCACCACATGATACATGTGATATGTTAGTAGTTAAAAGTATTAAGAGGGGAATTCCTTAATACAAAATAAGTTGGTGTACTTAGGTAATATAGAAGTGAAGAGTAAAGTGATACATCAAGATATGATATATATCACATCTAGCACTTCAGAGTTGATATACCTTGATACACCTCAAATCCAATATACTTGGATACAGAAACACATGAAGTGTGTTATGTAAATTGTTAAGATGAAATGTAATGAATTTGATACACTTTGATAAGTATAGGCTAACATACCTAGAGAATTGGGTTAAGCCAAACTAATAAGTGTGATGCAATCATACCCTGGTAAGGATGAGAGATAAACTCATACCTTGATTTAATAATCTTTAAATGATATATGATGAGAACAATAAGCAAGAGTGAATACTTGTGATATCATTGGATGCTCCTAGAGAGGTGGAGCAATAAATTAGGGTTGGATTGATAATATGAATATGAAACCCTAATTAATGTGAATAAGTAACCCTAACCCTAATCTAGGGTAGTGGTGTAACCCTAATTAAGGGAGATGATATGAGAAACCCTAATTCAGGGTAACATAATGGAAAACCCTAATTGGGATGAATAATAAACCTTAATTGTGAGTAATTAAATGTAAACCCTAATCTAGGGTGATGCCATGTGAAACCCTAATATAGGGTGATGCCATGTGAAATCCTAATCTAGAGTGATGCCATGATAATCTTTAATGCAATGATATCATGTGAAACCCTAGTTTCAGATTATAATGCATGAAACCCTAATCTTGGGAAATATGGTGATAAACCATAACCCTGATCTGGGTAGTGGGATGAGTATCCCCAATTGACATGAATGGGAAACCCTAACCCTGGTGAGGGAATAGTGGTGTTACCCTTGAATAGCATGGAACTGAAATATGATTGATATATCTGTTATCATATGTGCTAACCATGTCAGTATCATGAGATGATGAACATATCCAAGTATGAGCTATGATGATTTATTTATTAAAATTGTTTATTGGGCCTTGTGTGCCATAATATGCCTTGTTGCTTAGTAAGAGGTAACAAGAGAGTTAATGAGCCTCAAGTGCCATAAGAGATGCTTGTGTAACAAGTGTCATGTTTACCTTGGTCAGATGACCTGAAGGTGATAGTTACCTAAAAAAGTGGTAACAATGCTCAGTGATGAGCTAAGGGTTTGAATACCCAAATTTGATAAGCATGATAATGATGTTGTTGAGAGATGAGAACTTCCAAATGATGAGATAAGGGATTATGATCCCAATGTATTATAAGTTTTGGTAAGGTGATTGATAAGAGATTTATATGTCTCCTTGTAGCAACTGTCTTAGTAATTACTGATTGAGAACTTGACTGTTGTTAAAAGAATATGATAATGTACTTAATTATTTAAGTGAAAATATATAATGTAGAGCCCTGACCATAGATCCATCATCGTCAGTAATTGGTGATGGTGAAACGGGTTGCTCCGCAGCATAACCCGGAGTGCATACTTTTGAGTATGTGGGGGTAATGGGCGATTATATCCTTACGTCCTAATGTAGGGTTGATGGAAGGTAAACATTAAACCTCTCAATCCTTCATTATATGTGTTGGGATGGATGTATCACGAATCTCCCGAAGTTGGGATGGATGTATCATAAATCTCCCAATATATTAATACCAGATCGATGGAGATAAACATAAAATCTCTCAATTGTGAAGAGAGTGCAGCCGCCGCTGTAGCTCTATAACGAAGTTGCCAGTATACCCTGGAAAGCTATTTAGCAGAGACACTAGATGTCCTGCATGTGATCTCGCACTGACTGAGATGTTGGAGGTCATGGAAGTCGGCTCTTCCATTGACCTTGTATGGTACCAATTTTGACTTCGCAATGGTCGGTTGGACTATGAGCGGTATACCTCATCTCCTCAGGGCATAAGTGTGATTGAAAAATGTAATCAGTCGTATAGTATGTTTGCTTAAGGATTAAATACGAAAATCATTGGCTGGTGTTACATTTCTTTTATGCATCTTTAGTTGATAGATGATATACTTATGTTTCCTTACATTCTTTGCAAAGCAGATAGATGATTTAAAATCTACCATGGGTAGATGCAATGTCCTCCTTAAGAAAGGAGATTATCTTATTCTGTTCATACAATGTTTAATACTATTGTTAATATATAAGAACTCCTGCTCATTTTTATTTTATTAAACTGCAATAATAATGTTTTTGGCGGAGAGTTATATCTCTCGTTGGAGCAATTTACAATTGTCTCACCCCCGTGGGATTCATTTTTTTAGGTGGACGCGGACGAGGTAGAGGCAGAAACCCCATAGCAAGGGGAGAGCAACAGGGACAACAGTGATATCCCAGGTGGAGACACTGGTTGTCAAGTTTTATGTACATAGAGTCCTATGTGTCGTCTCTATACTCTCAGGTCCTTGGAGTTAATAGTTAGTGTTTTTAATGAATCGATATGAGATTTTGGTTTGATGACTCGAGGTTTTATGTTGTCCTATGTATAGATAATTCAGGGCAACTGTTGTATATAATCCTCGAGAAGAGATGATACATGTCTTGTATCTTATGAACCATGATGTATATGAAATACTTTGGTTCTTGTTTAAAGAGTTTTCCTGAGGATGGATCTCTTTGTAAAAGGTTTAAATTTTTAGTGATTTTTGTTAATCCGCTGCTAATGTTTAATTCTTCTTAATCAGTAACGATTTTTTTATCGGTCATTTCAATACATAAGTCTTTCAAGAACTTGGCGTAAGACGGAACTTGCTTGATTACATCAAGCAAAGGAATGTTGATCTTGACCTGCTTAAAGGTCACCATGATGTCCTCACTATGTTTCTTCTTCCTTCTTTCGGTTGATGGCTCTTCAAGTGCATCGGGGAAAGGAGGGAGTTGTGCTCCCAACTGACTCAAGTCAACAATATCATCAAACGGTATCACTGGAGTCATGGTATCAGCTCTCGGTATCACAATATCAACTCTTAGTATCATGGTATCATCAGCTTGAATCTTAGTATCAACAACCCTGATTACAGTATCAACCCTGTCACCACCGGCTATGCAATCAACAAAAGTATCATGTGGTTGTTCCAAGGCCCAACCACTCCTCAAAACTATCATTGCCTTCACATGCTCATGGGTAGTGGAAGAGGAAGCTTGTGGATTTGTCCATGGATGTTGAGGCGGTGGTGGCCTTGAGTGTGGTGGATTTGGGTTTTAGAGGATAAATTGTGGTTGGGATTGGGGTTGTTGTTGTGGTGGATGGGGGTGATATTGTGGAGGGGGTTGTTGGTATGAGTGAGGTGGAGGATATTGTAACATCCCTGACTTGGGTTATGCCATAAACCTAGAAGTTTTGCTTAAGTAAGTTATTCATAAAATTATTTTAATCTTTTGAAAAGTAATTAAGACTCAAGGAGAATGTAATTTTCAAATTTGAGCTTATTTGCAAACTATTTGTGCATTATATGATATTATGGGTGTAATTTGTAATTTACCCAAAATGAGGGGTTATATTGAAATATGTCACATTTTTAACATGCTTCAAGTGCTTTAGCATCATAAGAGAGAGAATTCTTCTAAGGGGTGGCTTGTGGAAAGCCTAAGTTCCAAGTTGGAGCTTGTTTGAATAATGCTTGTGCCTTGTGTACCAGTTTTGGTGTAATTTGCAATTTACCCAAAATGTAGGGTTGATATGCAAATTAACACCTCTAGAGTGTCCCTATTCTCTCTTGGCATCATCTAGAGGAGAGATAAAGAAAGAGGCACCATATTTGAATCATGTTTGAGTGATGATATTCTTGGTGATGAAAAGACCAATAAGAGTTGTATAGTTGAAACCCCAAAATGAGTTGTTTTGAGTTGTAGAGCTTATATGAGAGTCCCTATCGGACAAGGAGCCATAGAGGAGGTCCTATATCATTTTGTAAACTCTTGGAAAAGAAAATGATGGGTTAAGCACCTCAAGAAGGTGATGGTTATCAGTTTACAACTTTCCTTGGAAAAGTTGTGTTGGTTTGTGAATAAAGTGATGTTGAGTTGAAATATCTTGCTCAACAAGATAACTAATGGCCGAAATATTATCCCTAGATTATCCTCAAGAGTTTTTCATGTCAAGATAAATATGTGTGCATGCATGGACACGTGTCAACCATGCATGGACGTGTCACCTAGTAGTATAAGGTGATGACACCTCTTATACACTCTCTCTCATGAACCTCAATTATATATACCACTCCTTTCACCTACTAGTAAATTTTTTTGAATCCTACAACCCTCTTTCTCTTAGATATCATGCATAGTAGTTGAGGAGAAAGGAGGAGATCGAGCCTCAAGCTTAAGGTGAAGCCATGGTCATCTTAAACCTTGGTTGAAGCATGAATCTTGGGTTGTGATTCTTCCTTTCTTTTCTTCTTCACCAAGTTCTTATCTATGGATTCTTTGCATATAAAGGAGTTGTGAGCAAGTCTTGGACCTTTGATAATTTCATCTTCAACCTTAGGAACGTGAAGCTTTGGAGATTGGATCTTTGAAGTTGTTCTTGAGGCGGGTTATATAACTTGAACCTAATCATGTTATTATTCACCTTTAATCTTGCTATACTTGATGATCTACTTTCAATTTCGAGTTTTCTTGAATAATTGATGAATCCATGATTTCTTTTAGTTGCATAGGACTTTTGTCCATGAACTATAACAGTAAGGAACGAAAGTCTAGAGCTTGATGATGATGGCATCATCATGGCACATACCGATATCGGGTTGAAGCACCTCTAACCTGATATGGTGATGAAACTCAATATGGTGATATGGAGCCCGATATACCTTGAAACCCCACATACCTATCATTTTGTGATTTTGGGTTGGTTGAAAAAGGACTAACCAGTTGTCTATCCTGAAAATGATGAATAAAGAATGATATTTCTAAACTTTGTTCTCATAATTATTTTTGTTTGAATGTGAATGAATTTTTTTGAATTGTCATATGTGTGAATGTGAAGATGATCAATACATGAATGTTTCTACATGTGTTTGAATGTGAAAAGAGATGAAATGAATGGAACTGCAGGTTGCTAAATGTGTGCAAAAATGGAGGAAATTTGTAATGGAACTACTGGTTTCTACATGTGTGTGATGAAAAATAATATGAATTAAATGTGCTTATACATGTGTGTGATCATAAATTGTTGTCCATCTTGTTAATTTTGCAGGTTTTTGGCATGTTGTTGGCTGATATCAATGGATGTTGTAAACCTACAGTTCAGAATTGAACTGCAGATTCTGCATCCTACTGACCAACCATACAGTAGGCCTGCAAACTGATAAGAAAAAAAATCAGAAAATAGGCGTCAGTTATTAGTATAAAACTGACAACAAAGACATACAACGTCGGTTATTAACAAACAACCGACGTCTATGTGGCTAGATAGTGCCAATTATATATAAAAAACTGACTCCTATGGTGCCCTTACTGGTGCATTTTATTGGTGGCAGGAAGGGTTATATAGTGTCCATTTTTGTGAAACGCCGACGTCTTTGCCCCAGATATAGTGTCAGTTTATTTTAATAACCGACGCCTATAGTGCCCTTACTGGCACGTTTTTGGTGGTGGGAAGGTTTATGGCATAAGTGTTAAAATCGACGCTGAAGGTTTCAACTTTTAGCGGTGCCCACTTGGGTGTCACTTTGAAACTGACACCAAAGGCCTTAAATAACCGACACTAAAGGTTGATTCTGTACTAGTGAGGGTCTAACCTGATATGCAAAACCCTAAACTTGAGTAACCCGATATAAGTGACACACACATACACCTCTTGGATGATATGGTGTGACACACATACATACACCTCTTGCCTGATATGGCGTAAGCACACACCTCTTGCCTGATATGGTGGAAGCACACACCTCTTGCCCGATATGGTGGAAGCACATACCTCTTGCCCGATATGGTGTAAGCGCACACCTCTTGCCCGATATGGTGTAAGTACACACCTCTTGCCCGATATGGTGGAAGCACACACCTCTTGCCCGATATGGTGGAAGCACCTCAAAACCAATATGAGGTGAGCACCTCAAATCCTATATACTTGATTGAGTAACACATGAAGTGTGTTATGTCAAATGATACATTAAGATGTAAAAAAATGAATGCATTTTTGATAAGTGAAGGCCAATGTACCTTGATAAAAGGGTTGAGCCATGTTAATAAAGTATGATGGATGAGAGAGAAACTCATACTTTGTGTGATAATCATTTAATGATAAATGATGAGAATAAACAAGTATGATTGAATACTTGTGATGTCAATGTATGCTCTTAATATGTGTAGAGCTATGAATTATCAACTTTTGAAACCCTAATTGGCTTGAAACCCTAATCGGCTTGAAAGGGAAACCCTAACCTTAATAATGGGAATATTATATTTCTCTAGTATTGCATGGTGATGTTATGTACTTGATATTGTTTTTATCATGAAATACTAACTATACAGGTATCATGAGATGATGAGCATAGCCACATATGAGCTATGATGTTTTATATGATACATATCAAATGGGCCTTGTGAGCCATGTGAAATACTTGTGCAATAAGTATAATGTATATCTGGTCTGAGGACCTAGAGGTAATAGTTACCTAATAAGAGGTGACATTGTTCCGTGACGAACTAAGGGTTTGCATACCCATATCTAGCAATCATGATGATGATAATGTTAAGGGATGGGAATTCCCAATAATGTGATAAGGGACTGGGATCCCGAGTGTTATGCATTCAATGTGTTCCAAAGATTATGAAAGTACTTGATAAATGTATTACACCTTTCTTTGTAGCATATATTATAATTCATGCTTGTAACTTGGTTGATGCTAAAAGATACTGTAATGCACCTAATTAATCAAGTGGAACCTTATCATGTAGTTGCCCTGGCCATAGATCCATTCGGTATCAGGATTTGCTGAATGGTGAAATGAGTTTAACTCAGAGTGCATATTTTTGAATATGTGGGGGTGACAGATGAACATATCCTTATTTCTAGATAGGGATTGATGTGCGATCTCCCTAAGGAATACCAGGGTTGTTGTGTAATCACCCTGATGAAAATGTATCGGGGTTGCTGTGTGATCTCCCCGAAGAGAGTGCATGTTGCGCATATATCTCTATAGCAAAGATACCACTATACCCCAGCAAGCTAGTTGCAGTTTGACATGATGTCACTACCAATGGTCTCGTACTAACTGAGACGGGTGAGGTCTGAAAAACCACTAGAGGGGGGGTGAATAGGGTTTTAAAGATATTTAATAATAATTTAACTCAAACAACCAATCACAAAAATATTGGACAAGGGGACAAGGATTTAGAGTGGTTCCAACCTTAGAAAATACTAAGGCAGTCAATCCACTACCCGGTTGCTTACCCAACCGGGATTTTGAAAGAATCAAATTTTATTACCTCGCAAGGACTTTACATAAAATTACAATTCTTTCACCAAACCCTTTGAACAACCTTCACCTAGAAGTAGTTGCACCAACTTTGAAGCAGCCTTCTTGAAGTAACTTCAAGCTCCCCCTTGAAGTAGCCTTCCTCTTGAAGTAGCTTCCCGTTGCAACAGCCTTCTTGAAGTAGTCTGAAGTCCACCTTCTCCACCGAGAAGAACCTTCTCCAATCTACAGCCTCCAACCCTAGGAGTAGCAAGGAGAATACAAAGAATAAAAGGAACAAGAAGGAAAATGGAAATTATACTTATCCTTTGAAGCACAAGGCCTGATTTGCCTATATCAAGTGTGTAGATCTCCTAACCAAAGTATATGCACGTGTAATTGTTGTGGATAGGAGATACTAGCCTATAGGACACGAAATTAGAGCAAGTAGAGGGATCACCAATGCAAGTGTTGCTCAATTTCTCAAAACAGATTGCCAATTATAAGTGTATGCTCAATTGTATCACAAGTGTAGCTTAGTTATGTTTAGGTGTCCTAAGGCATGTCCTATTTATAGGAATGTCCTACAAGTGCTTAAGGACGTTCTAGACACTTTCTAGGGGGTTCTAAGTGCTTAACTAGTCGTTAGGTACAAGTTAGTTGCTTTAGCAACGACTAGTTAATTAATTCTGTAGTTGCTGTCAGAGTCCATCTCGGTCGAGGAATTGTCGACCGAGACACCTACTCGGTCGAAGTTTTGTCGACCGACAGGCTCTCTGGATCAAGTGTTAGCAACGTTCATCTCCAACTGCCAACTACTTTCTCAGCTGTGTCTAACGGCTACTTGGGTCATTCTCGGTCGAGAAGTTTGTCGACCGAGAGTGTCTCGGTCGAGGAGTTTGTCGACCGAGATTGACCCTGTTTCAATTTTTCAATTAAGGCACTTACGTGTGTGTATGAGTGTGCATATGTGACACTATTGAAGGGGATGACCTATCTAAATGTGGTGTTTAGCTAGGGAAGATCTAACGCTTGATTTACATGAAGTCTAAGTACTTGTACATTATATATTTGTACAAGTTTACAATTGATTACATTTCATGACATTTACAATCATTCAAGCATATAGATTCCCTAGAGCTTTGTCATCCACCTCATTCCTGCAACACTCAAGTAGCACATTAGATCAACAAGAATGAAATGTTTGTCATCATCGAAACAAAGGGATTTATCATAGTGTCGATTTAGCCAACAATCTCCCCCTTTTTGAAGATGACAAACATTTCCTAAATATAAAATAAGGAAATATAGAACATGTGAGTTTCATACCTGAAATTACCTTTGTAGCCATCTTTGGTTTTGCAAGTGACTGCTGGCCAAGATATTATGAAACTCATTTTAATTTTATGTTTGTGATTTTATATTATTTCTCCCCCTTTGTCATTTCAAAAAGATATCCAATACAATCATTTAGTATGACTTTGTGTCTATCTTTTTAAGCTTTTCTCCCCCTTAAAGAGATATCCAATTAAAATCAAGGGATTTTATTGTCAAATTTAGCCACAATTTGTTTCTCAATCATTTGCAAAGGATGTTAAGCCTTGAAATGATATGAGTTTCTTTTAAGTTTATGGCTTATGTGTATTGATTTCTCACCCATTTTACAAGGGATGTTAAGCCCTAAAAAATGAAATGAGAATCCTTTAATCTTAGAGTACATAAAAATGTTTCTAACCAAATGCACGGGATGTTAAGCCCTGATTTGTTTAGAGAGTTCCTTTAAGAACAAGATATATCATTTTTATGAAATTTGTAGATTTCTTCATAACCAAGAGTAAAAATACTAAGGTCATAACAAGCTTCAAATGATGTTTACAATGTTTTTGTAATCTTCTTAATCAAATAATCAAATTTGTTTTTATGAACTCCCCCTTAATCTTATAATTTAAAGCAATTTAAATCTTCTAAGGTCACAAATGATTTCTAAATTTTGATTTCGACCTTTATCAAAAGTACATTTTGATACTAAGATTAAGTACAATAAAATGATGTACAAATAAGCATTTTGTCAAGCTTATTTTAGGTCGACCTTGACTGCGACCATAGCGCCCCTTGGTCAAATTTTAACTTTAACCAAGAGGCAATTTCTGCAGATTTTTCAATTTGAACACTTATATGTGAAGTATAATTTCTGCAGAAAATGTATTTATGCCATGAAGTTTTACTGTAATGGCATCTTCATATGACCTGAATTACAATGATCAATAATAATATTCATGGTTTGTATATATGAATCAAATATTATTGTAGACAAACCAATGAAACATATGGCACAAGAACATGAGCAGTGTATCCACAATGCAATGATCAAGATAGAGTCATACAATGATTATGACCATTTAAATTGTAATACACATGGTTCCTACTTAGATAGACCAAGAAATACTTAGGATAAACCATGTGGATTATGATAAAACAGTAATTTCTTTAAATATATCAACATGGTTTATAATTTTCAGTTTTAAGCCAAGCTATGTAGAGGATAAACTGAGATAATCTCATTCATGATGAATGTTCAAATTTAAGACAAACCAAGTAAATGATCATGCTTAATAATCTTTTTCAATCAATGAATAAGATTTGTTCAAAATCAGTCTACATATAACACTTTTGCAATATGTTTAAGGATTTTCATAATCATAATGTTTATCTTAACTCATGATGCAAAAGATTTATATATTTTGTTTCAAGGATGGTTTTCACCATTTATTCTTGATTTGCATGTAAAATTTGTTATTGATAGCAAATTGATAGCAAATAGATTATTTGAAAACAAGTTCAGCAGTTTTAGTTCATACTTGACAACAGAAACCTGCTCGGTCGACCATTTCTCGATCGACAGTTATCTCGGTCGACAATTTCTCGACCGATAAAGGTTCTGTATTGTTTCAGTCCTGTTTTCAGAAATTGTTTACAAGTAAAAAAAAGAATATGAAAGTTAAAGTTTGTTTGTGTTGAGATATGACAACTGTATATCAAAAATATCATTTTAGGTCAAATCTCAACCAGTCAAATGTAAACCTTCTAAGTTTTAGGAACCCAATCTAGATCATCATTCCTTTTCTTGTATGGGCATGTAAAAGAGTAGTGTCCAAGACGCATACAATAATGACAACTAATAGAGTCAATCTCATTTCTTTTTCTAGGAGTTGAGTTGTTCTTGGGTACATACATGGATTGATTCTCTAGCACTTGTGTCCTTCTCCAACTAGGTTTTTGATAAGATTTTCCTTTAGGCTTATAACCTAGTCCTCTCCTTCCAATTTGACGATAAGAATTATTTAAGATTTTATCAAGAGTATCATTGTTACTCAAGCTACTAACTTTTTGTTGCAACTTAATAATCTCATCCATTTTCTTCTTGATATCTAACTTAGCTTGATCTAGACTAGATAATAAAGAATCTCTTTCTTTCACAATAACATCATAGTCTAGATGTGAACACATAATAGATTGTCTTTGAAGATCATTTACTTGAGTTTGCAAGTTTAGCTTTTCTAGAGAGAGAAGATTACAATTTGCTTCTACAGATTTTAGTTTAGCATCATGATCATCAATAGCCTTTTTGAGATCTTCATTTTCAGATGTGAGAGCAAGAAGTTTAGCATTTAGGTCATCATTTACTTTATTTGATTTTTAAATTTCTTCTTGCACTCAATATATTTCTCATGTGTATTTTGAAGACTAGAAATAAGATCTTCTTTTGGTAGGTCAAAAAGACTTACCTCTTCTTCTTCTTCTTCTTCATTTGTTGTAGCAATAAGACATTCTACTTCTTCTTTTCCATCATCACTATCATCACTTGAATCATCCCATGCAGCTTTATATGCTCTTTCCTTCTTTTTGTGAGATGGTTTCTTCCCTTTCTTGAGTTTTGGACAATCACCTTTCATATGTCCCTTTTTGCCACATTCAAAACACCTGGAAGAAGAACCACTAGAAGTTTTATTAGTTTTAAAACTTTTATACTGCTTACCATTTACAATTAGAGTTTCTTCTTCACTATCATCTTCACTTGTATCATGATTATTCTTGGTTGATGCTTTGAATGCAATGTCCTTCTTCCTCCCTTGTTGAAGTTCACGTTCTCTTCTTTCTTCCTCTTCTAGGGTTGCTTCATGAGCTTCTAGGTTGCCGATGAGTTGTTCCATCCTCAGTCGGGTGAGGTCATTTGCTTCTTCAATGGCCGTCACCTTGGGCTTGTATTTGGGAGGAAGTGATCGAAGGATTTTTGATACCTGATCTTCTTCAAGAACAGTTTTTCCTAGGGCATTTAAACCATTAACAATAGAAGAGAATTTTGCAAACATTTCACTAATAGATTCATTTGGATCCATACAGAAGTGTTCAAACTTTTGTTTAAGCATACTAATCTTAGAATTCTTGACTTGAACCGTACCTTCATAAGTTATGGACAATCTATGCCAAATGTCATAGGTTGTGTCACAGTTTGATATTCTATTAAATTCTCCTACTGAAATTGAACAATATAAAATGCTTACATCTTTGGCATTCATTTGAGCCAACTTTACCGTATTTGCATCCCACTCTGCATATAGTGTTTGAGGAAGCTCGTATGGGGTTGACACCATCCTCCATAAGTCCCAATTGATGCCTTGGAAGTAGAACTGCATCCTTCTCTTCCAATATGTGTAGTTTGTTCCATCAAACGCTGGAGGTCTAGCAACAAGTGTCCCTTCAAGGTTAAGGTTGTTAAGCACCCCGTCACCCATTCTTCAAGACCTTGTTAAGGTTCCTTGAATCCTGCTCTGATACCAACTGAAAAACCACTAGAGGGGGGGTGAATAGGGTTTTAAAGATGTTTAATAATAATTTAACTCAAACAACCAATCACAAAAATATTGGACAAGGGGACAAGGATTTAGAGTGGTTCCAACCTTAGAAAATACTAAGGCAGTCAATCCACTACCCGGTTGTTTACCCAACTGGGATTTTGAAAGAATCAAATTTTATTACCTCGCAAGGACTTTACATAAAATTACAATTCTTTCACCAAACCCTTCGAACAACCTTCACCTAGAAGTAGTTGCACCAACTTTGAAGCAGCCTTCTTGAAGTAACTTCAAGCTCCCCCTTGAAGTAGCCTTCCTCTTGAAGTAGCTTCCCGTTGCAACAGCCTTCTTGAAGTAGTCCGAAGTCCACCTTCTCCACCGAGAAGAACCTTCTCCAATCTGCAGCCTCCAACCCTAGGAGTAGCAAGGAGAATACAAAGAATAAAAGGAACAAGAAGGAAAATGGAAATTATACTTATCCTTTGAAGCACAAGGCCTGATTTGCATATATCAAGCGTGTAGATCTCCTAACCAAAGTATATGCACGTGTAATTGTTGTGGATAGGAGATACTAGCCTATAGGACACGAAATTAGAGCAAGTAGAGGGATCGCCAATGCAAGTGTTGCTCAATTTCTCAAAACAGATTGCCAATTATAAGTGTATGCTCAATTGTATCACAAGTGTATCTTAGTTATGTTTAGGTGTCCTAAGGCATGTCCTATTTATAGGAATGGCCTACAAGTGCTTAAGGACGTTCTAGACACTTTTTAGGGGGTTCTAAGTGCTTAACTAGCCGTTAGGTACAAGTTAGTTGCTTTAGCAACGGCTAGTTAATTAATTCTGCAGTTGTTGTCAGAGTCCATCTCGGTCGAGGAATTGTCGACCGAGACACCTACTCGGTCAAAGTTTTGTCAACCGAAAGGCTCTCTAGATCAAGTGTTAGCAACGTTCATCTCCAACTGCCAACTACTTTCTCAGCTGTGTCTAACGGCTACTTGGGTCATTCTCGGTCGAGAAGTTTGTCGACCAAGAGTGTCTCGGTCGAGGAGTTTGTCGACCGAGATTGACCCTGTTTCAAATTTTCAATTAAGGCACTTACGTGTGTGTATGAGTGTGCATATGTGACACTATTGACGGGGATGACCTATCTAAATGTGGTGTTTAGCTAGGGAAGATCTAACGCTTGATTTACATGAAGTCTAAGTACTTGTACATTATATATTTGTACAAGTTTACAATTGATTACATTTCATGACATTTACAATCATTCAAGCATATAGATTCCCTAGAGCTTTGTCATCCACCTCATTCCTGCAACACTCAAGTAGCACATTAGATCAACAAGAATGAAATGTTTGTCATCATCGAAACAAAGGGATTTATCATAGTGTCAATTTAGCCAACAAGGTCTTGGCAGCCGTCTCTTCCATTGACCTTGTATGGTACCGATTTCGACTAAGCGGTGGTCGGTTAGAGCATGAGCGGTATACCTCATCTCCTCTGGGCATAAGTGTGATTGTAAATATGTAATCAGCCGTGTAGCATATCTTCTTAAGGATTGAATACGAAAACATTAGTTGATGTTACATTACTTTTATACATCTTAAATAGATAGATGTTATATGTGTTCTTTGTATTTCTTATAAAGTGAATAGATGATTTATTGCTCTATCTTAGATAGCTGCATTGCTTTAAAAGATGATATTGCTCTGTTATGCTTATAAACAGTGATTAATCTTGCTTAATGTTATAATAGATCCTCTGCTCAATTTTATACGTTTGTCTATGATAATAATATTGTTGGCGGAGAATTATATCTCTTGCTGGGACTTTTGTCTCACCCCGTTGGTCCCAACATTTTTAGGTGGATGCAGACGAGGAGTTAGAGATCATACTACAGAGAGGGGACAACAACAACATGGACATTAGTAACAGCTCAGGTTGAGTGTGATGTCTATCGTGTCTTGTAGACAGAAGTCCTATGTATCGTCTCTGTACTCTTAGGTCCTTGGGAGTTAGTACATAATGATTTTATAAATGATCTGAGATTTTGACTTGTATGCCTCGAGGTTTTATGTTGCTTCAGTATGTGTTTTGGCAAAGCAACTAGTATATATTATCCTCAAGATGAGATGGTACAATGTATCTACAATTTGGACCATGATGTATATATTACTTTGGTTCTTTCTATAAAGAGTTTCCTGGCAATGGATCTCTTTGCAAAATGGTTTTAAATTTTTAGTAATCCGTTGCTAATGGTTATTCTGCGTAATTACTGTGCGATTTGGCTGTCAGTTTGATAGCAGTCGTCACAAGTTTTTGGTATCAGAGCCTAAGGTTTGCTGAGTCTACAAAGACATAGGATTAAGGTTGTTGAGTCTGTTCTAGTGTCCTCTAGTTTATCTTATAGTGACTTCTGCTCAGATAGAATAAGAAGTAAAGCTGAAAGATGGTTGGAGCACATGAAGAACATGCTACTGAGAGCAATGTTGACATACCAAGAGGAGGTGCAAGGGATCAGGCAAGAGAGGAATTAGTGCCTAAGAATCCCCATCTTGATCAAGCCATACTAGAAAACCCAGCTTTTCACGCTCTTTTCAAGCAGTTCATGACCACAATGACGCATATGGAAGATTAGATGCCAACACCAGCACCTAGGGCACCAGTTCCTAATGAGGTACATGGATCTGGCATGACCTTTGAGTGGTTACGCTGGGTAGGAGCCCCAAATATGCCGATACAGCTGACCCAACAGACGTAGATTTATGGCTCACTGAGCTAGAAAAAGCCTTTAGAATCCTTAGCATCCCAGAAATTGATAAAGTTAGGCATGTTGTGTATCTTTTAAAGGGAAGCGCTAGCCATTGGTGGGCCATTGAAGAAGAGAAAAGACCTAGTGTTGAGGTCGGATGGTAGGAATTCTGACGTGAGTTTGTCAGTAGATACTTTCCCAAGACTTATCTGGATGAGAAAATCTCACAGTTTGAGCAGATTAAATAAGTACCGGTGAAGATTAGTGAGTATGAAGCTAAGTTTATGGAGCTTCTGCAGTTTTGTCCACACATGGCTACTAAAAAGGAGGAGAGGATTCGACATTTTGAGAAGGGTCTGAATGCTGAGTTAACCACATTTGTAGCTACTCTAGAGAATAGAGAGAGGTTTTCCACCTTTTTGGAGTCAGTTAGGCAGATAGAGAGGTCTGTGACTAAGAAACGAGAGGCTAACAGTAAGAAAGGACCTGCCTAATTCTAGGGACAGAGGTCTAGAAGTTTCAAGAAACTAAGATTTCATGCACCATTAGCACCACAGAGGTTCAATGCACAGACACAATGGACTTCAAGCAAGGGTAGATGTTGTAGTTTTCTACCAAGTGGAGCCCATAGTACTGCATCAATGTTAGTAACATGACCATCTAGACCACATTGGGACATAAACTACTTCAAGTGTGGCTAGATAGGACATATGATGAGAGAATGTCCAGTTAGAGACATGGAGGTAACCTAACCACTGAGGCAGACTCAACAAGGCTCTCAGAGGCAACAGTTCAGCAGTGGCACATGAGGACGTGGACAGGCATCCCAAGCATATTCATCTGCACCAAATAACAGAGCACGGAGTTGGCAACAGGCAATAATGAGATTCTATGTTATGAATTAGCCGGAGGCAGTAGTCAATCCATGAGTCATGACAGGTCAGATGGAATTGTTTCATTCTTATATGTCTTCATCCTACTTCATATTTGTTTTGATTGATCTGGGTGCTACACATTCCTTTATCACTCGAGAAGTGATTCATGACTGCAATATGACTGTCAGTCGTAGAGCAGATAATCTATTATTAGAAACTATGTTAGTCAGATCTGTAGTGTTGTGGGAGGTATGTTCTCCCCGTATTCTTTCCTTTTCAGAACACAACATTCAGGTGGATCTTATACCACTTGAGATGCACATGTTTGATGTAATTCTTGGGATGGATACCCTAAAAAAGTATAAGGTTGTCTTGGATTGTGGTTCCAAGCAAGTTATGTTTGCAGACAGTGATGAGACATGAGTCTTTTAGGGGGACAGAAAGATTCTTCCAACCTATCTAGTATCAGCAATGGTAGCTGAGAGATTGATGCAACAAGAATGTGAATCATTCTTGGCACATGTGGTAGACACCAAAGCAGAGAGTCCTAGTCTTTCTGAAGTTCCCGTTGTTAGGGAATTCAAGGATGTGTTTCCTGAAGAACTTCCAGATATTCCTCCACCTCAAGAGATTGATTTCAAGATTAATCTAATTCTGGGTACACAACCCATAGCCCAAACACCTTATAGGATGGCCCCTACTGAGATGGTAGAACTCAAGAAACAGTTACATGAGTTTCTTGAGAAAGGTTTCATTCGACCGAGTACTTCGCCATGGGGTGCTCTAGTTCTTTTTCTTAAAAAGAAGGATGGGTCTATGAGATTATGCATAGACTATAGACAACTTGACAAGGTGACTATAAAGAACAAATATCCTCTACCAAGGATAGATGATCTATTTGACCAGTTGCATGGTGCAACAATGTTCTCTAAGATAGATCTAAGGTCAAGATATCATCAGTTACATATCAAGGAGGATGACATACCTAAGTCAACCTTTAGGACAAGGTATGGTCATTATGATTTTGTAGTTATGTCGTTTGGACTAACTAATGCACCAGCTACATTCATGGAGCTGATGAATTGAATCTTCCGACCATTCCTTAATCAATTCATAGTGGTCTTCATAGATGACATACTGATATACAGTAGAGATGGTCAACAACATCAACAACACCTTCGTCAAGCCTTGACTTTGCTAAGACAGCACAAGCTATATGCTAAGTTTAGCAAGTGTGAATTCTAGTTGTCATAAGTGTCTTTCCTAGGACACGTTATATCTACTTCAGGTATTCGTGTTGATCCTAAGAAAGTGGAGTCTGTTGTAGAGTGGGAACAACCCAAGACACCAACTGAGATTCACAGTTTCTTAGGTCTAGTAGGTTACTACAAAAGGTTTATTAAAGACTCCAGTTCTGTAGTATTACCCCTAACTAGATTGACCAGGAAGGAGGTTCCTTTTGTTTGGAATGATAAGTGTCAATGTTCTTTCTAGTTTTTGAAAGAAAGGTTGAGTAGTGCACCTGTGTTGGTTTTACCTGAGCAGGGAAAGGGATATATTATTTTTGTGGTGCCTCTAAGAATGGTCTAGGATGTGTATTGATACAGAGTGATCATGTAGTTTCTTTTACTTCCCGGCAACTTAAGAAATACGAGGAGAATTATTTGATGCATGATCTAGAATTAGTTGCAGTGGTCCACGCTTTGAAGATTTGGAGGCATTATCTTTATGGAGAAACATGTCAGATTTTCACAGATCATAAAAACTTAAAGTACATCATCTCATAGCACGAGTTGAATATGAGACAACACCGCTAGATGGAATTAATCAAGGACTATGATTGTACAATTGATTATCATCCAGGAAAAGCTAATGTAGTAGCAGATGCACTAAGTAGAAAATCTTCATCTCCACCCATAGATAAAGCAGAGTTGAATTCTTTAATGTGCTTTAAATGGGACATGTTTGTCTCTTTGAGACAAATAAATGTACAGTTAAAAGTATCTTTGTTAGCCGGATTGCTGATGCATATGAAACCTACTCTGAGACAACAAATTAAAGAGGTACAACAGGCTGATACTATGATTCAATAGATCAAGTCAGAGTATGGTAGTGAGAAACGGGATAGTTTCCATGAGTCAGAGGATGAGGTAGTCTGTTACCATGATAGGATGGTAGTACCTGATGCTAATTACTTAAGAAAGATAGTTATGGAGGAAGCTCATTGATCCATGTATGCAATGCATCCAGGGAGTACTAAAATGTATCATAACTTAAAAGATATGTATTAGTGTCCTGGGTTGAAGAAGGATGGAGCTGAGTTTGTTATGCGGTGTCCAGTGTGTCATTAAGTTAAAGTAGAACACTAGAATCCTGTAGGAACATTGCAATCCTTACCTATACCACCGTGGAAATGGGATCACATGATAATGGACTTTGTGGTTGGTCTACCCAGAACAACTAAAAGTCATGATTCCATTTGGGTGATAGTTGATAGGTTGACTAAGTCAACACATTTTGTTCCTATTAAAACAACCTATACTGCTGAAAAACTTGCACAGATCTACATAGATGAGATAGTGCGTCTACACGGAGTTCCAACTACAATTGTGTCTGATAGAGATCTCTAGTTTATAAGTTATTTTTGGGAATGACTACATAAAGCCTTAGGCACACAGTTAAAGTTTAGCATAACTTTTCACTTTCAGACAAATGGACAATCTGAAAGGACTATACAAACTTTGGAGGACTTGCTTAGGGCATGTGTTCTTCAGTTTGTAGTAAGTTGGGACTTACACTTGAGCCTAATAGAGTTTGCCTACAACAATAGTTATCAGACTAGTACTGATATGTCACCATATGAAACATTATATGGTAGACGTTGTAGATCTCTATTATGCTGGTATGAGACAGGAGAATACCAACTTCTGGTCCTGAATTAGTGCAACAGACAATTGAAAAGATTAAAGTAATACAACAATAATTGAAGGTTGCACATGCTAGACAGAAGTCATATGCCGATAAATGCTGTAGACCTTTAGAATTCCAAGTTGGAGATAGAATGTATCTCAAGGTCTTTCCTTGGAAAGGTGTTCTTAGATTTGGGAAGAAGGGTAAGTTAGCTCCAAGATTTATGGGACCTTACCCAATGACAACACAGATTGGAAAAGTAGCCTATAGGTTGGAGTTGCCACCTAAGCTACATAGACTACACTAGTGTTTCATATATCTATGCTGAGAAAGTGTCATCCTGATACAGAGTTGGTGTTGCAACCTGTAGAGGTAGAATTGAATGAAGATATATCCTATGTGGAAGGTCCAATGATGATTCTTGACAGGAGAATCGAAAAGTTGAAAAAGAAAGACATAGTTCTTGTGAAAGTTCTCTGGCAGCACCGTGGCGTTGAAGAAGCCACATGGGAGTTGGAGGAAGAAATGAGGAGGAAGTACCCTTCTCTTTTCTCTTACAATTTTGGGGACGA
Source organism: Alisma plantago-aquatica (assembly GCA_963693085.1). Lineage (NCBI taxonomy): Eukaryota > Viridiplantae > Streptophyta > Magnoliopsida > Alismatales > Alismataceae > Alisma > Alisma plantago-aquatica. Next base: position 686,725,073 of record OY856409.1, read on the forward strand.
AATCCCTGTTAGGGGTTGATAACTGTAACATCCCTGACCTGGGTTATGCCATAAACCTGGAATTTTTGCTTAAGTAAGTTATTAATAATTTTTTTAATCTTTTAGAAAGTAATTAAGACTCAAGGAGAGTTTAATTTTCAAGTTTGAGCTTATTTGCAAATTGTTTGTGCATTATATGATAGTTTAGGTGTAATTTACAATTTACCCAAAATGAGGGGTTATATTGTAATATGTCACATTTTGAACATTCTTCAAGTGATTTAGCATCATAATAGAGAGAATGATGCTAAGGGGTGGCTTGTGGAAAGCCTAAGTTCTAAGTTGGAGCTTGTTTGAACAATGTGTGTGCCTTGTGTACCAATTTTGGTGTAATTTGAAATTTACCCAAAATGTAGGGTTGATATGCAAATTAACACCTATAGAGTATCCCTACTCTCTCTTAGTCATCTAGAGGAGATAGAAAGAAAGAGGCACCATGTTTGAATCATATTTGAGTGATGGTATTCTTGGTGATGAAAAGACTAAGAAGAGTTGTATAGTTGAAACCCCAAAATGAGTTGTTTTGAGTTGTAGAGCTTATATGGGAGTGCCTATCGACCAAGGATCCATAGATGAGGTCCTATATCATTTTTTCAACTCTTGTAAAAGGACATTATGGGTTAAGAACCTCAAGGAGGTGATGGTTAACGGTTTACAACTTTCCTTGGAAAAGTTGTATGGGTTTGTGAATAAAGTGATGTTGAGTTGAAATATCCTGCTTAATAAGATAACTAATGGCCGAAATCTTATCCCTAGATTATCCTCAAGAGTTTTTCATGTCAACATAAATATGTGTGCATGCATGGACATGTGTCAACCATGCATGGACATGTGTCACCTAGTAGTATAAGATGATGGCACCTCTTATACACTCTCTCATGAACCTCAATTATATATACCACTCCTTTCACCTACTAGTGAAAATTTTCGAATCCTACAACCCTCTTTCTCTTAGATATCATTCATAGTAGTTGAGGAGCAAGGAGGATCTCGAGCCTCAAGCTTAAGGTGAAGCCATGGTCATATTCAACCTTGGTTGAAGCATGAATCTCGGGTTGTGATTCTTCCTTTCGTTTCTTCTTCACCAAGTTCTTATCTATGGATTCTTTACATATAAAGGAGTTGTGAACACGTCTTGGATCTTTGATAAGTTCATCTTCAACCTTGGGAACGTGAAGATTTGGAGCTTGGATCTTTGAAGTTGTTCTTGAGGCATGTTATATAACTTGAACCTAATCATGTTATTATTCACCTTTAATCTTGCTATACTTGATGATCTACTTTCAATTTCGAGTTTTCTTGAATAATTGATGAATCAATGAGTTCTAATAGTTGCATAGGACTATTTTCCATGAACTAGAATAGTAAGGAATGAAAGTCTAGAGCTTGATGATGATGACATCATCATGGCACAAACTGATGTCGGGTTGAAGCACCTCTAACCCGATATGGTGATGAAACCCAATATGGTGATATGGAACCCGATACACCTTGGAACCCCACACCTTTATCATTTTGTGCTTTTGGGTTGGTTGAAAAAGGACTAACCAGTTTTCTAGTCTATCACTCAACACATGGTAGGTTGATACTTTGAAGGTTTGAAGAGGTATGAGCATAAGGGTCTAACCCGATATGTAAAACCCTAAACTTGAGTAACCTTATATAAGTGACACACACATACACCTCTTAGATGATATGGTGTGACACACACACATACAACTCTTGCCCGATATGGTGTAAGCACACACCTCTTACCTGGTATGGTGTAAGCACACACCTCTTTCCCGATATGGTGGAAGCACCCACCTCTTTCCCGATATGGTGTAAGCACACACCTCTTACCCGATATGGTGGAAGCACACACCTCTTGCCTGATATGTTAAGTGAGGCACTATTTCTCCTGTTGACCCATCAAGTTTTATCTTTGGCATATCATCTTCATATATATCCCCTTCTTTAGGCTCATGAACTGGAGGTTTTTTTTGGAGGTTGTTTTTTGTGAAGATAGTGTTGAGGATGGCTTAAATAATTACATGAGCTTTGCCCCCTATTCTCACTTCAAGCTTGAAGTCTCTACCACCCTTTTTGTGCTCACCATCACTGATGGGATGTTTCTCCAGTGACGTCATGAACTCTGCCGTTAGTTGAGTGAGGGAAGGAGCTTCTGACATACACATGGTATGCAAGTTGGCACATTCCAAGAATTCTATCACTCTGTCATATATTCCCATCTTCTTGAAGTCATCGACATCTAGATACCGCGTCGGCCTGAAGCTTTTGGTCTTCATCATCCAGTCGAAGTGTGACTGGTGCACTTGATCTCTCAGTACAAATGCTTACGTCTTCTTGTGAAGGGCCTCTTGTTTGTTCACTTTGACTACTTCAGGGACAACTTCTTTTTCTTGACCTTTTAGTTTCTTCACGGCTGCCAATTTACTCTTTTTGCAGTCCTTTGTATCCTTGGTTTCGAATTTGCATTTTTCCAACTTATTTAGTTCTATTTCATATGGCCGGTACTCGAAGGTGTCTGTCTGTGACGTCTCCTGAGATTCTTCAGATTCCTATGGCGTCTCATGGGCCAAGATGTACTCATATTTCTTCTTCATTAGTTGTAATTGAAGATTCTTCGTTGGTGAGAGGTTGGGGTGATCCTTTAATGCTTTGATTATCTTCTCTAGGTTTTCTTTCACACCCCTTAGTGAAGTCGCCTTCTTAATCAGTGTGTCATTAGTTGAGTTTGACATTCTAAAAATTTTCACATTCAAATTGTTGTTAGCAAGATTGTACTTTATATTATTATTATTATTATTTATTATTATCATTATTATTATTTATTTATTTATTTATTATAATTGTATTTGTGCTTGATACTTTCCTTCGAAAGAGCATAATTACCCGAGCTACCATGATCGCGACAGAAAGGGAAAATAGTACCACGGTCGAGAAAGGAGTGCGATCACGGCAGGTGATCATCAAGGAAAAAGATGGGGGCCGCGACCACGGTCATTCCCACAACCGGTACTGCGACCACGGCCGTGAAGGTCACCATGACCGCAACCATGATCACGACGATAGTGGTAGGTATTCATCCAAAACTCGAACATAACAACAACGCTAGCTCAGAAGCATAAGAGAAGGGAATCAATGAAAGCTTTAGGAAAAGAACAAAAGTGTCCACGACGATGGTTGCGGTCGCTGCGCGATAGGGAGATCAGTTTTTAGGATTTTGGGAAGAAGAAAGGTGAGAAGCACCGATAGGCAAGGAATAGGGAGAGTAGTAATCAATGAGAGCTTTCAACGATACCTCGACATAGCTAGGAGGACAAAATAGAAGGCTAGAAAATCAGTAGTAGAGGTAGTGCAACCACGACGAGGTTACGATAGTGGTGCTCTAGTTCACGACGAACGTCCCTTGATGATAGATATTTGTCCCGGTTTCTTGCATCTCCTTTGTTCTTCGGTTAGGGATCCTCAAACATTCCAGAATCAGAAAGCAAAAAGAGAAGGAAAACTCTGGCGTCGAGAGTGCCTTCCTTTTATACTTGGAGGAAGTCGCATCCAGGTAGGGAGACATGACCATGGCCAAGTAGGATGCTGCGATCGCGATCAAGCCACACCCGCAATCTTACCGCGACCACGGCCTTAAGACATGTAAATCAGTTGCCACGACCACGGCATTGCCACTACCATGATGCACCCATAAACATGTTGATAGAGACAAAGATTTATAAGCTAGAACATCTCCACTCTCTCATTAAAAGCCTATGTGAAAAGATAGCAATCTACATACTACTCTTACACTTACTTTAGATGCGGAAAACCAAAATACCTATATAGAGAGAGAGAGAGAGCAGGGGTAGATAGGTACATAACTCTTAGATTAAAAACATGAGATAAATAAAAACTTGAAATATAAAAGAAAGCAAGAAAATCTTAGGTTGCCTCCCAAGAAGTGCTAGTTTAAAGTCTTCTAGCTTGACTCTCTTACTTTGATTTCATCCTCCTTTAGCTAGTGTTGGTACTTGCTCATACATTTCATTTGTTATAAGATTGGGTTCTCTCAAACTTAGCTCAGACCTTCTTACAAAAGCCTCATCTTCATAATATCTTTTTACCCTCTATCCATTCACCTTGAAAGGGCCAATCTTATCTCTAGTTATTTACATCATTCCTGAAGGGTATATTCTCACCACAGAGCAGGGGCTGAACCATCTTGTTCTTAGCTTTCCAGAAACAACCTGATACTGGAATTGAATAAAAGAACTTTGTCACCTTCATGCACATCCTTTCTCTTCAGGTGGGCATCATGACATACCTTACTTCTTTGCTTATAGATATTTACATTCTCATAAACATGCAGTCTCAACTTTTCAAGTTCCTAAACTTGGTGAAAACTTTTCTTTCCCTCCTTGTCAAGATCCATGTTTAGAGATTTGATAGCCCAGAGAGCTTTGTGCTCTAATTCGATAAGCAAATGACATGACTTCCCATATATCAATCTGCAAGGTGCCGTACCTATAGACACCTTATAAGTTGTGCGGTAAGCCCATAGCGCATTGTTGAGTTTCATAGACCAATCCTTCCTTGTATGACTTACAATCTTCTCTAGGATCTACTTGATCTGCATGTTAGACACTTCGACTTGTCCTAATGTTTGAGGATGGTAGGGTGTCACAATTTTGTGTTTTACTCCATACTTTCTCAATAGAGCTTCGAATTGCTTTTCTCCGAAGTGAAACCCCCGTCGCTTATAACAGTGTGTGGGACCCCTAACCTTGGGAAGATAGGTTTCTCAAATAGCTTGATTAGTACCTTAGAATCACAGGTCTGGGTACCAACCCATTTCGAGATGTAGTCTACAATGACAAGTATATATTGGTTCCCTTTTGATGATGGGAAAGGTCCCATATAATCAATCCCCCATACATCAAAAATTTCAACTTCCACCCAATTGGCCATCAACATCTCATTCCTTCGGCTGATGTTTCCCGTGAGTTGACACTCTTTGCAGGTATTGATAAATGATGTAGCATCTTTAAAAAGGATCGACCAATAAAATCCCTGACTGTAGGGATTTCACAGATATTCTCTCCCCCCTGTGGTGACCCCCATTAGGTGAGGAATTGAATTATTTTGAGGATTACAAACACTTCTTCTTCTGGGATACAACAATGATATAAATTATCAGAGCATCTTTTGAATAGATGGGGATCATCCCAATTGTAATTTTTTAGATCAGAGAACAATTTCTTCTTCTAATTATAAGTGATCTCAGGTGGAAGTTGCCTGCAGGCTAGATAATTGCAAATGTCAGAAAACCTGGGTAGGCTTTGTTCAATCGACTGAGCCATCAAGAGGGCTTCATCAACATAGTTATCATTTACAAGAAATTTATTTTCTTCATCAAAAACTATCCTTGATAGGTGGTTTGCAGCCACATTCCTCTTTCCTTTTTTATTGATGATCTCATGGTCAAATTCTTGCAGTAATAAGGCCCATTATAGTAGTCTCGACTTTGTATCCTTCTTCTGCATGAGATATTTTATAGCTCTATGATCAGTGTATATTTTTACTTTCGATCCCACTAAGTATGATCTAAACTTATCAAAGGCAAACATGATAGCTAGCATTTCTTTTTCTATGTTGGTATAGTTTACTTGGGCTTTGTCCAACGTTCGACTTGCGTAGCAAATCACGTTGTGCCTTTTGTCCTTCTTTTGTCCTAGGATAACTCCGATAGCAAAATTACTGGTGTCACACATAATTTCAAATGATAACTCCCAATCTAGCGCTTATAAAATTGGCATTGTTGTTAATGACTTTTTAAGGGTCTTGAAGGCGTTCAAACATTCGCCAGTGAATTCGAATTCAACATCTTTAATCAGAAGATTCAAAAGGGGTTTAGCAATCTTTGAGAAGTCTTTTATGAATCGTCTATAATATCCCGCATGCCCTAAGAAACTCCTTACTCCTGTAACAAATTTAGGTGGAGGAAGATTGGATATAGCCTCAATCTTACTTAGGTCAACCTCTATCCCTTTCTTGGAAACTTTATGTCCTAAGAGGATACCGTTATGGACCATAAAATGTCATTTTTCCCAATTCAGGACTAGGTGCTTTTCTTCACATCATTGCAAGACTAGGGATAGGATTCTTAGACATGCCTCAAAATCTATCCCATAGATAGAGAAGTCATCCATGAAGACCTCCACTGTGTCTTCTAGAAAGTCTCAAAACATAGATATCATATAGCGTTGGAAGGTTGTGGGTGCATTGCACAACCCGAATGACATTTTTCAGAAAGTGTATGTGCCATAGATGCAGGTGAATGTTGTCTTTTCTTGATCTTCGGGATGAATCGGTACTTGATAGAATCCTGAATACTCATCTAAGAAACAAAAGTAATCATGATGAGATAATCTTTCTAGCACTTGATCTATAAATGGCGTAGGGAAATGATCTTTTCTTGTAGCAACATTCAGTTTGCGATAGTCAATGCACATACACCAATCTATTACTATCCGTGTTGCTACTTCATCGTCGTCCTCACCTCTTATCACTATCATTCCACCTTTCTTGGGCACCACATGAATATGAATTACCCAATTACTGTCACTTATGGGGTAAATGATCCCAACATCCTGCATCTTAATAACCTCATTCTTCACGACTTCCTTTAGCATTTGATTCAACTTCCTTTGTGGTTGGGCTAAAGGTTTAGCAGTTTCTTCAAGATTTATTTTGTGCATACATAAGGCAGGGTTGAGGCCTCTGATGTCCTCAACCGAATACCCTATAGCCTTTCTATGCAATCTGAGTTCCTATAGCAAACTTTCTAGCTGATCATATATTAAGTTGGCATTAACGATCATAGGATTTCTCTTCTCCTTGTTGAGGAATTCATATTTCAACCCTTTAGGAAGTGGTTTCAATTCTAGCCTTGGTCTTTGTACTCTCTTTTCTTCAAGTGTCTGTTCAAGTGATGCATACTTTGCGGTCTCGAAAGTTTCTTCATCCTCACTGAGCTCTTCTCTAGGTTGATTTGGGTAATCCATAATCTCTACAACTTTTGGGTCTTCCACGCTAGGGTCAGGACTATTCAAAGCTCACATAAGTGGATCGACAATCACCTTATCCTCTTGCACCTCTTCACAATATTGATTGTAGATGTCCATGAAGTAAGCTGACTCAAAGAGAGATGGTCCTCTCATAGTGTCTTGTACTCAAAAGTTGATGTGATCATTACCAACAATGAAAAGTAATGATTCCTTCTACTACATCTATTAAATCCCTTCCATTTGCGAGGAAAGGTCTTCCGAATATCATTGGACACTTAGAGTCTGCGACTATATCGATCACTACTATATCACATGGTATGAAGAATCACCCAACCCATATCGGGACATCCTCTACTATTCCCACAGGCCTCGTAAAGGTATGGTCAGGTAATTTGATTCTCATGCCTATCTTCACCATATCCATTAGCCCAAGCCTTTGCACTAGAGTCAAGGACATAAGAGTAATGCTTGCTCCTAAATCGACTAATCCCTTCCTCTCCACATTGTCTCCAACACAGAAGGGGATGTTGAATGCCTCTAGATCTTTCTTTTTGATAGGTAGCTCAGCTTGAATAAAGACACTCAACATGGTCTCCTCTCTTTCTCTTTATGATTAAATCTTTAAATAATTTTGCATATGTTGGCATCTCTTCAATTGCATCGAGAAATGGGATGTCTAGGTGTAATTTCTCTATTGCTTCCATAAATTTCTCATATCTCTTCTTTAGATGTGCCTTGATCAGTTTGTAGGGAAAGGGGACTCTTGGGGCATATGGATTTCTCTACGTGAAAACTTCTCCCATAGGATCTGGGTTCTTCACCTCTTCATCCTTCTTCTTTTTGTGATTTTCTTCTTCTCAACTATTCTCAGTTGATCCTTGTCCTTTCGATTCTTATGGCATAATTACCTTGTCAAATTATTTCTCACTACAACTTCTTTCTTCCTTGGTGTTGTTGGTACCAGGATCTTACAACATCTTCCCTGATCGGAGAGTGGCCATCTTTGTAGTCTCCGTATTTGACATAATATTTCCCAAAGGGTTTTTCATAAGTTCTGCTAATTGACAAGTTGTTGATCAATTTGTTGTTGATGGGTTTCCAAGTCTGCCATCTGAGTTTGCATTGTGGTTAACACTTTTGAATTGGTGATGGAACTTTGGGTAAGCTGGTCATTTACCAAATCTTGCCTCTTTGTAAAGTCAAATGATTGAGTGATCATGTATGTTTGGTTGCTATATTGGTCTGGCTCGATCCTTGGCTCTGTCCTTGACCTTGTCGACTCTTATTTTGATTTTGACTCTGATAGGTATTTTTATTTTTCTAATAACTAGTAGTTCTAGTATATTGAGTCGGTCCTCCTTTTTTCTCGAATCCTGGAGGTGGTTTAGACGAATTACTTAGTTGATGAGCGTTTTTGTCAGCTTCTTTGTTGCCGTAATTAAATCCAATATGTTTCGTCCATTTGAAATTGGCATAAGAGACATTTTCGGTCTCTTCTTTTCTTTCACTTTCTTCACTCTCTTCCGGTCGTGTATAGATACAATTGTTGACTCCATGCCCTCCTTCTCCACACGTATCACATTTCATGAATTTCTCTACATGTTTCTTGCCCTTGCCCCCAGTGTCTTTTAATTGTTTGACATATGTAGCGATTTTTTTAATCTGAGCTGTAATGGTTTCCATAGCCTTGTCTTTGATTGACGGTCCTTTAGAGCCTGCCTTCTTGACTGAACCTCTATCACTTCTATCATATTACATAATGCAACCATGTTATTGATGATTTTCATAGTTCTAATTGGTTTCTTACCAAGAAAGTCACTTCTGATGGATGCATTCAGTGAAGTTCATTCTGTGAGAGTTAGCGCGTTGTAAAATGTGGTCACCAGGAATCCTTGGTGGTAGTTATGGTGGGGGCAATCTCTCTGGTATTCTTGAAAATGTTCCCATGCCTCATGGAAAATTTCCCTTGGTTTTTTGCACGAAAGAAGTGATCTTTTGCATATTATCAATAGTTATTTTGGTGGGGTAAAATTTAGTGACAAAAGCATCTGAAAGGGGTATCCATCCATCTGTAGACTGATGGGGTAAGTTAAGGTACCATGATAGAGATTTATCTTCAAGAGAGAAATTAAATCCCTTATAATATATGACTTCTTGGGGCACTCCCCTCATCTTGATGGTATCACATATATTTTGGAAGGCGTCGAGAATATGGTATGGGTTATCATTCCTTGAATTACCTTGAAAAGGTTTATTTTGGATCATGGAGATTACGACAAGTTTCAACTCAAAATTAGCCTCTTTGAAGTGTGGGATGACAATTGGGCATCTAGACTCGTCATCCCTAGTTGCGGCCATCTCTCTAAGTGTCTTCTCCTCCTCCTCCTCATCGTCATTCTCACTGTCCTGGTTATCACATTCACGTTCATGGTGATTCCTATGGTTTCTTCTATGGCAGTGGTGACAATGGTGATGCTAATCCTCCTTGCGTTGCTCCTCTTTGTAGTGGCGACCATCTGAGTGACGATCTTCTCTTTCTTCTTTGTCTCATCTATCGATCGACTGTGTTGAACCCTTTCATTTTGATCATCCCCAGTAAGACTTCCGTGTACACAAGGTCGCATGATGGCTTGAAGTAAAGTGAATGATTGAATAGACCTACTTCCCTTAAAGTTCCCTGAATAGACCACATAGTCGAGTTAGAGAATTGGATGTGTTAAAACGAACTATTCTATGTAATTGTAGGATAGCAGATTTAAAGTTTTGTGCAGTCAAGCTTATGGCTAAGCTTGAGACATGGGATTATAGTGAGTTGACTTGTGTTCTTAACAGTACCATTTTTCCCTATCCCCGACAACGACGCCAAAAAGTTTATCGGCCTAAATCACACATCCAAAATGGAGCAGATCTAGAGTAGTCAGACTCTTAAGTTTATAACCTGACACTCAAGCCCCCACAACTATTATATGGGCCCAATGTAGTAGCTCAGGGTCAAACCATAGGGACATGGTTGGTAAGTGTTAAGTACGTGAAGCCTCCCACTCCTACACTCCAAATGAAAAGGTAGATTAAGGTGGTGTTCCCTAAGGAACGATGATACTCTATACAAAACAAAGACATGCAAAAGAAAGAAAATAAAGCAAGAGAATAACGTCAAACAAGAGGTAAGAAACAAGAATATGGAAGGAAACTTGGATCAGGTTTCACCTACTATGATCTCTCACCAACATGCAAAACTCACACCCCTCTGTGTAATTTTGTCCAGATTACAAGCAATCATAAAAAATGTCTATTCCCTCCTCTCTCGATATTAGGGTAGATCTAGATTTTTAGGTTGTATCTCTCTCGAGATGACGACCCAACGAACCCAAAGCAAACCATATGACTGTTAGCTTTAGTATTCCAACACTTTCATGCATTCATACTACTCCATAACACTAGATAAGGTTGGTACTATCCTTTTGAGATACCAATAACATACATCACAAGATGGTAGCTAAGAATACAAGTGAAGCATTAAGAACAAGAGTATGTAGATAACCTTGATAAGAGCATATACACACACACACACACACACACACACAAAGGGGAGTAAGAATACACATATTGGGAGAGCCTTAGTGGCTACTCCTAACCCAAGTTGAATATTTATCCGCACATGTTAATGGGAAACATAACAGTGTCACAGAAGAATAGAAACATCAATAACTACAAAGAGGGAGGGTACATCATGATGAAGACGGTAGATCTAGAGAAGGAAGAAGGTGATACACCAACTGTACTTCTTCAGATCTAGATCTGGAGTGGATGCATTTATGATAAATTCTTCTTTTGAAGGAGAGGATGACTAATATTCTCTCCCTTTCAACTTCCATCTTCGGAGATCCAAGACTGATGGGGAGGAATGTGGATGACTCAGGAGTTTTACAGAACTTCGTGGTCCTCGAAGGTCTGATGATTTGATGGGTGGAGACGGGGGGGGGGGGTATATTTATAGACGTTGTCCACCAACTTAACATTTGGGCCGCGGTCATGACATATGGACTAGTTGCGACCTCCATCGCGGTCACGACACATTAAAGGTTTGCCTCAGTCGTGGGGGCGGTCTCGATCGCAGCTTGCCCCGCGGGTGCGGTGATCCCGTTCTTAAGGTCGGGGTAGCTACCGCGGTCGTAGGCCTTACTTCAATTAGAGGGAGGAGTCTCGGCTACAGTGTGGGGCTGTTGAGCAGAGGCAACGACCACAGCCGGGACATTAGTGGGTTGTATAGTTGCAACCGTGACATTGACTGCGTTCGTGGTGTAGCATGAACCTGCATGAGTAAGAGACTTATGAATTTGAGATTTTGACACTATGATACTCAAATAAGCAGAGCAATCAATAAAAGTAAAGCTAGGATAGGGATAAAACATATGCAAAAAGTTCAAGAAATGAGGTGTTATTAAGGCATAACATAAGATTTATAGGAGTATTGAACATAGATATCTAAGGATACTATTGCCTATAGGAATGCTATTTTAGACAACCAGTATTATCTTAGGCCATGCAAGAATCATGCAGATCTGGGAGTCCTAATAAACCAAGCTAGTAGCACAGAGGAAACTCTTGCCAACCCCTAAACCTTAATCCTTTATAGACACACATGCTTTCAACTGATGCCCGAATAGCCACCTAACAAGCTTTGATACCATGTTGTAAGGAGGCAAGATCACCCCTTACTCAAAATTTAAGGAAAATACACGACATCCATCTATTATTAAAAAAACTTAGATTATGAAGGATGTGCACATAATATTTCCATTTAAATAAGCATGAAATAGATACACAAATGTCAATAGTAGCAGTGTAAAGAAAAGACTAAGTTATTATATTGCTATTGAACTCAGTTCACTACATGAGTTTCATGAAATATAAACTAGAAAGGAAACTAAAAGGATCTATCAACAAAAACCTAGACATTTCAACAAAAGTCTCCTGAGTCTACTCCTGAACATATCCTCCTTGCCCTTGTTCCACTCCTTGATCTAGACATAGGTGGTTGGGATTATCCAACGAGATAAAGAAACAACGTATGTGTCAAAATAAAGAACAAGAACAAGGTAACATCAACAAAGATGAGAGGAGAATTGACACATTCCCAGTCACCTACAATATATATATAAAAGTATGACTATATTAACTAAGTAGGGCGGAGGCACCTACCAAACCTCAACCAATAGGTGAAGGGATAATTGACACATTCCCAGCCACCTACAATATATATATATATAGAAATGGGGAGAATTTACATTATCATGGGCAAATTATCACATGTCCAAACTATGGTGGTTGTATAGAGGTACACTACATTATCTAACAAGTCAACGCCATGCTAAAATAAATCTTATGGAAATATGAAATTATAGAAATATTACAGGTGGGGTTCAAAACCCAAGAAAATAATGTAGATTCTGCCAAAATGGTTAATAATAAAAATAAAGGCTTTAGTCCATGCCTCATTGGGAAATTAGGGTTGGATAACAATTATTCCCAATTAAAAGGGGTAAGAATGCACATACCTCAATTCAGAGTCCTAGTTAATTACTTTTCACCAACTTAGTTGATTCTAAGATTTTTCTTGCCTATTTCAAGTTATTCACATAAATTAGGGTTTTGTAATGCATAATGCATAATGAAACCCTAATTTTAGACTTGTTTGGAAAATCTCAGATTTTGGTTGCAAAACCTAGAGCGAATGATTCATTATATTTTTCTGATCAAGAAAACACATTTATTTGTCAAATTTTAAAGTTTATATGGTAAAGTTACAATTTTTAGGGATTTGTGTATGACTTATTAGATTCTCAAAGTTAAACATCGAAAACATGGAAATCAGAATCTCAAAGTATTTTTAATAGAAAGATCACATTTTTCCAATTTCAAAACATTTTTTTTACTTAATTTTTAGACAAGTAGAGTAAAAGATATGATTTTTGCAATATCAACCAATCAGAAAACCCCAAAATTCCACATAAGCAAGTAATCTCGTGAGAGAGAAGAAAAGAGGGATTAGGTCCATGTGAATTGGCCCAATCATAGATAACCAAGTCATGGGTCAAAGGCCACATCATCCTCGTCTAAAAATAAACAAAACCTGGGCGAAAAGAACCATGTGCCCTCGTGCGAGAATCAAAGGAAAGCAGAGAGAAGGAGGGGAAAATCAAGGAATCTATGAGTGGGATTCATCCCATTCATTGATCGTTCCATGACCGATGATCTGCAAGCAGAAGCTTGCCAGGGAAAAAGAGGCAAAATCATGATCAATGATAATTTGAGAAAATGAGATGATATAAAGAAAGATGGAGATCAACTGAACCCGCTATTGCGTGAAATCGAACCAAGGTGTCACAAGGTGATATCCCTAACCGCTGTAAGGTCAGGACAAAAAACTCAGTTGTGGTAGTTGTGAAAGGAGACTTTGAGAAAATTGGCATGAGAGATCAATTGCATAGTTGCTAACGGAGATAGATGCATCACTATTTGTAGGTGTGGTGTAGTTCTAGGGTTTATTCGATGTGGCCGTGAGAGAGTTATGCTCCAAGCTTTGGATGTTTCTTGAAAACACAATGATAGTTCTAGAATTAGGTATGGATATTTGTAGAATCAAGCAAGGAAAGTGTAGGATGAAAATCTCAAGAAAAGATTAACTATAGAGAGAGAAATTCGAAATAAAAAATCATGTATAGGCGACACTTATTTCCTTTGTGGGCTCAAGCTTGATGATGATCAAGAGTCATTGGATTGTGAATCCAATGGTCCAGATCGAGTGCGCATGATCAAGAAAGCATGGCATTTAATGCAGTTTCCAAATCATATTTGGACTAAAGTGATATATATATATATATATATATATAACTTTTTCTCTCTCCTCAATTGAGGGTGAAATCCAACTCCTAATTTAATGAAATTTTACACCTAGCCTATTTTGGACGTGTAGAAAATGAATATGGCCTTATTTTTAAATTTTGAGAATTTTAAGTATTTTATTTAATTCTTTTGAAGCTATTTATATTTTCTCTTTCTTATAATATTAGAGACTTGTAGAATTACCCAATTTTGGTGAAACTTCACCCTCAAGCAAACTAAACCATAAGCAACACGAATTGGCAATCAATTTTATCCTTTGGGTTATTTTACTCATTATTTAATATTTTGAACTTTATATACACTTTCTCTCTCCTAAACATATTAGAACATTAGACTGTCCAATTTAGTTGGAAATTTACCCATAGACTTGTTTTGGCATGTAGATTTCGAATACAAGATTAGTTTTTTTGGGGGTCATTAAATGTTTTATTTCATATTTTGGAGGAAAATCGCCTTTTATTTTCTAAATAAAATATATATGGTTATTATTATCCCAAATTTGTGAAACTTGGCCTCCAAGACAAAACAAACCCAACGAAAACAAATCTAAAGTTATTTTTAACCAATTCGTCTTACTTTTATGATTTTTTTCCTATTATCCATTTTTACCACAATTTCCTATATCACCTTATCTTTGCTTAAAGAGTTATTATTTATCTTTTTATCTCTTCCTTGTTCCAAAAAGGCTATAGAAAATTCTAGAACAAATTTTTTTATCTCACTTTAAAGGAAAATTTGCATTTTAGACCCTAATTGAAACATTCACTGAGGTATTTGTGCATAAACCCATATATTGGCATAAATAGTGATCAAATTCACTCCAAACCACTAATATTCCCATTAATCAACATCAAGGCCAAAAAGGTCACAAAGGAAAGGAAAAACTTAGCACAATGGATAGATTAAGATTATACACATATTTCAATTCGTTACAAGTAGGATCTATATCATAGAAAAAGATGCACAAGTTAAAGGCAAGCTATGAGAAGATGTAGAGATATATCCAAACAAAAAGATATATAGTTTCAGAATCTAGAAAGGATATAACTCACTAGAAAATATGCATCATTACCAAAAGATGATTACCAATAAGAATCTCAGGTTGCATCAAAAGATATACTACTATATAGAATTAGAAAGTTAGCACACAATGAAAGCAATTTAAGACACAACCAAGAGATCCAAAAAGATCATCATCAAAACCTACATAACAACTCAAGATTGGTAATTGCAAGATATAGGGATACCACTTAGTGAGATGCCAAAATTATAGAAATTAGAAAGATAGAGTTGTATGCAAGATAGAAAATTTAAAGTATGACAATATGCATATATAAAGGTACCAAAGGGATGCCATAGAAAAAGGCTAATGTTTGAGAAGGTCTAGCTGAGAGGGAAATTCTCATCTCAAAAGCCAACTGTATATTCTGTGCACTGTGTTGTCGGTTGAGTTCTGTGTTTTGGAAATTTGACTGACAACAACTGTTGGAAACACCCATTGGTGCGTGTCGGTCGAGTTTATTATAGGATAAACTTGATCGATATAGTTGTCATCAAGAAGAACATATATTTCATAAAAACATATTTAGAGGCATGCTTAAAATATAGACCATATCCAAACATATGTGGGCAAGTTAATAATGCATTATGAAAGCATTAGAAACGGTTTTGAAGTAAGAGAGTGATGAGAATTACAATACACCACTTTTGACTAAAAAATCATATGTATAGTGAAAATTAACTTGGTAAAAGCATACAATGAATGGATATGATCAAGAAAAATATTACCTTTGTGCTTACCATTTCTCTTCCACTCATTGCCACCCCCTACACATCTCATCTTTATTCTTTCATGTGGATTGAGAAGTCAATTAGCAAATCAATAGCTCAAGTCAATTTTAGCATGTGACATGCGAGAAGAAATATGAAATGGTCCCCAATCATGTTTTTGGGTCTAGAGGGGTTATCTTAGCAGCCCAAGTCCTATTTCTCTTGGGTGCTTTCCTAAAGGTACAATAAGTAGAATAATTATCAATCTCATTTCAATAATTACATGATCTTCTAGCCTTGGAACTAAAGGATTTTTCATTGAAAATTGAAGGTCCATTGTCTTTATTGTTCCTTTGGCTACTATCAACTCCAGTATCACCTCTACCCATTTGTTCGATAGTATGATTTAGGATTTGATTAAAATTCATTTTGTCATCTAAGAATCATTGCATAGAAGATCTCAACTATGATTATCATGCATAAGATAAGTAATAGCATACTACAATTGATTGATATTATCTCTAGCATGCAAAAGGTCAATTTCTAAGCAAAGAGCTTTGGTCATATAAGAATATTTCTCAATATGGAGAGTAGAAACACTATTCTCTCTACTAGTAGAACTATAACAAGATTCAAGAACACTAATTTTAGCAAGCAAGGAGGCATTCTCATTTTAAAGTAAATCAATCTTAGTAAGATAAGCACTAATTTCTGATTGTAATCCTTGAAAAACAAAACCTTTGTCTTGATTTTCAGTTTCAAGAACATTAATATTAAGTATGAGAAAATTTACAATATTATTATCATCTATATTAGAACTAGACATAAGAGGTTGAGCTTCTAGAAATCTAATCTTATCAAGCAAACTAGCATTTTCAAGTTTAAGAGAGTATACTTGACTAAGATAAGCCTTGTTATCATCTAGAAAGCAAATATTAGCATGTTCAAGATCATCTACATCTACATACAAATTATCAACAATTATATCAAGCTTTTTCTTTTTCTTTTTAGAAGACTTAAGAGAGGCACGAGTAGCATGAATAATATCAATTAAAGATTCTTTATCTAAAGGCTTTAGATTTACCTCATTTGAGTCTTCACTTGTTGATGCCATAAGAGCAAAATGACATTCTTCTTCATCCCTAGAGCTTGAGCTAGATCCTCCACTTGATTCTTCACTCGAGCTTGAGTTGCAGGAGTCACTTGAGCTTGAGTTGGAGGAATCACTTGAGCTTTTGTGCCATTTCTCCTTCTTCTTGTACTTCTCTTCTCTTCTGATGATGGGTCTTTTTGCCTTGTGGGCAATCTTCCTTGAAGTGAACCTTCTTTCCACACTTGAAGCACTAGATAGAGGAAGAAGATTTGCCTTTGTAGAGTCTACCCTTGGAGTACATGGCCTATTCTTCAACTTGAGAGGATGGAGATGCTTGACCAACAATAGCTTCAATTTGTGCATTGATTTCAGCCTTCTTCATTCTCTTGAGCTCTTTCTCTTCTTCTGTTCCTTCTTCATCTTGCTTGTCAAGTTTGACTTCATGGGCTTGCAGATTTCCTATGAGCTCTTCAATGGAGATATCACCAAGATACTTTACTTATTCAATGGAAGTCACCTTGGGTTCCCACCTCTTGGGAAGAGTTCTAAGGGTCTTTGAGTTGATCTCTCCTCTAGACATAGGATGACCTAGGATGAAAAGACCATTTACAATGGTGTTGAGCCTAGAGTACATCTCAGATATCCTCTCCTTCTTTCCCATCTTGAAGTTCTCAAGAATCACTTTGAGATGTAGAATTTGCCTTTTTTTCACTTGATTTTTCCCTTCATAAGTGATGCATAGCTTTCTCCATACCTCATAGGTTGTTTCACATGAAATAATCTAGTTGAGCTCTATGGGGGACATGCAGGGATAGAGAATGTTGATGGATCTTGCATTCAAGGTTGCTTTCTTCAAGGTAGCCTCATCCCATTATTCTATCTTTGTCTCTAGTAGCTTGTATGGACGATCCACCATTTGCCATATCTCAAGACTTGATCCTTGGATGTAGAACTGTAGACTTCTTTTCCAATAGAGGAAATTGCTCCCATCAAATATTGGAATGTTGATTAGATAGCTCCCACCTTGATAGTTTCCCATCTTCTCCTACTTGTAGAAGTATGCTTGGAGAAGACTTGCTCTGCTACCACTTGTTGGATCTAGGATGGGATATGATCTAGAGGGGGTGAATAGAGCTAAAATACACTTAAACAAAATTCATTAGACCTTTAAGATATATCAGAAGACAAGATTTCTAATTAGGAATTTATAGTGCAACTAAACATACATATAAAGGATGCGAGAGATTGAAACAAGCACAAGAACACAAGCTATGTAGAGTGGTTCTAATATCTAAACTAGGAGATTGTCAGTCCACTGCCTAGATAGGTCAACCTCTAGGACTTGTTAACCATGTCTACTCCTTATATTCACTTATAAGAGTTACAACATATGACATTCCTTTTCTTGATCAAGAATAAACTTTCTCTTTGAGGGGAAGGGAGCCAACAAACTACCAAAGGACTTACCTATCCAACCAAGAGTCTTCTACCTCACCAAGGACTTAACCACTTTATAAGGAGTCTTCTCCATTTACCAAGGACTTACCCACACTGCACAAGTCTTCATCCTTTGAGAAATTACTCACTCTTCTTGGATCTTCCGCCTTTGACTTCACCTTTTCCAAGGAGAAGCTTTCACTAAGGGACGCCTTCCCTTCTCCTTCTTCACATCTCTTAGCCAAGAGAGAGAATCTTTATCTTCATCTTCATCTTCATCTTCATGGTAGAAATGAGAGATTGGGAGGTGGTGGAAGTGAGAGCCTCACAAGATATACATGTAGGACTAGCTCTCTTACAAATCTCCTACTCACTCTAATAGATTATGCAAGTGATTAAGCTTAGAGAGAGAGGAGGCTATGTGATGCAGTCAACTATAGAATAGGGACCTTCATAGTGCTTGGCTAACCATGGGATGAACCCCAAGGAATCCTATTTATAGTTGGGGATGCCTACTAGCCAGTGGGAACACTTAAGGATGAATACTAACCATTTGGGGTGTTGTAACATATATTTTTTGAGTTTTGCAACACTCCAAAGGATAGAAACATTTTTCCTGCACTTTTCGTACAATGCTATAGGCCGAGTTTACTTTTGTGCAACTCGACCGATTACACTATTCTACAAAGTAGATTTAAAGAATTGGTTAAGTTTATCCTGGATGAAACTCGACCGATCACTTAAATTAGTTTTGCCCAGTCTAGGGATCGGTCAAGTTCTGTGTGAGGTAAAATCGACCAAACCATGACATTCTCAAAATCCATCAAGGGATTGGTCAAGTTTGTAACTCGAACAAAGCAACATGTAGTGAATTTTGGAAAATGTCATTAAAATGCTTAAATATTCGAGTTAAGTGCTCCTGATTTTTTCTAAGTTTAATTACAAGTCATACAATCATTACAAGTGATTTACAACATGATTCTAATAGATTTACATCATATTCCATAAAAGTTTATTTGTATTGATTTTGAATTGTCTTTTCTCCAAGTTAGGTAGCACAAGTTAGGGCTTTTGGGTCTGCCTATACCTAATCTGAAATCACTCAGGTAGAAGCATTAGGCACAAATAAGTTGAATGGTTAGTCATCATCAAAATTAGGGTTTAGTCAATTTTTATTTAGAGCCAACATTGACCTTGAGTCAACAGATAGGACTATTGTTTGCAGAAATAGTACCAAAATCCTGCTAACAAAAAGACCAAGTGTGTGAATGGATTTACAAAACTAAGCCATCCATATTGAACTTTACAATTTTAGGAACATGGTGCTCAATTTAGTATATGTAAGCACATAAAATTAGTTGTAGTAATTAAGATTGTTAGCTAGGATAACGAAGGTAGGTTGCTAGATTCATCAACCTTGTATTATCTAAGTGGAACACTAAGAAAGATATGAGGAATGGTGAGGTAGAACTAGTAAAAACAAATGGTACAAAATAAACTATATCCAAATTTGGCCTTGAGCAGAAATAGAATATAGATAAGAAAGTTTAGGTTAAGTTTCACCTCATAGATCATCCTTACTTCACACTACTAATAATAAATTTGGGTCTACTATGACAAGATGTATGCTAGACCAATCATATATTTTGGCACCTCGATTCAAATATCAGTGCGCTAATAATCTAGAGGTTAAATATGAGAGAAGAAATCGAGTTACACTAGTACAAATACCACTTTTAGCGTCAATAAAATATCCCAATAACATCAGAGCTTTACTGACACCTAATTGGGCGACACTACAATTGAAGACCTTCTGGGTCAGTTTTTTTGGGAATGGTCAAACAGACGACATTGAGAGAGCGTTGGTTGCTATGAAAATAGAAATAAATGACTAAAGCGATATCAGTGTCGTGGAATCACTTTGTGTTGTCATTTCTAGGCAAGCAATCTACACTATATCAAACTATGTCATCAGTCTATTCTCGAAAAGCGAGGACCGATACATCCTTGTTGTTTAGCATGCCTATTTTATTGTAAAGTAGATGCATCGTCAGTTTCGTTAAAAAAGACCAGAAGACAGAGACAATGTTGATTTTAAAAAAACGACACCATACGATATCTGTATCGTTAGTTCTATCATTAAAATTGATGTTGTACTTCTTTATCAGGTAAAATTTTAACTAATAAGGGTAGATGTATCATTGATTTTGGCTAAAAAACCAACATCACATATCTATAATGTAGTCTTTTTATAATAACCGACACTACAATTATACATTTTTAAAATAACAAGTCTGCAAACTTGTTATCTGGTTGTTCAACAAGATGCAAAACATGTAGTTCATTAAAACTATAGGTTCCATCCTATGTTTAGCTTAACAATAGGATAGTACACATGCAAAACCTATAATAACAAATACATACACATAGTTCATCCACCCACATATATTTCCATTCTTCACTTCCACTATCTTTAATATTTAATTTCATTGTCATGCACATACACAATTTAGAAAACACAAATACTATTTCATTCTCCGATTCTGTTCTCATGACATGTACAATTGTACTTTTAATTGTATTCATTCATTTTCACATCCATTCACACACATGCATATACACACATCATTCACATACGCACCAACAATTCACTCGCATCAAATTTAAAGTTGCAAAAAGTCAAAAGTACCACATGTATATAGAAAGAAACCACATCAAGGTTTAGAAAACTCATATTTTATCCCAATCATATTCAAAGTTGAATTCCTTAATAAAGGTGTGTGCCAACTTTTCTCGTATCTTATCTATCTCTTCTTTTATATAGGGCTCTTTCGTGTCAAATAGCTGCAAAGAGAATGACATAATTCAAGAGTTTGATTTGATTCGTTCATATATCAAATGAGACTATTTACTTATGATGATAAATGTTATATAGATTACCCTTTGTATATAATTTATTTCTAGTTTCTCTTGTTTGACAATCAGATCCATATCCCACATTATGTAGTATCTGCATACTCAACCTTTACTTTGTATAGGGCACTATAAATTTATATTTATGTGAAACATTAACAAATACAAGTAAGCATACTTAGCATATATAAGTGTTGGAGTTGGAAAATTGCCTCAACATTCTTTCAACTTAATGGTTTTTTGTCTTCTTATCTACCTTTCCTCCAGCCTTTTTGAATTATTTGATAGCCCTATAAGTTAAAGTAACACATTTAATTGAATTAGTAAATAGTCATGTAATTAATGATGTAGAAATTAATATATGTTAACGGATATAAAAATTTATTCACATAAGCAATGCAATTTTCATTGCATGTCCCCCACTGTCTACTTTCTCACTCGAAGGGTCTAGATAATACGTAGTTAGCGTCTCAAGGACAACTACCAACAACACCCAATGATTATTACTACGTGAAAAAAAAAGGAAAACAAAAGAAAACTAAAAATACATAATAAAATGTAATGCATAAATCAATACTATAAGCAAAGTGTCCAAAACTTACTCAATATTGAAAGGAGATATAATCACTCACTTTCTTGCTTTATCAAAATATCTAAATATAATAGAACATTTATCACTACAGATTTGGGTCTTTGTCTACATGACTAATCAATGATGGAACTAGAAATGCAACATTGGTTAGTGTAAACTAACTCACCCTATATAAGTGGCTACAAACTGTATATGTATGCATTAATATAAAAGAAAATAGATTAGAATATATATTTTCATATATAGAACAAGGTATTTAGATATAAGATCCCATCATATCCAAAGTTCTATCAAAATTGTATTCAACCAAGTATAGGTAAACATTTTTACAATGTCTTGTAAGAATACACTAGCATTGTGAGCTTAACATGTAGTGTCCTCCTTAATATGGACCACCATAACCAATTCTAACTCTAAGTCTCTTAGTCATAGTGTCAACCCCCTCCACCTAGGACCTATGAGACCAATAGGTACTTTACTATCTGAGCATGTAATTGAATATCTGGATGAGGAAATGGAGGATGAACTGTAGGGGGTTTCTTAGGTGTTGTGATATATATATATATATATATATATATATATATATATATATCTGTGTGTGTATCGAAATCAGGTAAATATATTCTGAATTCCTCCAAAAAATATAGGAGGTTAAAAGTTACATGTAGGCCCAATGTCATACACCACAATATAGAGCAACAACTCACACATTTAACTAATGTACAACTTACGGTTAACACATTTACAAATTTTAACAGCAACACTCATTGCATTTGCAGCAACATCTCGATGTCTTCTAGCATTCTGTTCCTCCCAAATATGGTAGCATGGAGCATAAAATAGCAACTTCTTCCTATCATCATTCCCACACTTTGTCAGCATCCTTCTTGGATCACCTATTATCTGGAGTTGTACTTTGAAATCCTTGCACAACGTATCCCACACCTCCCTTGTGAATATTCATTCACCCACAAGGTGGTTGTGGAATTCTTTAGCACCTTTGCTTAGCAAGCACAAAGTAGATACATAATAGTTCCACCCCTTTATTCTGTCAAGAGTAGCAAGAATACTATGCATAATTTTGTATACGCACATGCACACCAGTCCAGATCTACTCCCCATGCATGTATTTTGCTTCCCTTGAGTGTGTCACCTCCCATAAGCATGTCTTTGGTTCTCTAAGACCATCTCCCCATATCTTGGGCCACAAACATGTGTCTAACATGTTGCCATGCTTCTGTCATAACATTAATAGTGTGTGAGTGTCCTTCCCTTGTCTTTGACTTGAAGTCCAGTCCTCTTGGATATCTCTCCCTCATCCATTTCCCCCAAGCTGATGAGCCTTCTTGATAAATGATTATTCTCCGCATTGTCCCCCAATTTGCTATGTCTTTTGGAGATTTTAAGTTCAACCCTCCTTCATCTTTTGGTAGCGTCACTCTTGCATATCTCATAGGATGATGCTCACTTGCCCACAGGAAATTTTCCATCTTCATCTCCATTTTGTCCTAAATAGACTCGGGGATTTCCTCTTGTTGCACCCATATTATGAGAAGACCTTCTATAGCAGCCTTTATCAATGTTGCTCTTCCCGCCATGGATGTCTTTTGTGTTGGCCATCTTTTAATCATTTCCTCCATTCTATCCATGCATTCAATAAAGTCTTTGACTTGTAGGTTGCCTCCAGCTAAAGGAAAACCAAGGTATTATGTTGGGAAGTTTCCCCTTTCCATGCCCATTGCATCTATCAACTTGTCTTCTACGTGGTAGCAGTTTTTTGATAGAAAAATATGTGTCTAGTTTGGATTCACACAAAGCCCCGTCTGCTCTCCGAACTTTCTAGAAGATTTTCTAGAGAATGCTGCTTGGCTTCAACAAACACTAACACATCATCCACAAAAATCAAATGGGTCATCACCTTTATGCCATAGACTGTGTAGGGCTTGATCTCCTTTTTAATTTCAACTTGCTGCATCTTCTGTGTAAAGTACTCCATAGCAATCATAAAGAGGAGAGGTGAAAGGGGGTCTCCTTGGCACAAACCATTACCTCCTCTAAACATACCTACAGATGTGCCATTAACCAGAATAGAAAAGCTTTTAGTTCCAACACATTGCTTCATCCAGTTGATCCATTGATTATTGAACCCCATTTGTTTCATAGTACACTACAAATTCTCCCATCTGACACTATTGTAGGCTTTGGAAACATCCAACTTTATGTAGGCTTTCCTACTTCCTCTCATGACATTATTGTCTAGTAGGAATTCTCCTGCTAGTAGTGCACAGTCGCTAATACTTCTCCCTGACACAAAGGCTCCTTGATTTTCAGAAATGAGATAGGAAAGCACCATCTTCAATCTAGCAGCCAAAATCTTAGCAATGATTTTATATTGTACCGAGCAGCATGCAATAGGTCTGAAATCAACAAGAGAGGAAGCAACCTTTTTCTTAGGAATGAGTACCAGAAAAGAATGATTAACATGTCTCACCATATTTCCTCCTTCTAGGAACCAGTTAACATATGCAACTAAATCCTCCTTGATGATATCCCATGTCTTCTTGTTGAAAAAAGCATTGAAACCATCTAACCCTGGAGACTTGTTGCTACCAATTCTCCATACTGCTTCCTTGACTTCTTGTTCACTGGTTGTTCTTGTAAGAATATTATTGTGTGTGCTTGTAAGTCTAAACCTCCATTCCAACTCTCCTCCTCAAGCATACTTTTCAGTTCTCTATCCTTCTCTATCAGTTCAACATTAAGAGGGTCAGCCCCCCATTTTTTCCTGACCTCCTTGCATTCTTCTTTTGTTTCCTTCATCAGATTTGGAATGTTCACTTTAGCCTTGGCCCATCTCTTGAGTGCAGTTTTGGTACTCGCCAACTTTTTTTGCAAACACATACATCGGATTTCCTGTCACATGTGTGCTCCAGCCTTCTTTTATGATATCTTTAATACCTTTCCATTCAACCCAGTAATTTAGAAATCTAAAAGGTTTTCTCTTTTGTTTCTTTTCTATGATTTGAACTGAGATAGGCACACGGTAACTTAGCTCAGATCCACCTGCCTTCACCTACACATTAGGAAGGAATCATAGCCATTCATCATTCACTAAAGCTCTATCCAGTTTACTTATTATCATGTTCTCTGCCTCCCTATCATTGTTCCATGTAAAGATAGTACCACCCACTATTGGTAGTTCAAAAAGATCGGCTTTATCAATAGCTTGGTTGAAAGTATCCATCTCCGCATTCAAAGCTAATCTTTTTCCCCTCTTTTCAGCCTGCAAACTAACAATATTGAAGTCCCCAATCACCAACCATGGTAGAGTTACCTATTTGGATAGAGAGACCAAATCCTTCCACAAATATAGTCTGGCCTTGGCATCATTATGACCGTATACAGCTGTCACTCAGATGAATAAGCCTCCATTATTGCTACAATCAACTGAAACTTGATGGTCTGACATCTGTATAACTGACACATGCCATTCACTTGTCTTCCATTCCACGCAGACTCTGGATACCTCAGCACAATCTATGTTAGATATTTGCTCCCATCCCTATGGAAATAATTATCTGATACTATTTTTATTTTGCATCTTTATTTTTGTTTCTACCAAAGCAACCAATGAGTGCCCACTAGAAGCAATCCACTCTCAGATTTCCTTCTTCTTATTCCTGTCACACCCACCCTTAATATTCCATAAGAGCATGGACATATCAAAGGTTTTTGTGTGACATGGTATGCCTGCCTGACTCCTTCTTATTGTCCTTCCTTCTCACCTCCTGCTCCTTTTGTGCCACAACATCTCCCCCTCCTTATTTGAGTCAAAGAGAGCTTTGAAACTACTTGTGGTGTCTAGTATGGTACTCATACCCACATTCTTTGGTATACCTATTGCCTTAGGACCTTTCCTCCTTGTTGAGGAGACAAATTCTCCTTCTTCATGTCCCATGTCTTTAGGAGTCCCTTTGCCTTTCTTTGGTGTTTCTCTGCCTTCATCCCCTGATTGTGAGCTTGAAGCCTTCTTGCCATCTGTTAGTTGCATATGGTTCGTCATCTCAGTCGATGTCTTCTCCACAGCACGAGTCCCTTCATCTACCTTCTTCCAGAGCTTCTTCACGGCAACCTCCTCATCTACTTTCTTTGCTTCCTACTTCCAACACTGTTGTGTGCGCCATGCCCAAAGCAGGGACACTTGCTACAAGAAATAGGAACGTGATCATATTCGAACGTCATGGGATCGGGTCTCTTCCCTTCACATTAAGCCAAACCACCTTTGGCTTAGGTCCATCAACCTCCAACTCCACCAGGACTCTTGGTTCATCACCCTCTAAGGAACATTCATCAATATGTAGCATTATCCCAGCTCCTGCGGCAATGGTGTCGAAAGCTTTCCTAGTCCATGTCTGCCCAAAAGACTCCAAGTTGGGATCATAAGAAAAGCATCCTTACGAAGCTCATCACCATGTTGATAGTGTTTGGTGATCACCAATTCTTGTGGTTCGGTGGAACCACTGAGGGGCCATGGCCAGTGTTGCTTCCTTATCCGCCGTTGTAGAGAACCGGACAAGAAAGATGCCATGATCTCGTGATAGCATCTCAAACTCCCCTTTAGGCTTCCATGTCCTCTTCACCCAGGCTAGCAAGTGAGGGTAGAATGGCCCATACGTTCTTCATCCTGTCGAACTCCTCCTCATCCAATTCGATACAGACTTCTCCGTCTGCAACCCTAGGTTTTGGGAATTCCAACTCTTTTTCATTTTTGTTCATAGGTTGCTTAAGAATTTGATTCCAAGCAACTCGTCATCGTCCTGAACTAGCACCCTCCTTCAGTGACAGACCAACGTCATCTACCATCTTCTGTGACAAATCTACCTTGACGCCCAACTTCTGTGATGCGTCACTATTGATGCTCTGTTGTGACGGATCGTCGTCGACATCCTACTCCTGTGATGCAGTGTCGGCTCCCCCTGTGACGCAGTGTCAGTTTCGGCTTGTGACATGGCATCGACTGCCTCATTGTTACATGTCAGCATTGATGTACTGCTTCGACGCAGCGTCAACTCCCCCCTGCGACACGTCGCCTCCCCCCTGTGATGCAGTGTCGACTCCCCCTTGTGACGCAATGTCGATTCCCTTCTTCTGTGATGTGTTAATGATGCTCACTTTCTTTGACGTGTTGTTAGCATTCTTTGTATGTGATGTTTTGGCGTTAGCGTCTATCCTTTGCGCCCCACAATTAGGGTTCCTCTTAGATCTGTTCTTCTCTCCTCTCTCAAGGGTGGATGGGTTAGGGGAAGGGGTAGGGTTGGACAGAGTTGGGCGGCTATTGGAGGAGGTGGAGATGGATGTGGGCTGGACAACGGGGGTTTGATGCCCCATCATTGGCGTCGTCGCCTGGGCGGACACCTGGCATTTTGCCAGAGCCAACCTAGGGGATGACACTCTTTTAATGTATGTTCCATATATTTGTATGTATGGGATTAAGAGAGAAAGATTTCTCCCCCCTCCCTCTCCCATGCATGTGGCAGAGGCAGAATGCCCGGGAGGGTGGTAAATCAAGGCGAAAACTGGGATTTGAACCTGGGTATGTATGTATGTATGTATGTATGTATGTATGTATGTATGTATGTATGTATGTATGTATGTATGTATGTATGCATGTATATATATATATATTCTCATATCAATTGTCAGTTATATACACAAGTTGAAAAGAATCATAAATAAAAATTTAATGAAAATTTAGCATACATCGATATAGATAACTTCTGCTTTGGGTCATACATCTATGCCACCTTCTGCATCACCTATCATCTCGTACTCTGGGTGGGCATATGGTAGTGATGTCTATTTCCAAGCACCGTAGATAAGCTTGATAGACACACAAATTACATCAGTGGGCATTGGATGACTGTGAATCATGACACCTGGAATAGGTAGGTAAGCCTTTCTCAGTGTAACGACATATTCTTCTAGTAAAAAATAACATGACCTCAACCCCTACAAATTTGTATATAGCATTATATACATCTAAACACAAACACATTACACTAGGCATGCTAGTTGGAGGGTCCATTGGACTACTCCCTACAACCTCTATCGTAGGGAGATCCACCCTGTATGAAGAGAAGGGAAGCACAAGTATTATCTAAGGATGAGAACCATGGTACTATCTCATTGCCTCCTCTCTTCCCTTTGCAATCATGTCTTGCACCTTATCTTGTGATAAGAATCCTTTCTTGACATATTTGTACTTCTTTGATGACCCAAAAAAGGATTACTGACACCAACCCCAACGGTCCTAACAGAGTCAGGATGCTCTAGAGTACCCAGAGCAACCATCAATTCACCCCTTTGGCCCTCATGAATGATCTTTCCTTCTTTTCTTTACTTGTAGAGCTTCTCTAATCATCATCAATAGTAATTGATTAGTAAAACATAACAATCAAGGTCAAAAAATAAACATATAGTGCAAAGTCAAATTTTACCATTTTTACAGTCACCTCAGTGATTGTGGTGTTGGGTATTTCTGTAGATCCGTTGTCCTTGTAGCTGTCCACTCCTCATGGTGAAGTAAAGTTGCAAGAGTAGTAGAAGACTCTACAGACCTAGGATCCACCTACTCAAAAGAAGATGCTTCTGATCTCTTTTGCTTCTACATTATATAGGCACCTAGACTCAAGTTGTGGTCTTGCACATCTTTGCACGCCTTTCATTTTTAATAATTTGTATAGCTTGGTTAATACAAACCATATGTTAAATATGTAATACATTAAATCATAAGAATGTATCTTAAATACATGATACATTATGTAATAGGTTGAACTCATCTTCTTATTCATAAAGAATAATATGTAGAAATAAAGGAAGCTTAATATGTTGAATTCATAAGTTTGTCTTGAAGCAACAAACACTTCACACACCTTTAGGTCAATATAGGCCCATTGTTGAGTAGAGGACTTCTTGTTGTTGTTGTTCATCATGTATTCTATTATCAATTTGTTCAATAATTCCTTAATAGCCTCCCACAGTGTTGCATCACCACTTTAGGATGTAGTTTTTCATCAAGGTCAAGATGTTTTGCAATATTTCATATACTTAATGGCATATTTTTAAAATTTTAATTATGAATATCTTTAAAAATCAGAATATATCACACATACGTCCTTCCATATGTAATCATTTGTGGAAGGATCAACTTTATGCCAAGATTCTATTGTTATATCTACTTCATTGTGAGTAATAACCCCTAGGTATTGTATGAAAGTATTGTGATTCTTCCCAATAGGATTTCTTACAGCATAAAAGTCAACAACTAGTTTTGGTCATTTACCTCTTTGCACTACTAACTTATTCATCAAGGTGACACCTCTTTTATTTGAATGATCATGATGTTCATCGGCAAAGCTAGAAAGATCCCCAGGGTGTACATTCTTAGGATTCTCATCATTAAATTGTCAAGAAACACATATAAGTGATAGAGAATGTAAATTGTACATATATGTAATAACTGTGATAGAGAATGTAAAATGGACATTTATGTAATAAAACAATACAATTTATATCTCCTGGTTCTCATCCTCACGGCTCACATCGTCATGCTCATCCTCACGGTCAGACGCCAACCAAAAATTTCATATTAAAAATAGTCAAATAATGCAAAATATGTGATAAATAATGTAAATTGTACATGTCACCTATGAAACATATATAATTGTAATAAGAATGTAAAATGAACATCTAGCATTTCAAAAAATAAAATACATGCCTCTAGTATTGGTTGGATATTTGATCAAATTAATATTCCCTCTGTGTGATCTCCATACAAATATAAGTTAATGTTATCTTCACCATTTGGTGTTGGCAAGCCAACTGAGAATGGACTAAAGTCATCATACTTGTCATATACTCTTCTTAATATGTAGAATATGCAATAAACAATCTTTTTTTTTTTGGATAAGGTAAAATATTACTAATCACCAAAAAGAGTATAGGAGTATAACACTCCGTATACTATACACGGTCACTTAAGACCCCACATCAGGATGACCTCAGGTTTAACCCAAACAAGGGTACCCGGGTTCGCTTTACACAACAAGTTAAGATTCTGTACAAAGACATCAAAACATTGTACTCTGTCTCTCTCTTTTTTCCCATGCTTCCTATTATTCCTCTCATACCAAATATGATAGATGAGACCCGTCAAAATGAGCCCCGCAAACCTCCTCATGTGGCTATCATATTTTATCTTGTCCAAAATCCACAACATGCTATCGTGAATAGTCATAGGGGGGCTACCACCCCAATTAAGCTTAAGGGAGCACCTGGTCCATAAATACTTGGTGTACCCACACCCAAAGAAAAGATGATGATGTGACTCATCCTCTAGACGACACAGCATACAGACCGAGCTCTCCACATAACCCCATCTACTAATTCTATCCAACGTACCCAGTCTACCAAGAATGGATTTGTACGAGCAAAAACTCCATTTCGGGCAGTGAGTCTTACTCCACAGCAGCTGGTCCCAGAAAACTTGAGGAAGGTTCCGGTTTAACCTCCACGGTTCACCCACCGCAGTCACAAACCAGTTCCCATTCATCCACCTATAGTCCTGTTTGCAGTTGTGCCAAGCCGAGCACATTCTTCGCCATACTCTAGAGAAGTTAACCTGCTGTTCCATCCCGTCTTCAAGACTTCCGCCATACCTTCCTCTCATCCATCTGCTCCAAGGAGACTCGGTCTTCATCAAAAAATCAAACACTCTTCTGTCAGTGGCCTCAACCTGAATGTCAGCCGGATCGATCAGCCCCAAACCCCCCCATGCCGAGGTTGAGCGACCTCCAACCAAGCCACCGAGTGCTGCCCACCTCCCCACAGGAAGCTCGCCATAATCGCATGACACTTGTCAAGGATGAAGTACGGGAAGTCCACCAGTCTGCACCAGTACCTGACCATGCTGGTAAGCACAGACTTAATGAGCACGGCTCTGCCCGCCATGGACACCTTCAGCCCACTCCATTTCTCCACCTTCAAACGTAAATCATCCAAGCAGCTTTGATAATCAGCACCCCTGCCAACACCACCTGAGATGGGAACACCAAGGTACTTAGTAGGAAAGCACCCAAAATCCATATGGACCGCCTCTTTTAATCTCCCCCTTCTGGTATCACACGACTTGGATAGGAAACACCTGGATTTTATATCACTAATGTGTAAACAAGTCAAACCTGCGAAAATATTTAAAATGGTTCTAACCCCCCTGAAGATTTTGATATGGGCAGCAACAAAGAACATAAGATCGTCAGCAAATATCATATGGCTCATGACTTTGGTACCATGTACCTTAAACGGTTTGATCCACCCTTCCTCTTCTGCCTTGCAAGTCAAACAGGTCAGATTCTCCATGACTAATGTGAAAAGAAGGGGGGAAAGAGGATCCCCCTGCCTAAGGCCATTGGACGCCCTAAACATACCTTTGGGTATACCATTAACAAGAACTGAGAAGGAGGTAGTCTGAACACATTGTTGTAGAATGCTGATAAAACGACTGGAGAACCCCAACCTCACCATGGAGCTCCACAAACCCTCCCAGGACACATGATCGTAAGATTTGGTCAGATCAATCTTTAAACAAGCCTTCTTGGAACTGCCTTTAATCTGGAAATCTCGCAGAAACTCGGTAGCAAGCAGGACATTATCAGATATAGCACGGCCTTTCACAAAAGCACTCTGGTGAGGAGAGATAATCCCCGGTAAGATAACTTTCAATCTGCGAGCCAGTAACTTGGAGATAATCTTATAGGTCACTGAGCAACAAGCAATTGGTCGGTAATCATTCATCATAGTAGCCCCCGCCTTCTTAGGAATCAACCTTATGAATGCATGATTAATCTGTCGGACCATCCGACCACCAACAAGAAACCATCTAACCGCATTACAAATGTCACTACCCACAATGTGCCAACAACTCTGAAAGAATTTAGCATTAAAGCCATCAGGTCCCGGACTCTTGGAAGCACCAATAGAGAAAGTCGCATCTTTTATTTCTTCGTCCGTTGCCCTCTTAGTCAAGTCAAAGTTCATAACATCATAAACAATCTTTTCCCATAAAGAATGATAGACCATTTTTTATTTGCAGGATCATCAATGTAGAATTACTTGCTTTGCCTGTGACACCAATTTGAATGGTTCACCTTTCTCATTGATCTTTACAAAACTTATTACTATGAAACCTGATTCATCTGCTATAACTCCTTTATTGTTATCAACCCAATTACACCCAAAGACATGAACTCTAAAATTTGTGTAGTCAAACTTCCATATGTATTCAATGACATCGTAACAAGACATTTTAGCTTCAGATGGACTGTTATCCTTCGCACTAGAGAAATACAATGAAGACGCTTGAAGCATAACCCCACTATGACGATACTTTTATCATCTTGTGTTTTGTGTAATATGAAAATTCATATATGTCAAACCCTTCATAATACATAACATTCATTTTTGGTTTTAAGATGAGCAATTTGATATTGTTAGCAATGATATTTGGTGTTTGAGATAGTTGATAGAAGAATTTATCTTTGAACCACCTACTAAATGTCATATTATACTCTCATGCAAGCCACGTGCTAACTCGAGGATATTTTGTCTTGATAGAATTGGTATGTTCAGTGATATAAATACCCACTTCGTTGATATTGTGTAAAACATAGAAGTGTGCTTATTCCCACAATTCTGACTAATTACTTCCACTCATGCTCCTAAACTCCCTTTACCAGAATTGGGATCAATATACTTTTTGTTGACAGGAGCTTCATTACAACCTAGAAGGTCATCGCAAAAGTCCATAGCATCCCTAGCCACATAACCCTCAATAATACTCCCTTTAGTCCTACAAGGGTTTTGAACGTCACCTTTAAAATCACTCATGTACCATTCAAAATGATACATCCAGTGCCAGAAAACCAAACCCAATATTTTCACTTCTCTAATCAAATGGACAACAAGATGTACCATGATATCAAAGAATAAAGGAATAAAATACATATCAAGATGGCACAGAGTAATGACTACTTTTCCTTCGCAACTTATCAAGATTTTCAGGATCAATAACTTTGCTGCATAGAGTGTTGAAGAAGAAACAAAGTCTGGTGATTGCAAACCTTACATGCTTTAGCAGTATAGATCAAATATCCACATGTAATATTTGTTGTATTAGAGTGTGAAAATCATGAGATTTAAGACCTATCAGCTTCAGATCCCTCATTTATACCAATCTACTGATATTGGAAGAGTATCCTTGTAATATTTTAACATTAAGAAAGCACTCACAAAAAGTTCTCTTCTCCTGTCTAGACAATGTGTAAGAACTAGGAAATAAATATGTTTTTCGATCATTGCTAACTTTTGTTGTTAATTCTTTCCATATACTCATTTCAAGTAGGTCCATTCCAGATTTGATGTCATATCTAGTCTTGGTATTTTCAACAAAATATTGATGATGCCATCATAGACATTTTTCTCAACATGCATGATACCGATACAATGTCTAACTATCAAAGAACTCTGATAGGGAAGATCCTAGAATATTTACCTCTTCTTGAATAAAGATCCGTCACTCTGTGTGGGAATAGTACATTTTGATCTCTTACCAAATGCATTGACAAAATCTTTTACTCTTTCATAAACAACCTCCCATGATATAGGTTTAGGGCACTTTGTTCCTCAGTTGATCAATTGAATGTTTTGTGCAACCTTCGATAAGGATGCACTTTTAGAAGAAATATTAGATGACCAAGATATACAGTCTTGTTGTCATGTTTCAATCATATTGAATCAGTGTTCTCCTCACATATAGGGCATGCTTTGTATCCTTTTATGATGTATCCGAACAATTTCCCATATGCTTGAAAGTCATAAATAGTGCAAAACACCATAGTATGCTAACCAAA
Organism: Alisma plantago-aquatica; assembly: GCA_963693085.1. Lineage (NCBI taxonomy): Eukaryota > Viridiplantae > Streptophyta > Magnoliopsida > Alismatales > Alismataceae > Alisma > Alisma plantago-aquatica. Next base: position 686,758,847 of record OY856409.1, read on the forward strand.
TGTCTCTATACAGTGAAGCATCATACATCATCACACCTTCTCCCCAGTGTTTCTTTAAGTCATCCATCATAGGTCTAAGACAAACATCAATATCATTGCCAGGTTATTTGGGACCCGATATCAATAAGGACAATATGGCATACTTATTTTTCATATACAATCAGGGAGGGAGATTGTATATAGCAACCATAACAATCCAAGTACTATTAGTTTCTTAATGTGTCATTTGGATTCATCCCATCAGTACAAAGTCTAAGTCGTAGATTCCTAATTTCTTCACCAAATCCAAGGTACAATAATTCAATTTCCTTCCATTTTGGGGAATGAGATGCTTGTTGTAGGATCCCATCATTGTTTTTCTTTGCCTCTACATGACAAAATAAGTTATGTGCATCCATGGTATTAAAAAACAAGCATTGAAATCATGGTATTATAGGTAGATACCACATCACCTTGGTAGAAGAGCCCATTTTGGACTTATCTAAAGTCGTCATTTTGTACCTTGACACCCAAAATTTTGAACTATCTTTCAAATCGCCATAGTTCTTTTGAAATAACACATAGTCATTCAGGCATGCATGTATCTTCTTAGCATCCATTCTCATTGCGCACAACATTTTTTGTAATTTGTATGTTGAGATCGTAAGCCCTTCACCTTCAGGAATAATTTCTTTCAACAAAGACAACATAGACATAAAGGTTTTGTCGATCCATCTATTATAGTATTCAGAGTATACAATCTCAAGACAACACTCAACTTCATAAACTTAGTTAAACCTAAGTATAAATGTCTCTCAACATCATGCGAAATGTTTTTAAATAACAAAGGTGGATAAGTAAAATTTATCCCACAACTATCTAGTATCACATCAACCATGTCTATCGGAATCAGTTCATTCATATCTACATTGTCATCAACAATTCCTTCTTCAACACGAGTATTGCTATCGACATCTAGTTATCTCATAGTATGAATTTTTCCATGCTAGTACCATTTTGTATAAGCCCTATACAATCCCGTTGCACATGACATGATCTTTTATTTTGTCAACGGTGTCGACTTTCAAGTTGTTACTGTGATTCCTACATGGAAAATAGAAGCCATCTCCAAGTTGTTACATGTGTTCCTCTACAAATCTTATAAACTAATCAAGACCAATAGTAAAATCCAAAGTGCATTGAATTTAAATAGACATCCATGATCTGTCCATTCTATGATCACAAAAAAATGAGTATTGACTCATGTATTTGGAGATCAGGTTTTAGAGATTAGGGTTTAGATATTAGGGTTTAAAGATTAGGGTTTATCTTTGAATTTATTATTCATGGATTTAAGGATCAACGTTTATGTTTTAGTAATGAATGTGTGCCATCTATCCCATTCTTGAATACATAATATCACTAGTAAGTGTATAATGTGTTTTCGATTTTCAAGAATATTTCGACATCATTTCCCCACAGTTCTCCAAGTACACTAATGTAGATGGGTGATGCATCCCTATTTTAGGGCTTCATCCTACGCTTTTTTGCATCTTAACCACATATAAACAATGTAAGAATACAAGTCATTCCAGCACCATGTATTTTTCTATCAAATGCACTTATGGACGTTCTTTGCATGTTTTTTAGGTACTTGGACCATGTGTTGATGGATAAGTGAGATAAAGGGGTCCAAAGAAGACCCCAAAGCTTCCCCAACCCACCCTTGCTAGCAAAGATTCGACCCAAGCAAAGAAGTCAATGGATCATGAAGATTAGAGTGAAAAGTGCTACTGAATATCTTAGCACGACCGTGGTGCCAAGGAACTATCATGCTCATTAATGCCAAAATCACAAAGTCAATGCAAAGATCAACATGCTACAACAACAACCCCAAAATGATGGTGTTAGCCAGCACGGTCGTGCCAAGAAGTTGCCAAAACGGATGTGCTAGCTAGCACAACCATGATACCAAAGATCAAAATAGCCATTTCATGCAGAACGACCTCCACTCCATCTCACCCAACATGGCCATGCTACCCAACATGATCGTTCTACCTAGCCCCCACCACGATTGTGTTGCACATCATGGTCGTGCTACCAGCCTTCATTTCACCACCTTCAAACCTATCATTTTCTACTTCTTAGTACAACTGTTCCCTTCCACCATGACCATGCTACTCTCTACTCAGTACGGCCATGCTTCCACAAAAAAACCTAATTTGTCTTTGTTGTTTTTCTCATTTCAACCCCCACTTACCCTAGTGCTTCCCCACTACCTATATATACCATAGTGACATCCACAACATGAGGTTATCTTCTCTTAGCATTCATTGCCACCCTCCCTTGCATTCAAGAGCTGCACCATACTCCATTTCCACCTCATATTCACCCAAAAACCCTAGTTTTCTAGGGTTTTCCACTATAATCCCTTATATTTCCATGTCATTCATCCACCTTAGAGGAGGGACATGGCCTACATCAACTAGAAGGTGAAGTAGAAGAAGCCTCCACGAACTCCATTGCCATCTACCTCTTTCTTCTCTCCTTTTTACTCTTTTGCTTGATTATGAGTAGTTAAGCCCTTTGTGGTGGGTTGTTTGGGGTTAAAATTTTACTTTGATGATGTTCATGCAAAATAAATTGTAATGAAAATATTTCCACTCTATGATGATTGTGTCTTGATTCTATCTCATTTCCCATTATCTTACTTGTGATTTATGCTTCTAAACATGGATTTCTTGTTGTATGATGCTTGAAAGCACCTAGCTTCTAAGGGAAAGTAGATTGTATGTGGGTATGTTAGGAATTGCTCCTAGGTCCAACTAGTAGATCCCTATCTAGCAACCTATATTCTTACATACAACTCCCTTCTCCTACAACTAAGTGTGATATCTAAGTAGCTAATATAAGAGTGATTAGTGCAATTGCCTAGAGTTTTCTAAAGGCTAGATGGTGAGCAAAAATGAGGTAAAACTACCTCATCTCTACCCCCATTCCTACCCTTGGTTATTAATTTCCCTACCACTTACCCTAGAAACCTAGACTTGTCAATTCCTATTAGAATTACACCTAGCCCTAGTTTCCCAACTAGTAGCTTAGGGTAGATTCAAGTAGCACTTGCCATGTTATTTGGTTTGGCAATCTAGATTGAAGATATAAGACTTGTATGATTTGTGAACCCCAAACTAATATCTTAGTACCATTTCCTAAATGGCCCACCTCTCATTAATATTGCTTGAAACTCATCTTGTTCTCCTAGCTTTTTGATGCTAGTTTAGTTAATTGCTTTTATTGCCTCTTAGTCAATTGCTTAGATTTAAATAGCTAGGTCTTACTTGAGTAGTCAATTATCTTTTAAGGTTACTAGTGTTAATCTTGTTAGTTAGTGATAATCTAGCTCATTAATTGCTCTAGTGCCTTACTTGCCTCATTAGTGTAACATAGTTGTAGTTCCTTGCTCCTTAGCTAGTTGTCTTGCTTTGTTAATTAGACTTAACTTGTTTAGGGTAACTTAGGGTTTCTTGTAATCTAGTTTCCATTCTTGCTTTTAATTGCTTGAATCATTAGTATAATCAACCAAATCACCATCAAACCTTAAAAGCCATACACTCTGCTTTAGGAATGTAGCTTGCTCTAACCTAGCTCTAGTGCCCCCTCACTCCCTACGAATCGACCCTTCTCTTACCACTTGCTTATAGTACAAAAACAACCCCGTGCACTTGTGGGTGTGTGATTGGCTTAAGTAAGTGTTTTGAACTAGGTCCTTTATAAACTTGAAAGATCCCCATGTGTTTTCCTTAAGTGTTCATCCAATCAAGATTCAATTGATTTGGGTGTATGTTTGAGAATCTTACCAACTTTTCTGACGTCGTTGTCTGGGGCTAGAGGCACTTGACCTAGCTTGTTAGAGTAGCTTAGCTTTTTCTACTGCCCTCATCATTGCTATTCTTTATTCTTTGCTTACTTTTGCATGCTTTTTTTCTAACTTATCTCTTGATTCTTGATTGTGACTTGTGCAAGTGACAACTATGCATGCTTGGAAGACATTTGACTTCTACTGCCATGGTGCCCCTCGACCCTGAGCTAGGTAGAAGAAGACATCAACACTGAAGCAAACAACACCAAGAAGCTAAGATGGCTGAAGAAGATCCTTATGGAGATGACCAACCACCACCTAACCTCCCTCTCCATGAGTACTTCACTCTAGAGAACTACACCTCACCCACTGCCACCCTTGTTAACCAAATGTTAGGTCAAACATTTTCCATCCCACTAACCCTTCTTGGACTCCAAACCAATTTCTATGGGATGGAGAACAAGAACCCATACCACCATATTGATGCTTTTCTGGAGACCTGCTCCACCCTTAATATGCCTAAAACCACAGACTATTCCATAAGAAGAACCTTCTTCTCTTTCTCCCTCAAAGAAAAAGCCAAGGAGTGGTACATGTCCAAGCCTGAGCTAGTGACCTAGATGGCAGTGAAGAATGAGTTCATGAAGAAGTTCTATACAATATCTAAGCTAACTCAGATGAGGAGATGCATCACATCCTTCATGCAAAGAGAAAATGAGCCTTTTCATGAAGCTTGGGAAAGATTCCAAAAGCTCCTGTGAGACTGCCCCCACCACAAAGTTCTTCTATGGCAGCTAGTTCAGTTTATCTACACTGGACTTGTTGATTTGATCCAGACTAAAGTTGACTCTTCTTGTGACGAAACATTCATGGCTAGACCTCCAGAAGAGTCTTGGCCACTCTTTGAGCACCTTGTTGAAAACTCATGCCACTGATCTTCAAGCAAGGTAGATCACCTTGATAGGAACTGGGTTCCCCCATCCTCCTCCATCTCTAGTTCAAGATGAGGCCAATCCTCAAATGATGAAATCTAGGTTGATATGATGAACTTGATGAAGAATCAAGCTGGAGGATCTTGTAGTCACTCTGCCAATGTCGTGAAGGCAATCTGTGAAGAAGTGCAAGCCTTGCAATCTTTTGGGAAAATGAACAACCAAGGCCCCATGTCAAACTCCTATACTCCTAAGTGGAGGAATAACCCAAATTTTTCTTGGAGGCAACAAGGTGATGAAGTACAAGGGAAACAAATGTAGAACCAAGTGTTAAAGTACAACTCTAAGTTCGAAGAGGAAGTTCTTGTATGGCTAAGGAGCCTTGATGATGTGAATAAAGATGTGTCTTCTCAAGGGCAAAACATTAGTAGATTGGATCAAAGGATTGATCAAATATCTCTTTCACTTTCCTGCCGTGAGGAGGGAAGACTCCCTTCCCAACCATGGTCAAGCCAAACGATGAAGGTGGCTATGTGAGAACTACTCATGGTGCTTATGTCCCACCACAAGGCCAAGTACCCACTCTTAAACAATACCAAGGACCTCCTAACCCCTATGTTCCTCCACCTTCACAACCACCATTCAACTACTAATACACTCCACCTTCACCACACTCATACCAACAACCTCCTCCACAATATCACCCCCATCCACAACAACCGCAACAACCACCATCTCAGTCGCAATTCATTCTTCACAACCCAAACCCACCGCACCAAAGGCCACCACCACCTCAAAAATAACAACAGCCACCACAAGCTTCCTCCTCTACCACCCATGAGCAAGTGAAGGTTGTGACAGTGTTGAGGAGTGGGAGTACTTTGGAGCAGCCAAGAGAGACAACAATTGACAGTGTAACTGGTGAATCTAGAGTGGATACCATGATTTGAGGTAGTGATATTGTGATAGGCAGTTGAGCTATGTATGTGATTCATAGTGATTATATTGTGATTCTTATGATATCGCTTGACAATCTATTGTAATATTGTGATAGGCAGTTGAGCTAATTATGTAATCCAGAGTGATGATATTATGATCCTCATGATATCACTTGACAATTCTGTTGATTTGAACCAGTCCGGAGCACAACTTCCCCCCCTTCCCTGATGCACTTGAAGAATCATCCACCTAGAAAAGAAATAAGAAGCATACCAAGGATATCATGGAAACATTTAAACAAGTGAGGATCGATATTCAATTATTAGATGCCATTAAGCAAATCCCATCATATGTGAAGTTCTTGAAAGATTTTTGTACCTTCAAGAGGAGGACAACATGAAGAACACTGAGGAGAGTCAAGGTCACTAAGTAAGTGAGCTCTATTTTGCAACACTCCTTTCCACAAAAGAGAAAAGATCCCAATGCACCCATCATTTATTGCTACATTAGAACTCACCATATAGATGAAGAACTCTTTGAATTGGGTTCTAGCATGGATTTTTTGCCCTATGATGTGTATGTCAAACTGAACTTGGGATAATTACAATTGGCTAATTGCACCTTGCAATTGGTTGCCCATTCTGTGAAGACACCTCGAGGGCGAGTTGATGATTGTTTGTGAAGCTTAACGATGACACCTCTGCATTCTTTCGTGTTGATTTTATTGTGCTCGATATGGAAAAAGACTCAAGGAAGGTTCTGATTATCTTGGGTAGACCCTTCCAAGCTACAACTGATGTAGTGATTCATGTGAGGACCAACACCATGTAGGTGAACTTCATGCATATGAAGATTCGGTTGAACATTTTCAAAGCTTCTGCTGAAGCCGAGGTAATAGGTGCTACTGAAGAAGATTGCTATCTGATTGACATCCTTGAGGAGATTGTAGAAGAATGCTTACATGCATGCATTCAGACTACCACCCAAGGTAGGGGTCTAGATCCCATTGTGGAGTTCCTAATGATGAGGAGGAGTAGGAGGAAAATGAACTAGCCTTAATGACTGCAAGTGAGGACCTCCCATCCAGTTCTGAAAAACCTTTGAAGATTTACCTTGAAGAACCTCCAATCTTGAGCTCAAGTCTCTTCCTGAAGGCTTGAAGTATGCTTTTCTAGGTTCCAATGACACCCTCCCAGTGATCATTTCATTTGTCCTATCTCCTGAACAAGAAGATGCTCTTATTGTTGTTTTGAAGAGAAACATTTAGGCCAGAGGATGGTCTATCACTGATTTGAGGGGTGTTGACCTTTCCATCTGTATTCATAGAATCTATCTTGAAGATGATTCCAAGAAGATTTGGAAAATGCAATGAAGATTGAATCCAAAGCTAAAATAGGTTGTAACATGAGAAGTGGTGAAGTTTCTAGATGTTAGGATCATCTATCCCATTTCTGATATCCCTTGGGTGAGTCCCATCCATGTTGTGCACAAGAAGGGTGGCATCACTGTAGCTGAAAATGAAGATGGAGAGTTAGTACCAGTGAGAGAGAAATCCTAGTGGATGATGTGTGTAGATTATAGGAAATTGAATGAAAAGATAAAGAAAAACCATTTCCCTCTCCCAATCATTGACCAAATCTTGGATAGACTTGCAGGACAAAGCTTCTATTGCTTTCTTGATGGTTACTCAGGTTACTTTCAAGTGGCAGTGCACTCAGTTGATCAAGAGAAGACCACATTCACTTGTCCAAATGGTACTTTCACTTATAAGAGAATTCCCTTTGGATTGTGTAATGCCCCATCCAAATTTCAAATATTTGTTACATCAATCTTTGCATATATGTTGGATTCATCTCTTGAGGTCTTTATGGACGACTTCTCAGTTTTTGACAAAATTTTTTATGATTGTTTGCTCCATCCCACTGTTGTTCTTGAAAGATGTGTCAAAGTCTATTTCGTCCTATCTTGGGAGAAGAGACATTTTATGGTCCCAGAAGGCATAGCGTTGGGACATGGAGTCTCAAAAGCTAGGATTGAGTTTGGTAAGGCCAAAGTGGGTCTAATTTCTATTCTTACTATTCCTTCCATCGTAAGACATGTTCGTTCTTTCTTGGGGCATGCATGTTTCTATCGTCATTTCATTAAGGATTTTAGCAAAGTTTCTAAACCATTACGCCATTTACTAAAAAAGGATGTGGAATTAAATTTGATGACAAGTGTGTTGACGCCTTCAACCACTTGAAGTATAAGCTAGTTTTTGCTCCTATTATGCAACCCCCGAACTTCTCTTTTCCATTTGAGATCATGACTGATGTATCAGATATGGCAGTGGGGACTGTGCTAGGCCAAATGATTGGACAAATTCCACATGTCATTTACTGCACAAGTAAAATGCTTGATGAAGCCCAAAGAAACTACACCACCACCAAGAAGGATCTACTTGTGATTTTTTCTCTTGAAAATTTTCGCTCTTACCTTTTGCAAAACAAAGTCACTATATACACAGATCATGTAGTCTTGAAGTATCACATGGAAAATAAATATTATAAGCTGAGATTGATTCCTTGGATCCTATTGCTCCAAGAGTTTGATCTAGACATCATTGATAAGAAAGAAATTGAAAATTTTGTAGCAGATCAACTTTCCTACATTGAGGCACCATATAATGATGTGAACTGAATCAAGGAGACAGTGCCATATGAGCAACTCTTCTTAATTGCCTCCACCCAAAAACCATGGTACAAGCACATAGCCAAGGGAAGAGAGCAAGAGGTTATTTTTCATGGTGAATAACTATGGGTGGAATGATCCACATATTTTTAAGTATTGCTATGATAAGCTTATAAGGAGGTGCGTCCTGAAAGTGAGTTGTAAGATATTCTCTCCATGTGCCACTCTGACATTTGTTGAGGACATTTTGGTGTAATGTGTACAATCGCTGAAGTTCTTCAAAGTGGATTCTATTGGTTGACGTTGTTTAAAGACTCTAGTGAACATTACAAGTGTTGCTTGAAGTGCCAAAAGGTGGGCACTATATCAAAAAGAGACACGATGCCTCTCTCACCTATTCTAGTGGTTGAGGTGTTTGATGTTTGAGTTGTTGACTTTATGGGTCCATTTCTCTTCCTCTTTTGTATATGTGTACATCTTGGTGGCCGTTCACTATGTCTCCAAGTGGATTGAAGAAATTGCTACAATGACCAATTATCACAAGGTAGTATGTGACTTTGTCAAGTCTAATATCTTTAGCCAATTTGGTGTGTCAAGGCCAATAACTAGTGATGGCAGAAGTCACTTCATTCATAGAACTTTTGAAGTATTGCTAAAAATACATGGTGTGAACCATCGTGTGGCTACTCCTTACCACCCTCAAACTAGATGTCAAGTTGAGTTAGCCAATCGGGAGATAAATCTCATCTTTGAAAAGACAGTGAGATCGGATACAAGGATTGGTCTCTACACCTTAATGAAGCTTTTTGGACATATAGGACAACATTCAAGGCCTTGATTGGCACCATGTTGTTCAAACTTGTGTATGGTAAAAGCTTCCATCTACCCATTAAAATTCAACTAAAGCCACTATGGGCTTTGAAATCCATGGACATGGATGTGGACACCCTTGGGTTAGAGAAGACCATGAATATGCTCACCGGAGGCAAAATTCACACCAAATGCGCATCCAACATCATGCCACCATCACACCGACCTACGTCATTGTTGGATTTGATTTCTTAGTCTCTCCAAATGTCGACATCTACAAGTGGCTCCCATCTCTAATCCTCCTCAAGCCACCACACCTTGGATCCAAGCTACAACAACCCTAATGAAGAGGAGGAAGAATAAGAATTGGAAAACATTGTCAATTCTGTTGAAGTGGATGCACTGGATCAGCAGAGGAGATCCAAGAAAGTAGTTGTTGCGACGTCTTTGCGCTTGCCTCCACGATCGACTCCAATAAGACACTCCACTTCCTCAGCCTAGTTGCATGCCACACAACAACCCCCATGGTGTCAACTATTGATTGAAGAAGATGATGAGAATGCACCGTTTGATATGGTGCCCTTAAACTTGGACACAAGTTCAGGGTCCTATGACTATGAAGAAGAAGGAGGTGACAATGAGAGTGAAGAAGTGGAGGATGAGCCAGTTCATTTTCTGTCAAAGTTGGAGGAAGACCGTATGAAATGGGTTGGGAAACAACCTGAGGGAGTTGCTTATGGAAGAGGCACATCAAGAAGAGTGTTCTTGAGATCCCTCCACCCCGAGTGCATGACAAGTAGAGTGATCTCTAGAAGATATGCATGTATGCGTACCATGCAAGATCTAGGGATTATCAGCTATAGAAGCTACGTGCAGGGTATTGGGTTGTATAAGTTGTTGACAAGGGTCGAGGAAACCTATATGGAAATAACCTAAGAGTTCTTAGGCTATGTAAAGAAGGTACAATAACAAGGTGAGGATGTCATCCACTTTAGGATTAAGGATTCCACACATGTATTAAAGTCTTCCCACCTCAACAAAATTCTAGCACCAACATGGGAGATGGTGTAAAAATCTGATGGGGGAAGGTTTAATAGAAGTGGAAAATGTAACTACTCTAAAATGTGGGAAACATTCACTGGCCAAGACACCTTCACAATGGGAAAATAAAAAACAAGCAAAATATTCAATCCCGCTTTGAGGTACACTTAGAAGGTTTTAGCCAATAGTGTCTTTGGTCGGTATGATAACCAAGGTTGTTGTTCCCAGAAGGATTTATTTGTGATAACTACCATCATGAGTGTTGGTTTTGTGAATCTCAAAGCAATGATGATTGACCACCTAAAAACAATCCCTTCAAAAAGCAAAAATCATTTCATTGTGGGAGGGATTATGACAACCATATCCAAGGCCATAGACAATGATCTTGAAGGCCTAGAAAAGGTGGAGGGGACCAAGTTTGTTGATTTGAACTATCTTGCAAGGTCCCAAATGATCTCACTCAGAGAAAAAAAGATCATATACAACATAAACCCTGGGTACCCTGGAGTCTCTCTAGAACTGCCCTATCATGAAGTGTTGCTCACCAAAGATATACAACCAATAAAAGATCTTGTGGTAGTTGCATATTGGGAAAAGCAATGGATAAAGGAAAGTAGTAGATAAACCATATTTCAATTACCTAAGAGTGATGGAAAGACAAATATATTGGTGCAACATTGTATTCTTGAGCAGTCACGCCACACGAGATAGAGATATGAGGATTTTAACGTGCAACCACCTCCAACAAATGCATATGGCATGTCAGGCATTCATGCACAGTTGGATGTGATTTAGGAGACACAATAGTACATGTGGTAGGATCACCAGTAGATTCACTACCAGATCAACCATGTGTAACAGTATCAGCATGTATAGGTGTAAAGAAACCCCCAATGGGGGGAGGATTTCTGGGGCGCCCTTTTTTAATATCAGGAGACATACCCTCCTTCACAAGCGGACTACTGGGGCCATTACCACCAACACCCACCTCCACAGGTCGGTCCATCAGCATCAGGAGACCCACCATAGGATCCACCACCATCAGAGCAGTGACCTTTACCTTATCATTCCTAACCTTTAGTTTCATGTTGAGGACAACATCATTCTAAAGTTTGGGGCGGTAGGGCGGTATGCCCTCTTTTTTCTGTTGATTTTGTTTATGCATGTTTCATCTGACTATTTTATGGATGGAATCACCCTATCTAGTGTAGATTTTCTTTTGCTTGCATCCATACATACATGTAGTTCTTTTTCATGAATTTATGAGTAATTTAAAAAAAAATCATGCCACCTCATGCATTGCATTCTCATGTAAATTTAGTAATTTTTCTGTGTTTTAGGTAGAATTTGTTGCTGTATGCATTAATTTCCCTAAAGTAGATTTGAATGTGATTAAAATGCAAATTGGCCAAATTTTGCCCAAACGTTCTTACCCAATAGTATGTTTCAACTGAATCTCTATCTATTGTGATGAGAATACTTAAATCTTGGGTAACTCAATTTGCTTTTGATGTTTTTTGTCTAGAATGAGTCCTATGTAAGAATTTTGCATGTGCTCCAAGCCTCTTGAAATAATTTGTTGTTTTGAATGAAAGTGAGATTCTTGCAAATCTTCAACATTTGGTTTTATTTGTTTAATATGAAAAGGATGCAATCTAGCATGCTTTTCATTTTATGCATGGCTTGTTTGATTGGTGAATGTTACATCAAATAACTTGCTTGAGTGAGATTATACATGAATTTCCACTGCTTGTGACCCCTCTTTGACCTGACATTTCTTATACCGTCTTCTTACCTATCCACCTCATGAAAGGATGCCAAAGTGAATGTATTAGCCTTGGCCACCCCCAAGTTTGGGGTGACCATATCTTTACCTCCCCACTTTTCTCTTGTCATCATATGCCCTCCCTACACATGGGGCAAAGAAAAAAAATTGGCTCTATGTAATAGCCTCTTAAGAAAAGAAAAGAGTGCTCTATGTAATATCACTCCACCCCCTTCCATAACCCTTTCTTCTCTTTTTACGCCTAGTAGGGCTAAGGTAAATCCACTTTATCCCTCATCCCCCTACATGATCCAAGTGGGTCATGAGCAATAAAATGAAGTGTTTGAGGTATATCTAGCAAGTGAAATAGTAATTCTAACCGTTTGAATGTATTTCATACATGATACGGTCTACTCAGAGCTTTGTGAAAATTGCATCACTTGCATATGTGAATGATGTCCCATATTCTAAGTTCTTGTGCTCTATGCTAGATTCACACTTAAAAGCTGAAAGTCAGTAGAGAGTAGTGGATTGCATGACTAATTCCTCACGTGAAATCATTTTAGTGAATAAACATCACAATTATTGCATTATCCATGAACTCCTTGAGTGAATTGAAAGAGAGATTAAGTTGGAGCATACTTGTTTGGGGTGGTGATGCAGCCCTATTTTAGGGCTTCATCATGTGTCTTTAATCTTAATCACATCTAAATAATGTTAAAATACCAGTTATTCCTGCAACATGTATTATTATGTCAAATGCATTTATGGACGTTCTTTGCATTTCAGGTACTTGGACCGTGTGTGGATGGATGAGTGAGATAGAGGGGTCCAAAGAGGACCCTAAAGATTCTTCGACCTACCCTTAGTGGCCAAGTATCAACCCAAGAAAATAAGTCTATGGATCATGAAGATTAGAGTGCAAAGTGCTATTGAAGATCTCAACACGGTCGTGGTGCTGAGAAACGATCCTTCTCATTTATGCCAAAACCATAGAGTCAATGCAAAGATCAACATGCTACAACAACAGCCTCATAATGGCCCTACTAGACAACATGATCGTGCCAAGAAGTCCCCAGAATGGTTATGCTAGCCAACACGACCGTGCTACCAAAGATCAAAAGGGTCATTTCATGCAGAATGACCTCCACTTCATCTCGCCCAACACAGTCGTGATACTCAACATGGTTGTTCTACCTAGCCCCCACCACGGTCGTGCAGCCCGCACGACCGTGCTAGCCTTCATTTCACCACTTTCAAACCTGACATATTCTACTTACTAGCATGGTCGTTCCCTTCCACCATGATCGTGCTACTCTCTACCCACCACGGTCGTGCTTCCTAGAACAATCGTGCTGCCACCAAAAACACTAGTTTTAAAGCACTATTTTGCCCATTTCACCCCCATTTACCCTAGTGATTCTCGACTACCTATATATACCATAGTGGCAGACACAATACGAGGTTAGCTTCTTCTAGCATTCATTACCACCCTCCCTTGCATTCAAGAGCTCCACCTACCTTCTTCCACCACCATACTCCATTTCCACCCAAAAACCCTAGTTTTCTACAGTTTTCCACCAGAATCTCCTATATTTCCATGTTATTCATCCACCTTGGAGGAGGGAGCATGACCTACATCAGCTAGCAGGTGAAGAAGAAGATGTTTCTACAAGCTTCATGGCCATCTACCTCTTTCTTCTCTCGTTTTGACTCTTTTTCTTGAATATGAGTAGTTAAGCCCTTTGTGGTGGGCTGTTTGGGGTTAAATTTTACTTTGATACCATTGGGGGAAAATAACTTGTAATGAATATATTTCCACTCTATGATTAATGTCTCTTGATTCTATCTCATTTCCCATTATCTTACTTATGATTTATGCTTTTAGACATGGATTGCTTGTTGTATGATGCTTGAAAACACCTAGCTTCTATGGGAAAACAGATTGTATGTGGCTATCTTAGGAATTTCTCCTAGGTCCAACTAGTGGATCCCTAGCTAGCACCCTATGTTCCTACATGTAAATCCCTTCTCCTAAAACTAAGTGTGAGATCTAAGTATCTAGAGTAAGAGTGATTAGTGTAATTGCCTAAAGTTTTATAAAGTCTAGATGGTGAGTAACATGAGGTGAAACACCCTCATCTCTACCCCCATTCCTACCCTTAGCTCTCAATTTCCCTAATACCACTTACCCTAGAAGCATAGACTTGTCAAGTCCTATTAGAATTACACCTAGCTCTAGTTTTCCAACTAGTATCTTAGGGTATATTCAAATAGCACTTGCCTTGTTGTTTGGTTTGGCAATCTAGATTGAAGATATAAGACTTGCATGCTTTATTAAACCCCAACTAATATCTTAGTATCATTTCCAAAATGGCCCACCTCCCATTAATATTGCTTAAAATCCATCTTGTTCTCTTATCTTATTAATTCTAGTTTAGTTAATTGCTTTTATTGCCTCTTTGTCAATTGCTTAGATTTGAATAGTTAGGTCTTGCTTGAGTATTCAGTGATATTTTGAGGTTGCTAGTGTTAATATTTCTAGTTAGTGATAATCTAGGTCATTAATTTCTCTAGTGCCTTACTTGCCTCATTAGTGTAACTTAGTTGTATTTCCTTGCTCCTGCTTAGTTAGTTGTCTTGCTTTGTTAGTTGGACTTGACTTGTTTAGGGTAACTTAGAGTTTCTTGTAGTCTAGTTTCCCTTCTTGCTTTTAATTGCTTGAATCATTAGTATGATCATCCAAATCACCATCAAACCCTAAAACCTACACTCCACTTTAGGAACATAGCCCACTCTAACCTAGCTCTAGTGTCCCCTCTCTCCCTACGGATCGACCCTTCTCTTACCACTTGCCTATACTACAACACGACCTTGTGCACTTGTGGGTAATGTGTGATTGGCTTAAGTAAATGTGTCAGGCTAGGTCCTTCATAAATTTGAAAGATCTCTGTGTGTTTTCCTTGGGTGTGCATTCAACTGATTTGGGTGTATGCTTGAGAATTTCACCAATGGGGAAATACCCACCTACATATGTACTTATAGAACAAATGGGGAAGTGTTGACAAAACAACTTCAAAATTGAATACATATTATACACTTAAATCCTAAGTGAGATTAAGTGTTCAAGAACAGTCCCAAACTGGGGACTATCCGATGAGTAAATCTCTGACGGGTTTCTAGCCCACTTTCATGATTTTAAACATTCATGTAGGGTACAATTCACTAACAACTTAGTCAACATTCATGTAGGGAAAAATTCACTAACAACATATTCAATATTTTGCATGATGCTAGAGAAATTAAGATATTTTTCAACATATTCACTAATAATATATTCAACTTATTCAACTAGTCATTAGCAACATATTCAACATACTCAACTTGGCAACTAAAGCAATAAGCAACTAAGCATTAGCAATTAAATTCTCTAGGCACAAGAAAATAGGTGATCTAGCAAACCTAAACCCTAGTAATGAGAAAGGAGGAACAGACAACCTCATTGGTGGTGGTGCTGGTGGCAATAATGGCTGTGGAGGCTGGCGCAACAGTTTCTACTGGTGGAGGTCGAGTGGCTTGATGAAGGCATAGCATTCGAGAGAATCGGGGAGTGACTGAGAGTAGGCAGAGCGGTAGTGAAGCTCCGACTGAGGCAGACAGTAGGATGAGAAGCACGAGAGCTCTATGGGAGGCGGAGTAGTAGAAAGAAAAAAAGAAACAGTGGGGTGGCGATGGAGGAGCGGTAGAGGTTAGAATAGGTAGATCTAATAGTTTATCATCATCTCCAGAGCTAGCATCTAGGTATCACGATGAAACAAAAAATTGGGAAAAGAAAAATATTACATGTGCTATTAAATGAACTTAGTTTTCAGTTGCTAGTAAAAATTGATGACTAAGTAGACAGTTGTAGGTTGGATAAGCCAAATCAATGACAGAGTGAGAGCTATGTCGTCATATTTTATAAAGAAAACTGAAGATAGAGGCCCTTATCCTAATAAAAAATGTCAACCTCACTAAGGACTTTAGTCATCAGTTGCAATTATAACCAATATCATAGTTCAATCTCTATTGTTGGTTTCCTACCTAAAAATTGAAATCACATATACTTATCCCTAATAAAAAATGACAACATTGTTAAGACTTTCTTCATCAACTTCAAGCAAAAAAATGAAGACATAACCCAATTTTGGGGGAAATCTGTAGGACAAGTGGTGGGAACCCTTTGTCGTTGGTTCTTTTAGAAAAAAATCGATGACACAGCATAAACTATGGTGCCTTTTTTTAGTATAAATCAATGACATAGTATTTTTGAAGGTAAAAGTTATTTTGCGAGAAGGGGTTTGTTGTTAATTTTTCTACAACAGACGCAACATGTTTATATCAATTTTTTCCACTGAAATATTGAATTTTGTGGGCTATCTTAGATGTAGCTTCTTTAAAAAGAAACTGACATTACATAGAAGTGGTACCCATATTTTTTCTTAATCGATACTACTTAACCAGTAGTGATGTTTGTGTTGTACCAACTAATGCTATAGGCATGTAGTGTCGGTTTCCTGTAAAAACTAATGTTAAGAAAAATAAAAGCAGAGGTCAAAAAATGTACTAGTGTTACAAAATAATACAAACAAGATCTAGAAGATATGAGCAAACAGATAAGATGATAAACAATATGAATCAAAATAAAAGAAACTGTGGTGGTTTGGTCTAAGTTGGGTTCTAGTATGGGAACATCATTCCCATGAATGGTGCCAAAAACTTAACAACAAAATGATCGAGTGTTTGAATAAATCTACAACATAAAGAAATAGATATTGAGATTTCTAATCTTTGGAAGATGATATTCAATTTGACATGCCTAAGCACATGGAATCAGTTGTATTCTTTCTATTTTTCTCTAGGAAAAATATGATAGGTTGCTAGATATGTCAACTTTGTATTAGCTAAGTCAAATAATAAGAGAGAAATGTAAAGAATGCCCAAGTAGGACTAGTAAGAACAAATGAGAAAAGGTAAAATTGCCTTGAAAAAAGTGGAAAATAGAAAATATCAAGATCAAAAATCTTAGGTTCATGTTCACCTCGTAAATCCCCCTACTTATGTGCTACTAATAATAGTTTCATATTTTTTAGAACAAAATGCATGCTAGCCTACTTGTATACTTGTGCACCTCGATTCAAATATCAGTGCACATATAATTTAGAGGTTAAACATGGTATTAGAAGTCGAGTTACAAAGAATGTTAGGTGAATGCTTGTGATGATATACAATATAAATAATGAGAAAAGTAAATATGATGGCTTAGTTGTAAGGACCATCTCACTGATCAAACTCAAAATGATCATTTGGATAAATTTTCAAAATAAAGCTCAACTTAAAACTAGGAACTAGAAAAAAAACTATCCAAATTATGAATAAAGTGAAGTCCATAAGGATGTGACTTCAAAAAATCATCATAAAACTTCACAAGACATCAGATAACATCTCACAACTTGTTATCAATATCATAGCATAAGAGAAATTCTGATACATGGACGAAACAAAACATCTTTATTAATCTCGTCATAAAGGATTACAAGAAGATCCATATTCGTGAACATACAATATTATATAAAATTATAATCCAAATATCAACTTATAAACTTATAAAGACACCAAGGAAAGCAAATACACAACATGTACTACAACTACCGATCCAAAACTTAGGAAAGTCAAAGTACATGGACACTTTATACACAACTATGTTGTCACTTATTACATCTTGATCACCACATCCTTTTCATTGTGCCAACATATCTACACATCATGGAAAGACCACGTGAGACTCATAAAGAGTCCTGATAGTAGGACTACTCCCTTCAAGATGTATACATGCATTGACAACATATTAAAAAGAATTATTGAAAGCAAGATAGATGCTTATTGTTCTGTTTAGTTTCCAATCATCCACTTATTCCAATATTTCAAATCATGATGTATTTAGCACAAGGTATAACACATTCCATATTACTAGAACATTATTCGCACATCTCAAATGTTCAAAGTAGAATAAATGTCATCACTTATAGTGATTTAGCTTATCAACACTGACCTACAATTATCACAGTTAACATTAACAACAATAACCTACTCAGATTTATATTATATCAAACTCTTGTCATTGTTGGTTGAAGATATACCAAGTCAAACCACAAGCTTATGTCTATGAAGTCCCTAAGCTCATAGTACAATATCCTAGGAGTATTATATCATGGGATCACCCACGCCTCTGTGAGACATGAGGTATACAAAGTAGTGGCACATAGGTCATACCTACTTGTAGGGGATTCAAATGGTCAACCTACAAAATTAGGGATGTCTTGGGCACTCCAGTCACAACAATTATCACCTAGGCACTAAGACATGTAACCTAAGTTTTACATTAAGGATTGAGGAAAACCATCCCCTCATTTTGCCCATGTATACTCAACTGAATGTGACTCTAAGCACCCTCTCATAACCCTCAAGTTTGAAAAAGGATACCCATATATACCATCATGCCTCTATGAAACTAGGAAGTTCTACGGTGCCAAGGCATATTCTAGTTGTTAAGGCACATGCTTAACCAACGAGATAGTCAGTGGGTGCGCCTAGTCATTGACCCCTTCCCTATAATGTTGCATTGACCTATGTAATGGGTCCAATGATGCATTTATGTGCTTTACCATTATATGTGGCTATCCTAGTTTAAAATCAAGATTTTCTCCTATGTTATGTGCCAAACATTTTTTTGATTTGGAACTTATATTATTTATAGCATTTTTTTTTTTGCATTTAATTCAGTTATATTCAGAAACTATGCTATAAAGAATAGAAATTACATTGCTTAAGGTTTAAAGATATGCCATTAAATCTACATTTACATGTTGCTCTTTCTCTTGCATTTTTTACATTGGATAAATTAAAATGCTACAACATGCTTGAACTTAGTTATATCTCACTTTACACTAATATGTAGCACATTGGTGTATACATATATGATCTATATATCCATCTATCTATCTGTATATCTAGGGTAAGTATACAAATACTAGCATATAGTAAATATGTAATCACTATAGGTTGATATTGATATATTAAATCTAATCATGGTGACTTGGATTCTTAAAACCTAGTCATATTAGTTATTGAGAACACATAGTCAGTTAAATAATGTATGCTTTGATAATTTATTAATATTGTTATGTAATAAGTTTGTAATTTAAGTAGCCTACTATATTTTGGATTTTTTAAAATGAAATAATGATGTAAGTTTATATTTAAATTTTGATTTTTGGTACTCTTGAAGAGTTATTATAGTAGTAACTACTTACTTGTTCTTGACATTGTTGTTAATTAGAACTTCTTCATAGTGTAATTGATTATTATACAATTAAGTATATGTATATGGTGGAGTTAAGTATATGTATGTACATACCTACATATATAACTATAAGATATGTGTATATGAGGGGAGAATTGTTCACAAAATTATAACATAATATTTATATATCTATTGGAAATATACATTTTTTTCAGGACACCTATGCAGAAAGGAGCTCAGCTATGGCACCTTTCTGCCGTGACAACCATGGAATACACTACATGATTAAGGTTGTAACTTGTTATTAAATGTACTCACCTTTTGGATCCATTTCATACAATATAATTATCTTTCTTAGTCTAACTCAATTAGATGTTCTTAGCTTATTATTGGCATATAACACATTGTAACAGTTAGGTAAGATGAAGTAGCATATAATGTGAACACTTTTTAAATTAAGCCATGAGTATCTTCTAGTCATCCCACCATCCTCGTAGCATGTCACCTAGAGAGAATTTACATCATATGATCCTTACCAAGCAGCAGCTAACCCAACTCACCACAAGGGCAAGCACCTCATAGAGAAGAAATCTATACCTATACCACCTAGCATGTACAACCAAAAGCAACGATAAAAATCTGAATTTCACCACACAAAATATCAATCCCAGCGGAAACAAAAACCAAAAATGGGTTGATCAAAGTCAGCTAAAGGCCAAGAATGTGATACAGTAAAACAAAGACCAGGGGTTCAACTATCTAGACTTTATATATATCCATGAGAACCTGATATAAGGGTGCCCTTAGCTTACAACTAGAGAAGACCACTAATGCGGCGAGGAAGAAGATAAGGCTATATAAACATCTCTACCTCCTCTTCACCTCTGCTCCACTGGCCTATCTCCCTAGCCATGTGATTGGCCTCCTTCGAAACATGATGATCAAGCCCAATCGTCCACAGACTCATGAATAACATAGATATAAGGCGCAAACCTCCAAGGATGGGGTTTACCTTTCCAAACATAGTTAGGCAATTGGTTATCATCTGTCTCAATGATTATCATTGACAATTTCAGTATTTATGGAGTTTCAAAGCTATAATAAGAGCTTGGGCACTTGTTGTCTCCCTATTCACATCATTAGAAAAATCCTATAAGGAAAAAACCAAACCTCCATTGTTCTCTCTCACAAGCTGAACTATAACGCATGGGCCCATTTCCTAAAGCTGAAATAGAATTTCACGAATGAAAACTGGCTCACTGACCACTACTAGCCTCAGTTGTGCTTTTTGTCCTCACTCACGCACAACCCATGACCAACTTGTCGACAAGTCATCCATCCTAGTACTACTCGGGAGTGATTGCACCATATCTAACAATGTGTGATTCTTTCTTTCAAATACACCATTATGTTGTGGTGTTCCAAGTGGAGTTCACTGTGATACAATACTACAGGCTCAGAGAAGGTCCTCAAACTCTTGGCTTAAGTATTGTCCGCCTCGATCGAATGAAGTGCCTTAATACTTTTGCCAAGTTGTTTATGTACTTCATTCATGAACTCCTTGAACTTTTCAAGATTTCATGACTTAAGATATTTTGCATGATGCTAGAGAAATTAAGATATTTTTCAACATATTCACTAACAATATATTCAACTTATTCAACTAGTCATTGACAACATATTCATCATACTCAACTTGGCAACTAAAGCAATAAGCAACTAAGCATTAGCAATTAAATTCTCTAGGCACAAGAAAATAGGTGATCTAGCAAACCTAAACCCTAGTAATGAGAAAGGAGGAAGAGGCAACCTCATTGGTGGTGGTGTTGGTGGCAATAATGGCAGTGGAGGATGGCACAATAGTTTCTACTGGTGGAGGCCGAGTGGCGCGACGAAGGCATAGCATTAGAGAGAATCGGGGAGTGACTGAGAGTAGGCGGAGCGGTAGTGAAGCTCCGACTGAGGAAGACAGTAGGCTGAGAAGCACAAGAGCTCTGGGGGAGGCAGAGTAGTAGAAAGCAAAAAAGAAATAGTGGGGTGGTGATGGAGGAGAGGTAGAGGCTAGAAGAGGTAGATCTAATAGTTCATCATCTTCTCCAGAGCTAGCATCTAGGTATCACAATGAAACAAAAAATTGGGAAAAGAAAAATATTATAGGTGCTATTAAATGAACTTAGTTTTCAATTGCTAGTAAAAATTTATGAATAAGTAGACAGTCGTAGGTTGGATAAGCCAAATCAATAATAGAGTGAGAGCTATGTCATCATATTTTATAAAGAAAACTGAAGATAGAGGCCCTTATCCTAATAAAAAAATGTCAACCTCACTAAGGACTTTAGTCGTCAGTTGCAATTATAACCAATATCGTAGTTCAATCTCTATTGTTGGTTTCCTACCTAAAAACTGAAATCAAATATACTTATCCCTAATAAAAAATTCCAACATTGTTAAGACTTTAGTCATCAACTTCAAGCAAAAAAATGAAGACATAACCCAATTTTGGGGGAAATCTGTAGGACAAGTGGCGGGAACCCTTAGTCGTCGGTTCTTTTAGAAAAAAATCGACGACACAGGGTAACCTATGGTGCCTTTTTTTTAGTATAAATCAATGACATAGTATTTTTGAAGGTAAAAGTTATTTTGCGAGAAGGGGTTCGTTGTTAATTTTTCTACGACTGACACAACCTATTTATATCAAATTCTTCCACTGAAATATTGAATTTTGTGAGCTATCTTAGATGTAGCTTCTTTAAAAAGAAACTGACATTACATAGAAGTGGTACTCATATTTTTTCTTAATCGATAATACTTAACCAGTAGTGATGTTTGTGTTGTACCAACTAATGCTATAGGCATGTAGTGTCGGCTTCCTGTAAAAACTAATGTTAAGAAAAATGAAAGCAGAGGTCAAAAAATGTACTAGTGTTACAAAATAATACAAACAAGATCTAGAAGATATGAGTAGACAGATAAGATGATAAACAATATGAATCAAAATAAAAGAAAGTGTGGTGGTTTGGTCTAAGTTGGGTTCTGGGATGGGAACATCGTTCCCATGAATGGTGCCAAAAACTTAACAACAAAATGATTGAGTGTTTGAATAAATACACAACATAAAGAAATAGATATTGAGATTTCTAATCTTTGGAAGATGATATTCAATTTGACATGCCTAAGCACATGGAATCGGTTGTATTCTTTCTATTTTTCTCTAGGAAAAATATGATAGGTTGCTAGATATGTCAACATTGTATTAGCTAAGTCAAACAATAAGAGAGAAATGTAAAGAATGCCCAAGTAGGATTAGTATGAACAAATGAGAAAAGGTAAAATTTCCTTGAACAAAATTGGAAAATAGAAAATATCAAGATCAAAAAGCTTAGGTCCAGGTTCACCTCGTAAATCCCCCTACTTATGCGCTACTAATAATAGTTTCAGATTTTTTAGAACAAAATGCATGCTAGCCTACTCGTATACTTGTGCACCTCGATTCAAATATCAGTGCACATATAATTTAGAGGTTAAACATGGTATTAGAAGTCGAGTTACAAAGAATGTTAGGTGAATGCTTGTGATGATATACAATATAAATAATGAGAAAAGTAAATGTGATGGCTTAGTTGTAAGGACCATCCCACTGATCAAAATCAAAATGATCATTTGGACAAATTTTCAAAATAAAGCTCAACTTAAAACTAGGAACTAGAAAAACAATTATCCAAATTATGAATAAAGTGAAGTCCATAAGGATGAGACTTCAAACAATCATCATAAAACTTCACAAGACATCGGATAAAATCTCACAACTTGTTATCAATATCATAGCATAAGAGAAATTTTGATACATGGACGAAACAAAACATCTTTATTAATCTCATCATAAAGGATTACAAGAAGATCAATATTCGTGAACATACAATATTATATAAAATTATAATCCAAATATCAACTTATAAACTTATAGAGACACCAAGGAAAGCAAATACACAACATGTACTACAACTACTTACCCAAAACTTAGGAAAGTCAAAGTACATGGACACTTTATACACAACTATGTTGTCACTTATTACATCTTGATCACCACATCCTTTTCATTGTGCCAACATATCTAAACATCATGGAAAGACCACGTGAGACTCATAAAGAGTCATGATAGTAGGACTACTCCCTTCAAGATGTATACATGCATTAACAACATATTAAAAAGAATTATTGAAAGCAAGATAGATGCTTATTGTTCTGTTTAGTTTCCAATCATCCACTTTTTCCTATATTTCAAATCATGATGTATTTAGCACAAGGTATAACACATTCAATATTACTAGAACATTATTCACACATCTCAAACGTTCAAATTAGAATACATGTCATCACTTATAGTGATTTAGCTTATCAACACTGTCCTACAATTATCACGGTTAACATTAACAACAATAACCTACTCAATAGTATATTATATCTGACTCTTGTCATTGTTGGCTGAAGATATACCAAGTCAAACCACAAGCTTATGTCTATGAAGTCCCTAAGCTCATAGTACAATATCCTAGGACTATTATATCATGGGATCACCCACGCCTCTGTGAGACATGAGGTATACAAAGTAGTGGCACATAGGTCATACCTACTTGTAGGGGATTCAAATGGTCAATCTACAAAATTAGGGATGTCTTGGGCACTCCAGTCACAACAGTTATCACCTAGGCACTAAGACATGTAACCTAAGTTTTACATTAAGGATTGAGGAAAACCATCCCCTCATTTTTCCTGCGTATACTCAACTGAATGTGACTCTAAGCACCCTCTCATAACCCTCAAGTTTGCAAAAGTATACCCATATATACCATCATGTCTATATGAAACTAGAAAGTTCTAAGGTGCCAAGGCATATTCTAGTTGTTAAGGCACATGCTTAACCGATGAGATACTCAGTGGGTGCGCCTAGTCATTGACCTCTTCCCTATAATGTTGCATTGACCTATGTAATGGGTCCAATTATGCATTTATGTGCTTTGCCATTATATGTGGCTATCCTAGTTTAAAAACAAGATTTCCCCCTATGTTATGTGCCAAACATGTTTTTGATTTGGAACTTATATTATTTATAGCATTTTTTTGTGCATTTAATTCAGTTATATTCAGAAACTATGCTATAAAGAATAGAAATTAGATTGCTTAAGGTTTAAAGATATGGCATTAAATCTACATTTACATGTTGCTCTTTCTCTTGCATTGCTTCCATTGGATAAATTAAAATGCTACAACATGCTTGAACTTAGTTATATCTCACTTTACACTAATATGTAGCGCATTGGTGTATACATATATGATCTATCTAGCCATCTATCTATTTGTACATATAGGGTAAGTATACAAATACTAGCATATAGTAAATATGTAATCACTATAGGTTGATATTGATATATTAAATCTAATCATGGTGACTTGGATTCTTAAAACCTAGTCATATTAGTTATTGAGAACACATAGTCAGTTAAATAATGTATGCTTTGATAATTTATTAATATTGTTATGTAATAAGTTTGTAATTTAAGTAGCCTACTATATTTCAGATTTTTTAAAATGAAATAATGATGTACGTTTATATTTCGATTTTGATTTTTGGTACTCTTGAAGAGTTATTATAGTAGTAACTACTTACTTGTTCTTGACATTGTTGTTAATTAGAACTTCTTCGTAGTGTAATTGATTATTATACAATTAAGTATATGTATATGGTGGACTTAAGTATATGTATGTACATACCTACATATATAACTATAAGATATGTGTATATAAGGGGAGAATTGTTCACAAAATTATAACATAATATTTATATATCTATTGGAAATATACATTTTTTTCAGGACACCTATGCGGAAAGGAGCTCAGCTATGGCACCTTTCTGCCATGACAACCATGGAATACACTTCATGATTAAGGTTGTAACTTGTTATTAAATGTACTCACCTTTTGGATCCATTTCATACAATATAATTATATTTCTTAGTCTAACTCAATTAGATGGTCTTAGCTTATCATTGGCATATAACGCGTTGTAACAGTTAGGTAAGATGAAGTAGCATATAATGTGAACACTTTTTAAATTAAGTCATGAGTATCTTCTAGTCATCCCACCATCCTCATAGCAGGTCACCTAGAGAGAATTTACATCATATGATCCTTACCAAGCAACAGCTAACCCAACTCACCACAAGGGCAAGCACCTCATAGAGAAGAAATATATACCTATATCACCTAGCATGTACAACCAAAAGCAACGATAAAAATCTGAATTTCACCACACAAAATATCAATCCCAGCGGAAACAAAAACCAAAAATGGGTTGATCAAAGTCAGCTAAAGGCCAAGAATGTGATACAGTAAAACAAAGACCAGGGGTTCAACTATCCAGACTTTATATATATCCATGAGAACCTGATATAAGGGTGCCCTTAGCTTACAACTAGAGAAGACCACTATTGCGGCGAGGAAGAAGATAAGGGTATATAAACATCTCTACCTCCTCTTCACCTTTGCTCCACTGGCCTATCTCCCTAGCCATGTGATTGGCCTCCTTTGAAACATGATGATCAAGCCCAATCGTCCACAGACTCATGAATAACACAGATATAAGGCGAAAACCTCCAAGGATGGGGTTTACCTTTCCAAACATAGTTAGGCAATTGGTTATCATCTATCTCAATGATTATCATTGACAATTTTCAATATTTATGGAGTTTCAAAGCTATAATCAGAGCTTGGGCACTTCTTGTCTCCCTATTCACAACATTAGAAATTTCCTATAAGGAAAAAACCAAGCCTCAATTGTTCTCTCTCACAAGCCGAACTATAACGCATGGGCCCACTTCCTAAAGCTGAAATAGGATTTCATGAATGAAAACTGGCTCACTGACCACTACTAGCCTCAATTGTGCTTTTTGTCCTCACTCACGCACAACTCATGACCAACTTGTCGACAAGTCATCCATCCTAGTACTACTCGGGACTGAGAATGTTTAACCGCAAAGTTCTAGGTGATGGGCTCCCTGAAAAGGAGGTGCACCTTGGTGGTATAGTTGGTTATCATCTGTCTCAATGACTATCATTGACAATTTTCATCATTTATGGAGTTTCAAAGCTATAATTACATCTTGGGCACTTGTTGTTTCCCTATTCACAGCATTAGAAAAATAGCCCACTGACCACTACTAGCCTCAGTTGTGCGTTTTGTCCTCACTCACGCGCAACCAATGACTAACTTGTTGACAAGTCACACATCCTAGTACTACTCGGGACTGAGAATGTTTAACCACAAAGTTCTAGGTGATGGGCTCTCTGAAAAGAAAGTACACCTTGGTGGTATAGGTGGTCCAATAATTCCTTTAAAGATCATTTTATTTGAAGCCTCAAATCATAGGATGTTGAAATCCCCTTGCTCTTTACATCCTCGTCAATGCTCAACTAAATGGCCTCACAATATTTCCTCATTTGAGTCAGACTCATAATGATCTATGTACACCTAGCTCTTGATCATGGCTATCTACAAGAGTGGATACATCATCATGGATGGCTCTTTTTCCAACATGCTTGGACTGCACGGCTCCACACTGACATGCCACATGTCCATGTGGGCCCCACCTACTGGAAGAACATTGGCTCAAACATCATTTGTAACACATGGTCTCATTACCCAAAGCTCAAGCAAGGCTTCACAAATGACAAATGGCTGTGCTTTTTATCCTCACTGACACACAACCTAGGATCAACTTCCGATTTGGTCACCCATCCTAGTACTACTCTAGGTTGAGCAATCTTAACCGTGGAGTTCTCAGTGATGGGCTGTCGGAAAAGGAAGTGCATCTTGGTGATATGGGTAGTCCAATTTTGGGGCCTCAAATCATTCCCTTTAAAATCATTTTGTCTGAGGCCTCAAATTCTGGGACGTTACACTAGTTTTCCATCTCCTAATGTTATGAATAATGCCTTGTTAGCTTCTCACCATGAAGTTGAGCTGAAGGCTATTGAGGTGAGGGGGTACCACTTGAAGAGTTTCAAAATCCTCATTAAATGATGTGAATCATTGAAACCCAAAATCCTTGCAGACAAGAAGTAGCTATCCACACCAAGCCTCTTGAATCTTTACATCTTGATGATGATGTTAATAACCTTAGTGATGTCCTTCAATTCTCTGTCACCATTGATCTCCGATTCTTCATACTTGGCACGAAACATAGCCCCCCAAATAGTCCAGATAACTATACTTAGAAGAACCTACATCAATTATATCCTATAGTGACTCAGGGAAATCATGGAGGCACAATCAAGCCATCATTTCTAGAAATTGTGCTCCAAGTTAATGGCGAGAGATAGAAGACCCTTCACTACTACAAAGGTAAGAGGCAAACTCACCATGTAAGAACATGTAGTCCATTGTCCCACATGATGGTGAAGCACATCATAAACATTGCAAAATAGTAGGGGTTGAGCATTATGCAATATTGTTGCCATTGGAAACAACTGGGCAAATCATCTTCCCAAGTCATGAAGTTAGCTCGTGGAATGCCATAACTAGGCCAAACCACCCAATTTAGAGGCCAAAAGTTATGTTGACCAACTTGCTTACCCCCATCATATTTTTCTTAGTTGCTTGAACAAAGAAGACATGTGTTCATAAGATAGCCTGTATAAGTTTATCATCCAAACCATGAGACCATTGTATACTATCAACAATCACCATGTTGTCCCTTCATATTAACAAGTCGGTCAATTCTATCCCCCTACCATCCATCCTCATCCAACCAAAAGTCACAGATTTTGAGAGATTCACACCTGCTCCCCATTGTACAAGCATACAATGCATAATGCACATCACACCAAAGGTCATACTAAAACATGATATAGCTTGTCGCCATCACCCATCTAAAATGAGGGTAAACCTCCAAGAGGGTCTTCCTCACCTTTCTTCATTGGGGTGATGGTCTCGTAGGATGTTTTAAGGAATGGGGATGATTCACATCATCATACATTCATCAAAGGCATTTGTATTTCTCCCAAAAAAAATAGCCCATCTAGATTGACTTGCAAGAACTTCCCACAAATACTTCAAGGTGAACGACATGACCACCATAGAAAGAAGAGTGAATCTTGGAAAGCCTTTCAGTTTCAGTGTAGCTTCAGATATATGCACACCCATGTATTAGAAAGAATCTCCTAGGGACATGAATCATCAAAATCCTCTAGATCATATCCCCACACTCAGACTTAGGGTCAAGAAAGGAGCTTGATTTTTACTTGTTAACTTTTTACCTCGAGCATATATCATATTTAACAACGACACCATCAATAAAGGAAAGGTAACAAGAGGAAGAGGACCAAGTCGTCTGTGAAGAGAAAGATGGGGGCAATCTCCTAGTTCTAACAACTAAAAGGTCAATCTCTTTCATCTTAGCATCTTTGACCAATGTACGCATAGTTTCTTCAAAGAGGATAAACAAGGTCAGAAGATATTCCCCTATTGGTGCATAAGGAAGATGCCATTTGAAATGCCATTGAGCACAACTGATATCCAAGACCCATGAAATAATGACAATATGAGATTGGCAACCTTAGGCAACATTTCAAACCTTACAAGAATGACACACATGAAGCCCTAATCCATTAAGTCAAATGCATTATTCATGTCCATCTTAATGATGATATTTCCATGTCTCCATCCTCTAAATTGTCTACAATTTCTTCATGAATTTGATGTGAAGTGTAAAGTTGTGGCCCTGCACAAAGACACCTTTCTTCTCAAACATAAAAGGTAGGTAAGAATCTAATTTGTTCTTGATGATTTGAGCAAAGATCATCATAATGACATTCTTCACTAAAATAGGTTTGATATTAGTAGCAATGTCAAAGTGTCATCCTTATGAATAAGATAAAGCATGTTGTGCTTGAGGCTCTAATGGCAAAAATTGCCTAAGAAAATATGGTGGGTCAAAGCAATAACATCATCTATGAATAATATGCTACACATCATGAGAAAAGGATGTGGTTAGACCATCAAGACCAAGAGCACACAATTTATCCACCAACTGAATGATAGCAAAGTTTTTTATTTCAACAAGAGGGATACCCAATACTCAACATCATGTTATCATTAGTAGAGAAGATTCAAGGAACACTAGAAAGGAATGGAAAGTCATCCATGGACTCACATTCACCTTCTTAACATAAAAAGACTTCATAGGATCAAATCATTTCTTTATCATCTCATTGTGGGTAGCGCAAAACTACCCTAGTAAGATGAATCCTTTTCACTACATTCATGTTCTCGTTTAACAATATCATGATAGAATTTTTTGTTTATCCCCATCTTGTAACTATTGGATGTGTGATTTATCCTTTCAAATATTCTCCTAGCAATCTCTTGTTGATAGCATTCGATCTAACAACATCCAATCTTCAAACACCTCATCACATCTTCTAGATTCACTTTCTTCTTGTAGATATCCCCAATGACTTTATTGCTAAGTGCTAGTGAAAATATCACATGAATAATAAGGTAGGCAAGATCACAAGTGCAATCCAATAATTTTCAAATGCCAAAGGGGTGAAATAATACAACATGTAGCAATAGGAGCCACATGACTCATATTCAGCTGAAACATATTTCAATAACATATATAAGATTAATTAATGAATAGCAATTGATATTCCAAAAAGAGTTCAAAATATCCTACAAGAGTAGTGCCAAAGGAGATAGGCCTCATTAGTAGCAATTTATGGATTAATCAACTAAAATATGTTCAATATTACAACCCATGAGTGACAACAGATTTGAACACAGTTTAACAAATCTACAGTGTAATGTAAATGAAATTTTAATTATGTATTAAAGATTTGTAACCACATCTTTTTATTACTATTTATTTTAACAAACATAAATATAATTTGATTGACATAAGATTGAGCAAATCTTGTTTCAATAATCATATCTAAATTAAAACAGTTATAAGTAGTAAATGTACTTTTTAGCATTACTTCAAAACATGTCTGTAGCACATAATTATAAATAACTAACTTTAAGACCAAACACAATTATTATCAACTGATCTATATAAATAGAAATCAATTTCTTAGAAGTTAATTCCAAACAACAATATTTGTTCTTTTTTGAGAAAAAAAATTAGTTGTCCAAAAACAATTGTCACCGCCATCGTAAAAAAATCACAAAGGAGTTACTAGTTGAACTCTATTACGTAGTATTTTGTCACTCAGGATTTCCTATCCTAGCAGGAAAAGGAGGGAAACAGATACTCAATTTACAACAAGTGTAGTCCCAATGGATGACATCGTATGCTGATAATTTAGAATCTTTTATATACCTCTGTAAGCTATTGTCTTTCTATGCTAATAAAACAATAATTGACATTTACATGTACATCACAGCTGCTCAAACAATCGATATCAAACTTTCATAAAGAACACACAAGGTCAGAAGCTGATATTGGCCAGTAACAAGTTACAACTTTTTTACTAACACAAATTATAATATTTTTTCAAATTTAAAGCAATTAAAATATAATTCACACACAATGTGTTTTGATTAACATCAGGGCAAATTGCCACATTTTTCCAAGAGTACATTTACTATACAGGCAATTTGTTTTTTTATACAGAAGTGATCATAACTATTATGTGAGTAGATGATGCTTTTTATTTTCTCCACACAAAAATGCTGCTTTGGGCAGAACAGTTTAATTCTGTTAGTAACTGATTTCAATCAAATACAATTGCTTTACACACCTTTCGTTCAATATTGATTCCAGGATAATTCACAATCAACTAACTCCTAAAATACGAGGATATAGATAGTCTTGTTCAATTAAGCAACAGATGCACTGTTGAAAATACATAACTAAATTGGACAAATAAACACGCACATGTTACCAGGACTACTCTAAACCCCAAACTATTTTTTTATTGCACTATCTATAATTTATATAGATACACATGTATACATCATTCAAAAACATACTAATTAACAAAGAACCAACTCACTTCTACAAGGCGTCCATTCTCCTTTTTTGATGTGATAACAAAAAGGAAACTCAAAAACCGGAAAAGGGTAAAAAAAACAAAACAGCCGTACAACCGGGTATGCCGAATTGCAGCTAAGCCTGTTTGGTAGGGTGTAGCCGGATGACAAAGTGTGTGTTTAATGTACATTTTTACATTGCAAACTCACACAACTGCACCCTACTACATCCAACCAAACTAGTAATGTAGAAAGAACATGCGCTAAGCTGCCGAGCAAGCTGCTCGGAAGCAGAGACCTTGCTCCTGTTTATTCCCATATGGTTAAAGACGGATGCATAAAAACAAAGACATCGTGGATTTTTGTGTGAATCCACATAAAAGTTCACTATGAATTTCAGGTGCTCTTTTAATATCTGAAGGTGTGAAAAGAATAGATGGGAAAAATATAAATACAACAGGTTAATAGTCCATCAGAAAATTATGGAATGAATCGACCTCGACGACCGCCAACACATAGAGGCGGTTGTCTCAGATGACCGTCGTGAGAAATAATTCCTTGGTCTCATCATCTGGACTGTTGCGGTAAAAACTAAGTATAAACAGATACATTAAAAAAGATCCAAAAACCAGAGCACAACTGCTTGGAGATCTTAGGCACTCTGGGACGAGATGTCACCAACAAATATACATGAAGGCAAAAAATGACAGCGGAGCGGCACTCAGAATGAAAAGGACTATGATTATTAATCATCAGTAAACCCGCGAAAGGTTTCATTTGCAATGGGAAATAGGTGTTCCTCGTCGTGCCGTGGATCATATAAGACAAACCGATTGCCAGGAAATCAGAATGAAAGTAATGCAATAAAAACATTAAAAACTATCAGACGGCTCAGAATGAGTAGGAGAGACATTTTATCCAGTTCATACAGATATTCGGACAAATGCATATCCTCACAGCCACACGAGAATAACAAACTTAAACAAAAACAAGTAACGAGTCAAATAAGGAAAGCATAGATGCAGTTCTCTAGATGTCCTCGTTGTGCCCGCAATCAAACGCAGATAAGGCTGCTCGAGAAAGCTTTAGCGATGCAATTCACAGCGAAAGAAGGCAAAATCCCGCGGCTCAGAATGAGTAGGAGAGACAATTTATCCAGATCATACCCAGATTCGGACGATTGCATATCCTCACAGCCACGACATACGAAGAGAAGAAATAAAATTGGAAAAAAGAAACAAGGATTAGCCGTAGAACAGCAATCAGTTTACCAAGAAGAAGGAAGCCGAATAGAGATGCGGTGACGAGAGGAAAGAGTGGAGAATGGATACTACTAGCCAGGTGGGAGTATTGACGGCGGCAGTTGTGAGGGAGAGGCTGGCTTGAGATTGGAAAGAGCGAGTGCTGCCGATAATTTATACAGGACAATAGGTAGGGTTTATGGTCGGTCGCTCCAGGATGTCTCCCCGTCACTGCGCGGCCACCACTATCGGTAGACATCAGATTGGGTCGGACCTTTGCTACGCAACAAGATCGGTCCAGCTTAAAGCAAACGGATTTTGGATTGAATTTGAATGGGATAGTGCACTATTGGGATCCTATCGAAACAATTTTATCCGATATGAAAATGTATAGGATACAATAACATAACGAATCCAAACTCATCAAATACTATCCAAATCCATATTCAAGTAAAACAACTGGTGCAAGCAACAAATACCAAATTATATGAAATATAGTACTACGTACCACTTATACACATAAACAGAAATATACTCTAAACCACACCACCAATTAACAGTACAATAATAATCCACCGTAGAAATTTAACTCTCATGAGCTAACTACTTAATTACATAGCAACATGGTCTGCAACATTCTAATCTTTTATATATGTTAATGGCAAACTTTGTGTACTAACCATGTATACTTTGTATAATAATAATATCGTGTGATCGTGTACCTCTTGATTTTTGTACATTTTTGGGTGTCAAAGTGGTGTGTGATGGGTGTTTTATGACATTGGTATACTAAAAATATGAAATCAACTTTTTACTTTTATGTTTTTCTATATTCATGATTTATGCCCCCTCAAAGAATTATAAATCATATATACTTAACAATGTCTGTATTTACTTATGTCTGTAATTTTGGAGTTGAATATAATAATAATTGATGTCCAATCCAAAACCTTCGGATCCAATGTTTTATGTTTCAAATTCGCTCCAAGTTCAGTAACATGTCACAAATAAAATTAGATTTAGAAAGCAAGTATTTTTTTTAGAAAAGTGAATAATATTATTCTTCTAGTGATAATGAGAAATGAACTATAAAATTGCTTTCTCATAAGTGCGGCCAACGAATTGAGTTGTCAATCCTTACTAGATGGTGAGGCCAAAGGCTTTAAAAACAAAATTATTGGATATAAAATTGGTAAAGATGTGATTCATATTCATTATGTGTTGAAGGTGTCAAAGAAGAGAAATAACATCATCAACAAGCACCCTAAAGCTATCAAAATCGAAAAGACAATGAATGATGATGATTTGCCTCACAAGCAGCTTTGTCCTTAAGAACTTTTTGCATTGCGGTTCTTAAACCTGCTTCACTGAATGTTTTTATATTTTATGGGTATGCAACTGGTAGGTCAACATATAGGTATGTGGATTGCATGCTTGGATACATTATGGATGTGAAAATGCATACCATATTCTTGGATACTTTTGGTCCTAACCCAAAGTATATTGCAAATTATGTTACTTAACATTATATTCCATATAAATGCCACAAATGTGAAGATTGAACATATAGATATATGTGAGCAGACGAAAAGTACTACTATTATTTATAATATCCTTACTATCTATAAAAAGGGAGACATGTTTCATACAAAAATGAAGGATCTATTGACTCAAGGTCTGAATTGACTAAACCATTATTTTGATGATGACTAAACCATTCCACTTATTTATGTTTAATGCTTCTATTTGAGTGATTTTAGATTAGGTATAGACACACTCCAAATGCCCTAACTTGCGCATCTCAACTTGGAGAAAAGACAAATCAAAGTCAATACAAGTGCACATTTTTTGGAATATGATGTAAATTCATTAGAATCATGTTGTAAATCACTTATGATTAAGCTTAGAAAAAATTAGTAGCACTTAAATTGAATATTAAAGCACTTTAATGACATTTTTCAAAATTCATTATAGGCACTTTATCGGTCGAGTTACAATCTCAACTGATCCTTGATGGATTTTGAGAATGTCATGGTTCAGTCGAGTTGCCACTTCACAGAACTCGACCGATCTCTACACTGGAACAAAATTGATTTAAGTGATTGGTCGAGTTTCATCCAGGATAAACTCGACCGATTGGTCAAATTAGCTTTGTCGCATAGTACATTCGGTCGAGTTATCTTTGTAGAAACTCGACCGATAGTACTATACGAAAAAGTGTTGAAAAGTATTTTTAGCCATTGAGCAAAAATATATTTATTGCAAGCCACAAAATGGCTAGTTTTCATTCTTAAGTGTTCCCAAAGGCTTCTAGGCATCCTCAACTATAAATAGGACCCCTTGGGCTTCATCCCATGGTTAGCCAAGCACTATGAAGGTCCCTATTCTATAGTTGAGTGATCCTACAACCTCCTCTGTCTCTCTCTAAGCTTAATCACTTGCTACATCCATTAGAGTGAGTAGGAGATTTGTAACAGAGCTCGTCCTACATGTATATCTTATGAGGCTCTCACTTCCACCATCTCCCTATCTCTCTTTTCAACCATGAAGATGAAGGTTCTCTCTCTTGGCTAAGAGAGGTGAAGAAAAACAAGGGATGGAGTGCCTTGGTGAAGATCAAGGCAGAAGACTTGGAGCAAGAGTGGGTAAGACCTTGGTGAAGGCATAAGACTCCTTGCTCAAGTGGGTAAGTCATTGGTGGAAGCTTCTCCAAGTGAAGGTGAAGTCAAAGGCTGAAGATCCAAGAAGAGTGGGTAATTCCTAGAAGGTTGAAGACTTGTGCAAGAGTGGGTAAGTCCTTGGAGAAGGTCGAAGACTCACTGCAAAGGGGGTAAGTCCTTGGTAAGGTTGAAGACTCTTTGTATTGGATAGGTAAGTCCTTTGGTGGGTCATGTATTGTAAGTCTTATGAATGAATATAAGAGTGCAATGGTTGAAAATCCTAGAGGTTGACCTCTCTAGGTAGTGGACTGACATACTCCTAGTTTGGAGTGTGGAACCACTCTCTACATAGCTTGTCACTTGGTGCTAGTTTAATCTATCTCTCTCTCTCTCCCTTGCTATGTATGTTTTAGTTGCACTCAAATTTTCTATTTAGCAACCTTATCTTGTGATATATCTTGAAGATCTAATGAATTTTGTTTAAGTGCATTCAACTCTATTCCTCCCCCTCTAGAGAATCCAATCACCCATCTAGGATCCAACATGATCTTCTCATAGTTTGATGGAGAAGAAATTGATGATGAACCAAAAAGTTGTGTCTTATCCTCTTTGACAACCAAGGAGTTGATCATATTGTATGTGTTGTTGAGGAACTTGAGATAATGAGTTTATAGGGATCAACAACCCATATGAAGCAGTTGATGGTTGGAGCCTCTAGATAAGGTCTTCACATAGATGGAAATGTCTAGTTGTTAATAAGAAGAAACATACAATTTCCCTTGAGAAAGGAGATGCACACATGTGGTGGAAAATGTTGAGACTTCACATATGAGTTCCATACCAAATACTATCTCAAGAAGTTATTTAGCTGGGATATCAAGAAACTAGATATATTGATGCATGGTTTCATGACAATTGACAAGTATGAGGTACTTTCCATGAAACTTGTGAACTTTTATTCATCTACTAGTTGGATGAGGTGGACAAGTATAGAAAAATGGAGATAGGTTTGGACTAGGAGATGAGATAAATTATGTTGGTTGGCAGGATGCACTACTTTAAAATATGATTTTATTATGATAGAAAATGAAATGGGGTGTCAGTTTTATACTAGGACCACATGGGGACAGAAGAAACCAACTCTCTAATGCCAGTTGGCAAAGTGTGGCATTAATCATTGCTTCAACAATCATTTAAAGACAAATGAATGTGTAAAATGTTTATTTTGTCAATTTTAACTAAAAAATTGTAGATATGTGTTCCATGTATTTGAATCATGTCAAGTGAACATATATCATGGTGGTTTATGACCCAACAACCATGCACATGATCTAACAAGTCATCATTTTCTCTAAGATATATAAGTGATGTGATATGTTGTTTGCTCTTTCTACAATGTAGGTTGTAGAACTTTATAGAACTAATAATGTCAAATGTAGCTTCCTTTCCAGCTGCAACATGCATAAAATGACAAACAAACCACCATTGTTTATGTTTTGACATCAAGCTACATTGAATACCCAAATTATGCTTATTAATATATTTTATTTATATCCAGCTTTATTATATTTATAATTTCTATATACTGTTGGACTTCTATGTATCTATGGGTTCTCTTATTAATAAAAGGGAGAGGGTACATTGCTCCTCTCTATACGCTGCATTGCAACACCCTATCTTTCTTGTTCACATGGTACCAGAGCAATAAGATTCAAGGGAAGCATAGTCATCCTTGACCCTAACCAACAGGGCAAGCCGCCGCGCACTGGACTGTAGTCACTGCCAAGAAGCAACAACAATCACTGATGGCAGCAACACCGTCGTCGGGCAGCAGCAGACACTGCCACTGGTAGCAACAAGCCACCGGGCAACAGTCGCACCATCGACAACCCACCTCGATAGCCGTCTCCGGCCAAGCAACCGCCAGGCAACATTTTGTCAGGCTAGTTTTCATCAGGTGAGGGGTCAAACACGGTTGATTCTAGACCAAAAGGCGCAGACTCCTTCAATCTCTCCAACGACCTTCTAAAAGTACAAATCAAGCAGCTAGCGTATATTTAGAGAATTCCTTATCACATCTCCTCTGTGTGTGATTAGGAAATACTTGCTTGGAAGTTGTTGATGCATCAGAAACAGTATCATCTCATATATATTTGAGTGACGTGTATCTCTCGTCACTCCCTTCCACAACATGATGAGTATCTTTCCGGCACTCAATTTCT
Organism: Alisma plantago-aquatica; assembly: GCA_963693085.1. Taxonomy (NCBI): domain Eukaryota; kingdom Viridiplantae; phylum Streptophyta; class Magnoliopsida; order Alismatales; family Alismataceae; genus Alisma; species Alisma plantago-aquatica. Next base: position 686,796,338 of record OY856409.1, read on the forward strand.
CTCTTGACATGTCTCATCCCATCATTCTATTTTTCATTTAGATCATGGAGGACATCAAGGTCTACCATCTAAAATGAGATGTCACCTATCTCCTCCATCACGCTAAACAGGAAGAATTATCTCTTGTGAATGAAGGTTGTCCATACAATGTTGGAATCCCGAGATAAGGCAAAATATGTTGATTCTGATCATCCTGCTTCTACTAACAAAGGCTATGCTAAATGGAAGCATCATAATAGTTTGGTGAAAACATGGTAGTGGGGGAGCATGGAACCTGGAATTGCTGCTAGGTTCATGTTCTATACTATTGTCGAAGAGATATGTGATGTAGTAAGGAAACATTACTCGTAAGAAAAGAATGATCTTCATCAATTTATGACTGTCTATTTGCAGAATGACAAGGACACAAGCCTTTGGAAGAATATTTTAGAGTGATCCAAGCTATTTCTCAAGAACTAAGCTTCTCTCATCTAGTGACTATCACAGAACAAGTCAAAGACAGAGATGACTTGATTACAATAAAATTCTTATCTGGCCTAAGTTCTTCATGCAGTTCAGCCCACAGTGTTATCATAGCTTTTGACAAACTTTTAAGCTTAAAAGGAGCTTACTCAAGGATTTTATAGTCAAATTTTGAATAGGTTGATCCTACAGCTGTCCCGTCTCATGGACCTCATGCATCTGTAGCCACTACAGTTAGAGGAGATTGTATAGGTATGGGTTGAGGATGTGGCACACGTCCTAAGTGCACTTTTTGTGATAAACCTAGACACACCATTGATAAATGTTGGAAGAAGCATGGCAGACCTGCTGCACCACCTGTGGGGGCAACAAACTATGTTGGCACTACTGAGTCTTTCGAGCCTCCTACTTTGAGTTCGAGATCTTCTGACATCACACTCACCAAAGAGGAATATGATATTTATTCAGGCTACCCAACATCTGAGTTTGGGATCATCTTCTTCTTCAGCAAACCTAGAATCTACTACTGGTAATCAAACTACCTCTTTATTGGCTTCTGGTTCAACTTCTTCATGGGTGATTGACTCTAGAACATCACAACATATGACTGGTATGAGGAGACTGCTTCATTCCATTGACTCACATATTCCTCACCAATATGTGACAATAGCATATGGTTCAGTGAGGAGAGTGTTAGCTAGTGGATCTATTTCTTTGACTCCTAGAATAGATCTTAAATCTATACATTATGTGCATGTAATTCCATTTAACCTTCTTTCTATTGCAAAATTGATTGATACTATGAAATGTACAGTGACATTTGGACCTTCTTGTTTTGTATTATAGGATCTCAAGAGTATGAGGACACCAAGTATCTACTCATGTTCCTATCCTTTTGAGCAATTCTCCCTTATTGTGGCACTACAAATATGGACATCCTTGGTTGGAGAGCTTGATAAAGTTAGAACCTGAATTATCCCAAGTATCTTCATTAGAGTGTCAGTCTTGTCAATTGGGGAAACATTATAGAATGCCTTATCCTAGTCATGTCAATAAACATGCTTCTTGTCCCTTTGAGTTAGTCCACAATGATGTTTTGGGTCATGTAAAAGACAACAACTATAATGGTTTTCACTATTTTATTTCATTTGTGGATGATTTTTCTCACATGACATGGATTTATTTGTTGAAGAGTTGAGAGTATGTGTTATCCGCTGTCAAGCATTTCATCAAGAAATAAAAGTCCAATTTGATTGCAATATTAGAATTCTTCAATTTGATAATGCCATGGAATACATTCAAAGTGTTATGGCTGATTTTTATAGCTCTGTTTGGATGATACATTGTACGTCCTGTCCTCACACCCCTCAACAAAATGGGGTAGCTGAGAGGAAAAATTGTCACTTTCTTGATATTGCCAGGACAATTATCTTTCAACCCAATGTTCCAAAGAGATTCTGGTCTGATGCTTTACATACCGCTTGTTTCCTTATTAACATGAAGCCCTCTTATGTTCTTCAAGGACGTAATTTGTTCTCTATCTTACGTCCCAAGGATCAACCCTTTCTTGTTACCCTTGGAGTGTTTGGTTGTACTTCCCTTGTCCACAATTTTGATCCTAAGGCTGGTAAATTATCCCCTAGGTCGATTAAGACTCTTTTTCTTGGGTACTCCAACACTAGAAAAGGGTACAAGTGTTATTGTCCCAGACTCCATCGTATGTTTGTGTCTAGGGATGTAACTTTTCATGAATCCACTCCATATTTCTCTAGTGTTCCCAGTAAGGGGGAGCAGTTGTGTGAGAGTGAGAGAGTACCACCATCAGATATCTATGAGAGAGTGCCACCTATAATTCCTGAATATAATGTAGTTCAGGAAGAGCAGCTAGTAGATGGTACCTTAATTTAGAAATATTCACATGTTTCCAGCAGACGAGGCAAACAATATCCAGAGGAGGTAGCGACTCCAGTCTCTGAGCCTTCTTCATCTCCCTCTACTCAAGAAACTCTTGAAGAACCATCTGACCTTGATGTTCCCATTATTGTATGCAAAGGTACTCATTCATGTACTGTTCGACATCCTATTGTAAGTGTGTGTTGTTTGTCAAAATTATCTAAGAAATCTTGTTCATTTTATCTTGGGATTGATTATGTAGTCATTCTAAGAAATCATCTTGATGTTATGAAGGATATTGGATGGATATAGGCAATGCATATGGAAATTTCTGCTCTTCTACAAAACAACGCATGGGAACTTATGTACTTACCTCTAGATAAAAATGTTGTGGGTTGCATGCATATGGGTATTCATAGTGAAACATAATCCAGATGGTTCATTTGAGAGGTTGAAGGCTAGACTGGTGGCAAAAGGTTACACTCAGACATATGAGGTTGATTTCTTTGAGACCTTTTCACCTTTGGCTTGTCTAAATTCAATGTGGATTCTTATTTCTCTGGCTACTACTATTTCAACTTGATGTCAAGAATGCCTTTCTTCATGGTGATCTATAAGAAGAGGTGTACATGGAGCAACCTGCTGGTTTTTTTGCTCAGGGGGAGTGTCAGAAGGTGTGTAGATTGAAGAAAGCCATCTATGGGTTGAAACAATCTCCTAGAGCTTGATTTGATAAGTTCAGTGATGTTGTACTAAAGATGGACTTTTCTCGTTCTGTGAGTGATCACTCCTTATTCTATTCTAGCTCTCCTACTGGATCTATTATTATTGTTGTATATGTTGATGATATAGTTATCACCGACAATGATTCTATAGGAATATCTTGTGTGAAAGAAGGATTGCAGGGGCATTTTCATCCAAAGGATCTGGGCAAATTGAGGTATTTTCTGGACATTGAAGTACTTAGATCTGATGCATGTACTAATTTGTCTTAAAGGAAATACATGATGGATTTACTGCATGAAGCATGTATGAGTGAGTCCAAGTCGGTGTCTATTCCTATGGACTATCATGTGAAGGAGATGACTAATGATATTGATTATCCAGATCCATGATATTATAAGAAAATTATTGGTAAACAAATATATCTGATAGTTACTCACCTTGACATTTCCTTTGTTGTAGGAATGGTGAGTCAACATATGAGTCACCACATCAGTCACATTGGATAACAATTTGCCATATTCTAAGATATCTGAAAGGTGCACATGGTAAGGGGATCACCTATTACAAACCCAAGACCCCTGTGTCTACTCTTATTTGATGTAGATGCAGATTGGGTTGGTAATCTGAATGACAAAAGGTCTACTTCTAGATATTGCATGTTTCTAGGAAATCACACTATCACCTAGAAAAGCAAAAAGCAGAATGTTGTGTCAAGATCTAGCATGGAGGCTGAGTATCGAGCAATGACTCATGCCTGTTGTGAGTTTTGTCATAGTAATATGTAAGCACATGTAGAATTAAAAGTATTGTTGTACCCTACTTCAACAATATTCATGTGATTTCTTTCAACCTTGTCATTTATCTCATGAGTAAAAGGATAATTGATTTGGTGTGTAATACCTTAACTGAGAAGAAAATATCAAAGATAATGATTTACATATTCACCCTCACTATTGATCTATATAATTCCCATGGATGTTTTTAACGTGATTATAAGAAAAACACAACTATTTATGAAGCGTTGATGATAATTAGACTTCATCGATAGGGTAAACCAAATATTGGGAACATAACTTACCATTGAATTATAATAACAAATACAATCTCACTCTAATGAACACTAAGGTTTATGATATTTTATAGAATTGGAGGATTGTGGGAGTATGGGGAGTCCAATTGTTCAATTGGTGGGGCGATGTGGGAGGTCAGGGAACCATAGGATAAGACGGAGGTGGCCACTTGACTGGTATAATTCACTGTGAAAGAGGAGGTACGAGAAAATGAGGTGTTTGTTAAGGGAGATTCGTGAAGAAACCACTATGGTTAACCTAATAATGACGTTGACTCAATTATGTGTGTGGAAGAAGAGACGCTCAACCTAACATTTACCTAGATGATAAGACACATCCCATAAGGACAAAATGAACTAATAAAGCAAGAACTCAAATGATCTTCATCATGTAGAGAACTAATGTAACAACCCCCACTTTTGAGTATCCCCTAATCAAGGTGGACCACAAATTCGAGAGTTGGTACTTCAATTCTAGGATCCAAATTTGACAAATAACAAATTAAAAAAATCATAAATTGGACTTTAATTGGATACACGTGTTTAAACAATGCTCCTCTGAGGAGTTACATCAATTTTCAAAGGAACTAACATATACATTAGAATAGAAGATATATAAAACTAACTAATCCTCCTTGTGGCTTAGCTTATTTTTCTTGGTGCATTCATTTGGATTCCCATATCCTCAATCTTGGTGTATGGACCTAGAATGCTAGACAATCAAAAGCATGGATCAATATATTGTTATACTTGTAGGGAAATATGGCAACAAAATATATTGCAGAAACAAAATTAAATAATTGTCATATTCCCCTTTAACCAATGGATCACATCAATAACTATGCAATGAGAAGGGTGGTTTAGAGAATATACCAGGTCCTAGAGCAAGTCAAATGACAATCTCCTCCTCATAGTGCGCACCCTTTCTTCAAGTTGCACTCGAACAATGTCTGCAATAGCTCCTAGTTGATCACCACGGATGACAATTTGATGTTGTCCTCCTAGCGAGAAAAGTTCCAGACCTATAGAGTAGTCCACACAGACCACCAGGAACTCTTGTCATTCTAGAAGAACGGACAAGGAGGCGTTATCCCTTTGCATTGATGTACTAGTCACCACTTACTCTCCTACAATTGTTCTCCCTTGCTATCCCTCCATTTATCGATCAGGACTTGCTCAGGATCTTTCAACTATCACAACTAGAGAAGACAAAAATTTGTCAGAAGATTTTGAGTTGTATCTCTAGGAAGCCCCCAATACCCCTCTATTTATAGGAGGGTTAGGGTCAGGGTTCCTAGTCTGTGTGGGAGTGTAGGGGACCATAATTTTATGAATTTTTGCAACCTGCAAGTGGCAGAATGAATGGTTCACAGGTGAACCAATTGGCTGATATTTGAGTCGATCGATTCACCCAGTGAACCAATCATTTCATCATGTTTCCCAATTGCAACTGTATTGGTAATTTTAATCCAATTAATGCACAACATGACGTCAACACTAATCCTTGATGCAATTGAATTGATCCATTAACTGGGCGGTTCATCTCATGAAACCAATCATATGGTGACCTTGAGCCAATCGGTTCATGCCCTGGTTCATCTAAAATTCAGACAATGCAATTTACAATCAACCTGACACTCCAACCGCTTGGTTCAACACTTGAACTAGTTAATGTAGAGTCCAGTCAGTCAATTGTTGTTTAAATTGAATACATAAACACTTTAGCAAACCATGTAGTCATCATTCATGAATAAACTCATATTCTAAGTGCATCCTTTGTGTGTGACCCTATAGATTACATATTACGTTGGCAGTGAGTATCCATAACCATTTTATGACATCACAAGCAAAGAGTGGCATCTAGTAACACATCATTCCAAGCAATTGTCTCTTGCTTGGAACTCTTCCAACTCATAGTTCCATTATTGAGGAAAAACATGAATCCAGATTGCAATCTGTACTTATCTTTGCAAGTTTGGAAACTTGCATCGGTGTAACCCTTTATCACCAATTCTTCCTCCTCATTGTATACCGGGAACTAATCCTTAGTTCTTCTCAAGTACTTAAGGATGTTCTTCACGACTCTCCAATGAGCATCATATGGATCTAACTGATATCAAGGCATATGAGACATTGGGACGGATACACAACATTGCGTACATGATGGATCCAATCGCAGATGCATACGAAGTCCTACTCATGTGTTCCTTTCTTCACAAGATCTGGGACATTGGCTTTAGAGATGGTAACTCCATGTGCATGGGCATGTTTCCTCTCTTTGAACACTTCATGCTGAACCTCTTCAACACTTTATCAATGTATATTCTCTTACTTAATCCAAGAAGCCTTCTGAATCTGTCTCTATAGATCTTGATTCCCAAAATATAGGATGTTTTGCCCAAGTTTTTCATAGAAAACATATTTCCTAGCCATGTTTTTACCTTTTGTAAAGTAGGAATGCCATTCCCCTACAATAGTATGTCATCCACATACAATATGATGAATACAATTATGCTCCCACTAACCTTCTTATACACACAAGGTTCATCTTCATTTTGGGTAAAGCCAAAATCTTTGACTGTCTCGTCAAAATAAAGATTCCAGCTCCGAGATGTTTGCTTCAACTCATAGATTGATCTTTGTAAATTACAGACTTAATTTGCATCCTTTGGATTTATAAAACCTTCAAATTGTATCATGTACACATCCTCAAGAAGATCTCATTAAGGAATGTCATTTTAACATCCATCTGCCAAATCTCATAGTCATGATAAGCTGCAATGGTAAGCATGATCACTACAACAAAATTGTCCATTAGTGGCATTTATAAAAAAAGCCACTATCTATCTAATGTACAAACATTTTTAATTAAAATGCCACTAAACCACCTATTATAGAGTTTATAAAAAAGACTTAAAATTAAAGGCATTCTTATATTTAATTAGTGGCAATTTTAAATTGCCAAACCAAATGACGTGCACGAAGTAGCTGTAATATATTATCTATCTGAAATTTTCATTTCACTTCTCCCACTTTTCCTTCGCGCTCCCACATAATAGCTAGTATCGCGGTGACTGTGGCGATTGATCTCCCCAATCCCTCGTCGATATTCTTTCAAAACTGACAACGCGTGGAGGAGATATAGCCTCCTGGTCGATCGTCGCTCGCCCTAACAACGTCTTGGAGGATCGAGCACATCGACTGACTGGTGGTAGCGTGTTGATCATAGCGTGGAGGATCACTTTCGACTACTGGCTGGCGAAGTGCCACATTGCCGGCACCGAGGAAGCTAGGAGACTACTTTTCCAGCACTGAGGAAGCCAGTTCAGCCACATTTGCTACATTGGTGCCAGGTGATTAGTCCCAACCACATTACAAATAGATTCTCTTCTCCAACCATTATAACCATCACAATCGACTGCTCTGTATTGATTCACACTAGTAGAGGAAGAACTGTCTTTGTAAGATATATTCCTACCTCTATGATTTTCTTGCCCCTCCCTTAATTTTACTATATTCTTGCTTTATTTTGGATCGATTTCAGTTTCACATTGAAAAATTGTATGACGATGTATTACATGTTTAAATTCTCTTATTCGAGCAAGATCTGGGCTGAAGCTAGAGTTCCTGGTTTACTCGTTATTCCTAATTCCATGACTGACTTGGTTAATTGCACTAGCAAGGAGAATCATTGTTTGGCAATGTGCATCCTGTACTGGTTATGGAGGGAGAGGAATAATAGATTTCATGAGAATGTGGAGATGCAATCATGGGTTTGGTGATGGGTATCTAAACACCACTTTCTTTAGTGGTCTAACTCTTACTAACAGACTGTCCATCAATGTAGATTTTGATATCAAGGAGGAAATGACAAACAAGATAAGGTCAGAAATAACTCAAGAATTGTAGCCAGCACCAACTTCAATAGTTATAAACATAAGATAGAAAAGTATCCAAATAATCAAATCTCATTACTTCCATTAATTTAGGGGACTAAGACTTAAAGAAGTATAGGATAATGGAAATTTGATCGTGGGCATTACAACTGAGTCGATGTTTCAGTTGCAACCAGCACACCTCTAAGACACATGGATTCAGTTGCAACCAGCACACCTCTAAGAATTATAAAATCTGAAATTGTACTTCGTTGGAAGTTGTTATGCATAAATCTTAGTGATTCTTGGCCTCATTAAAATCCATGTGTCTTATAGGTGTGTTGGTTACAACTGAAACATCGACTCAGTTGTAATGCCCACGATCAAATTTGCAACTGCTGGCATAACAACTTCTATTCTTATGCTTGGTCAAGGTTCAATACTTTTCTCCCACCTCTTGTCAGACTCTGTTGGTTGAAGCTTCTGTTGGTTTTGATTGGAAGGTCTTGTATGATGTTTTCTTTTGAATCCTTTTTTCTGATGTGGTTTTGAGTGATGTTCTACTTTTTTCTTCTGTTGGTTATCGTTGGATGAAGGATATGTGATTTGTCCTTGGGTTGGTTTGTCTTTTCCCTGTTTGATGTCATCCAAGGATGGGATTCTATGCTGGCTCTTGCCTATGGAAGTGCTTGAAATGGCTTCGTATGGTTCTCCTTTTTTTAAGGCTCTTTTGGGATTCTTTGAAATGATATTGCTATCCTTTGAAAACAGGAGTTTTGGCCGACCAAAAAAGGAATATAGCCATGATTGAGTACCATGTTATGAAGAACATACACCTTGGTGTTCAGCTTCATATCAGGGATTGTATCTTTGGTATTTGTTTGTATAGATTCCTACTTTCTGGCTGTATATGTTCTAAAGGTTTCTAGTAGGTGAGCTTGTAGAAGCTGAGGTTGTAGGTTTGGAAACCATGTTGGTGGTTTTGAGGTTTACGAATTCTCCTTTGATACTGGCGGATAGGACCCAAGCTCCTATTCATTTTCTGATTCAGTTCAAAATGATTAGAATGTGCCTGGGTCCTTATTATAAGTATGCTCTTTTATCCTTTTAAAAAGTATTTCAAACATAGTGTCATGTACTCATAAAAATAAAGTGGCAGGAATCTATTCCATTTACATATAGGTCAGAGAATAATAACCTCACATAACTCATTTAGAAAATTTACAATTTTTAGATGAATCCTTCTTGTAACTCATTTAGAAAATTTACAATTTTTAGATGAATCCTTCTTGTCATAAAATTTTTGGTACTATCAAAATAATAAGATGATAAGATATCTTGTAGTAGTGTTTTGATAAACATAGAAGTACAAGACTGTAGTAAAAATTTGGAAAGACACCAGTAACCTCTTTAAATAGGTCTCACACCTTCTATAGTAGTGCATTGATACTCCAAATTAAACAGGTCTCACACCTGTACAAAATAAGCTAGACACCATTAACCTCTTTGATAATATAAAATATGAGTGCTGATTCAACAAATAGATAATAAATGTCACCTCATTGTATGAAATACCAAGATACATCAAATTATAGAAAATACTAGTTACTTCATTGAAATTCTCAAAGAAGGATTAGTGAGCATTGGACCAATTGCAAAGATATAGCCTCTATATTTGACATGATCTCCTCTATTAGATTTCTTTTCAAGCTATCATTTCTACCACAATAAAGTTGGTTATGAAAAGCAATAAAAGGTTAACTGATGTTATACAACTTTTTCTAAAAATATATAACATCGTTATATGTACTTACACTTTGTTAATACTAATATTATGCAGTCTCTGTCCACCCACAACAGTCACTATGAACTAGGCCTCTATGCCAATGTTAACATTCCCTATTGAAGAACAATTGGACATCATCCTAGATGATCGTTCCTTAAACCAACTAGCCATACCCAAACATTGACGTTTTCTAAAAGGAAGACACTACAGGCCTGGTGAAGTGACCCTAAATTTTGGCAATTATTCACATGTTATCGAGGTTGAGTATGATTTGGCGAGAAATCTTGTATCAAAATCCGATTGGCGTGATTGGATTAGAAAGATGCTAGTGGGCCATAGCGACAAGCTTTTTCTCTGCCCAGTTGGCCATAATACCATCAAAGTTTGGATAACCAACATCAATTGCGAGACCCTCGATCATCTACGGCGGTATGAGCGCATGATGGAGGATATCAACTCGGACGAATCTGATGATGAGGCCCCTATCAGTTCAGATTTGTCTAAATATAGTGAGGAGCTCCGCGACACAACACAATCATCAAAAAGACCACGGTAGGTCCAATTAACAAATATAACTGTCAAGATAAAAAATTTATGTTTACACTTTTTGTCTGAAAGCAATCAATCCTCATAGCTGCTTTCTTTTCTGAACTTCAGGAGAAGATCACCACAATGATAAGTCCTCGAAGTTACTGATGCGGGACCATGTTGGTGTAGTATTTAGTTGTCTATCTATCTAGACTTGTCTGTATTAATAGTTATTTTAATTATGCGCATGTTTAGGGGTATACCAACCCCTTTGTTTAGTTACTGTTTAGGGGTACACCCCTATGTGTGGATGTAAAAAGAGAATAATGAATGGAACTGAAAGTTGCTCCATGAATGCTTATAACTGAAGTGTGTGTTCCCATGAATGTTCCAAATTCACAAATCCATCCTATCTAACGACACATTCAAAACTAAACAACAAAAAGAAATATGCATATCCTATTATGTTACAAATTATTGATAAATTTCATTATAAATGTTCTTTATAGAATGGATAAGTCTTGGATAGCAGAGGATGACCGAATGAGCAGTAAATACTTATGTGGAGTAACAAATTTTTTGGATTTCACTTTTGAACATTCATCGATTGGAGACAAGATTGTATGCCCATGTAGAAAGTGTGCTAATGTATACCAGGTCACCAGAAAGACTGCATTGAGCCATCTACTATGGCATGGCTTCTTACCAAGCAATATTTCTTGGGATTTTCATGATGAAGATGCCGATGTTCAAATGGATGCTCCTACTGATCAATGAGATTTCCTTAATGCTGAAAATTTACAAGATATGTTGCATGATACTTTTCTGAGTTTCAGTGAAGATGGAAATACAAAAGGAGTGGAGCCATCTAGTGATCAACATTTCAATATTGAAAAATTTTATATCTTGTTAAAGGATTCTGAGATAGAATTATATCCAGGGTGTAAGAAATATAGCAAAATTGCTTGCATCCTAGAATTCTATCACCTGGTTTGTCTTAATGGCTTGAGTAAGAAAGCATCATATATGTTTCTTACGTTCTTTAAGAAGATGCTACTAGAAGGAGAACAATTACCTAATTCATTTTCTGAGCTAAAAAGACAATTACGGGGTTGGGCTTAGATTATGTGAAGATTCATGTTTGTCCAAATGGTTGCATGTTGTTTTGGAAGGAATCTGCTAATAAAGACGTCTGTGATACATGTGGAGCATCAAGATGGAAACCGATTACAATCCCAGATGATGATGACACGCTTGCAAAAAAACCCATGAGAATACCTATCAAAGTGCTCAGACACTTTCCACTTATACCCGCCTAATGCGGTTATTCATGTCATCAAAAACCTCTTCCTTAATGAGGTGGCATGTAGAACAATATGAAAAAGATGACAAGTTAAGACACCCGGTTGATTCACCTTCATGGAAATTATTTGATGTGATGCATCCAGAATTTGTTGCAGACGCTAGAAACATTCGATTGGGACTTGCAACTGACGAATTTAATCTTTTGGGACAATGAGTACTTCTTACAGTACATGGCCTGTTGTGATTATTACATATAATTTACCTCCTTGGTTGTGCATGAAACAACCATATTTTATGTTGTCCCTACTCATTCCTGGACCAGCTTCACCCGAAAATATAGATGTGTACTTGCGTCCATTGATTGATGAGTTGAAATAACTATGGGATACTGGTGTACATACATATGACGCTGAAACCAAGGAATTCTTTCTGATGCGTGCTTCTTTATTATGGACTATTAGTGATTTTTCAGGATATGTACATCTATCTAGTTGGAGTACTAAAGGCTACAAAGCATGTCCCTATTGTAATAAAGATACTAACTCACATTGGTTGCCACATAGCCGTAAAGTTTGCTACAGAGGACACCGTAGGTTTTTGCCAACTAGCCACATATTCCGAAAAGAAGCAAAGGCATTTGACGGTGAGCAAGAATTTAGGTGTCCACCTAAACCTCCTTCTGGAGCTCAAATCTTGTCACAATTGGAGGACGGAAGAACTGTAATTGGTAAGAAAAGGCCAAGAGGTAAGGATTCAACACACAATTGGGAAAGGAAAAGCATATTTTTTGAGCTACCATATTGGAAAACTAACATTGTAAGGCACAATCTCGATGTCATGCACATTGAGAAGAATATATGTGAGAGTATGGTTGGAACATTGCTAGGTTTGAAGGATAAAAGTAAGGACAACTTGAATGCAAGGAAGGATTTGGAGGATATGGGAATCAGATTTCCGCTTCAACAAAAAACTGTTGGTAAATATATCATCCTACCTCCAGCTTGCTATACAATGAAAAAAGATGAAAAAAATATTATTTTGCAACCTCCTAAAATCTGTCAAAGTTCCAGACGGGTATGCGTCTAATATATCTAGATGTGCACGACCGAAGGATCAGAAGTTGCTACCAATGAAAAGTCACGATTATCACGTGCTGATGTAACAACTTTTGCCATTAGCTGTCACTATGTCCTTGCCCAGTAAGAATGCTAAGTCATATATTATTAATCTTTGTCGCTATTTTCAAAGGTTGTGCACTAAAGTCATAGATACAAATGATTTTTCTACATTGGAAAATGCAATAGCTGTGACGCTTTGTGAGATGGAGAAGATATTCCCTCCATGTATTTTTGACATAATGGTCCATCTATCAGTCCATCTCTCTTATGAAGCTAAGATAGCCGACCTTGTTCAGTATCGTTGGATGTATCCAATTGAAATGTAACATTTCATACGTCGTGATGAATTTACCTATTGGAATGTAATTTTTCGTAATATTTTCCTCAACTTTGTTATCAGGTATCTGATGACCCTAAAAGGATATGTTCATAATAAAAGATATCCAGAAGGATCAATAACAGAAGGATATATAGTTGAAGAGTGTCTAACTTTTTGTTCAAGATACTTGGATGGAGTTGGAAAAAAATTAAATCGACCAAATAGAAATGATACTGACGAAGCAAATTTGGAAAACGAGCCAACACTTGACAGTGATGATTGGTCTATTTTCTCGACAGTAGGTCGTGGTATTGGTAAAATGGTAACATGTGTCTTGGATGAACATACATTGAAACAAGCCCATAAGTATGTACTATTCAATTGTGAAGCAATTGAACCCTACATTAAGTAAGTTAGTGTCAAATGTATTCTATTAATAAAATGCTATAACATATTCCAATAACATATTGCACATATTTTGTATTCAGGATGCACTATGATATCATTAGGCAAAAACATCCTCAGTCCTTAAAGGAGGTTCAGAGAATACATAGTAACTCATTTTATGGATGGTTTAAGGAACATGTAAGCTTAGTTGTGGTAATTAAATTAGTTATGCTTCATCAATAAAGTCTAACAAACTTTTCTTTTATTAGATTGAGACACTCCTAAGAACATATATGGTGGATGATAAAATCAAGTTTCTTTCTCAAGGTCCACATCAACTGGCCATTAAGTACAAGGGCTATGTTGTCAATGGTCACAGATTTCATACCAAGGCAAAAGATGCAAATCGAACAACACAAAACAGTGGAGTCTTTCTGGTAGCTAAGACTAATTGTTATTCTAAAACCACTGACCGCAATCCAATTACTAGAGATGTTACCTACTATGGTGTTTTGAAGGATGTTATTGTGCTCAATTATTATGAACACTTTAATGTGACATTATTTAAGTGTGATTGGGTGGACATCTACTCAACGAGGGGAATCAAGCATGATGAACATGGGTTGACTCTTGTTAATTTGAGATGCCTTCAAACTACAGGAAAACTGTTTGTAGTGGCATCTCAAGTTGGACAAATATTTTATGTAGAAGATGTCACTGTAAAAGGGTGGCATTTTGCTATAAAGATTGCCCCATGGGATATGTTCAACATGGAAGAACAATCTTGTATTTAGACAAGGTGAAACTCGAGATGGGCCATCAATGACATCAGAGGATGAAGATATTGATTGTGACATAGTTAGATTGGATATGGAAGGAATTACTGTTGCTAGTTCAACAACTGAAAAAGACCAATCCCGAATTCAGCAGGATGATGAAAGTGTATCTCAAAGTGACGATGATGACTGTTTTGAATGAGAAGATTACAAAATAGCAGCCAATGTTTCTTTTTGTTTGTCATTAATATTTGACTTAAATAAGCCTTTTTTGGCTCAATGTATCTCTTTAATTTTCTGTCTCACATTGTGCTCTAGCTAGGTGTATGCATTTTGCATGTCTGACATTATTCTTATTCATATTTATCCTTATCTCTACTATTGTTTATAATTATATTTGATTAAATATCTGTGTTTCATTTTTAAATATTATTAATAAAATTGTTATTATGTTGTTCAATATTTTTCTTAATGTCTTCATTTTTATGTGACTTGATATACTCAGGATGAGAGAACAGTACAATGACAACTGCCATAACATGACAGCCACAAGCAATGATAAGAACAACAACAATGACTCTTGTACGATGACTCATTTACCTAGCATTACTCGACATGGTTGTTGGCAATCTTTGAACATGTCATCCTCAAATCACTCCAAAAAAGTTTTAGCTTCCCTTCCAACTGAATTTCGTAATGATAGAGCAAACGAATTCAATAAAACTGCTGCTAGATCTGCAAAAAATGCCCAATCAGCCACGTCTCCCCAAGACTCTAATATGGTTGGTGGTTCAAAATCCTCTCAAACATGCACAACTAAAAAGGAGATGGGAACAAGGTTACAAAATTAGCACAATAAAGAAAATTGCGATAAAGTTACAAGATCAAGAAATTCACAGCTACCCCGTGTGCCTAATGTCAATGCTTCTGTGTCTATTCATTCAAGAATTGTAGAGAATAGAGCTTCCAGTAACCAAAATAGCAATGTATTTCTTGATAACATGGACCAAAATGACATCTCTGATCACCATATTGAGTCATTGAATGTTACAACAACACCTTTTGATGGGCTAGGTAATCATTTCATTCATATCATTGTATTTATAGTGTTGCATTTAATGATATATAATTTTGCATATATATATATTATCCTTTATGAATGAATGCTTAGGTCAAAAACATCGAGCAAACAAATTCAATAAAACTACTGCTATCTCTACAAAAAATGCCCAATCAACCACGTCTCCCCAAGACTCTAATATGGTTGGTGGTTCGAAATCCTCTCAAACAAGCACAACTGAAAAGGGGATGGGAGCAAGGTTACAAAATCATCACAACAAAGAAAGTGGAGATAAAGTTACAAGATCAAGAAATTCATAGCTACCCCGTGTGCCTAATGTCAATGCTTCCGTGTCTATTCATTCAAGAATTGTAGAGAATAGAGTTGCTAGTAACCAAAATAGCAATGTATTTCCTGATAACATGGACCAAAATGACATCTCTGATCACCATGTTGAGTCATTGAATGTTACAACAACACCTTCTGATGGGCTAGGTAATCATTTCATTCATATCATTGTATTTATAGTGCTGCATTTAATGATATATAATTTTGCATATATATTATCCTTTATGAATGAATGCTTAGGTCAAAAACATCGAGCACGTGGCTGAACACAATGTTTGAAAGTTTGGAAAAGAAAGCCCGATGATCCGATTCCCATTGAGAAAAATCAATTTGGACAACTAGTAGGTGAAAACCAATGTCACTTACCAAGTTTTCTAACAACCATTACAAGAGATACCAATCTTTTTCCACTAAACTATGAGGACTGGATACAATTTCCAGCAAATAAAAAAGATTCTATATGGAATTTTGTGAAGGTATATTATTAAATTTTATTTTTAAATGGTTAAATGAAACTTCTAATTGATATCCTTTATGTCGGTGGAGTAAATTCACAATGGATTTAGATCTGAAGGAGTGGACAATGAAGAGACTAGGAAAGAAATGGAAGGACCACAAGTGGGAGTTAAGGAGACTATACTTCCTAGAAGATAGTCCATACGAACAACAACTTGAACAAGTTGTTCCCCGCGTGGACAAGTCACATTGGAAATTTCTTGTCGATTATTGGAGGAGTAATAAAGGAAAGGTAATATTATTTTTTCTATTCGTTGATACTTACAGTACCGCACAGATAATTACTATGCACAATACTGCAATGTTTTCAACAGAGGAAGTCTATAACTAACAAGACAAGTAGAAAATTTCAAAAGGTTAGCCACACAACAGGAACCAAGTCGTTTGCATGTCTGAAATATGATGTAAGTTAGTAATTTTTGTGATCCATTTAGACAATTTGATGGCATCCATTTATTTGATGTTTACAATAACCTTGTTTGAATGATAAAGATGGAGAAGGAAATAGGCGGAGAAGTGGATCCCATAATGTTTTTTGAGAAAACTCATCGTAAAAAAGATGGGAGCATAGTTGATGTTGAATCTGCCAAAATTTTGGTACAACACATAATATCTTATAGTATTATGTTACATATACTAATTTCATAGAGGTATATATTTGGTATAAATTGCATCTCGTATGATTTTTTGTATGTAGGAAAAATTTTCTGAGGTAGGAGAAGAGTTGCGAAGAAAACAACCTGATGTTACTTCAGATGAAATTTATAGACATGTTATGGGAGAAGAGAGACCAAGATATGTTCGTGGTTATGGACTTGGACCATCACCTTCTGATATCTGGGGTAAGAACCATAAATCCCGAGAAGCTAAAGAAGCACAAAGGAAGCATTTCTAGGATAAGCTTGAAGAACAACAGTTGGAATTTGATGTAAAACTTTAAGAACAAAAGGATGAATTCAACCAAAAATTAGAGGAGTTGCTTGCCTTAACTAGAACAGGAAACAGTCAAGCACAACATGTTGGCACTGGCCAAGTATGAATACATTTTATACAAGATGTGTGGTATCAATTATTTTCCAGGTTGACTTTTATGGACTTATGACAAAAATAAAATAATTGTGCAGACAAACTTATCAATGCAAACTCCACTCCATATAAGACATTCATCATTTAAGAAGGGACAAGTATGTTTGTATTACTGTGAATTACACTTCATTTTACGTTTATATAAATTTGTTATGTAAACTGTATTTTGTTTCTAGGATGTGTATCTGCTGAGTTTTACAGATCCAGATGCTAGAATTGCATTCGGTTGAATCTCTGAGGTTGACCCCATGAAAAGGGTGGGAGGTGCAATTTTAGGCTCATCATTTGTTGTTGTTTTGTAGAGGTTGCTTTGTTGGGCAATGATCCTCTAGTTATACCTTATGATCAATTTCAATCTATTGATGATGTTGTTGGCAACGTCATAGCATGGCCGAAAACACATATGTTGCCAAGGTGAGCATAAAGTATTGCTTATACTGTTACATAATTGAAAACAAAAGTAGTATCTAAAGTCGTTTCCATTTGTTGCAGGACATGAAGTTTAAATTTAATTGCATTCTTGGATACTATCTAAAGAGAGGAGAGCTATAGTTGTTTATATTTAATCCAATTTGTTATTTGTACATGCCAATCCAAAGTAATGGTGTTTCATGTCCATTGTCGTAGACAATGTTGCCAAATAACAATCCTATTTTGTTTTGACCTACTTTTAATTTGGTTATGGAGAATCTTAGTATTATGGATGATACACACATTATGATTGGTTTGTGTTTTTTAGCTATGACCAGTGGTTTAGCTTCTTGTTTGTGGGTACAGATGAAAAATTTAGATGAAAATGAGTTATGATTATTTGATCCATTTCTTTCCATTTTGTAATTACTCAACTAGTAAATGGATTATTATGGTTTGGATATTCAAAATTTACAACTAATGTGGATGGGTGATGTGGACTGGATAATTCTTTTTTAATGTAAAAACTACTGTAGTAAAAGAGTAATTGTCCCTTTTGTATGGCAGCCACACATCATATACCATGATTTTCTATTTCCCAACCTATGCAGGTTTGATTCTGTTTGATAATATCTTGGAATGCAATTGCTTATATAAGCAGGAATGCATATTGTGGGTGCTTCATATTTGTGGGCTTCATATCCAACTTGCATCATGTCAGATCATGATATATTTCTTATGGCATATTAATTTTTCTTTCATTATAGGGATCACGATTCTAGCAACCACACTACAATCTTCAAGCTTCATCCAACATTTTGATGAATCCTAGACTAGTTGTTGCAACATTTTAAATGAGACTATTCATATATTTATTGGTTCTTTTTAGGGAAATTTGTTATGCAGTAATACTTTTTTGAAATCTTTACTTTGTAGGCAAGGGTATTTTTTATATGTACATGGTTTTTGGGAATAATGTGATACGTCCACCCATTGCCTGAAAGCATAGATCTGCCATGTATAAATATTTTTTGTATTTCCAAGGCAATTTGTTCCAAGTTTCCTATAGATATGTGCCCTCACATAGATATAGGCGACATCGATGTTTATCTTGAGGTCTCACATCACTTGAGGTCTCAGATCTTACCTTCTGGGTAATTCATTTGAGTTGTGCTTGTATGTGGATGAAACACGACTTTATATATGTAAAGGAAAACGAGTTGTTAGAATGAAACAAGTAATATCCTGACACTACTTGTCTCTGATTATTTCAGGAAAAATCATCAGATAGAGCTCAAGTATTCAGACCCTTTGCCTTGCCTTAATGTAGGGAGGCCCAAGCGACCCACTTATGTACCTATTGAGGTGCGTTACTTCTACGAGTACTGTTCTGTTTTCTCACTGCGTTGTTTTTGAATGTTTTGTTTTTGGTACTAAGTATAATATAGCCTGGTGTTTTGTTCTGCCAGTTTAGTTAATAAATTATTTGTTTGTTTTTTGCCACTAACTAACATAACTTGGTGTTTTCCTTTTGCAGAGGCACACTAAGTCATTGTCAACATTTCAGAGGTCTTCTCTGGTTGAGAAGTCTAGGTAGAAGCCTCAAGAAAGAATGGGTGTTCTTAGTAATGTGGGTTCCTCCCTGTTCCCTTAATTGTTTAAACAACATTTGTATATTTGTCTTTTTTCCTTTACCCCCTCCATCTAAAATAATACCCTTTCTGTAACATGTGGTTGTGATGCAGGCCCTAAAAGCCAATAACTATGGTAATGATCCTCTGCTAACTGCAACTCTGTACTTTGAGATTAAAGGCCAATCTCAAAAGCTGACAACCTAAGACACAAGCAGAGCAACATAGAACACCCCAGATAATAAAAATAAACACAACGACATATAGATTTGAGCCCAACAAAAATAATGGGACGAAAAATATGCTAAGGAGTCAAAATTCAAAACTTACAGTAGCTATTGATGGCTTGTCTGACTGCCCAGGGCTCCCATGGGACACATCCATTCCTAGTATAATAGTTGACACTTGGGAGATCTTTGGCATGGATGGAGGATGCTCATGGCTGTGGTGAACTTCTCTGTGCAATGTGACACCCGTAGGCATATTCAGGATCTCATTCGCTGTGGAAACATGAAGGGCGTTGTAAGTAAAATCTTTTAATGTATTTCGCTTAAATTAGTTAAATGAATTACATAAAAAGATTTTACTGACAACACACTTCAGGTTTCCACAACGAATGAGATCCTGAATAAGCCTGCGGGTGTCACGGTGTGCAGAGAAGTTCACCACAACTGAGCATCCTCCATCCATGCTAAAGATCTCCCAAGAGCCAACTATTATACTAGGAATGGATGTGTCCCATGGGAGCCCTGGGCAGTCGGACAAGCCATCAATAGCTGCTGTAAGTTTTGAATTTTGACTCCTTAGCATATATATGGGGTTTTCGTCCCATTATTTTTATTGGGTTCATTTTTCTTATCTGGGGTGTTCTATGTTGCTCTGCTTGTGTCTTAGGTGTGGTTGTTCAAGGTGTGGAGTGTGGGTGTACAAATGCATAAAAACTATAGTTCACCAATTATTAGAGTGTGGTTGTACTAGGTGTGGTTGTACAAATGCAGAGGATTGAATGTCAAGAATTCCAAGTCATTTGAGGTTGTATACCATGATTGGTTGTATAAGGTGTGGTTGTACCAGTTATTATGATACTAGCTTGCAACATGACTTGGACAATATATTTCTAAATGTCAAGAATTCCAAGTCATTTGAGGTTCTATGTAAGCATTCTATGTGATAAGTACCTATGCTTGTGATATTGTCTTATGTTTCAACTAATTTTCAAGCTTGAAGTTACCTCATTGTTTTTGCTAATAAGTCTGCATGTGTCATAGTGCACAGAGAAGTTCGCCAAAGCTGAGCATCTTCCATCCATGCCAAAGATCTCCCAAGTGCCAACTATTATACTAGGAATGGATGTGTCGCATGGGAGCCCTGGGCAGTCAGACAAGCCATCAACAGCTGATGTAAGTTTTGAATTTGGACTCCTTAGCATATATATATATGGATTTTTCATCCCATTATTTTTTTGGGCTCAAATATATATGTCACTGTGTTCATTTTTCTTATCTAGGGTGTTCTATGTTGCTCTGCTTGTGTCTTAGGTTGTCAGCTGTCGAGAATGGCCTTTAATCTCCAAGTAGATAGCTGTTTTGGTATATATATGCCTCATATTATTAGGTAGTCTATTTATCACAGTGTTAGTGATCTATCACCAGGTTCTTCCTATTTGTTGCAGCCCTACTCACCCTTGTATAGAAAACCCTATAAGATGATAATCAATTTCCTAAATTTTCTTGTTGTAAGTAATGATCGTACAACCCATGTACATGTGAAGTAGAAAGCCTTGCTTGATTTCTGTTGCAGGTTGTTCAAACAATTGCTCCTAATATTGAGGTTACCTCTTCTATAGAAGATTATGCTATTACTTTGTATGGGACTGAATTCATTAACTTGACGTCTTGAACTATGCCAAGAACCTTATTAGAGTAAAGAACCAAGAAATCAAGTGGGGTTGGTGGCTTTGGACTCATCAAATGCCTTAGAGATTTAGAATTATTTCTTAGACCAAACTGTACTGAATGCCTTACTACAACAGAGTACCTTCGTAAAAGGGGCATGATGATCACCTTTTACTACTTTCTCTACAGGCCTAACAATGAATTCATTCGACATCTATCCTTTGAATGTTTGTTAGCCTCTAAGATCTGGAAGGAAGTTGTTAGAACAGGAGTTCTGCCTTGTCAACCAAGAACCATTAGTAATATGATTACTCTAAATTCCAAAAAGACATGACCTTCTTAAATAATAGAAATTAACATGCCAACTATCCTCCTCCTGAGCAATCTTACAGATCTAAGGAACCAGTCACCCCTGAATATGAAGATCACAAATTCTTAACTCTATTATAGGCTCACATTCAAGTTTGTATCCCATCTGAATATAAATTTTTGATACTATTAGTCTTGTTAGTGATGAACACATTTCTCACACAATTGGCACATGCCTCTCACATATTAGTCTTGTAACTGAAAGTTTGTTTGTATGAAGAACACATAATCATGTTACACGATCAATTTCAGTATTGACAGACAATGGTAAACAACTCTATATACACACCAGCACAAAGGGCAACCTGAAATTTGACAGTTGGGATGATATTCTCGATGAAAATAGGACACATAGAGGCAATACCTGTCAATATATTGCTTGGAAAGATGACTCATGTTCTGGATATGGCACATTCCTTGTGTGGGTCTTACACTCTGGTTACTACAAAGTATTGTCATGATAAACCAATCCCAGGAAGGTATGCAACCCATGTGGTTTGTTTAAGGTTCTTCTAGCCTTCTCTTCAGAATCCCATAGAGCGTCTTATCTTGGTTTAAACTACTGATCTATTTGAATATGGTGGACTGATTTATTGTCTCTTCATCTTGTTCCCATGCTTGTGAGCTATCTTTTTGTAGATTTGATTATCCATATATGGTGTATGAATATTTGATTTGTAGTATAAGGTTCCTTAGTGTTCCGGTTGTCAATGAACAGTTTTATACATATTTTTCTGGGTAGCATTTGTCTTCTTGAATTTGAAAAAGAGTTTTATTTAAATACAAGCTTATTAATTCGTTACCAATAATTTTGATATGATCTTGGCATTAGTTTCTTCATGAAATCTGTTAGGTGTGAAAATTATTGGGACCATCAAAGTTTGTCAGTATATATTTTATATGATTCTAAAATTGTTCTCTCAGTATTAAAGAGTTGCTTCTTTGGTTATAAATCATGTTGTTTGTAGGGAACCAAGTGAACACCCTTCCTTATACCTTAATTGTGTCAAGATTGTTGTACATTGTAATGCACCACACAGTAGACATAGAATGATTGATGCAAAGATTTGGAACCTACAATGATGGAGATCAAGAGCTAAGAAGACCAAGATGGAGATCTGGAGCTCAACCACACTGCATTGATAGTGATTTGAATATGGAGCCAACAACTGGAAGGTACAATGCCTTCTTACTTGTTTTGTTTCTTCTCTATTTTACCATGATCATATTTCCCTCTTATTCTTAATCAATAAGGGACAGTCATTGGTACTTTGGATTTTGTTTTGCCTTAATTGTTCAACTTGATAATGTTTTTTTATAATGGAAAAAGGACCAACTTATTATTCACAAAGATCTCCATCGTACGTCTATCCATTTCACGCTATAATTCACACACTTTTCATGGATGAGATGCTACCTTATGCATTGCTAGATACATGAAACTGGTAACTACAAGCACATAACCAATCAAAACCCTTGCAGCATGTGGAAGTAAATGATAAAAAAGAAAGCTGAATTCAACTTGTGTTTTGTTGGCATGACACAAATAAAAGATAAGTCACTTTTTAACTATTTCCAGATTTGATGCCAATGACATGCATGAAATATTTTCTTAGGCTACTTTCAAGCCTTTCAATTGCCGCACCCACCCTACTTCCTGCATCACTTTCACTAGAATCAGACACCAACAGAACTACACTCCACTCAGATACTTTCTCTACAAGTTTCAGATGGGCCCAATCGAGTGGAAAGCAAAATGCAGCTCCAAGTGCAGAACCAAGGAGCATATTCTGCACTCACCATCTCAAGGAACCATACAATATGAGACCAGATACAGTAGCAGTTGCTGAGCCAGTTCCAGCAATGTTGAAGACATCATGTATGCCATGTTGTTTAGTAAGAAGATTTTGCAAACCATAAAATGCAGCAGTAAACATTAATGGTGTTGTATTCAATATAAGGGGCAAGGTAAAATGTCCTCCCCATGTAATTCAATATAAGGGGCAGGGTAAAATGTTGTACGAAAGTTTATCATTGGTGTTGTATTCAATATTAGGGGCAAGGTAAAATGTCCTCCCCATGTAATTCTCAATTGTTTATAAATAAAAAATATTCATACTTTCAAACAAGTGAGTTTGTCTACAATTGACATTCATTTAGAAATCATGATAATAAATTGAAAAATGAATGACTAAAAGCCATGAAAATGTAGTAATACAAAACTAGTAGTCATTAGTGAATTTTTTAATACGCCATTAAACTCAATAAGAACATTTTCATACACCAACATAATACAAAATAGTGGCATTTGTATAAAATCCAATTGATGGATAGTGGCTTTTTTATAAATGCCAAATGATGTTTTAGTGGCCTTTATTTGGCATTTATTGGATGCCACTAAAGACAAACATTTAGTGACATTTACAACTTACGCCACTATCTTTCTAGTGGCATTGGTACTAGAGGCATTTTTTTAAGTGTCAACAAATGCCACTAAACATGTTTAGTGGCATTTTTTTTTCAGTGGCATTTCTAAAAGGCCACTAATGTGAATGTTTGCTGTAGTGGATCCTAATGGACATGATCCCGATGGACTTAACCATGGCAATTGGAGATAAGGTTTCATCATAGTCAACACCTTGAACTTGTCTGAAACCCTTTGCAACCAATCTGTCTTTGTAAATTTGTACTTTACCATCCATGTCGATCTTCCTCTTGAAGACCCATTTACACCCTATGGGTTTTACCCCTTTTGGTGGATCCATCAAGGTCCATACCTTGTTGGCATATATGGATTCCATGCCAGATGTCATGGCTTCAAGCCATTTCTTAGACTCTGGTCCCTTTGTATCTTCTAGATAAGTTGTTGTCTCATCATTTATGACGAACTCATCGCCTTCCTGAGTCACAAGATATCCAAATCTTTCACGTTCAAGGCATGTCCTACTAGATATAAGAGGCACCTATGTTACTTTAGGAATTTGAATTCCACAACGTTTAGTGATTCTCTTTGTTCCTCTTGTTCATCTATCGATTCAATGCTATCTTGTTGGTCTTGAACCTCTTCGAGTTCTACCTTCCTCCCATTGATTCCTTTTGAAAATAAAATCCTTTTCTAGGAATTCAACATCTCTAGCAACAAAGACTTTGTTGTCAGATAGGGAATAAAAGCAGTATCCTTTGGTATCCTTAGGATATCTAAGATAATAACATCTATCAGATTTGGGTCCAAGCTTTTCGAAAAACTTCTTTCTTGCATAAGTTTCACAACCCCAAATCTTCATAAGAGACACATTGGGACGTTTCCCATACCATATCCCATATGGTGTCTTTTGAACTGATTTAAATGGTACTCGATTTAGTGTAAACTCATAAGTTTGTAGAGCATAACCCCATAAGGTATTTGAAAGTTCAACTAAACACATCATTGATTGCACGATATGTAACAATGTGCAATTCTTTCTTTCAAATACACCATTATGTTGTGGTGTTCCAAGTGGAGTTCACTGTGATACAATACCATAGGCTTGGAGAAGGTCCTTAAACTATTGTCTTAAGTATTGTCCGCTTCGATCGAACGAAGTGCCTTAATACTTTTGCCAAGTTGGTTATGTACTTCATTCATGAACTCCTTGAACTTTTCAAGAGTTTATGACTTATGTTTCATTAAGTAAACATAATCATACCTACTGAAGTCATCAATGAAGGTAATGAAGTATTGATACCCACCTCTAGTAGTTGTTCTAAAAGGGCCACATACATCAGTATCTATGAGTCATGATAGATCACTAGCCCTCTCATTGTTACTAGTGAAAGGAGTCTTAGTCATCTTTCCCAAGAAACAAGATTCACATGTCTTTATTGATTCAAAATCAAAAGAGTCCAGATAACCATATTTATGGAGTCTAGATATGTAGTTCTCATTTATGTGACCTATACGACAATGTCAAAGATATGTTTGCTTGAGTTTTTGAGTTTTAATCTTTTGGTATCTACGTTATAAATATCTGTCTTTAGATCTAGAAAATAAAGACCATAAGACATTGGGGCATTTCCATAAAAGATCCCACCTTTTTAAATAGAACATTGACCATTCTTAATATGAAATTCTTATGCAACCTTGTCCATACAAGATACAAAAATAATGTTTCTATCTATGGCAGGTCCATAATAGTAGTTTATTAACTCTATTATAATCCCTTGGGTAGAGATAAATTATAGGTTTCTAATGCAGTGGCAACAACTCTTGCTCCATTTGTGACTCGCAGTTCAACCTCACCCTTTCTCGAAGGCCTAATTCTTTTAGATCATTCATATTCGAGCATATGTGAGATCCACATCCGGTATCAAGTACCCAATATGAAGAAGTAGATATATTTATCTCAATAACATATATACCTAAAATGGAGATCACCATCCCCATATTCTTCTTCATGAATGCCTTCAAGTACAAAGGATAGATTCCTCTTGTACTTTTCTTTGTCCTTATCTTGAGTGCTGAAGATCTGGATTTACGCTCAGCCTTAGAACTCTTCATGGCCTTACTTTCATCCTTGGACTCGACTCCGCTGATCTCCATCACAGATTTGTCCTTCTTCATTCTTACTTTGGCATTAATCAGCATGCCAAGAAAATCTGACAATGGTCTGTCCATGTTATTCAAGTTATAGCACTCAACAAAATGGCTATATGATTTAGGCAATGATTGCAGAATCATATCCCTATCCAACTCTTGGCTGAAAGAGAATCCTCATTCTTCTATTCCATATATCCAATCGTATTGAGCACACATGTCTCTATTGAGTCTCCCTTTATCATCTTACACTCAAAGAGCGCCTTTAACATATCGTACCTTTCTTGCTTTGTGTGATTATGGTTCAAGTTCTCAAGATGTGTTACCATCTCAAGTATACCCATGTGTTCACACTGCTCATGCAACTCATAGTTCATGTATCTTAGCATAAGGTGCTTTATATCTAAGGCATCATTAGCATGCTTCCGGTAAGCATCCACTCTAGCCCTAGGCGCATTAGGAGCAGGTATTTCTGGCACTGGTGTATCTAGGACATAGACCTTGTGCTCTTCATTGAGAACCCTTCTCAAAGCCCAAAACCAGTCATAGAAAGTTTTCATGGTAAATATATCCCCCCTAAGGATCAATGGCAATGATGCCTTAATTTCCATTGATTCTATAAGAGAAAATTTGCATTTTTAAAACCCTTTTGATTTGATCTATTTTGAAAATTTTGACAATATTTAACTAAGCCTTTAATCAATTATCACTCCCAGTATTTTATTCAAATTGATAGCTATCACATATTAATTTAGAAGATCACAACATACACACTTCTGGTGAGCCAAGATCCAAAATGATTCAATGATTACCCGACCAACACCAACGTCCATAATCAATCATTAAGGTAGGAAACTTTTCTCAAGCAACATGTTATGCAATTTTTAGATATATTATATGAAAAACTCTTTGCCATAGTCATCTACATGCTTATACATGCTTAATCTCATCAAGGACACCCAACTAAGCTGATCCAAAAACCAACACAATAATAATGTACCCCATTTGGCAAACCCACATTATTACCATCACACTTCCATGAGATAGACAATGCACCATGCTTGGCATGCCCATGCATAGTCGATCAAGGTTTTCATGTGTGTTGCTAATGGAAAGCATCTTAAACTTAATACATTATTAAGGGGGTTTGTATTTATGAATACATACACATTATTCAATCACCACATATATATAGTATGTACCATATACATGTTATATCCCACAAAGAAAACATGTAATAAACATAAGCGATATTTATGACCATTCTTTGTAATTCCTTGGAGCCACAAGGAATTACCACCACCTAGGGTCTACATTTCATGCAGAAACCTATTATTGATGAAGTTCCATGCTTGCCAATCTGGGTTGACCGGTTCAACCTTTGGAATGATTAGCTCGCCTATTGGCAGGTCGATTGGTCGTCACAATGGTTGTCTGGTCTCTGATCCACCATATTATGGATCCTCCAATTGATCGGTTGGGTTACCAGTTGATCGGTTTGGCTCGTCCTCCTTGGTCCTCTAGTCGATCAGCTCGCCTTTGAGACGGTCGGTTAGTCTGGTGTTGAGTGTCTTATTCTTCATCCTAATAAGAAATTAAACTATCCTAATGCTATTACATATTACATGATAAAAGGAAAAACCTCAGGTTACTAACTAGGGGAGCATAGGTAGGAGAGAATAATACTTCTACAATTTGAAAATAAGGTAGATGCTTTGTATGCAAATTGAAATAAAAAGGACAACTAACCACAAAACCATGCACATATATAGGGTTATTAGCCATAACCATGCTTTACATCCACCATCAAAATTCACTTTTAGGATGACGCATGTACATTGCATATATATCATATCATATATATTAGTTGGGATCTTATGGGGTGTTTAGTCAGATATGCACATTAAGCAGTTTCATTATTCACATAGTGTGCAAAAAATAAATTATGAAAACCAAAAATTCGATCATATTGATAATCCCAAAACATAGTAGATTGACATGGCTCTAATACCACTATAGGGAAATATGGTGACAAAATAAGCAACAGAACCAAAAATTTAACTGCCATATTCCCCTTTAACCAATGGATCACTTAAATAACTATGTAATGGGAAGGATGGTTTAGAGAATATACTTAGTCTTGGAGCAAGTCCAACAACAATCTCCTCGTTGTAGTGCATGCCCTTTCTTCAAGTCACACTCGAATAACATCTACAACATCTCCTGGTTGATCACCACAGACAATAGTTTGACGTTGTCCGCCTAGCGGGAAAAGCTCCACGCCTCTAGAGCAGTCCACATGGACCATGGGGAACTTTGTCGTTCTGGAAGAATGAACAAGAAGGAGTTGTCCCTTCACGTTGGTGTACTAGTCACAAACTTTCTCTCCCACAATTGTTCTCCCTTGTGATTCCTCCCTTTATCGGGTAGGACTTGCTCGGGTTCTATCGGTTACCACAACTAGAGAAGACAAACAATTGTCATAAGCAATTGAGTTGTGTCTCTAGGAAGCCCCAAGTACCCTTTATTTATAGGAAGGTTAGGGTCAGGGTATCCGATCTATGAGGGAGCGGAAGGGATCAAAATTTCACAAATGTTCACAACCTAAAAGTGGAGACACGATCGGTTCATAAGTGAACCGATCGATTGGCATGTGAGTTGATCAGTTCACCCATTGAGCCAACCATTTCATCATGTTTCCCAATCACATTTGTATTGGAAATTCTAATCCAATTAATGCACAACATGATGTTAGCACCAATCCTTGATGCAATCAAATTGATCCATGAATCGGGTGGTTCACCTCATGAACTATTCGTCTGGTGACCTTGAGCCGATCGGTTCACTAAGTGAACTGGTTGGTTCATGCCTTGGTTCATCCAGAATTCAGCCAATGCAATTTCCAATCAACCTGACATTCCAACCAGTCAGTTCAACACTTGAACCCATCAATTCTTACTTAAATTGAATACCTAAACACTTTAGCAATCAATTTAGCCATCACTCATGAATAAACTCCTATTCCAAGTGAATCCTTTGCATGTGATCCTATAGGTTCCATATTATGTTGGCAGTGAGTGTCTATAATTATTGTATGAAATCACCAATAAAGAGTGACATATAGTAACACATCATTGCTACCAAAGTAAATAAAAAGTTGGGGAATAACTTCAACCTACAATATGTGTTTGGTGTTATAATGTTTGTTTAGTTCCTTTGTCACTGATATCCGGATTGAACTCAAGGAATGGAATCATCATCCTATTCAATCATTCAATCCATGTTCCTAGAAATAGATCAGACTGTCTAAGATATATGTAAGCTCAATATCACATATTGACTCACATGAGCTAGGCCATGCATTTCTCAGTCTCACTTATCAAGTGGTCAGGATATCATACTCTGGTAGGAGGGACAAATCACATCTACATCACTCACAATCATCCCCATGTTTCATGATGTATCTAATCATCACCTTTATGGCAACCCTTATTCAGAATCACAGTGGATGATGGCAAAGTACACCGAACAACGTGTGATGAGTGTAGTGACTTTAGGTCTAAGAACCACAATCACCACCAACACCATAAGAGATGATTTTGACTACCAATCATGGATTCCATGTATCACTCTTATGGTGGATTTTTTTGATACACTGTTCTCTAAGAAGTATCTATGTGTTTGGCTTGATATCACATATCATAACTGATGAGATTCTGTCATCAACCAACACACACTCTAGTATTATGTGTTATTATTGTATATCAACCTTCCATAATAACACCCGACTAGGGATATGACAAGAATGTATATACTCTTAGCATTTGTATGATCTCATTGTTCAAGTTATCAACTCAAAGACATGTCATGGAGTAATATCATTCTCCATATATTTATTATGTTACTTCATTATCTCATAACTGAATAAAATAGAATAAGTTGGAAGATTGCCTTTATAATTAACCTAACACACTTATACCAGTAGTTACAAGTGTTGGGAAAGGGCTATCCCAACATCAGTATAGCCAACACTTGTTGGCCATTGGTATAGCCTATGCCAACGTTTTTGGGCCTATACCAGCATTTTGTAGGCTACTGGTATAGGACCATTTTGTTGTAGTGCAATAATGGAGATGATTCACCTAAATTGATTTGGAGGGACTCCCATGGAATACTCAGACCTTCATGTAGCTGAATTCTTGCAATACCTGAACACTTTCAAGATTAACGACGTTACTTTTGATGGTATATGCCTAGTTAGCTTGCTGGTAGTACAATTTCTCACGTTTCTGCACTAGTATTCCAACTGTTATCAGGTATTTGATGTTGATCTTTGTGTATCCCTGGGTCAACTCATACCTTCTTATCTCCTCTATGTATAGAAAGTAGGATGCAACAAGTGTGATCTGCCCTCCCATGTAGTAATCCTTCATCTTCTGTTTGGTTTCTTGGTCAGTTGCTACAAATAGTTTATCACTAAGCAGTCTTCCAATGTTGACTGGTGTTTTCTCTATCATAAACCAGACTAGAAAGAGGCCCCCCTTGACACGCTCCCTGATTTTGATTGGGTGAACACTGTGTTGGTAAGGATTTTCTATATGACCCTAATAAAACAAGAGGGTATCTGATTAGGACTGTGTTTGTGTTCCCTGATTAGTCTTTCCCACATCTTGTGGCTGTTGAATCCAACAATATCTTTATCACTTTTTGCCACATGGAAGTCTTTGGCTTCCTCATTTGTATCAGTAAACAACATATTTAGAATGTTTTTTTTTATATATTGATCCTTGCCTCCTATCCTTTCTTGTAGTTTATATTCCCCTCCTGCTTTATCCCTTTCCTTGTCTTCAAGGAGGACCTTTACAAGTGAGGACATGAATTTTGCCATTAGTTCTATGTAAGAATTATGGGCTGCCATATATAGGATACTCAAATTCACCCCCTCCCCAAGAATTTTGTGTCTCATTTATAGAGTCCCAACTTTCTAAAGTCATGTTGGTCCATGTACCTCGTTGGCTTGAATTGCTTTGTTGTTTTGAAGAAGTCATACACTGCTTGGTGTTTTGGTTTGAATACCACCCCATGCCCCTCAGTTGTTGACTCTTGACTTTTACCTGCATTAGTGGAGTTTGGCCCCTTTCTTATTGTTTTGTATTCATGGATGTTCACTATATCCATCCCTCTTGTCTGTGGCCTTTCTTTCATAACCACTTTCTTTGTAAAGAAGTGAAATCAATCCACCTCTCTACTAATAACAATGGCAAACAAAATCCAATTTGGATAGCATCAGAAGATAAAATTTTGACTATATTCAATTTAAATAAAGTGTACATTAAAATTTCCCCAATGTGGGTGTACAAGCTTTATACAAAATGAGGATCTAAGTAGAAGGAAACTAGACTACAATAATATGTCTCCAAAAATAAAAGTAACTTAACAAATAATTTCATGGAGGAAGGATGGACTCCTTTTTCCTAGTCATAGGCTGGTTCACCATGCTCTCGATGTACACTCTGATCCTAACCTGGGTGGTTAGGATAACCCAGCAAAAGGGAAAGGGAAGAAAAGTTTGTGTCATAAAATATGTCTAGGATAACAAGAAAAGTAAAGCAAATAAAATAGGCTAGGGATCATAAGATGAACATAACAAAAGTATGAGGTTACATCAACAAAAACTTGCCAATAATAATTATATTAAAAAAAGGGGGTTTGCATGTAAGATATTTATGTCGACCTAACTAAGTAGGGTTGAGGCACATACCAGACCTCTAACCTTAGGTGATGTAAGAATAAGACATTCCCAGTCACCTATAATAATTTGGGGAGAATAAATACATTCCCTAGGGAGAATTAATACATGCCCTCTGTGGGTGGTTGTACACATGTACCACTACTTTAATTTAAATAGACCATAAATCTACATGCTAGAAAGAATAATTATGGCAAGAATAATTTATGAACCAATAAGCATGGCAGTGGGGTTTAAAAACCCAAACAAGATAATATATTAACTGATTTGAGGCATAAGCAAATTAGGGTTTCAAGAATAGAAGATTAAGGTTCAATTAAGCTTGTAATGGAGAACTAGGTTAAGGCATAAATATTCCCAACTGATGTGTTAGATGCACATACCTCTTTTCACACAAAAGGTTAACTTGAATAGTATACTTTGGTCCATAAAATCAACTTTTCATTCTAGAAACACATTATGTATATTAGCCAAGTCAAAGTGAACATATTCATTCCTATTATATTTTTATATTATTATTACCCAATTCTCGATCATGTAATTCCATGTTAGGGTTTATGATTTTTATCTTTGTTGAGATAATATGTGATGCTTTATATATCTATCATAGTTCTAGTTATCAATATTTAGTCACATAAGTTTATGTAACTCATATATATATGTGGATTATAATATATATGCTTCTAATATAGGTTTAATGATGTGAGTCCATATTATTTTTAACATCATGCTTACCATGTTTATTGGTGTAAGTATATTCCACATGAATATTTATTAGGTTCACTAATATACACATGCTTTGATCCAACTAACATGTCATCTAGATATATGTTTATAAAAGTATATTCCTTTACACATTTTTTTACCATTTAATTCCTAAGAAGACAATATAGTTAGATGCATTCTTATACAAATTTCAAGTTCCCTTGGATTAATTTAGATGAGAGTGTTCCCTAGATCCATATGTATTTCTAATTATCAATGAATGCACCTATATATATGATTTCTAATGTAAAGGATACATTAAAACAAGGATACACCCACTAATGATTCTTAGGGTTTGGTAAGTATACAATAAGCAATTAGGGTGATTCATTAATCATTTTGGATATCAATCTACTCGGGTCTTATACAATATCTTCTATTTAATATCAAGTCTCCATTTTAACGTATCATTACAGGTTTGATTTCATGCAATCTAATATTTGCATTTGTATACAACAAAGTTGATAGGTAAGATAATTGACTAGTTCAGGTTATGGTTTTAAATAACTAGATTATCCTTACTCCATACTTATCCCATCTTTATAATCTATTTTGTAAAACAAAACTATTGAATGTGAAATGAAGACTTACATGTCTAGGGCTACCATGGGGGTTCCATGTCTGGTTGATTCACAATGAGATGGGGACCCAAACACATCATCACGTTCTCTATGATCATGTAACCCAGGAAGAAGCAGCATGTAATGAGTCACCATTGTCTGGTTGAATGGAGGTGTTTACATATGTCATGGTGTTGCAGATCTGGTGGTTGCAAACGACGTCATTATTGTCAAGGTCGACAACATTGCACTTGGTGGCTACGATTCCCTACTGTCAGTGTGTGATGGCGTCGGGGTGCTCTGGAAGTGGTGTTGTGGGCGTCGGGGAGTCGCAGCATCGGGGCATCGCATCGTCAGGGTGTCAGAAGGGCAGGTGTTAGTGACACTGATGCAACGTCGGGGCATCGGTTGGGCAGGTGTTAGTGACGCTGACGCAGCGTCGGGGGCTGCTAGGCATCAAGTGTCATATGGGAAGGTGTTAACGATGCCAACGTAGCATCGAGGGTTGTTGGGAGTCAAGTTTCAGGCGTCGTTCTGGGAGAGGAAGAGGAGGAGGAGGTGACGCTGCCCAACGATCCTCAACTCTGTCTGGTGTTGCTCGCCATAGTTGGACGCAAGGTGAGGATAGGATGGGCGGCTAGGGCTTCATGTGTTTGAGGAGAAAAGGAAGGAAGGGGGGAAGATAAATAGGAGACAGAGAGGAAGGGGGGAGACAACTATTGCATTGGGTGTTGCCCGTTTTGGAAGGGGGGAAAACGTGAGGTCGTGTTGGAGGGAGAGGAAGTAACACAGCGTTGCGTTACATTTGGTTTAGGAAATTATTAATTTGTTTAATCAAATACCACTATTAAAGCCTATGGTAATTAGTAATTTAAATACCAATTCAATTGGTAAAGCAATTTCTATTCAATGGTCAAACAAATAAAAGGGCAGACTAAATAGGAGTCAAGGGGGGTTTC
This sequence comes from Alisma plantago-aquatica, assembly GCA_963693085.1. NCBI lineage: Eukaryota > Viridiplantae > Streptophyta > Magnoliopsida > Alismatales > Alismataceae > Alisma > Alisma plantago-aquatica. The sequence goes on from OY856409.1 coordinate 686,830,504, forward strand.
CTTTTTTCCATGCAATAGGCATTTATATATATTAGAGTTACATGTTCATTTAATTAATTAAGAGGGTAGAGCTATACCAATTCATGGGTTTGGTAATTAAAGTGTGAGGAAATTAACTTTACATTAATTTCTAACACATTTTGTATTTGTTTGTATGCTAAGTGCCTAATAAATATATTAAGTACCTGTCTTAATAAATTTAGATATTAAATTTATTATTTCTCATTTCTCATCCCACAAAGCCATAAAATCTCTAAATTTATATAACCAACTAATTATCTCTCATTAATGGTCATTTTGCATTATTATATGCTAATTAACAAATTAGTTGATATATTTATGCAAAAACCCATTCATTGAAATGAATGTGGGTAAATATAATTCAAAGCCATCAAGTATTCCTCAATTGCAATATCTAGGACAAAGAGGATATAAAAGATTAAAATAATTAGGGAAAAGTCCAAAAGGATAAGAAGGAAATGAAAGGATTGAAAATGGGTAAAATTGTAAATTAACCTAAGATTTAGTATGTTACAACACTCCACCCCTTAAAGAGGATTTCATCCCCAAAATCTCAACAAGAGGGAAGGGTGAGTATGTAACATCCCAACACTTAGCAACTAAGGGGTTACTTCTAATCTATGGTACTTCACATGCTCTACTCATTAGTCAGGTTTTCATGGTTCACTAAGGTTTCCATTATTCATATTACCTTTCATCAATCATAACACAATTGACATTTTTGGCTTATTAGCATTATCTTTATTACAAATTTTCATCATCCTTAATATTCTATTAGTTGTGTCAGGTTATATACACATTGTTGCCAAACAAATTATATCTCAACATTATGTACAATTCATATGTATTGCTCATTACTAATTAAGAATTTCAAGCACAATAAGGGTTTACTAAATCATCTCCATATATACTAATATGTTAGATCACAATACTTAATAACTTGAATTTATTCTCCATTATCTTCTTATTACCTTCATGTAGAATTATCATAGATTATTTTGTAAGGAATAGATAATATTATCTAACAAGTTATTAAGTATAAATAATGTCACATTAATTTCTTACACCTATATTACACATTGTCACATCACTTTTCATACTCACATCAATGTCATCCTTAACCATGTTCTCCTTTTTACACTTCATATTATACATTTAACATCACATTAGACATTTGGAATTATTGTAGACTTAATAATCATGCTTACATAAATCCAATTACTCCTTGTCACAATTGAGTCATTACATATATATTTTAGTGAATAAGGTGGAACACATTCCGTTTTAATGAATTGATTCATATATCAATTTATGATTAGTGGTCATATTCCAATTATATGTATCAAGGTATATTATCTGATGATGTCATCTAATGTCACTAATATATCATGAAGGCATTAAGGATATGTATATACGTTAAGGTTAGATTATTACATCTTAGGGTTTAGGTCAACATGACTATTAGATTTTATGCATTTATCTTATCATTAGGGTGACATGGCCAACATTATGTGTATTCACAATTAGTGAGTTACTCATATTAAGTATTTGTTGGGGTTCAAGCATATGAACTATTTATTAAATGACTTATTAGTATATAAACAAACAAGTTAAATTATAATTATAATTTGTTTGGTCAATACTAATTCCAAAGTGGACAAATTTTGCTATGTATAGGATTCCATCCCCCTAAAAAGGGATTTCGTCCTCAAAATTAGCAAATGCAAAATCTATCAGGGTACTACTACTACCACTACTCCACCCCTTAAACGGGTTGACCTACCCAGTCAAACTAAACTAGAGGTAAAAGAGTGAGTCTAAACATGTATAAGACCCAACACTTAATTGTCTTACTAATCACTATTACCAAACTTCAAAGTCTAGTATAGGGTACACTAACCCTAAACATGGAAATCTAAGCATCAAATAAGGAACTTATGGGTCACATAGTGATTTTATTTGGTTTCTAAGGATACTCAACATTGAGGTAATATGCCTAAATGTATTCTATTTTGGGCATTCTATATCAGATCAGGCCAGGACAGTGTCACATAAACTCGAGAGTCCCCGTAAACCAAGCTAGTGGCATGGAGGAAAATATTGTCAGCCCCCAAGTTTTGACCCTTTCTAGACACCATCACTTTCAACTTCGTGCCCTAGTAGCTACCTAATAGGATAATCACCTAAAAGTTGATTAAAGATGTATCTAGTATGAAACTATTATGGTTCTAGATCAACCTTTCATCATAGGTTAATTCTAAGGTGAACTAAAGGGATACTATATGAGGTAATGTTTTCTAACTAAGGAGACAAATTGAAAAAGTCAAAGATCCGACTACCATTGGCACTGATACAATGTTGTAAAGAAGTGAAATCAATCAACCTCTCTACTAATAACAATGGTAAACAAAATCCAATTTGGATAGCAACAAAAGATAAAATTTTGACTATATTCAATTTAAATAAAGTGTACATAAAAATTTCCCCAATATGGGTGTACAAGCTTTATACAAAATGAGGATCTAAGTAGAGGGAAACTAGACTACAACAATATGTCTCCAAAAATAAAAGTAACTTAACAAATAATGTCATGGAAGAAGGATGGACTCCTTTTTCCTAGTCATAGGCTGGTTCACCATGCTCCTGATGTGCACTCTGATCCTAACCTGATTGGTTGGGATCACCCAGCAAAAGGGAAAGGGAAGAAAAGTATGTGTCACAAAATATGTCTAGGATAATAAGAAAAGTAAAGCAAATAAAATAGGTTAGGGTTCATCATAAGATGAAGATAACAAAAGTATGAGGCTACATTAAAAGAAACTTGCTAATAACAATTATATTAAAAAAAGGGGTTTTGCATGTAAGATATTTATGTCGACCTAACTAAGTAGGATTGAGGTACCTACCGGACCTCTAACCTTAGGTGAGGGGTGAATAAGACATTCCCAATCACCTATAATAATTTGGGGAGAATAAATACACTCCCTAGGGCGAATTAATACATGCCCTCTGTGGGTGGTTGTACACATGTACCACTACTTTAATTTAAATAGAACATAAATATACACGCTAGAAAGAATAGTTATGACAAGAATAATTTATGAACCAATAAGCATGGAAGTGGGGTTTAAAAACCCAAACAAAATAATGTATTAACTGATTCGAGGCATAAGAAAATTAGGGTTTCAAGAATAGAAGATTAAGGTTCAATTAAGCCTCATAATGGAGAGCTAGGTTAAGGCATAAATATTCCCAACTGATGTATTAGATGCACATACCTCTTTTCACACAAAAGGTTAACTTGAATAGTATACTTTGGTCCACAAAGTCAACTTTTCATCCTAGAAACACATTATGTATATTAACCAAGTCAAAGTGAACATATTCATTCCTATTATATTTTTATATTATTATTACCCAATTCCTGATCATGTAATGCCATGTTAGGGTTTATGATTTTAATCTTTGTTGAGATAATATGTGATTCTTTATATATCTATCTTAGTTCTAATTACCAATATTTAGTCACATAAGTTTATGTAACTCATATATATGTGGATAATAATATATATGCTTCCAATATAGGTTTAATGATGTCAGTCCATATATATTATTCCTAACATCATGCTTACCATGTTTATTGGTATAAGTATATTCCACATGAATATTTATTAGGTTCACTAATATACACATGCTTTGATCCAACTAACATGCCATCTAGATATATGTTTATAAAAGTATATTCCTTTACACATTATTATATTTTTTTACCATTTAATTCCTAAGAAGACAATATAGTTAGATGCATTCTTATATAGATTTCAATTTCCCTTGGATTAATTTAGATGAGAGTGTTCCTTAGATCCATATGTATTTCTAATTATCATGTAATGCACCTATATATGATTTCTAATGTAAAGGATACATTAAAACAAGGATACACCATGTAACATACTAAATCTCAGGGTCCTCCCTACAATTTACCCACTTTTGAGATTTTATTTGCTTTCTAGTCCTTTTGGACATCCTTCACTAATTTCCCATCCTTTTGAGCCTTCTTGGGCCTCAATGTTGAATTTGAGCCTTTCTTGAGGTATAATTCACAATTTGCCTACATTTATGTTTATGTAGGGGGGGTTTGCACAAATAACCCATCTAATGAGATAACTGAGGTCTAATCATACAATTTGACCATTAATGGGATAATATGAGTGGATTATGTTAATTTGGAGCTTTTTGGATAAATATACTAGTAACAATGTATTTGATTTAATGTATTTGAGTATATTTAAATCCTTTACTTTCTCTCTCCTCCAAATAGGGAAATAATGCACTAATAAGATTATTATATGTTGAGATATGACTCATCATATTTATATGTGACTAATATCTCGAGATTCACCTTATTATGTCATTAAAAGGTATTCTTTATATTAATTGCTCTTTTTATGCTTTATTATATGCTTTAATAGTCTATAAATTAATTAGAGGTCTAACCATGTGAGTTTTGATAAACTAAATGCATAACATCGTTCTAGGTGTTGTCATAAACCTATGGTTAAAATTTGATGTCATTTGGACTTTATTTGACCCTCCAAATGCATTTTACAAGTTCCCATATAGTTTAAATATAGTAGATGAATCGATTTTGCATTTATGTCATTTATTTCATGTGTCGCGCGCCCGACCACCGTTGGATTTTGATCCGAAAGATCTACAGTTGTCTTCTACCTTGGGCCGCCGACCCAAGGAGATGCCTAGATTCCTCCACCTCTTTCTCCCTCGTTTCTCGATCATTTTGCGAGAATTAAGTTGCGTTGGCTTCGTCTCCTCGAGCCGCACCGTTCTAGCCCTTGCTCATCGTCTCCTGTGCACCATAGCCAAAATACCCATAGGCGCCGGCCACACCCTCTCCACCCACTCATCATTTTGGAGCCTCGGCCTCCCTCACTTATAAGTAACACCTCCTGCACCTCCTTCGGCCCCATTGCAAGCTTTTCCAATTTCTAATTTGCCCATATCCTCCACGTTTAGCCACCGCCACCTCCTCTTTCTTCCAGAGATTGCAGCCCCCTTCCTGCCTGCTAGGTGGTAGAAAAACCCATATAAAGTACATCTGTGAGTTCCTCTCGTCTTAAGCTTCGTTTCGAGTACCTATACGTCCCATTTGGTCAAGAAATGAGCAAATGCCCAATCGGGCAAGTTTCTCCTACGCGGCCATAGCTGGCGCGTGAGGAAGGAGACGACCCGCTGGATTTTTAAAGTTTTACCCCCACACGCCCATCCCTTTGTTCTTTAACATGAGGGGCATTTCAGTCATCTGCTCCCTTGTTGGCTATGAGGCCTACATGGCTTTTTCTTACAATCTGATTGGTCCAATTTCTTTAATTCATAGTAAATTGGTCCAAGCTCAGAAAACTGCAAATAAATACTCGTTGGAAAGGATTTTTCATGTAGAATCTGATTTTGTGGTTTTTGATACCTGATTCACAATCCTTTTTCGAAGTTTACTTTGAATGTCATTTTGAGTATGTTAATGTTCGAAAAATCATAATTAATTCATTTTAACTCCAAATTGAGAAATAAAATATGTTTTCTTAATCAGTGAAACCTAAGTGAGATTTTGGTCCTAGTTTTGAGTCCTAAGTCAGTGGTCTTCGAATAAGGTCTAAAATGGGTATTTTCTTTATACTTTATGTTTAATAAATGCTAATTTATGTGAAATATTTATAATTAGGGAAAATGATCTTGGATACAATCTAATAAGTGATAATGATGGATGTGAATCTTCTATAAGGTATGTGACTCCTATATATGTGAGCCCTATTTAAGTATGTGGATCCTATAATTGTGGAATATATGTGCAAATAACCTATCCTTCAGTTGGGCTTTTATCCAACCCTACATTCATATCGTGCTAGCCTTGGAATATCTCTATTTCCTTTTATTTGTCTCTTTACTTACTTGAATATTCTATAGCCATTGTGGCTCATTTATTTGGTTATTTGAATAATGCTATGGCCAATGTTGGCCCATTCATTTACTTGATTTATTTCATGGGTTTTATCCTCATTTGCTATGATGCAATGTTATTTCTACTACTACCAAGTGGTTTACTCATCATGAGGATTTGTTGACCAAATAACTAATGTAGTGTACATGAGTACAAACCACCCATAGAGGACATGTGTAATTTTGCCCTGGGGAATGTGCATTTTCTCCATGTATTATATTTTTTTTTGAGGTTTGGGATGTGCATTTCCCCCTCTCCTCTTGGTGTAGGTCCGGTAGGTACCTCACCCTGCATTAGAATATTTGTTGTCAAAATATCATTCATGCTTGTTGTTTATTATTGTGGTAGATGCATCTTGGTAGATGTTCTAAATTCTTAATTATTATACTTGCCCCATACTTTTGACTCTCTAAGTATTATGAATCATTTTATTATGCAATGTTGCACTTTATTAATTGTCCTTATTCCTTTTGAGTAACACATACTTTTATCTCTCGCTTGCTGGGTGATCCCAACCACCTAGGTATAGGATCAGAGTGCACAGTTGAAGCATGGTGAACCAGCCTAAGGCTTGGGATAAGGAGTTAAACCTTCTAGCTTGGACTTAGCTATAGTTTATGATGTTTGGAGACAAGTTGAATTGGTTTGAGTCTTCCTCTACCTAGATCCTATTGTTGTTGTGTATAAAGTTGTACACCCCTTTTGGGAAATTTTGTAATGTACTCTTTATACATTTGAATATAGTCAAAGTTTTATCTTCCGCTGCCTACACATTGGTGTTTTTGTTTGCCATGAATTTTTAGTAAAGATGTTTGTGGTCTTTACAGCATGGTATCAAAGCATCAAGGTAGTCGGAGTCTTGACTAATTCAATTTGTCTCCTAGATAGAAACCCTAACCTTATATAGTTCCCTTTAGTAAGTTTTTCACCTTAGAGTGGACCTATGATGAAATATTGATTTAGGACATAATAATTTCATACTAGAAATATAATTTGTCAACTTTTTGGTTATTAGTCTTTTACGTTGCTACTAGGGCATAAGTTGATAGCAAAGGTGTCTAGAAAGAGTCAGGGTCTGGGGGCTGGCAATATTTTCCTCCGTACCACTAGCTTGGCTTACGAGGACTCCCAGATCCATATGATGTCGACCTGACCTGAGCTGATACTGATCATCCCAAAATAGCATACCTTTGGACAAATTATCTTATTGTTGAATAACCTTTGAACCTAGTATATGATTATCTGGGTTGATCATGTAGAATCACCTTATGTGTCCTTAATTTCCTTATAAGATCCCTAGATTTCCAAGTTGGGAGTATCCTACCCTATGTTGGGCTTGAAGTTTATAATGGTGTTTAGTAAAACAACTAAGTGTTGGATCTCATACATAGTTTTAACTCAACCCTTTTTGAAAAGTTGACTTGGTAGTTGTGCTTTTATACCTTGATAGATTTTGGAGTTTTTGATTTCGAGGATGAAATCCTCTTTAAGGGGGTGGAGTCCCACAATGCTTTGAAATCAAGTTACTATGTTTTAGAAACCCTAACTCCATAGGCATGGGATTAGTGAGCTTATATGGTTAGTGTTGGACAAACAAATTATATCTATAATTCATCTTGTTTGTTTATATACAAATGAATATATAATTAGTCATATAAGGGGATAGTTTATATGCTTGAACCTTTACATATTCATGATGCACATAATAGTGAGTTACTAATCACTAATTGTGGATACACTTAATGTTGACCATGTCATCCTAATAGTATGGTTAGTAAGATAAATAGTTCTAATGCATCCTTAACATGCTAACATGTTATGTTCATGATGACCTAAACCCTAATGTGTAATCATCTAGTCCTAACCATATACACATCTATATACATATATTTGATGCCTTCATGATACATTAGTGACATTAGGTGTCATCATCATATTATATACCTTAGAGCATATATATGGATTATAATCACATAGTTATATTGGAGACCATGTTATCAACATATGTAAGGCATATCACCTTGTTCCCTAATATACATCTCATTAATCACCTTATCATGATTTAGTATGAAAATCAATTCATTAATGTTTAATGTTGTTCACTAAAACACATGTAATGACACAAATATGATTATGAGTATTGGATTCACATAAGTTTGCATTAATGCCTAATGTGATGTAAAATATGTATAATTCATATTATGGAGTGTAATAGGAGAAAATGATGTCATTAACTTGAGTATCTAATGTAAGTTGGCAATATGTGATAATATATGTGACCTTATTTGGGATTATGGTAGGCTTAATAATGTGTTGATAATATTACCTTTTCTTACAAAATAATACGTGATAATTATATATGATGGTTCTATGAGGTTAATGGAGATTAGGTTCAAGTTATTAAGATCTGTGACCTAATACATTAATGGATGTTGAGATTTTCTTAGTAAACCCTAATTGTGCTTAAAACCCTTACAACGGAAGATACATATGTTTTGATGCTTAGTGATGAGTTATAATCTTTGCTACCACCATGTGAGTATAAGTTGGCACAAGTGCTAGTATATTATAGATGATGCCTTTTCATGATAGAGACTATGCTAGTGAGCCATAGTGTTAATTAGGATATGTTTGGTGAAAGGTTATATGCTTGTTGGGAAACCTTAGTCAGACTAGGCTTATGTGTAGAGCCTATGAAGTACCCACCTTAGTTATCCAATGTTGGGATGTTGCACACTCACCCTATCTCTTTCCTCTTGTTATTATTTCGGGGACGAAATCCTCTTTAAGGGGTGGAGTGTTGTAACATACTAAATCTCAGGGTCCTCCCTGCAATTTACCCACTTTTGATCTTTTATTTGCTTTCTAGTCCTTTTGGACATCCTTCACTAATTTCCCATCCTTTTGAGCCTTCTTGGGCCTCAATGTTGAATTTGAGCCTTTCTTGAGGTATAATTCACAATTTACCTACTATATGTTTATGTAGGGGGTTTTTGCACAAATAACCCATCTAATGAGATAATTGAGGTCTAATCATATAATTTGACCATTAATGGGATAATATGAGTGGAGCATGTTAATTTGGAGCTTTTTGGATAAATATACTAGTAACAATGTATTTGAGTATATTTAAACCCTTTACTTTCTCTCTCCTCCAAATAGGGAAATAATGCACTAATAAGATTATTATATGTTGAGATATGACTCATAATGTTTATATGTGACTAATATCTCGAGATTCACCTTATTATGTCATTAAAAGATATTCTTTATATTAATTGCTCTTTTTATGCTTTATTATATGCTTTAATAGTCTATAAATTAATTAGAGGCCTAACCATGTGATTTTTGAGAAACTAAATGCATATAATCGTTCTAGGTGTTGTCATAAACCAATGGTTAAAATTTGAGATCATTTGGACTTTATTTGACCCTCCAAATGCTTTTTACAAGTTCCCATATAGTTAACTATAGTAGATGAATCGATTTTGCATTTATGTCATTTATTTCATGTGTCGCGCACCCGACCACCATTGGATTTCGATCCGACGGATCTGCAGTTGTCTTCTACCTTGGGTCGCTGACCCAAGGAGATGCCTAGATTCCTCCACCTCTTTCTCCCTCATTTCTCGATCATTTTGCGAGATTTAAGTTGCGTTGGCTTCGTCTCCTCGAGCCGCACCGTTCTAGCCCTTTCTCATCATCTCCCATGCACCATAGCCCAAACGCCCATAGGCGCCGGACGCACCCTCTCCACCCACTCATCATTTTGGAGCCTCGACCTCCCTAACTTATAAGTAACACCTCCTACACCTCCTTCGGCACCATTGCAAGCTTTTCCAGTTTCTAATTTGCCCATATCCTCCACGTTTAGCCACCGCCACCTCCTCTTTCTTCCAGAGCTTGTGGTCCCCTTCATGCCTGCTAGGTGGTAGGAGTACCCCAATAAAGTACACCGGTGAGTTCCTCTCGTCTTAAGCTTCGTTTCGAGTACCTATACATCCAATTTGGTCAAGAAATGAGCAAATGCCCAATCGAGCAAGTTTCTCCTCCGCGGCCATGGCTGGCGCGTGAGGAAGGAGACGACCCACTGGCTTTTTACAGTTTTACCCCCACATGCCCATCCCTTTGTTCTTTAACGAGAGGGGCATTTTGGTCATTTGCTCCCTTGTTGGCTATGAGGCCTATGTGGCTTTTTCTTGCAATCTGATTGGTCCAGTTTCTTTAATTCATAGTAAATTGGTCCAAGCTTAGAAAAATGCAAATAAATACTCGTTGGAAAGGATTTTTCATGTAGAATCTGATTTTGTTGTTTTTGAGACCTGATTCACAATCCTTTTTCAAAGTTTTATTTGAATGTCATTTTGAGTATGTTAATGTTCTAAAAATCATAATTAATTCATTTTAACTCCAAATTGAGAAATAAAATATATTTTCTTAATCTGTGAAACCTAAGTGAGCTTTTGGTCCTAGTTTTGAGTCCTAAGTCAGTGGTTTTTGAATAAGGTCTAAAATGGGTATTTTCTTTATACTTTATGTTTAATAAATGCTAATTTATGTGAAATATTTATAATTAGGGAAAATGATCTTGGATACAATCTAATAAGTGATAATGATGGATGTGAATCTTCTATAAGGTATGTGACTCCTATGTATGTGAGCCCTATTTAAGTATGTGGATCCTATAATTTTGGAATATATGTGCAAATAACCTATCCTTCAGTTGGGCTTTTATCCAACCCTACATTCATATTGTGCTAGCCTTGGAATATCTCTATTTCCTTTTATTTGGCTCTTTATTTACTTGAATCTTCTATAGCCATTGTGGCTCATTTATTTGGTTAGTTGAATAATGCTATGGCCAATTTTGGCCCATTCATTTACTTGATTTATTTCATGGGTTTTATCCCCATTTGCTATGATGCAATGTTATTTTTACTACTGCCAAGTGGTTTACTCAACATGAGGAATTGTTGACCAAATAACTAACGTAGTGTACATGAGTACAAACCACCCATAGAGGGCATGTGTAATTTCACCCTGGGGAATGTGCATTTTCTCCCCGTATTATATATATTTTTGAGGTTTGGGATGTGCATTTCCCCCTCTCCTCTTGGTGTAGGTCCGGTAGGTGCCTCACCCTGCATTAGAATATCTGTTGTCAAAATATCATTCATGCTTGTTGTTTATTATTGTGGTAGCTGCATCTTGGCAGAAGTTCTAAATTCTTAATTATTATACTTGCCCCATACTTTTGACTCTCTAAGTATTGTGAATCATTTTATTATGCAATGTTGCACTTTATTAATTGTCCTTATTCCTTTTGAGTAACACATACTTTTATCTCTCTCTTACTGGGTGATCCCAACCACCCATGTATAGGATCATAGTGCATATTTGAAGCATGGTGAACCAACCTAAGGCTTGGGATAAGGAGTTCAACCTTCTAGCTTGGACTTAGTTATAGTTAATGATGTTTGGAGACAAGTTGAATTGGTTTGAGTCTTCCTCTACCTAGATCCTATTGTTGTTGTGTATAAAGTTGTACACCCCTTTTGGGAAATTTTGTAATGTACTCTTTATACATTTGAATATAGTCAAAGTTTTATCTTCCGCTGCCTACACATTGGTGTTTTTCTTTACCATGAATTTTATTAAGGATGTTTGTGGTCTTTACACACCAACTAATGATTCTTAGGCTTTGATAAGTATACAATAAGAAATTAGGGTGATTCATTAATCATTTTGGATATCAATCTACCCAGGTCTTATACAATATCTTCTATTTAATATCAAGTCTCCACTTTAACGTATCATTATAGATTTGATTTCATGCAATCTAATATTTACATTTGTATACAACAAAGTTGGTAGGTAAGATAATTGACTAGTTCATGTTATGGTTTTAAATAACTAGATTATCCTTACTCCATACTTATCCCATCTTTATAATCTATTTTGTAAAACAAAACTATTGAATGTGAAATGAAGACTTACATGTCTAGGGTTACCATGGGGGTTGCATATCTGGTTGATTCACAACGAGATGGGGACCCAAACACATCATCACGTTCTCTATGATCATGTAACCCCGGAAGAAGCAACATGTAATGAGTCACCATCGTCAGGTTGAATGGAGATGTTTGCAGACGTCATGGTGTTGCATATCTGGTGGTTGCGAATGACATTGTCACTGTCAAGGTCGACAGCGTTTCACTTGGTGGCTACGATGCCCTAATGTCAGTGTGTGATGGCGTTCGGGTGCTCTGGAAGTGGTGTTGTGGGCGTCGGGGCATCGCAACATCGGAGCATCGCAGCGTCAGAAGGGCAGGTGTTAGTGACACCGATGCAATGTCGGGGCATCAGTTGGGCAGGTTTTAGTGACGCTGACATAGCGTCGGGGCTGCTGGGTGTCGAGGGTCATATGGGAGGGTGTTAACGATGCCGACATAGCATTGAGGGTTGTTGGGAGTTGAGTTTTAGGCGTTGTTCTAGGAGAGGAAGAAGAAGAGGAGGAGGTGACGTTGCCCAACGATCCTCAACTCTATCTAGCATTGCTCGCCACAGTTGGATGCAAGGTGAGGGTAGGATGGGCGTCTAGGGCTTCATGTGTTTGAGGAGAAAAGGAAGAAAGGGGGGAAGATAAATAGGAGATAGAGAGGAAGGGGGGAGACGACTATTGTGTTGGGCGTTGCTCATTTCAGAAGGGGGAAAATGTGAGGTCGCGTTGGAGGGAGAGGAAGTAACGCAGCGTTGCGTTATGTTTGGTTTAGGAAATCATAAATTTGTTTAATCAAATACCACTATTAAAGCCTATTGTAATTAGGATTTTAAATATAATTTCAATTGGGAAAGCAATTGCTATTCAATGGTCAAACAAATAAAAGGGAAGACTAAATAGGAGTCAAGGGGGGTTTCCTTTTTTCCATGCAATAGGCATATATATATATATATATATATATATATATTAGAGTTACATGTTCATTTAATTAATTAAGATGGCAGAGCTATATCAATTCATGGGTTTGGTAATTAAAGTGTGAGGTTTTTTAACTTTACATTAATTTCTAACACATTTTGTATTTGTTTGTATGCTAAGTGCCTAATAAATATATTTAGTACGTCTTAATAAATTTAGATATTAAATTTCTTATTTCTCATTTCTCATTCCACAAAGACATAAAATCTCTAAATTTATAGAACCAACTAATTCTCTCTCATTAATGGTCATTTTGCATTATTAGACTCTAATTAACACATTAGTTGAGATATTTATGCAAAAACCCATTCATTGAAATGAATGTGGGTAAATATAATTCAAAGCCATCAAGTATTCCTCAATTGTGATATCGAGGACAAAGTGGGTAGAAAAGATAGGAAAAATTAGGGAAAAGTCCAAAAGGATAAGAGGGAAATGAAAGGATTGAAAATGGGTAAAATTGTAAATGAACCTGAGATTCAGTATGTTACAACACTCCACCCCTTAAAGAGGATTTCGTCCCCGAAATCTCAACAAGAGGGAAGGGTGAGTATGTAACATCCCAACACTTAACAACTAAGGGGTTACTTCTAATCTATGGTACTTCACATGCTCTACTCATTAGTCAAGTTTTCATGGTTCACTAAGGTTTCCATTATTCATATTACCTTTCATCAATCATAACACAATTCACATTTTTGGCTTATTAGCATTATATTTATTACAAATTTTCATCATCCTTAATATTCTATTAGTTGTGTCAGGTTATATACACATTGTTTCCAAAAGAATTATATCTCAACATTATGTACAATTCATATGTATTTCTCATTACTAATTAAGAATTTCAAGAACAATAAGGGTTTACAAAATCATCTCCATATTTACTAATATGTTAGATCACAATCCTTAATAACTTGAATTTATTCTCCATTATCTTATTATTACCTTCATGTAGAATTATCACAGATTATTTTGTAAGGAATAGATAATATTATCTAACAAGTTATTAAGTCTAAATAATGCCACATTAATTTCTTACACCTATATTACACATTGTCACATCACTTTTCATACTCACATCAATGTCATCCTTAACCATTTCCTCCTTTTAAACTTCATATTATACATTTAACATCACATTAGGCATTTGGAATTATTGTAGACTTAATAATCATGCTTATGTAAATCCAATTACTTTGTCACAATTGAGTCATTACATATATATTTTAGTGAATAACGTGGAACACATTCCATTTTAATGAATTGATTCATATATCAATTTATGATTAGTGGTCATATTCCATTTATATGTATCAAGGTATATTATCTGATGATGTCATCTAATGTCACTAATGTATCATGAAGGCATTAAGGATATGAATATATGTTAAGGTTAGATAATTACATCTTAGGGTTTAGGTCAACATGACTATTAGATGTTATGTATTTATCTTATCATTAGGGTGACATGGCCAACATTATGTGTATTCACAATTAGTGAGTTACTCATATTAAGTATTTGTTAGGGTTCAAGCATATGATTTATTTATTAAATGACTTATTCGTATATAAACAAACAGGTTAAATTATAATTATAACTTGTTTGGTCAATACTAATCATATAAACACACTAATCTCTTGTCTATGGAGTTAGGGTTTCTAATTCCAAAGTGGAGAAATGTTTCTATGTATATGATTCTATTCCCCTAAAAAGGGATTTCGTCCTCGAAATTAGCAAATGTAAAATCTATCAGGGTACTACTACTACCACTACTCCACCCCTTAAACGGGTTGACCTACCTAGTCAAACTAAACTAGAGGTAAAATAGTGAGTCTAAAAATGTATAGGACCCAACACTTAATTGTCTTACTAATCACTATTACCAAACTTCAAAGTCTAGTATAGGGTACACTATCCCTAAACATGGAAATATAAGTATCATATAAGGAACTTATGGGTCACATAGTGATTTTATTTGGTTTCCAAGGATACTCAACATTGAGGTAATATGCCTAAAGGTATGCTATTTTGGGCATTCTATATCAAATCAGGCCAGGCCGGTGTCACATAAACTCGGGAGTCCCTGTAAACCAAGCTAGTGGTGCGAAGGAAAATATTGCCAGCCCCCAAGTTCTGATCCTTTCTAGACACCATCACTTTCAACTTCGTGACGTAGTAGCTACCTAATAGGATAATCACCTAAAAGTTGATTAAAGATGTATCTAATATGAAACTATTATGGTTCTAGATCAACCTTTCATCATAGGTTAATTCTAAGGTGAACTAAAGGGATACTATATGAGGTAATGTTTTCTAACTAAGGAGAAAAATTGAAATAGTCAAACATTCGACTACCATTGGCACTGATACCATGATGTAAAGAAGTGAAATCAATCCACCTCTCTACTAATAACAATGGTAAACAAAATCCAATTTGGATAACAATGAAAGATAAAATTTTGACTATATCCAATTTAAATAAAGTGTACATAAAAATTTCCCCAATACGGGTGTACAAGCTTTATACAAAATGAGGATCTAAGTAGAGGGAATCTAGACTACAACAATATGTATCCAAAAATAAAAGTAACTTAACAAATAATTTCATGGAGGAAGGATGGACTCCTTTTTCCTAGTCATAGTGTTATGACCACATCTGAGCTTAATTGGTAAACTAGGGTTTACTTGGATGATTATATGCTTAATTGGATTTATCATTGATTAAATCTAATTAATGATGATAATACAATTATGATGTTTTAAAACTATTAAGAACATTAAGTGTTCTATTGTTTGAGAAATTAGGGTTTGAGAAATATAAACCCTAGTTGGCTGAAATTAGGGTTTTGATGGTACATGAGTATGGAATTTGATCAGGATACCAGTGTGTTAAATGATTTTTCATATTTTATACAATTTTTGTATTTAATTGAATTTTTTATACGATATGGATAACTCAATTATGAATATTGTAGAAAACTTTTAGAATATTTGAGTGTTGTTTGAATGTGGTTCTCGGTCGAACTATACTTCGACCAAAATGCTGACAGAGTGCTTTTCAATAGTGTAGTGTTTTGTTTTTAATTATTTATTGGTAACTACAAATGATTTGAAATTTTAATTTGAGATCTTAAACTAAATAATAAACAACATGTAAAATTTTCATAATTTTTGGATGTGTTTAGACCTTATCAGTAGAGCTCAATAGATATATATGGTCAACCTAACACACAAGGATCTCCCATAATTCGTGATTCAATCCAGAGAAATGAAATCCTAGAGAGAGAGAGAGTTAGGGTTTGAGAGAAGAAATTGATGGAGATGTTGACCTAGGATTTTGCGGTCCGAGGAATGATGAAATCATGTAAGTTTAGCTTCTTTGGATATAGTTACATGGTGAATCTTCTATCACATGTCAAAATTCCATCCCTCCTCTGATTTGATCTAAAATTGTATCAAAACTTCCCCTTTTCTCACTCTTTCTTCATAATCCCTCATTTTTAGGGTTTCCGAGTTGAAAGAAAGAAAAATTGGGTGAATTGCTAGGGATTTGATATGGATTTGAGATTTTCAGATATGTGATACGTTTTTAAGGTGTTTTCACACCTTAGGGTGAGTGGGAACTTCCTTTAAATAGTGTATTGCATGAATATTTGTTAAATCAACCATAATCTTTAATTGCTTAGTATGCGACTACAAACCTTGAATTGTCTATTTGTTCTAAGTTGTTGCAAAATGATGTGAAATCGATTCTTCCTTTGTTTGAATGAATTTCAGATGATAAAATCATATTAGAAATGTATACAATGCATTCTAATGAGAATTCCCTAAGTATTCGCAGAGGATATAAGAGTAAACTGAAATATAGGGAATTTTTCTATGACTGAAATTTGCTGTATAAGTAAATAGAGAAAGTTTCTTATCTAGATCCCCTTGGTTTTGAATGATTGTTTATCTAAATTCATAGTACATATATGTTAGATACTATCTTGGATTTTGTTTAAAGTGAGTATTGTTTGTTTGGTATCTCAATGAAGAGGGTGAAACCCTAAATGTGAGGAAATTTGGATATTTGCGAATAGATATCGTGAAATCCATTTGAAGAGATTTTCTTGATATGATAGACTTTATTTATTCAATATTATTATTGATGCATGATATCCCAGTGAATGGCATGGAAACCCAAATTCAGCTCAGTTCCAAGGTTTCATACATATATTGATTTTATATGATTTGTTGATAGTAGTCTTTATTCAATGAATGTTTATGTCGCTCAAAATCTTTATGGGAGCCATGGGAATAAGTTGTTTCCTAGTGAGAGGTGACAAGATGTGTGATGGCCTTGTGAGACATGAGAATACTTGTACAACCAGTGAAATGAATACCTTGGTCTAAGGGCCTAGAGGTAATGGTTACTGGTTACAGAGGTAACAATGTTATGCGATGATCTAAGGGTTTGAATACCTAGATCCAGTAATTATGATAATGATGTGAAGGGATGAGAATTCCTAGTAACGTGATAAGGGATTGAGATCCCAGGTATCATGTGTTGTAAAGATTTGAAAAGTACGTGATAGATGTATTACACCTTTCTTTGTAGCATTTGTTATGATTAAATGAAACCCTAAGGGTAGGGTGTTCAATGAATAAAGTATTGTGATATCAATGCTCTCAGTTATTATTAATAATTCTTGTCACGATAAGTAATTAACTCTTAATGCACAACTCAATATTTGAGTTGATATGCACATTCTTTGAGAAATTATAGATAAGTTGCAGATGCTATTGACGATTACTCATATGTCAAGTAATTAACTCTTATCAGTGTAATAAGATGATAAATTGCACGATTCTAGTGTGTATGTGCCAAGTGGACATGTAATCTGTTTATTTAAGAATTTTAGTCTGCTTGCATGTATAGTATGTTGATTACTCAGTATATTATAGTGTTTTGAATATACTGCTCTGCCAAGTTTAGAATGATATACATGTTGTATTATAACTTCAAATAAGTAGACGTGACACCATAGAGATACCAGAGTCAAGTATAAGTAAGAGAAGGGTACAATGTAGAAAGAGCTTTCTAGGAATAATAAAATAATAGACTTAGGAGCCCTGAACACTATAGAACCCCTATGTGAGGTCTGCGCCTTAGGGGTGAAATGACCTAACCTTGACAACGTCCAGTATACGGGGGTTGGAACGTGCAATCAGGTGGCACGGGGGATGAAGCCCTAGTGTAAGTCTCCTTAAATTATAGTTTGCAGTGTCCAACATCAACCAGAAGTCTTGGTGGCACTAGAGTACAGAAAAGCCAAGAGGTGGCTTGACTCTCTGCCTGTGTGCTCAGGTTAGAGGAGGAGTCCAGTTTAGGCCAGAGAGCCATTTCCTTATTGTAGACTAGGAGAGTAGTCAGACTTAGCATTTCTCGGGTGTGTCCGCTAAGTCTTGTACGGTGTGATCGTAGTGCACTACGAGTCTTCATATGTAGAGTACACTACATATGATCAGGGCATAATAAAATGAATAAGAGGTCAAACAAGTGTGTATAGTTATTCAATTATTCTTTGTATGTTTTTGAATTATTAGTTTTCTTTATGATCAATCAAGTATTTCATATATTGATTCACTCTTATAGATATTTAGTTTATCCTGCCATATTTATGATTGTCAATTATTAGATTCTTTAAAGCTTACTGCTGTTATAATTGATATCAATTGCTCAAAAGTATATCTGTAATTATATCAGTGCTTTAGATTGTTTCTTTGAAGTACTCATTCACTGAGTGAGTAGGATCACCCCTTTACTCACAACTTTTAGGGAAATCACATGGACTTGAAGAAGATATCATTGCATCAGAGTAGATCTGCCACAAGAGTTAAGTCTGAGTATAGTTAAGTTCAGTCAGTCCTTGTCACTCTAGGTCCTTGTAAAGAAATAAGAGAGAGTTGTAAATGATAATGTATAACATTATTCCTCTTTTAGAAATATGTGCGAATCAGCAAGTATTATGTGCTTAAAAGTATGAGGAACATAATGAATGTTCATACATGCATTTTTACTGTTGAAATTAGATTAGAGAAATCAATGTTTAGATTCCCTTGTAAAGTTGGTTTATGTGGTTCAATGCGAGAAAACAAAGAGTTTTGAAAGAGAAGAAAAAGTTAAGGGTGATATTTGTATTACGTTAAATCCTTAATTTATGCCCTAATCTCATAATTAGTGGAAATTGTGAGATCGGGGTGTAACACATAGGATGGTACACCATGCTCCTGATGCACACTCTGATCCTAACCTGAGTGGTTGGGATCACCCAACAAAAGGGAAAGGGAAGAAAAGTATGTGTCACAAAATATGTCTAGGACAACAAGAAAAGTAAAGCAAATAAAATAGGCTAGGGTTCCTCAAAAGATGAAGATAACAAAAGTATGAGGCTACATTAAAAGAAACTTGCTAATAACAATTATTTATAAAAAAAGGGGTTTTGCATGTAAGATATTTATGTTGACCTAACTAAGTAGGGTTGAGGTACCTACCAAACCTCTAACCTTAGGTGAGGGGAGAATAAGACATTCCCAGTCACCTATAATTTGGGGAGAATAAATACATTCCCTAGGGCAAATTAATACATGCCCTCTGTGGGTGGTTGTACACATATACCACTACTTTAATTTAAATAGAGCATAAATATACATGCTAGAAAGAATAGTTATGGCAAGAATAATTTATGAACCAATAAGCATGGCAGTGGGGTTTAAAAACCCAAACAAGATAATGTATTAACTGATTTGAGGCATAAGCAAATTAGGGTTTCAAGAATAGAAGATTAAGGTTCAATAAAGCCTCATAATGGAGAACTAGGTTAAGGCATAAATATTCCCAACTGATGTGTTAGATGCACATACCTCTTTTCACACAAAAGTTTAACTTGAATAGTATACTTTGGTCCACAAAGTCAACTTTTCATCCTAGAAACACATTATGTGTATTAGCCAAGTCAAAGTGAACATATTAATTCCTATTATATTTTTATATTATTATTACCCAATTCCCGATCATGTAATGTCATGTTAGGGTTTATGATTTTAATCTTTATTGAGATAATATGTGATGCTTTATATATCTATCTTAGTTCTAGTTACCAATATTTAGTCACATAAGTTTATGTAACTCATATATATGTGGATAATAATATATATGCTTCCAATATAGGTTTAATGATGTGAGTCCATATTATTCCTAACATCATGCTTACCATGTTTATTGGTGTAAATATATTCTACATTAATATTTATTAGGTTCACTAATATACACATGCTTTGATCCAACTAACATGTCATCTAGATATATGTTTATAAAAGTATATTCCTTTACAAATTGTTATATGTTTTACCATTTAATTCCTAAGAAGACAATATAGTTAGATGCATTCTTATACAGATTTCAAGTTCCCTTGGATTAATTTAGATGAGATTCTTCCCTAAATCCATATGTATTTCTAATTATCATGTAATACACCTATATATATGATTTTTAATGTAAAGGATACATTAAAATAAGGATACACCCACTAATGATTCTTAGGGTTTGGTAAGTATACAATAAGCAATTAGGGTGATTCATTAATCATTTTGGATATCAATCTACCCAGATTTTATACAATATCTTCTATTTGATATCAAGTCTCCACTTTAATGTATCATTATAGGTTTGATTTCATGCAATCTAATATTTACATTTGTATACAACAAAGTTGATAGGTAAGATAATTGACTAGTTCATGTTATAGTTTTAAATAAATTGATTATCCTTACTCCATACTTATCCCATCTTTATAATCTATTTTGTAAAACAAAACTGTTGAATGTGAAATGAAGACTTACATGTCTAGGGTTACCATGGGGGTTGTATGTCTGGTTGATTCACAATGAGATGGGGACCCAAACACATCATCACGTTCTCTATGATCATGTGACCCAGGTAAAATCAGCATGTAATGAGTCACCATCGTCAGGTTGAATGGAGGTGTTTACAGACGTCATGGTGTTGCAGATATGGTGGTTGCGAACGATGACGTCACTATCAAGGTCGATGGCATTGCACTTGGTGGATACGATTCCCTGCTGTCAGTGTGTGATGGTGTGGGGGTTGCTCTGGAAGTGGTGTTGTGGGCGTCGAGGCATCAGAACATCAGGGTGTCAGAAGGGCAGGTGTTAGTGACACCAATGCAACAACGAGGCGTCGGTTGGGCATGTGTTAGTGATGCCGACGTAGCGTCGGGGGCTGTTGGGCATCGAGGGTAAGATAGGAAGGTGTTAACGATGTTAACGCAACGTCGGGGGTTGCTGGGCGTCGAGTTTCAGGCATCGTTTTGGGAGAGAAAGAAGAAGATGAGGAGGCAACGTTGCCCAACGATCTTCAACTCTGTCTAGCATTTCTCGCCACAGTTGGACGCAAGGTGAGGGTAGGCTGGGAGGCTAGGGCTTCATGTGTTTCAGGAGAAAAGGAAGGAAGGGGGAAATATAAATAGCAGACGGAGAGGAGGGGGGAGACAACTGTTGCGTTAGGCGTTGCCCGTTTCAGAAGGGGGGAAAACGCGAGGTCGCATTGGAGGGAGAGGAAGTAATGTAGCATTGTGTTACATTTGGTTTAGGAAATCATTAATTTGTTTAATCAAATGCTACTATTAAAGCCTATGGTAATTAGGATTTTAAATACCAATTCAATTAGGAAAGCAATTGCTATTTCAATGGTCAAATAAATAAAGGGCAGACTGAATAGGAGTCAAGGGGGATTTCCATGTTCATTTAATTAATTAAGAGGGTAGAGCTATACCAATTCATGGGTTTGGTAAATTTTTTGTTGTTGCAAAACTAAGGCCTTTATTTATTGATCTCATGCCTTAGTACAGGAGATGAATAGTGAGATTGCCTCACTGACATTATAGTTCAGCCACGACGGATGCATGGGGGTAGAAAAGGAGTTTCTAGAACGTAGAGCTTGCTTGGCAATACAGTCTACAATTACATTGTTAATTTTGGGAATATAACGAATCAAAATACTATTCTCTCCTCTGAGTTCCTGGTAGCGTCTTCTGTGAGCTTTGAACCTGCCATTGCACCCCTTCATACTGGTGAGACAGTCAACTGCATGTTTTGAGTCGGAGAGAATAAGGTAATTCGAACATCCCTGTGAGCGACATACGTATGCTGCTCTAACCACTGCTTGTATTTCAACTTCCAAACTTGAACTGGCATAGGACGGGAGGCCCGCAAAGAGTTGGTCTTCTCTCTGGAGGTTGTGCATGAAGGTCCCTAGCCCTGCCCTGCTAGAATGGGAATTGTGTGCCACATCAACAAAAACTAGAATCTACTACTCCAGAGGGATTGGTTAAGTCTACCGCCATCTTGGCATACCGGTGATGGACCAAGCCTTATGTATAGAGGCTGCTCTCTCTTGAATGAATTTAGTACGTCTTGCAGTAGGCACATTACCAGCTTCGTGGATATGCTTGTTCCTTAAGTTCCAGTTATGCCAACAAGTGATTGCACTCAGAGTGGCAGCAGGCGAGTCATTGTTACTAGCAGATAACCAGGATGAAATCCAATCATCCTCAGATAGGTCAAAGTGAGCTTCGTCATGAAATAGGTCCTTCCATGTCTGTCTGCTACCCGGACAGTCTCGGAGCGCATGCAGGAGCGTTTCTTGTGTGTTGTTACAGATGGGGCAGAGTGTGTCCACTTCCATATGCCTACGGGCACGTTCAACATTAGTAAGAAGGGCCTTATGTTGCATAAGCCAAAGAAAAATTTGAATGCGTTCAGGTAGCTTTGCCTGCCAAATGGATTTCCAGTTGCCTTGTGTATTACACTCTGTGCTCGAGCAAACCCAATGATAAGTTGATCGGCTACTCAGGTTTCCTGTGACCTCCAGAGACCAGATCCAAAGATCGTCCCCACCATTAGGGCTGGGAGGTGGGATGGTTTCAATTATTTGCCAAGTTGCAACAGGGAGAAAAGCCTTGATGAAATCCCAGTCCTGTTCCCCATTGTCGAGTACCATGGATGCGACTTGCAGGGTTTGCAGGGATGGTGGTATGTACCAGTTTGGGACAAGATCCATCATAGATTGGCTGTTGATCCATTTCCCTTGCCATACATTTGTGGAGTGCCAGTTATTAACAGCTACACCACACATGGCCTTGATTTCATCCATGTGCTTCCTGATAAAATTCCATACCGGCGATCCCGGCTTCTTCAACAGTCTAGTGCTGGCTGTGTACTTCTCCTTGAAGACTTTGACCTAGAGCTTTTCTGGTTCATTGAGGAAGGCCCATACATTTTTTAACATTAGTGAAAGGTTCTGATCTCGGGCATCTTTAATACCCAGGCTCCCTTTATCCTTTGAAGAAGTGATTTTTCTCCAAGCGACCAGAGAGAGCTTCCTGTCACCAAAGCCCGACCATATAAAGGTGCAGACGTGCTTATTAATATCATCATAGACTTCCGACGAGATTTTAACCGTATGTATAGTGTAGGTGGGTAAGGCTTGGAGCGTGCTTTTAGCCAAAGTCACTCGTCCTGCCAAAAAGAGATGGCACATTGCCCACCCATTTAGTCTATCCTTAATGGTAGAGGTAATATACCCATGCGTCTGCTTGTTGATTCTGTTATGAAGTATAGGAATCCCAAGGTATTTCTCGAGATCAATTGTCCACGGGAAGCCAAGTTTTCTGCTTACCCTTCCACGTTCATCTTTGGTGACGTTCCGAGAGAAATAACATTTAGATTTTTCTTTAGAAACCACCTGTCCAGAGACCTTGGAGAAGTTGCTAAGAATTTCCGTGATATGTACTGCTTGGGCAAGGGAGGCTTCAGCGAAAAGGAGGATATCATCCGCGAAACAAATATGTGACAGAGGGGTACCTCCTCTAGAGAGAAAGATGGGTTTCCAAGAACCATCCACTACAGATTTAAGAATTGCCTGGCAGAGCCTTTCCATACAAAGAACGAAGAGGTAGGGGCTTATGGGGTCCCCCTGGCGGACACCCTGAGTAGCTTTGAAAGGTTGAAGGGGGCGGCCACCCCAAAGGATGGACGTTTCACCAGATGTAATAATTTGCATGATAAGCTGGATTAATTTGCGTGGCTGACCTATTTTTTCCAGAGTATCCTCCATGAATTTCCAACTCATTCTATCAAACGCTTTGGACAAATCAAGTTTGATGCAGACCCATTTCTTCTTGGACGTTTTACTTCTCATAGAATGGATGATTTCTTGCACTAATAGGACGTTGTCACTGATTTTACGACCAGGGAGAAAACTTGATTGGTATGGTGAAACCCAGTCATTAAGGTAGGGTTTAATACGCTCAATTATAAGTTTGGAAAGAAGTTTAAAACATCCATTGTTAAGAGAGATCGACCTCAGGTCACCACAGGTAGTCGGGGCTTTAGTTTTTGGTATGAGGACCATCTGCAAATGAGCAGTGTCAGGCTCAATTCTTCCAGAAATGAAGGTATCAGTGACTAGCTTGACTAGGGAGGGACCAACTTTCCCCCAATTATTTTGGATGAATCCATTGTAAACACCATCTGGTCCCGGCGCCTTGGAGGGCGCCATCATGAACATGACATCGTAGATTTCCTGTGCAGTAGGTATTGTTTGTATGCTATCAGCCTCCTACGGCGTTAACTGCTTGAACATGCCAGGGTACAGGCTGACCTTCAATGGGTCAGGTTGAAAGGGGCCGGTCATGAGATTTGCAAAAAAGGCTCGGACATGCTCGCAGAGGGAAGTGGGTTCAGTGATCCATACTCCCGTAGCATCCTTGAGTTGTGTGATTTTATTGTGGTGTAGTCGTGATTTCACAAAGGACTGAAAGAACTTTGTATTGCCATCACCATGGCGAAGCCAATCTATGTGAGCACGTTGCTTCCAGTCAACCTCCTCTCTCTCGAGGATTTGATTGTATTGTTCCTGTAATTCAATATCAAACGAGCTGTTAGAGTTATCATAATTGAGTTCAGCTGTAACCTGGGCTTTGTGAATACGGGCCAACATAACGTCTTTGTCCCTACGTTGTTTCCTCTTACAGTCATGGTCCCATTTTACAACACGCTTTCGGAAGGTTCCAAGCACAGATTGGAAGGACTCCTCTGACTTCCAGTTTGCCATAATGTTAGATTTAAATTCAGGAATAAGATCCCAACTAGCCTTGGTTTTAAAAGATGCACGGTATGCTTGCTGTGGACTAGAGAGCCATAGAAGCAACATGTTGTGATCAGAGAAAAGACGAGGAAGAGAGGTAATGGTGGCATCACCGAAACGGTTGATACATTCATCGTTAGCAATGGCCCTATCCATCCTTTCAAAGAGATTACCACGCCTGAACGTATACAGACCTCCTTGTGTGCGTAAATCCAAAAGACTAGTGTGCAGTACGACCTCATTGAAGCGAGCGCAGGAGCGTTTGTCAAAGAATTTCCCTCCTTTCTTCTCCGAGGTATGGAGCATGGTGTTAAAGTCACCAATGACTGCCCAACTCGAATTGATGCCGGAGGATATTTGTTCAAGATGATCCCAGAGATGATTACAAAGCACATGGTTTGGGCTACCATAAACAATGGTCAGGAACCAACTTTTATCAATCAACATATGAATAAACTGACGGTGGTTGAGAATGATGTCCACACTACATTTATTTTATCCCAGAGAAGCAATATGCCACCTGAGAAGCCAATTGCTTTGACTCTATGGGAAGAGTCAAAGCCCAATTGGTGGATTATATTGGAAGAAGTGGAGCCACTACACCTAGGATTGATAATAGCAAAGAAATGAATTTTATAGACATACTTCATCTCTTTAATCAAACAGATTTTCCTATCTTGGCATGCGCCTTGTATATTCCATCAGCAATACATAAAGATAGGGTAGACAGGGGTTGCTGCTTTAAAAGGCAGCGAGCAATCCATCAGATTGCCCATTCGCTTTTGTGCGCATGCTATCATGTTCTTCTTCATTGACCACTTCATCATTGAACTCAAGGGCCTTCTTGGCAATGCTTTCATTAGAACTAGTCCCTGGTACTTCATCAAGTGACTCATTCTCTACGTGATCTGTTCTACCCTTCTTGCAGACTCGATCGGGGCTAAGAACAGTTTGGTAGACAACCTTTCAGTTCCTCAGGATGACAAAGCCATTCCCATTTTCTTTTCCCTGCTTGCCAAAAGGCCGTCGCGGGTGCAGTCCGAGATCGACTGGCTTAGCTTGGAATTGTTAGTTCGGACCGCCGTGCACAACGTGAGGTCTTCCAGTAGAAGTTTCATTCCCCACCAGATTCACCACAGTTTCCTCAACCTCCTTAGAGGTAGTTCTTGATGTTGGCTTTGGTGATGCTTCTCCTTCACCTTTCCTGTTCTTCTTTTTTTGTTTTCTACTGATCACCTTTGTAAAGCCATCTTCATCTACCTCTGCCTCAGTGTCTGAGACAAGGATCGGCTTTCCCTTCGCCGTCGGTGATGCTTGTTTGGGATCGGGTTTCTTTTAGGCCTGCTTCCTTGGTTCTGGCTTCTTTGCATGTATCGCCATGGTGTATGAAACACTAGGCAAAGGAATAGGATTAGATGATGAGGCTTCATTGGTCTCTGGTCTTACCGATTATTTACAATAAGCCTCTACGTGACCAACCCGACTGCAGCGCATACATACAATAGGCAGATTCTCATATTCAAGGAGGAAGTGTTCCCCGTTTATGAAGATGGCCGGCAAAAGAGGCTATGAAGTTTCAATTTCAACCGCAATCCTTGTGAATTTGCCTCTATGGCCTTGGAGCGTATGAACATCAACTTTTATGGTCTTGTCGATGGTGTTTCCAATTGAGCTTAGCAACTGATTCTGAAACAGGAAGACAGGGAGCTCCGGTATCCTAACCCATACGACGAGCTTCTTTGGAATAGGATCGGAAGGTCGGAATGACGGTGACCACGACTGGACCGACAAGTAATTTCCAAAAATTGTCCAAGGTCCACCGGTCATGGCGTTTATGAAATCATTCTGTCCAGAGAACTGAACAATATAGTATCCGTTCTCGAGATCGATGACACAGAATTCTTGCTTTGGCTCCCAGATGGAGTAGATTTTATTGACTAGGGCTTTAAAGCCGATGTTGATTCCTATGGCCTTAACGACCACTGTGAACTTCCAGGGTTCTAGGAGGGACTACAATGCTTCGTTGCGGACAAAGAAGGCCGATAGGACGCCACTCAAATCAACGTAGATGTCTGAGTCAAGCAGGACATTTAGAGAGATCGGGTTTTCGTACGTCAGCGAGCCCACAGGTTTGCCGGCGACCGTATCAGCGTATGACAGTCATTTTCTCTTGTCAGCCACAGCAGGAATCTCCATGTCCATCTCCACGCCTTCAGGAATAGAGTTAACAGGCTTATCGACATTGCTGCGCGCTTCCTGATCGGCGTGCATACTATCACAAGGTTCGTTTTGTGGATCTGGCGGACGATCCAGCCAACCACGGCCCCGACCTCCGCCACTGCCTCCCGCGTGGCCGCCGCCACGGGAGAACCCTAGCCTTCCCCCCGTCATGACAATATATGGGTTTGGTAATTAAAGTGTGAGGAATTTAACTTTACATTAATTTCTAACACATTTTGTATTTGTTTGTATGCTAAGTGCCTAATAAATATATTTAGTACCTATCTTAATAAATTTAGATATTAAATTTCTTATTTCTCATTTCTCATCCCAAAAAGACATAAAATCTCTAAATTTATATAACCAACTAATTATCTCTCATTAATGGTCATTTTGCATTATTAGACTCTAATTAACACATTAATTGAGATATTTATGCAAAACCCATTCATAGAAATGAATGTGGGTAAATATAATTCAAAGCCATCAAGCATTCCTCAATTGCGATATTGAGGACAAAGAGGGTAGCAAAGATAGAAAAAATTAGGGAAAAGTCCAAAAGGATAAGAAGGAAATGAAAGGATTGAAAAAGGGTAAAATTGTAAATGAACATGAGATTCATTATGTTACATTCTTCTTCTTGGCTGTTGTTGAATAGCATCCATGCCTGTCTTGGCTCGCTTCCGCTTCCCTTTCTATCCTGTTTATTCTTTAGATGGTAGGTACTCTGCTGCGTTGGTGGCCTGAGCATCTTGTGACTCATCTTCAGATTCAAGGGATTTGTACCCCAACAATATCTCGTAGTACTCTTTTTGCAGCAACATTTGTATCTTCTTTGCCTCAGGTAGGTTGGGATGCATTTCCAAGTATGCATCAATCTACTAGATTGCTTCTTCTTCTACTCCTCAGGGTGAGGTCATATGCCTATGTAGGGAGTCTGAAGTTTTTGACAACATTCTTCAGTCTGCACAAAGTTTAGTTCATTAGTAAGAGACTAGTACTCCCCAACCCATGCAACCATGGTGTAATAGGGGGAGGGGGGTTGGATGGGAGTACACAATAATTTGAAAATCTTCCAAAAAAATAACATGACAATGTTAAAAATATATAGTTTTTCATATTCCAAAACGTTGTTGAAAACATATGTACTACTAACCCTATGCGACCGTAGAGACAAGTGGTTACTTAGTAGTGGTCACAGAAGAAGCAAAGGTATCAACAATCGAAGACAACATATGTTGCAGGGATATCAATGTTCCTTGACAACTCAGTGATCAACGGTCATTGGGGAAAAGGAAATATCAGCGGTCGTCGATAATCCATTGATCAACAATCGTTGAGGAAGAGGATATATCAATGACTAAAGAAAGCATGAATCATAGGGACATCAATAGTCGCTAACATGTCAACGAGCATGGCAGGGTAGATGTCGGCCGACTGTAGGAGAAGCATCGGTCAAAGAAACACCAATGATCACACGAAGAAAGAAGGGAAGAAAAAGATCCAGTCATACGAACCAACGGTCGCTGAGGAGTTCAAGACCTCGGTGATCGTAGAGGGTAGGTTTTGCTTCTAATTCAAGAAATCAAGGTGTCGATGTTGATTTTGGGAGGGTATGCGATCGTAGGTGCGGCGGTGGACCGGGATAGAAACCCTAAGTCGTTAGTGTGAGAAACAGAGGTGGCATTCGAAGCATCAGTGTGAGAGGTGAACATGGAAGAAGCCAAAGCGGCA
This sequence comes from Alisma plantago-aquatica, assembly GCA_963693085.1. Lineage (NCBI taxonomy): Eukaryota > Viridiplantae > Streptophyta > Magnoliopsida > Alismatales > Alismataceae > Alisma > Alisma plantago-aquatica. The sequence continues at coordinate 686,859,686 of OY856409.1, forward strand.
GATGAAGAGGTCGTGGGGTAGGGGTGAGTAGGGGTTACCTTCCTTCAGAGAGAAGAGGAAGCGAGAGGTTGACAGTAGTTGTTTTTGTCTCCGGGAGGGCTCAGTCAACGTTAATAGCATGGTCATCTTCTCCTTGTCTTTTTTGGTTGATCTCTGTGGGCCTTCTTCCAGTGTCATCTTATCCGATCGCTCTGCAATCCACTAGGGCTTCACCGCAGTCATCAAAGGTGTAAAGGGGTGAGAGCGCAAATGAGCGGGGCTTTTCTACCTTTGGGGGAAGTAACCTAGCGGTCACAACATGGTGTCCTTTAGCGGTCATAGAGGATTTTAATCCTCTACAACACTGAGATCGAGAACATATGTTTGAACCTTAGCGATCGATGATCAAGTCTTCTTTCCTATGGTTGCTGAGGCCGAAGGATTTCAAATGGTTGTGTCTAATCAATAGTCCCAACGGTCACTGAGATTCTCTGTATCTTCTACGACTGCTTAGGCTTCCTAATTTTCAACGAACGATGATAGTGTTATTTATTGGAAATTTTTATGTGCACCTACTAAGGGACTAAACAATCTAAAATTCAATAGTTAGGGTTTAATGAGTTAATTATAAAGGGAAGAATATGAAAGAAACCCTAATTATATTCTATACACTAACATCTTCTAAGCAAGTTAGGTAATTCTTGAAAATTAAAAACAAAGTTTGCAACAAAATTAAGAAGTAGTTTCAATGATATGCAACATTGAACTAAGTACAGAACAGAAAGGAAAGGCTTTGGAAATTAAAGTAGTCATGAAAAGCACTTGGGTTTCCTCCCAAGAAGTTCTAGTTTATAGTCTTTAGCTTGACTCTCTATTTTGACCCTTCATGGTTCTTTGGATGGGGTAGATTGGGGCTCTTCTAAGTGGAGTTCCGTTCTCCTCACAAACACTTCATCTTCATAATGCCTCTTTACTTTATGGCCATTCTGCTTGAATGTACCCATCTTTTCACTGGTGATTTCCATCATTCCAGATGGGTATATCTTTGCAAAAGTAAAGGGTCCAGGCCACATGGACCTGAGCTTACCGGGGAACAACCTGATACTGGAATTGAATAGATGGACCTTGTCCCCCTTTAGAAACATCATTGCTTTTTAGGTGGGAATCGTGTCAGACCTTGGTCCTTTGTTTATAAATACATGCATTTTTGTATACATGCAACCTTAGTTCCTCAAGTTCTTATAACACTTCTTGCCCACAGCTTAGGGTCCATGTTTAGAAACTTGATAGCCCAGAAGGCTTTGTGCTTGAGCTCCACCAGTAGATGACAAACTTCCCATAGATAAGCATGTAAGAAGTGGTCCCTATTGGTGTCTTATAAGCCGTTCGGAAGGCGCATAAAGCATCATTGAGTTTCATAGAGTAATCTTTCCTAGTACGATTCAATGTGTTCTCTAGGATTTGCTTGATTTTTCTATTTGATACTTCCACTCATCTCAATGTCTGTGGGTGGTATGGTGTTGCCACCTTGTGCTTGAATCCATAGTTCTTCAATAAAGATTTGACTCCAAATCTCAGAAAGATAGTTTTCTCGAACAACTTGATTACTGCCTTGGAGTCACAGATCTAGGTAGCTACAACCTCTACCAACTTTGAGACATAATCTATATTAACCAAAATGTACTAATTTCCTCTTGAAGATGGGAACGGTCCCATGTAGTCAATTCCCCATATATCAAAACTTTCTACGTCTATCTAATTAGACATTGACATCTCATTCCTTCTTGAAATGCTTTCTATTCTTTGACATGCATCTCATGCTTTAAAATATGCTTGAGCATCATTGAATAAGGTAGGCCAGTAGAATCCTGACTAAAGGAATTTGTTTGTTGTCCTCTCTCCTCCTACATGTCCTCCATAAGACAAAGAATGACATTCTCGCAAGATTTGAGGTACTTCTTCTTCTGGTATGCATCTCATGTATAGACAATCAACACAACTCTTAATAGAAGTTGGTCGTCCCACTAGTAGTTCTTCAGATCCAAGAATAACTTTTTCTTTGATTGTAAGTGATGCCGGGAGGCAACTGTTGGCATTCTAAATAGTTACATATATCAACACACAATTAGAGGTTAGGGTCATTGGGATTGGCCGTCATCAGGGCCTCGTCAATGTAGTTGTCGTTAAATACAAATGAGTATGCTTGCATATTAGTCCATTAGTCAAATCGGATATGTAACTATTAGAATAATTGTTGGAGACTCAAATGATGGATAGACAAGTGGTGTGCTCCCGCCAATGGTGATACACACTACTCAATTACAGTTTTGAATAGATGCAACCCCACAGACGGAAGCACACGGTGGATTCACTTTAAAATTTATAAAACCTAACTCAACACCTACTCACACTAAAACAACTACACCCGCAAGCGCACGGGGTCGTGTCGTAGTATAGGAAGGTGGCAAGTATAGGTTCGATCCACAGGGAAAAGAGGGGGAACTAGATCTAGGTTAGTTTGGCTGAGTTCCTATTTTGGAGACTAGGTTTGAAGGTTGATTTGATTGTTAAAATACTATGAACAAATGAAGAATTAAAGGCAAGAATGAAATCTAAGTTAACCCAAGGCTAGAGTAAGGCTAAACAGGCAAGAAAGGATTAAGCTAGGTATGAAAAGGCAAATTACACTAAGGAAAGAAAGAGAGAAGCAAAAAGGCAATTAAAGAGATAAACTAACATGAACAAGGTAAGAACAAAGCAAGAAGCTAACTAAGCAAGAAAAGAACTAATTAAGCTAAGCAAGCACAAACTAGGGTTTTAAGCAATAAAGAGAGGTATGGGCTATTTAGGGGTATGAACTTATCACTTAAGTTGGGGGGTGACATATGAGAACTATGATTCCATTTAGATTATCCAAACCAAACAACAAGTTAGAGTCTAAGGAATTAACCTAAGCTACTAACTAGCCATGGATATGCTAGGTTGTGTATAGGGGAACTAGTCCCTAACACCCCCTACTACACTTACGAGGCTCAATTGGGTTAGGGATTAGGTTTAATTCAATTAGAGTCTAATCATGTCTAGGTTTCTAGATTAGGCATTCTAGGGCAATTAGGGGCCGAGGGTAGTAATGGGGAGGTGAAATTAGGGTTTTGGACCCTAATTCCCCCACATTCTAGCCTTGAGAAGGCTCCATGCTAATTGTACTAGAATTATCCAATCTAGCTACTTAGATCTCTCACTTAGGTTTAGGGAGATTGATTAGGATTTAGGAAGATGGGAGGCAACCTAGGGATCCAAGAATTGGACCTAGGGGCAAATCCCAAAATTCACACATATAAGCAATTTGCCAAAATTCTTAGGTGATTTCACACACAAACCAACAAGAAATTCATGAAGAATGAGATAAAATAGAATATAATAATTAAAAAATGGAATTAAAAAGTTTACATGTCATTTCCCCCCAACATGGTATCAAAAGTAACATAATTTCCCCCAAACAGCCCACCCAAGGGGCCTAGCTACTCATAACAAAGCAAAATACAAAAGAGAGGAGAAAGAATGAGTAGAGGAGTGAAAAGCCATGATGAGCTCAGTGAAGACTCCTCCTCCACCTCCTAGTAGCTGTAGATTGAGCTCCCTCCTCCAAGGTAACTTAATGGCATGGATGTATGGCGGGAATGGGTGAAAACAATGGAAAATTAGGGTTTTGGTGGTGGAAATGGTGAAATGGAGGTGGAATGAGGTGGGAATGGATGGAGGATGAAATGGGGAGGCTAGAGTGTCTATAGGGTATCTAGCCTCGTGCCCCAACCACCACCTAGGTATATATAGGTGTGGGGGAAGAATTAGGTTAAGTGGGGGCAAAGTGGGTAGAATAGTGTAGAAAATTGGGTAAAATTGTGTGTAGCACGGCCGTGCTGGGCAATGGGTAGCACAACCGTGGTGGATGGGAACGGCAATGGTGAAAAAATGGAATGAATAGGGGAATTTTGGGTTTCTGGTACTAGTAGCACGACCATGCTAGGAACTTGCAAAACGACCATTCTTGATAGCACGATCGTTCTGTCCAACTGGGTCAATTTTTGAAGATTCTACTGATTGGGGCATGTCCCAGAACGGCCATTCCATGGTAGCACGGATGTTCTGGGGTCCTTCCCCTACATTTGAGTGTTGAACTTGGCCATCCATGAAGGTTATTGCTTCAATACATCCTTTGACCACTTGGGGCAGGTTTGGAGTTGTTTTGGCCTCATTTTGGGCTCCTCCAAGCCTAGGGAAACCCTAGATTCAACCATCTTCTTTCCAATCCATCAAGTAGTGGCAAAAGTACCTATAAAACATGAAAAAACCATCCATAAGTGCATTTGACAATAAAACACATATTGACGGAAATAACATGTAATCTAACAGTTGTAGATGTGATTGAAATGCAAAATGACACAAGATGAAGCCCTGAAATAGGGCTGAATCACCACCCCAAACTTGAAACATACTTGTCCACAAGTATGCTCCAACTCAATCTCTCTGCAAAATTTTCACAAGCCAGAAATGACAAATGCAATGTAAAGAATGATTATAGCCAAATAGGATCAATAGTGACTAAGTACATGCATTCCACCTCTCTCCTCTCCTACTTTCACAAACCAATCATGAAAAGAGCACAAAGCATATGAACTTCAAATATAGTGCATAAAACACACAACCTATCCATATTTATTTCATGTAGTTCTGGGTAAACCGTTTCATGATGGTGTTAATCAAGGATGACCAGGAGTGCTGTTTCACCTTCATCTTTCAAACTTATGTTTCAAATCACACCAAATGACCCATGTGGCTTCGGAAAAGAGTAAAATGAGCTAGGTTTGATGTTTCCTAGCTCAATGGGTATAAAGATGGAAGAAAGGGTTGCCGTAATATTTTGGAGTTCTATTACATAGAACACTCATCTTTTCTTTATTTGAATGCTCTTAAATAGGATCACCCTTTTATTTTCTTTTTGCATTTTTTTCTCTTCTTTTTCTTTGCCCTGGAGTAGATAGGACATATGGTGATGAGAGTGAAGCAGTGAGATGTAGATGTGGCCACCCCAAACTTTTGGAGGTGGCCACGATTGATATGTGCACTTTGGCATCCTTTCATGAGGCGGAGGGGTAAGAATATGGTGAGTGAAGAGTCGGGTCAAAGAGGAGTCATTGGCGTAATTCTCAACAAAAGGTATCCTGCATGAAAATTAATCCAACACTTCATCCAACAATGTCACACCACATGAATGAACAACCTAAAATTGATATTTCAATCAAGTGATTTCATAGGCACTAAGCACTCATAGCTTGCTCAAATCACAATTAAACCAAATCATCAACAAACACAAGAGAGGCGATGCACATGTAAAAAGTCAAGAATTGATACCATTTAGCAACAAACAATGATAATTCACTTGCATTTGTCAAATGTCATCATTTTTAGTCCCCAAAAAAGTAGAGATTGGGTGGAAACACACTTTTAGGCAAGAAATCTCAAATTTGAGAAAAATTGGCCAAAACGGTGTCAAGTTGCCTTCAATAACATCTAAGCCTATATTATTGAACTTAAAGCAGTAAACAAGCAAATCCTAGCTAAAACATGCAAAAATTACCAAAAAAATCTACATGATATGCAATGCATGGATAAAAGAGCATTTTTTTAAAATTACACAAAAATGAAAGGGATGTAAACGACATGGCATGTAAGGATGCAAAGCAGTAAAGATGACTAAGGTAGATAGAAAAAACAAGAAAACAAAAGTGGATGTGGCAAGTGAAATGCAAAGTGAAACTAGGGTATACCTGCCCTACCACCCCAAACTTTTGAATCATGTTGTCCTCAGCATGATCCTAGAGTTTAGGATGATAGGGTAGATGATTATGGCTCTCTAGAGGCTCTGGTGGTGTTCCTCCCTATGGTAGAGGATATGCGTAGTAGCTTCCCCACTAATCTACCTTAATAGGCTAAAATTGGTCTGCATCACGACCGTGCTGCGCGACACGACCGTGGTGCAGTCCTTTGGCATTTTTTTTCTCAATTTTACTTTTGAATCTAGGTACTTGGTGTGTTTTTTATGCAAATGACCACGATCGTATTGATGTGCCACGGCTGTGGTGGTCCCTGTAACTGCTACTCTCAAAATGAGGAACATCAAACACTCAAAAACTTTACCCAAAGTGATTTTTCTTTGAATCCTTCTCTCAATTGTACTCAAATTTCCTTCATTTCACCCTATTATCACCTGCACATCTTAAAACTAGACAAAAACTATTAAACACAAGTGTGTGTGTGTGTGTTTTCTTGGAAAGTGTAAAAATAAAGAAAAAGTATCAAAAAGTAAAGGTTGGGTATAAAAGATCCCAAACCTATGTGGGTTGCCTCCCACTAGCACTAAGTTTCATGCCTTCAGTCGGGCTTCTTGAAGATTCTTCAAAATTTACCCATTTGGAATTCTCATGTGTCCATTCTTGCAAAACATGCATCCCTAATTTACTCTCAATCTAGGTTTCTCATCCCTTTCAACACAGTAATCATCACCAATTTCTTCACTTTAGTGTCCTCTCAAATGTCCATTTGGACTTGTGAAGTGATCATGTCCAATATCCCTATCTCGGACTCGCCGGGTTGGGGTCTTGTACATGTTGATGTTGATCTTCATGTCCATGAATGAGACTGTCATAGTTCCACTGCACACATGAATGTCGGCATCAGCTATAGACAAGAACGACCTTCCCAAGATGATGGGAATCTTCCTATCTTCCGACTCCATATCAAGTACAACGAAATCCATCGGGAACACCACACCTTTCTGTTTGTCTATCATCACCAAGACATCATCCACTCTACCCCTATGCACTTTTATGGATCTATCTACCAACTGGAGAGTGCAATGTGCCAGCTTCAACTTGCCTAAGCCCAGCTCAACATAGACATTGTATGGCATCAAATTCACACTAGATCCCAAATCAAGTAAGGACATGTCTATGCGATGTCCCCCTATGTAACTATGTATGAGTGGGGCTCCTGGGTCCTTTCTCTTCACAGGAAGTGAGTGTTGTATGATGGAGCTCACTTGTTCAGTTAATCTCACCTTCTTTGGAATCCTCCCCGTTGACCTTCTTTTCACAGTGCATAGGTTCTTGAGGAACTTGGCATAAGATGGGATTTTCTTAATAGCATCCAAAAGTGGAATGTTCACCTTCACTTGGCGAATGATCGACCTTTTTCACGCATTCGGAAATGAACGCGGGACAAAGGAAGGAATCAATCTTTAAATTTATAACTCGAAACCTTCTAGGCCCCCGCAACTTTATTACGGGGTCAAAGTAGATATACAGGGTCGAACACAGGGACATGGTGACATTTAGGACACCACAGATCTCGTTCTTTAGTTAGATAAGCCAAGATGATAGTCGATAAAAGTAAGTGCTAGAACTAGTCTAGCGGGTTGTCACGATATAAAACAAAATAAAGAAAAGAAAACAAAACAAAATAGAGCTCAGGATTCTACTAAATAGAGAAAGAGAGCTCCTGGCTATGTAACCACAAACGGGGTAGTCTATGCACTCGTTCTCGGGTGTATACAACCCTTGAACACAAAAGCAAGCATCTAGTATGCACGATGACATCTGTCCTGTGGGTTCATCCCACTCGCTCTCGCGATGCGTGACTAAAACCATCAACAATATGTCAATGACCCTCTCTCGAGGAATGACATATCAACACCTCAGAATACACTAAGTTCCCTCTCGGGTCTTAGAATATTCCTGGGTGTTAGGAATAGAATACCTTGGATCGTCCTCCACTCGGGTTCAGGTCCATACTATCATCTCTTAGCTATTCCTACAACGGATCTCTCGATACAGGCAGAAACAACAGTTCAAGCGAGTAAGAGATCAACCAAACTAGCAATCATAACTTGGAAAGAGAAAATAGAACATACAACATACTATATCTGATATGAATCTATTTGCTTAAGGCAAAAGTACATATACATGCCCAGATCGGGATACATAGCCAAGAAGGAGCTAACTAGCCATAGACAAGCATAGATGGCACCGAACAAAGATGGATAAACATCGTTTGTACAAGAAACAAAGGATTGCAATAGAATGAAAGAGATATAGCCCATAGAGGAGAGGTGGCTCTCGCTCCTCGGCCTCTATGCAGGTCAGATCTCGGCCCTTGGGTCTTCTCTTCGTCCCTCTGGACTCCTCAGCTCTCTCTCTCTAGACCGTATCGGGCGACCGTATTGGGCAACCGTATCGGGCAGTAGACTTTTGGGGAACTCGACACACTAGCTCCTTGGTCTAGGCACTAGCTCTTATAGGGTCCTCCCTCCGGCTCCTCCTTTGCTCTATAGGTTGGCAGTTGCTATTTATAGGCAGCAAGTTCATGGGAGTTGTAGCTTTTATTAGTCCACATGTCCTTCATCCGTGGCTTCGATCTTGAGGCATCAGGTGGGCCAATATGACTGTCACCCGATGACCATGTCGGGCAGGGGGAGTTTCAGCTGCCCGATATGGTCTGGCCAATATGGCTGCCCGATACGACCTGCCTGATACAGCTGCCCAACACTCCCCCTGCCTGACACGGTCATCGGGTGACAGTTATATTGGCCCACCTGATGCCTCAAGATCGAAGCCACGGATGAAGGACACGTGGACCAATAAAAGCTACAACTCCCATCAACTCGCTGCCTATAAATAGCAGCTTCCAACCTATAGAGCAAAGGAGGAGCCGGAGGGAGGACCCTGCAAGAGCTAGTGCCTAGACCAAGGAGCTAGTGTGTCGAGTTCCCCAAAAGTCTACTGCCCGATACGGTCACCCGATACGGTCTAGAGAGAGAGCTGAGGAGTCCAGAGGGACGAAGAGAAGACCCAAGGGCCGAGATCCGACCTACACAGAGGCCGAGGAGTGAGAGCCACCTCTCCTCTATGGGCTATATCTCTTCCCTCTTCTCTTTCATTCTACTGCATTCCTTTGTTTCTTACACAAACAATGTTTATCCATCTTTGTTCGGTGCCAGCTATGCTTGTTTATGGCTAGTTAGCTCCTTCTTGGCTATGTAGCCCGATCTGGGCATGTATATGTACTTTTACCTTAAGCAAGTAGATTCATATCAGATCTAGTATGTTGCATGCTCTATTTTCTCTTTCCAAGTTATGATTGCTAGTTTGGTTGATCTCTTACTCGCTTGAACTGTTGTTTCTGCTTGTATCGAGAGATCCGTTGTAGGAATAGCTAAGAGATGATAGTATGGACCTGAACACGAGAGGAGGACGATCCAAGGTATTCTATTCCTAACACCCCGGAATATCCTAAGACCCGAGAGGGAACTTAGTGTGTTCTGAGGTGTTGATATGTCATTCCTCGAGAGAGGGTCATTGACATATTGTGATGGTTTTAGTCACGCATCGCGAGAGTGAGTGGGACGACCCCACATGACAGATGCCACCGTGCATACTAGATGCTTGCTTTGGTGTTCAAGGGTTGTCTACGCCTAAGAACAAATGCATAGACTGCCCCGTTTGTGGTTACATAGCCAAGAGCTCTCTTTCTTTATTTAGTAGAATCCCGAGCTCTGTTTTATTTTATTTTCTTTTTTTGTTTTGTTTTATATCGTAACAACCCGCTAGACTAGTTCTAGCACTTAATTTTATCGACTATCATCTTGGCTTATCTGACTAAAGAACGAGATCTGTGGCATCCTAGACGTCACCACGTCCCTGTGTTCGACCCCGTATATCTACTTTGACCCCGTAATAAAGTTGTGAGGGCCTAGAAGGTTTCGAGTTATAAATTTAAAGCTTGATTCCTTCCTTTGTCCCGCGTTCATTTCTGGACGCGTGAAAAAGGCAGATCAACTTTTGGCGCCATTGTCGGGGATGTGGTTTTCCACGTTTACACGCCTAGTAGATTTTTGTTCTATCACTATAAGCCTGTATATACATGCATAGTTTTCCTCTTGCTTTACACATACTTGTTCATATATAATAAATCACTTTTCTTTTTCTCATACCTTTTTCAGCCATGGACCTTGCTTCTGTAAGACAAGTCATCTTGTCCACCTATCCTCCCGAGTTTTTCCGTAGTTCTGACTGCTGGCAAATAATTGAAGGTCGTGCTCTACAGCTAGTCAAGTTATACTTACCTCCACCATTGTCACATGTCAAGATTCCAACAACGGAGACTGCCAGTCAGCCCTCGACCCCCATGCTATCATGGGATCAATAACTGATTAAGGAAGTGGAGTTGGCTAGGGAAAGTATTCAAGCACTCACCTCCTTAGCCCCTCATCTCCAAGAAGATGTTGATCAAATGCAACAACTACTAGAAGAGCAGGATCATCATCTCAAAGTAGCCACCGAGGCTGCAGACCGCAGTAGTAGTATACTTCAAACTATTGAATAAGGATTCATCCTAAAGCATTAGTTTGATACAGCGGGTTCCCCTTATATGTGCATGGCAGAATCGACAGATCTCGAAATCATTATTGCTCAAGTACAACAACTTCATGATAAAGATGTTGAACAAGGCGGGAGGCTCCAAGAGCTCATCAATTTGGTTACAATTCAGTTACAACTGCCATCACAAGACAATAAAGACGTTAGTCATCAAGACCATTCCATTGGGTCTGAAGTGGAGTATGCACCATCATCCTATTTAGACCATCAACTGGATTCACTAGGATTTTTCTGTGAAGACCAACCCACTTGGGGAAGCCCTTCATTCTATCCAGATGACCCAACTGATGAACCAATGGAAGAAATGAGTCATAGACATGAATGGGTCTATGATGACGATGATGAAGACTCGAAAAGCCAATCGACCTCACAACCAGAAGGTTGGTTTGAGGAACCAGAGTCAGATATTGAACCAGACCAGAGTGACATTTCTCATATTGAGACTTGTCATTTTGCTTTCAGCAGTACGCCAACCATGGTTTGGAACAATTTGTTCGACGACGATGACAGCTGCTCGACATGGAGCAGTGAGTATAGTAATGAAGACGAGTTGGAGCAGCACGAGCCATCATTTGCCACCATCCCTTTACAAGGCTTGGTGGACGTCAAGGGGGCAGGATGGACAGTTCACTACAACATGGCTGCTGAGCATGAAGACACCCCTGACTCCACACCAGGTGATAAGCTTGGGGTGGTAGAACCACAAATAGATTCTTCAGGGGGTACTTTTTGCTCAGAAGATGATTGGATGACTCAGACGGTACATGAAGATTTATCTGAGCATCCAACCTCAAGTGTAGAGATGGAGAGAGAAGATATCAGTCCTCAAGATGAAGTCCAACCTCTCTCATCTATCTCATCCTATGTCGACATCCCATGACCTTCATATGCAGACTCGTATAATGAAAGGTACCCTAAGGATGATATGCCAAAGAATTCATCCCAGTGCAGTTCAAGCCACTTCCAACACAAAGATGACTTCACCGAGTCGCCGATTTTCACTTCTCTTCTTCAGACTCGGCATGACCAACACATCTACCTATTCTACTCATATTATGTGGCAGAACCCGTCGGTAAGACACAGGTCACACTGGTCCCAAAACTTAGGATTTGGGATCCCAGTATCGGTATCGTGGGGCAGCCACCCCCTTTTCTCTTACCCACTAAATTTTGCTTTTCATGTTGGTTACTTTCTTTCCTCTAACTGTTTTTATATCCTTGCAACCATGCATCATCTTTAGAACTTCAATAACTACTGTTAAAATCATGCATTCCTGCCTCACTATCTCAAGTTAAGTCTTGCTCGAGGACGAGCAAAAATTTTAAGCTTGGGGTGGTAGGCTTCACCCTTCTTTCTCTTCACCCTTCTTGCATTCATTTTCATTTCATGCATTTCGTCTTAAATTTTCAAAAAATTTCAGCCTTTTAGCTTTGCAATTATGGCTATATGGTGTGAATCTAATAGATAAATGCTTGACTGTATGCCTAGATGCACAGTTTTCATCTTAAAAATTGCTTGACCTTTTGCTTGACTTGCTCTTTGACTCTTTCCTTGAGTTTGGAAATAAATCTAAGGTTATGCCCCTTTTTCATAGCTTAAAGCTAAATTCCCTTGATCTATGTGGTGAATGGCAAATCCATGGTAAAGGATCGTTGGAATGAGCCAAATCACGATTAAAGTCTCCTAGCTGCGAATTTCACAAGCTTGCCTCTATTCTAAGGATTCTTGAATCATAATTGCAACTTTCACATAGGTGTCAAGCGGATCATGATAAGTTTTGAGCTATGATCAAAATGAAGTGTTTTCCTTGATGGACTACGTGCCTTCTCACATTAGATTGAGTCAAAAAGATGAAAAACATAAAAATGTGCAAAAGAGGCTTGGCCTCCCACAAAATCCTAAAAATATCTATATAGTTCTCACCCAAGCCTAAAAATAGAATGTTGATAATAAAATCCTGAGTGTGAATAATAAATGAGTGTTGTTTTCCCTTTTAGGAGAGTTGAGAATGGTGCCCAGCCGGTGTATGACTGCGCTCACGAACACAGGTATGTCGTGCTTGGTAGTACCACTCTAAAAGCTCATTAGAGAGTCACTAGGAACCCCCTAGGTGACCTATGAGATCATCTCAGTAGCAGGGTTGGTTCGAGCGCAGTACGAGGAGTTCGTCTCACTGCTCTGGGCCAACTGGCTCGGATTGCAGGGACTGTTGCTCGTTACATGGACCAACCTGACATAGATCGGGATTCTCAGAAGTCAGTAGAGTCTTTTTACTTTGTTTCTTAGGACATGAATAAGTGAGAGGCGTGGTATTCCTAATTGGTTTGCATGGATTCGTGGTTATGTCTCATTGCTCATCACCCACGTGATCACCAGTGTGACAGCTCTTTCATGTTTAAATAATTATGGTTCAAACCCTCATGAGTATGATAGTGTAACATCCCTGACCTGGGTTATAAACTAACCCTAGATGTTTTGCCTAAATATGTAATTAAATACTTGTGATTACTCCCTAGCATGTAATTAAGTTCCTCAGGAACATATAATTTCAATTTTGCCCTTTTAAAACAAAGTTGTAGTATTGTTTTGTAAATGCAGGGACCTATGTGCAAATTACCCAATTAAAAGGATTAACTTGCAAATTTCACAGGTTAAAATGTTCCTTTGAGGATGAGACATCATATGAGTGAATATGATGAGGTATTATGGATTTCCCAAGCTTGGACATCAAGATGCAGCTTGTGGAATGATCCTTGTGCTTAAAAACCCTAATTTTGGAGTAAAGTGCAATTTACCCAAAATGTGGGGTGCAACTTGTAAAATACACCTTCTAGAATATCTTTTATGACTCTTGACATCATTTAGAGTAGAAATTATGAAAAGGGGCGCTTCAATGAATAATCAGATAAAAAGAATGACCTTTGTAGTAGTTTCACCTAGTATGAGTAAGGAGACCCTTCATATATGCACCTTAGTTTGCTTGTTGGTTTTCTTTACCCTTATATCTTGAGTTTTGATGGGATTTGCATAAGTTATAATGGTTTGGACGTGCCTTAGAAATAAGGAGGGACTTAGATGAGAAATCTATGGTTTAGAGGTCCTTATGGTGAAAATCAACCTAAACTATATAAGCCTACTTCTTTGCAAACCAAGTAAACGTATCCTTTCTCCTCTTCATTTCTCATCTTGATCAACCGACCAAGCAGAGCTCTGGAACTCAAGGAGACGACCAAATAGTTCTAAGGTAAGAAGAAAACCATCTTCTAGCTCGGATTCTTGGAGGAAATCCTTATATAAGGTTGGTTCTATGGTTAATTTACTTAGGTTTCTTGTTTTAGCCGACCATCCCCATCTTTTCCTTGGAGAATCATCTTTGGCCAACCTGTGGAGCTCAAGATTCCATTAAAGGCTTGAAGCTTGGAAGCTTGGAGCTCTAGGAACAACGTTTAAGGTGGGTTTTATAACTCTAAACTTCTTGCTTTATTATGCATATCTATCTTCTTGCAAGTTATGCTTAGTTCTTCTTCTTCTTCCCCATTCTTCCTTGCACTCTTGCAAGCAAATCCGTGGAGTAACCGACCTGAACAGAGGTTGAAGATGATGGGCGTGAATTCCTAGGAAACTTTATCAAACGACCTTGGACCCTTTGGTCTAAATGGTTTGCAAACCGTTTGAAATCAAACGGTCTCAAACCGTTTGATCTCATGCGGTCTTGCAAGACCGTTTAGAATCAAACGGTCTCAAGACCATTTGATAGGGTTGACCAAGGGAAGACCATTTAAGAGTCTGTTGTAAACATGTTGAATTTAATTTCTACAAAGAATCATAACCTAATTCCAAACCAATCACAAGTTGAAGGCACTTCAACCCCCTAAACCCTAATCGGGTTGATTTGCTGATTTCAAGGATGGATCTTGGTGAGTTTTGGGTTGAAGGACCCAAACGGTCTCAAGCCCATTCGGGGGTTCATCCAAACGGTCTTAAGACCATTTGGTAACAACCCAAGACCGTTTGGAGGTCTAGGGTTAAGGTAATTTGATGGTTTGAGGGTCCAATCACAATAGGTTGATGAATTGATAAAAGTGCTGATTTTAGACCCAATTAGGGTTCAACCCTTATCCAATCGACTTAGATTTTTATGAAACTTTGGGCAAACGGTCTCAAGACCGTTTGGAGGATGTCCAAATGATCTCAAGACTGTTTGGAGGATGTCCAAACGATCTCAAGACCGTTTGGGCCAAGTTTGGGCCCAATTGGAGGTCAATTGATGGGTTCAACCTCAATTTGATTCACATTGTTGAACATTGATGATTATCCGATTGAAAACCCTAATTGAGATGGATTTAACCCTAATTGGCTTTCAATTGAGGGTCAATTTGGTGTCCAATTGATTAAGGCTAATCCTAATTGACTCAAATTACAAGTGGTTAATAAGGATTTTACCAATTGGAGGCTTCAACATAGATAACCATAATCGATTATAACTTTTGATGTACTTTTGAGGACCAAACGGTTTGAGGCCATTTGGACCAAACGGTCTCAAGACTTTTTGGATCCAAACGGTCTCAAGACCGTTTGGGCTCAAACGATCTCAAGGTCGTTTGGACCAATCGATCTCAAGATCGTTTAAGATCAAACGGTTTCAAGTCGCATAGCTTCAAACGGTTTGGAAGTCAACTATCCCAAACGGTCAACGCACCCATGCGGTCTTGAAGGTCAAACCATCCAAACGGTCAACGCCCCCAAACGGTCTCAAGACCGTTTGGAGGTTGAAGGTTGAAACCGTTTGGAGACTTTTAGGGCTATTTATACTTAATCGTTTGAAGGTGTAATTGGACCAATGGTGGTCTAATCTAAACCCTAATGGTACCCTATGACATTAAGGGACTAAGTGATTAATGAATTGACCTATGATGGTGATCAATGGTGTAATTTACCAATATGCCCTTGAAGGGTTTAATCAAGTGGTACCTTGTTTTAATCAAACCCTAATGACATGTTAATGGTGATTTGGCTTATGACAGTCAATGAGGACTTGTCCCAACCTAATCTAGAGTGATGTAATCACCATCTATTAGTAAGAGAAGAGAGAAAGTACCATTTACGGTTGTAATTCAAGTAAAGCACCTTCAATGCATATGAATATGTATAATTAGGGTATGTTCCACTTATGTGAGATCATGGAAACCCTAATTATGATAATTGATGAATCTTAATCTAATATGAGGACATCAATGGTGATGTTTCTCATACATGATGATGTTATGAGTTCAATTCACCATGAAGTGAATAGTAAACCCTAATTCTAGGGAGATAACATGTAACGAGAATAGTAAACCCTAATTGATGAAAATCAGGGAACTTAACTCTTGTAAGAGTATGAAGGTACAACTCTTGAAATGAATTGTTTACTGCTATCAGTTGAATTAACCATGCAGGTTCTTATATGATGATGATCATATTCAGGTAAGGATTATGATACCATATTCATTGAAAGCATGTTATTAGTTTCATGAACAGTGAAGTACTATGTTGCCTAGTAAGTGGCATCTTGTGAGATTGATAAGCTGTGAGAGCCATGAGTATCATCAAGGTCATGCTTATTAGATGACTTATGATGAGATGATTGAGAAATGATAACTGATGCGAGTTAGACTTGTTACATTTAGTATTCTACTTTCATAGTTGCTATGCTAATGATTA
The DNA here is from genome assembly GCA_963693085.1 of Alisma plantago-aquatica. Taxonomy (NCBI): domain Eukaryota; kingdom Viridiplantae; phylum Streptophyta; class Magnoliopsida; order Alismatales; family Alismataceae; genus Alisma; species Alisma plantago-aquatica. The sequence continues at coordinate 686,875,862 of OY856409.1, forward strand.
ATTTCTGAGAACATGTATGATGTTAAAAGAATACTGAAATGTACCTAACTAATCGAGTATAATCATACCATGTAGAGCCCTGATCATAGATCCATCATTGTCAGATGTTATATGATGGTGAAACAGGTTTTCCTAAGGGAACTCCTGGATCACATACTTTTGAGTATGTGGGGGAAATGGATGTGTAAATCCTTACATCCTAGTGTAGGAATTGATGTAGATGTATCTTAATCCATCAATCCCTTCACTACATGTTTATGCCGGGGTGATGTAACACTATTCTCCTGAGGAAATCTTTTGTACCGCATCGATGAGAGATAAACAAGAAATCTTTCGATGGCGAAGAGAGTACAGAATGCCACTGTGACTCTAATAGCGAAGTACCATATTACCTTGGTGAGCTATAGTAGTAGAGACACTAAATGTCCTGCATGTTTATCCTCACTCTGACTGAGGAAGATGAGGTCATAAGAATCCGGCTCTTTTGATGACCTAGGTATGATACCGATGCGACTTAACAGTGATCGATTGGAGTATGAGCGGTATACCTCATCTCCGCATGGCATAATATTGTTTGTAAAACATAATCAACCGCGTAGTATATCTGCTTAGGTTGAACTACAAGATACATGAATGATGTTACTCTGCATAGTACATATGTTGATCATATTTCTTAAATATTGATGTTCTACTTAATGTCAATCTGCCGATTGATTGCCTTGAAAGCTTTTATTGCTTATATTGTTCTTTGATTGCTATTATAAAGCTTCTAGTTGAGAGTTATAACTCTCGCTGGGACAATTATTTAAAATTGTCTCACTCCGTAGATTTCAACTTTTTAGGTGGTCGTCGAGGACGAAGGAATCAGCCTACAGGTGATCAATACCAACAACAGCAGCACCAGGAGTAGCAGTGAATCTCAGGTGGAGATACTGTCTGCTAAGTCTTGTAGTTAGTTGGTCTTATGTCATCTCTGTACTCTCAGGTCCTTGGAGTTTTTTAAATGAGATTTTGATGTCTAATCTTGAGATTTTGTATTTGGTTGTATATAATCACTCAAGAAGTGGTTTAACAGAGATGTAAACTATTTACCTTGCTTTTATGAAATAAGTTTCATGTCTTCAAGATCTTGTCTCGAAAAGTTTTAATTTTTCATGATTTTTCGTATTCCGCCGCTAATCGAATGCTTCCGCTGAGTTTATATCATGTTTTGGAGATCGGAGCCCACAATTAAGTGGTATCAGAGCTCTAGGTTCACTGAGTCTACAGAGACATATGACTTAGAATGTCAAGTCTATCCTTAGTGTTTCTTTCCTATCTAATAGAATCTTCTGCTCCTCAGGAGAAGAAGATAACTAAGGATGTCTGAGCCACATGAGGAGTATGTGGCAGAAAGTAGTGTCACTGCACCTCGAGACGGTGCAGGGAACCAAGAGATAGAACAACCTATACCTGAGCCACCCAGGGAGCCACCTCAGTTTGACCCAGCTGACATGGGTAACCCAGATGTTCAATCTATGTTCGGGCAGTTTATGACTGCCATGACTCACATAACCGATAGGATGCCCATGCCTGCACCTAGGGCACCTGTCCAGTCTGAAGGACAAGGTATCAGTAAGACGTTCGAGCGACTTTGTCGTGTCGGAGCTACCGAATACTTTGGGACAGCTGACCCCACAGATGCCGATCTGTGGTTAACCGAGTTGGAGAAGACTTTTAGAATCTTAAATATCCCTGAAGCTGAGAAGGTTAGACATGCTGTCTATCTTCTCAAAGGAAGTGCTGGTCACTGGTGGACCATGGAAGAGCAGAAGAGGCCTGGAGTGGAGATCTCGTGGGAAGACTTTCGTCGGGGATTTATCAACAGATATTTTCCAAAGACCTTCCTGGATGAGAAGATCTCTCAGTTCGAGAGATTAAGGCAAGGTATGATGAACATTAGCGAGTACAAAGCTAAGTTCATGGAGTTGTTACGGTTCTGTCCGCACATGGCTGCCACAGAAGAAGAAATGATCAGAAGGTTCGAGAAGGGTTTGAATGCTGACATGACTACTCCTGTGTCTGCCTTAGAGAACCGGGAGAGGTTCGCTACCTTCGTTGAGTCAGTCCGAAGGATAGAGAGATCCATAGTCGAGAAAAGGCAAACCCAAAAGAGATATCCGCAATTCCAGGGATCTTCATCTAGAGACTTTAAAAAGCCTAGATTCTCTGCACCTACACCTCCACCACCCAGATCTAGTTTTCAGACTCAGTGGTCCCCAAGTAGAGGTAGAGGACGGAGTTTACCACCACAAGAGACTCGCAGTTCAGCATCAATGTCAGTCACAGGACCACAAAGACCACAACAACTGGAAAGAAACTGCTAAAACTGTGGGAAGGTGGGACACTTGATGAAGGACTGCAGGTCTAGGCCTGTCAGTGTGACACAGCCTCCGAGACAGAATCAACATGGATCACAGAGAAGTCAATCTCAAGGAGCAGCTAGAGGACGTGGACAAGCGTCTCAAGCTGGATCATCAGCACCAACTCAACCTCAGGCGACAGCGAGGTTCTATGCTATGAACCCACCAGATGTAGTGGTCAATCCACGGGTTGTGGCAGGTCAGATGGAACTTTTATATTCTGATATGTCTAAATCCTGTGTTGTATCTATTTTGATTGACCCGGGTGCAACACACTCTTTTATCACTCGAAGAGTGATTCACAATTGCAATATGACACTCAGTCATAGGACAGATAGTTTGTTGCTGGAGACTCCGTTGAGTGGGTCTGCTGTTTTGCAGGAGGTATGTTCTCCCTGCATCCTCTTCTTTTCTGATCATCGCATTCAAGTGGATCTCATACCACTTGATATGCAAGGATTTGATATAATCCTTGGGATGGATACTTTGGAAAGGTATAGGGTTGTTTTGGATTGTGAATTCAAGTTGGCTGTCTTTGCTGATGAAAGAAACACATGGATCTTTCAAGGAGAAAGAAAGATTCTACCCATCTGTCTTGTGTCAGCTATGGTTGCTGATAAGCTGATGAGGCAAGGATGTTATGCATTCTTGGCCCATGTGGTAGATACTACCATAGAGAGTCCCAACCCTGTTGAAGTTCCTGTAGTCAGGGAATTCAAAGACGTGTTTCCTGAAGAAATTCCAGGTATACCACCACCTCGAGAAATTAATTTTGAAATCAATTTAATTCCAGATACACAACCCATAGCCCAGACACTGTATAGGATGGCGCCTGCCAAAATGGCAGAACTCAAGAAACAACTTCAAGAGTTACTTGAGAAAGGTTTCATCCGACCGAGTACTTATCCTTGGGGTGCTCCAGTTTTGTTTGTTAAAAAGAAAGACAGGTCAATGTGGTTGTGCATTGATTATAGACAACTCAATAAAGTAACAATAAAGAATAAGTACCCTATGCCGAGGATTGATGATCTTTTTGACCAGTTGCGTGGTGCAACAATCTTCTCAAAGATAGACTTGAGATCTGGATATCATCAACTCCGTATTAAGGACAGTGACATATCCAAATCTGCCTTTAGGACAAGATATGGTCACTATGAGTTCATAGTTATGTTGTTTGGACTAACTAATGCACCGACTGCATTTATGGAACTCATGAATAGAATCTTCTGACCTTTCCTCGATCAGTGTGTTGTCGTCTTCATAGATGACATTCTGATCTATAGTAAAGATGCTCAACAACATGAACAACATCTCCGTCAGGCTCTAACTTTGCTAAGAGAACATAAGCTATATGCTAAGTTTAGCAAGTGTGAGTTCTGGTTGCCGGAAGTATCTTTTCTTGGACACGTGATATCTGCCTCGGGAATTCGTGTTGACCCTAAAAAGGTAGAATCTATTCTACAATGGGAACAATCGAAGACACCGACGGAGATTCGAAGTTTCTTAGGGTTAGCTGGTTACTACCGAAGGTTCATTAAGAACTTTAGTTCTATAGCCTTACCCTTAACCAAGTTAACCCGGAAAGATGTTCCTTTTGCCTGGAGTGATAAGTGTCAACAATCCTTTCAGCCGTTAAAGGAGAGGTTGACAAGTGCACCTGTACTTGTACTACCTGAACAAGGTAAAGGATATATAGTTTTCTGTGATGCCTCCAAGAATGGACTCGGATGCGTGCTGATGCAGGATAAGCAAGTGATTTCTTTCGCTTCCCGACAGCTTAAGAAACACGAGGAGAATTATCCGACACACGATCTAGAGTTGGCTGCTGTGGTTCATGCCTTGAAGATCTGGAGACATTATCTCTACGGAGAGACATTCCAGATTTTCACAGACCACAAGAACCTTAAATATATCTTCTCTTAGCATGAACTTAACATGAGACAACATCGCTGGATGGAGTTAATCAAGGACTATGATTGTACAATTGACTACCATCCAGGGAAGGCCAATGTGGTTGCAGATGCCTTGAGTAGGAAATCAACAACATCAACCATGGATAGAGCACAACTAAGTTCCTCAGTATGCTCTAGGAGAGATATGCTTATCTCTTTAAGACAAGACAATGTGCAGTTGAAGGTGTCATTGTTAACCGGTTTGTTAGCTGAGATGCATATTAAACCTACCCTAAGAGAGCAGATAAAGGAGGCCCAACAAGTTGATGCTGCAGTTCAGCAGATAAAATCTGAGTATGGTGATGAGAAGCGAGAAGGTTTCCATGATTCAGATGATCAAGTAGCATGCTATCATGGGAGGATGATAGTACCTGATGTGGATAACTTGAGGAAGTTAGTCTTGGAAGAAGCTCATTCTTCAATGTATGCTATGCATCCAGGGAGCACCAAGATGTATCAAAACTTAAAAGATATGTATTGGTGTCCTGGAATGAAGAAGGATGTTGCTGAGTTTGTTCTGAGGTGTCATGTGTGTCAGCAAGTTAAGGCTGAACACCAGAAGCCTGCAGGAACAATACAACCTTTACCCATACCACAATGGAAGTGGGATCATGTGACCATGGACTTTGTTGTTGGCCTGCCCAGGACAAGCAAAGGACATGATTCCATTTGGGTAATTGTTGATAGGTTGACAAAGACAACACATTTCTTACATGTCAAAACAACCTATTCTGCTGAAAGGTTATCACAGTTGTATGTCCAAGAGATAGTGCGTTTGCACGAAGTTCCTGTCATTATAGTTTCTGACAGAGGTCCCCAGTTTACAAGTCATTTTTTGGAGCAGTTGCACAGAGCTTTAGGCACCAAGTTAAGGTTTAGTATAGCCTTTCATCCACAGACTGATGGACAGTCAGAAAGAACTATACAGACCTTGGAAAACTTGTTGAGAGCATGTGTTCTCCAGTTTACCAGAAGTTGGGATCTACATCTAAGCTTGATAGAGTTTGCCTATAACAATAGCTATCAACATAGTATTGATATGGCACCTTATGAAGCCTTGTATGGTAGATGTTGTAGATCACCCTTATGTTGGTATGAGACTGGTGAGCATCAGTTGTTAGGTCCTGATCTTGTGAAGCAAACTACAGAGAAGATCAAAGTTATACAACAACAACTTAAGACTGCACAGGATAGGCAAAAGTCTTATGCTGATAGACGTCGTAAACCCTTAGAGTTCCAGGTTGGAGACAGAGTGTACCTTAAGGTATCACCTTGGAAAGGAGTCCTTCGTTTTGGAAGGAAGGGGAAGTTAGCTCCTAGATTTATGGGGCCTTATCCAATCATTGAACAAGTTGGAAAGGTAGCCTATAGACTAGAGTTACCACAGAGTTGCAGAAGTTACACCCTGTGTTTCACATTTCTATGCTAAGGAAATGTCACCCTGATACCGAGTCAGTTATACAACCTATGGAAGTAGAATTGAATGAAGATATAACTTATGATGAGAGACCAATGTCAATCCTGGATAACAGAATTAAAAAGCTAAAGAAGAAAGACATAAGTCTTGTGAAAGTCCTCTGGAATCACCGTTGTGTCGAAGAAGCCACTTGGGAACTAGAGGATGAGATGAGGAGGAAATACCCTACTCTTTTCTCCTAAAATATGTTTTATCGATTTCGGGGACGAAATCCTTGTAAGGGGTGGATAATTTGTAACATCCCTGACCTGGGTTATAAAATAACCCTAGATGTTTTGCCTAAATATGTAATTAAATACTTGTGATTACTCCCTGGCATGTAATTAAGTTCCTCAGGAACATATACTTTCAATTTTGCCCTTTTTAAACAAAGTTGTAGTATTGTTTTGTAAATGTAGGGACCTATGTGCAAATTACCAAGTAAAAAGGATTAACTTGCAAATTTCATAGGTTAAAATGTTCCTTTGAGGATGAGACATCATATGAGTGAATATGATGAGGTATGATGGATTTCCCAAGCTTGGACATCAAGATGCAGCTTGTGGAATGATCCTTGTGCTTAAAAACCCTAATTTTGGAGTAAAGTGCAATTTACCCAAAATGTGGGGTGCAACTTTAAAAATACACCTTCTAGAATATCTTTTATGACTCTTGACATCATTTAGAGTAGAAATGATGAAAAGGGACGCTTCAATGAATAATCATATAAAAAGAATGACCTTTGTAGTAGTTTCACCTAGTATGAGTAAGGAGACACTTCATATATGCACCTTAGTTTGCTTGTTGGTTTTCTTTACCCTTAGATCTTGAGTTTTGATGGGATTTGCATAAGTTATAATGGTTTGGACGTGCCTTAGAAAGAAGGAGGGACTTAGATGAGAAATCTATGGTTTAGAGGTCCTTATGGTGAAAATCAACCTAAACTATATAAGCCTACTTCTTTGCAAACCAAGTAAACGTATCCTTTCTCCTCTTCATTTCTCATCTTGCTCAACTGACCAAGGTAGAGCTCTGGAACTCAAGGAGATGACCAACTAGTTCTAAGGTAAGAAGAAAACCATCTTCTAGCTCGGATTCTTGGAGGAAATCCTTGTATAAGGTTGGTTCTATGGTTAATTTACTTAGGTTTCTTGTTTTAGCCGACCATCCCCATCTTTTCCTTGGAGAATCATCTTTGGCCAACCTGTGGAGCTCAAGACACCATTAAAGGCTTGAATCTTGGAAGCTTGGAGCTCTATGAACAACGTTCAAGGCGGGTTTTATAACTCTAAACTTCTTGCTTTATTATGCATATCTATCTTCTTGCAAGTTATGCTTAGTTCTTCTTCTTCTTCCCCATTCTTCCTTGCACTCTTGCAAGCAAATCTGTGGAGTAACCGACCTGAACAGAGGTTGAAGATGATGGGCGTGAATTCCTAGGCAACTTTATCAAACGACCTTGGACCCTTTGGTCTAAATGGTTTGCAAACTGTTTGAAATCAAACGGTCTCAAACCGTTTGATCTCATGCGGTCTTGCAAGACCATTTAGAATCAAACGGTCTCAAGACCGTTTGATAGGGTTGACCAAGGGAAGACCATTTAAGAGTCTTTTGTAAACATGTTGAATTTAATTTCTACAAAGAATCATAACCTAACTCCAAACCAATCACAAGTTGAAGGCACTTCAACCCCCTAAACCCTAATCGGGTTGATTTGCTGATTTCAAGGATGGATCTTGGTGAGTTTTGGGTTGAAGGACCCAAACGGTCTCAAGACCATTTGGGGGTTCATCCAAACGGTCTTAAGACCGTTTGGTAACAACCCAAGACCGTTTGGAGGTCTAGGGTTAAGGTAATTTGATGGTTTGAGGGTCCAATCACAATAGGTTGATGAATTGATAAAAGTGCTGATTTTAGACCCAATTAGGGTTCAACCCTTATCCAATCGGCTTAGATTTTTATGAAACTTTGGGAAAACGGTCTCAAGACCGTTTGGAGGATGTCCAAACGATCTCAAGACCGTTTGGGCCCAATTGGAGGTCAATTGATGGGTTCAACCTCAATTTGATTCACATTGTTGAACATTGATGATTATCCGATTGAAAACCCTAATTGAGATGGATTTAACCCTAATTGGCTTTCAATTGAGGGTCAATTTGGTGTCAAATTGATTAAGGCTAATCCTAATTGACTCAAATTACAAGTGGTTAATAAGGATTTTACCAATTGGAGTCTTCACCATAGATAACCATAATCGATTATAACTTTTGATGTACTTTTGAGGACCAAACGGTTTGAGGCCATTTGGACCAAACAGTCTCAAGACCGTTTGAGGCCAAACGGTCTCAAGACCGTTTGGACTCAAACGATCTCAAGGTCGTTTGGACCAATCGATCTCAAGATCGTTTAAGATCAAACGATTTCAAGTCGCATAGCTTCAAACGGTTTGGAAGTCAACTATCCCAAACGGTCAACGCACCCATGCGGTCTGGGTGACCCATGCGGCCTTGAAGGTCAAACCATCCAAACGGTCAATGCCCCCAAACGGTCTCAAGACCGTTTGGTGTTTGAAGGTTGAAACCGTTTGGAGACTTTTAGGGCTGTTTATACTTAATCGTTTGAAGGTGTAATTGGACCAATGGTGGTCTAATCTAAACCCTAATGGTACCCTATGGCATTAAGGGACTAAGTGATTAATGAATTGACCTATGATGGTGATCAATGGTGTAATTTACCAATATGCCCTTGAAGGGTTTAATCAAGTGGTACCTTGTTTTAATCAAACCCTAATGACATGTTAATGATGATTTGGCTTATGACAGTCAATGAGGACTTGTCCCAACCTAATCTAGAGTGATGTAATCACCATCTATTAGTAAGAGAAGAGAGAAAGTACCATTTACGGTTGTAATTCAAGTAAAGCACCTTCAATGCATATGAATGTGTATAATTAGGGTATGTTCCACTTATGTGAGATCATGGAAACCCTAATTATGATAATTGATGAATCTTAATCTAATATGAGGACATCAATGGTGATGTTTCTCATACATGATGATGTTATGAGTTCAATTCACCATGAAGTGAATAGTAAACCCTAATTCTAGGGAGATAACATGTAACGAGAATAGTAAACCCTAATTGATGAAAATCAGGGAACTTAACTGTTGTAAGAGTATGAAGGTACAACTCTTGAAATGAATTGTTTACTGCTATCAGTTGAATTAACCATGCAAGTTCTTATATGATGATGATCATATTCAGGTAAGGATTATGATACCATATTCATTGAAAGCATGTTATTAGTTTCATGAACAGTGAAGTACCCTGTTGCCTAGTAAGTGGCATCTTGTGAGATTGATAAGCTGTGAGAGCCATGAGTATCATCAAGGTCATGCTTATTAGATGACTTATGATGAGATGATTGAGAAATGATAACTGATGCGAGTTAGACTTGTTACATTTAGTATTCTACTTTCATAGTTGCTATGCTAATGATTAATGTTTGAGAACATGTATGATGTAAAAAGAATACTAAAATGTACCTAACTAATCGAGTATAATCATACCATGTAGAGCCCTGATCATAGATCCATCATTGTCAGATGTTATATGATGGTGAAACAGGTTTTCCTAAGGGAACTCCTGGATCACATACTTTTGAGTATGTGGGGGAAATGGACGTGTAAATCCTTACATCCTAGTGTAGGAATTGATGTAGATGTATCTTAATCCATCAATCCCTTCACTACATGTTTATGCCGGGGTGATGTAACACTATTCTCCCGAGGAAATCTTTTGTACCGCATCGATGAGAGATAAACAAGAAATCTTTCGATGGCGAAGAGAGTACAGAATACCACTGTGACTCTAATAGCGAAGTACCAGATTACCCTGGTGAGCTATAGTAGTAGAGACACTAAATGTCCTGCATGTTTATCCTCACTCTGACTGAGGAAGATGAGGTCTTAAGAATCCGACTCTTTTGATGACCTAGGTATGATACCGATGCGACTTAACAATGATCGGTTGGAGTATGAGCAATATACCTCATCTCCGCAGGGCATAATATTGTTTGTAAAACATAATCAACCGTGTAGTATATCTGCTTAGGTTGAACTACGAGATACATGAATGATGTTACTCTGCATAGTACATATGTTGATCATATTTCTTAAATATTGATGTTCTACTTAATGTCAATCTGCTGATTTATTGCCTTGAAAGCTTTTATTGCTTATATTGTTCTTTGATTGCTATTATAAAGCTTCTAGTTGAGAGTTATAACTCTCGCTGGGACAATTATTTAAAATTGTCTCACTCCGTAGATTTCAACTTTTTAGGTGGTCGTCGAGGACGAAGGAATCAACCTACAGGTGATCAATACCAACAACAGCAGCACCAGGAGTAGCAGTGAATCTCAGGTGGAGATACTGTCTGCTAAGTCTTGTAGTTAGTTGGTCTTATGTCGTCTCTGTACTCTCAGGTCCTTGGAGTTTGTTAAACTGAGATTTTGATTTCTAATCTTGAGATTTTGTATTTGGTTGTATATAATCACTCAAGAAGTGGTTTAACATAGATGTAAACTGTTTACCTTGCTTTTATGAAAGAAGTTTCATGTCTTCAAGATCTTGTCTCGAAAAGTTTTAATTTTTCGTGATTTTTCGTATTCCGCCGCTAATCAAATGCTTCCGCTGAGTTTATATCATGTTTTGGAGATCGGAGCCCACAGATAGGTTGTAGTGAATTTGCTTAATATTGCCTGGAAACTCTTTGATCTTGCTTTGGCAGGATTGTGCCTGACAGATGGGGGTTTGCTCTGAAACGACATGGATCAGGAGAATTGATGTTTTAAACTATTTTTCTTAACCTTAGCATTTATTGCCAAGCTTAATTTGGATGTTATGTTTTTGTTCTTTGAGCATAGCCTTGCTTGAGGACAAGCAAGTTTTAAGGTTGGGGTAGTTGATAACACCCAAATTAGTGCATATTTTCTATGCATTTTATCTATAGTTTTGTGCCACTTTAGTCTTAATATGCACTCTTTTGTTCATGTTTTATGCTTTCTGTCTCGCATTAGATAAAAGTAGTAAAAATAGCCAATAATGTAGCTAATTAGCCAATTTTTGACTTATAGGCACCGAAACTAGCCAATTTTGGGACTCTCAAGTACCGAACCTGAAAAGACAAGAATTCCAATAGCTGGCTGATATGGTCTGGCCGATATGGATGCCCGATACGGTCTGGCCGATATGGCTGCCCGATATGGTCTGGCCGATATGGCTTCCCGATACGGCATGGCCGATACGACTGCCCGATACGGTCTGGCCGATACGGCTGCCCGATATGGTCTGGCCGATATGGTTGCCCGATACGGCATGCCCGATATCAGCCAGCTGCTGGAATTCTTGTCTTTTCAGGTTCGGTACTTGAGAGTCCCAAAATTGGCTAGTTTTAGTGCCTATAAGTCAAAAATTGGCTAATTAGCTACATTATTGGCTATTTTTACTACTTTTATCTAATGCGAGACAAAAAGCATAAAACATGAACAAAAGAGTGCATATTAAGACTAAAGTGGCACAAAACTATAGATAAAATGCATATAAAATATGCACTAATTTGGATGTTATCAACTACCCCAAGCTTAAAACTTGCTTGTCCTCAAGCAAGGCTGTGCTCAAAGAACAAAAAGATAACATCCAAATTAAGCTTGGAAATAAATGCTAAGGTTAAGAAAAATAGTTTAAAACATCAATTCTCCTGATCCATGTCATTTTAGAACAAACCCCCACCTATCAGGCACAATCCTGCCAAAGCAAGATCAAAGAGTTTCCAGGAAATATTAAGCAAATTCACTACAACCTGTCGGTACTCATGAGGGTTTGAACCATAATTATTTAAACATGAAAGAGCTGTCACACCGGTGATCACGCGGGTGATGAGCAATGAGCCATCACTACAAATCCATGCAAACCAATCAGGAATACCACACCTCTCACTTATTCATGTCCTAAGAAACAAAGTAAAAAGACTCTACTGACTTCTGAGAATCCCGATCTGCGTCAGGTTGGTCCAGGTAATGAGAAACAGTCCCTGCAGTCTGAGCCAGTTGGCCCAGAGTAGTGAGACGAACTCCTCATACTGTGCTCGAACCAACCCTGCTACTGAGATGATCTCATAGGTCACCTAGGGGGTTCCTAGTGACTCTCTAATGAGCTTTTAGAGTGGTACTACCAAGCACGACATACCCGCGTTCGTGAGCGCAGTCATACACCGACTGGGCACCATTCTCAACTCTCCTAAAAGGGAAAACAACACTCATTTATTGTTCACACTCATGCTTTTATTACCAGCATTCTATTTTTAGGCTTGGGTGAGAACTATATAGATATTTTTGGGATTTTGTGGGCGGCCAAGCCTCTTTTGCACATTTTTATATTTTCCATCTTTTTGACTCAATCTAATGTGAGAAGGCACGTAGTCCATCAAGGAAAACACTTCATTTTGATCATAGCTCAAAACTTATCATGATCTGCTTGACACCTATGTGAAAGTTGCAATTATGATTCAAGAATCCTTAGAATAGAGGCAAGCTTGTGAAATTCGCAGCTAGGAGACTTTAATCGTGATTTGGCTCATTCCAACGGTCCTTTACCATGGATTTTCCATTCACCACATAGATCAAGGGAATTTAGCTTTAAGCTATGAAAAAGGGACATAACCTTAGATTTATTTCCAAACTCAAGGAAAGAGTCAAAGAGCAAGTCAAGCAAAAGGTCAAGCAATTTTTAAGATGAAAACAGTGCATCTAGGCATACAGTCAAGCATTTATCTATTATATTCACACCATATAGCCATAATTGCAAAGCTAAAAGGCTATTTTTTTTTGAAAATTTAAGACTAAATGTAGGAAATGAACATGAATGCAAGAAGGGTGAAGAGCAAGAAGGGCGAAGCCTACCAACACCTCAAGAATATCAACATTGTGCTTTTGCCTCCTTTTCAATTCTGGTGGCTCATCTAGTGCTTCTACGAATGGAGGGTCACTAGTTTTTGCCGTACTTGGATGAACATGAGGTGGAACACTAGGGATTGTAGGACCTGCAAAGGGGATGTGCGGTGGATCACATGGAATCCCAAACTCAACATGCGGTATCACAACATCATCTTCAACAATATCAATCATAATATCACCACTTGGCTGCCTTTGCTTCGCTTTATCAAATTTTCTTTGACTTGCGAGCTGCTCAAGAGTTTTACCACTCCTTAGAACTGTCACAACACTACCTTGCTCATGGTGGAGAGGGGGAGTGTGTTGTGGTTGTGGAGGAGGTGGAGGTGACACTTGGGGTTGAAATTGAGGTGGAGAAGAGAATTGAGGGGGAGGAGAGAATTGGGGTTGGAAAGTGAAGTTTTGGGAGATTTGAGGTGAGGGAGGTGGTGGAGGGGTGTAAGGCTTGGAATAGCCTTGGAAGGAGTGAATAGGATGTACTTGCATGGGGGTGGGCTATAGAAAACTTGGGTGGAAGGCATAGGTCCACTCACTTCATGTTGGCTCATGATGGGTTTCAAAGACAAATTTTCTTCTTGGAGAGCAATTATGGAAGATAGCTGCTCTATTCTTTTTTCTAACCTTGCAACATCTCTTTGAACATCATCAAATACTTTCAATCTAGAGAGAATCTCTTCCTCAAAGCTTGAGCTATATGTGGGACTTTATGGTTCCTGGTAGCTTTAGGAGTGAGGTGTCTTCTTTTCTTCCCCATAAAACTCAATAGCATTGACCGAATGACAAGGAGGTTTGGTCACTTGGTTTCTACGCTCCACCTTCAGGATGCCAACAATAAGTGATGATACAATCAGGTTGACTTTGTTCTCCTTCTCCCTCAAAGACAAAGCCAAAGAGTGGTATGATTCAAGAAGGGACATCTTGAGTTGGGGAGAGATGAAAAATGCTTTCTTGAGGAAATTCTACTCCATAGCAAAGTTGACGCAAATGTGGTGTGCCATAGAAAGTTTTAGTCAAATAGATAATGAGCGATTCCATGAGGATTGGGAGAGATTTCAAAATATGTTGAGAGAATGGGTAGGAGCCCAAGAAGACCTGGATGAATAGAGAATTACTCCCCTGGCATTTGATCAACCATGCTAGCAATTGGCAATTTATAGTTGCTAGGCATGAAGTAGTCTTGAAGTGGCTTGTGAAGTGCATTTTGGTCTTCCATCTTGTTTCCACCCGAATGGCTTGTCACATGCACAAAGCACAACCAAACAAAAGAAAGCAAGTTAGTAAACCATCATACACAAAGAATGCAAATAATAATGAATAAAGAATAGCAATGATGAGGGCAGTAGTAAAAGTCAAAGCAAAACTAACTAGCTAGGCCGAGCACCTCTAATCCCCGACAACAGTGCCAGAAAGCTTGGTGTGCTCCCGCCAATGGTGTTACACACTACTCAATTGCAGTTTTGAATAGATGCAACCCCGCAGACGGAAGCACACAGTGGATTCACTTTCGAAATTCATAAAACCTAACTTAATACCTACTCACACTAAAACAACTACACCCGCAAGTGCATGGGGTCGTGTCGTAGTATAGAAAGGTGGCAAGTACAAGGTCGATCCACATGGAAAAGAGGGGGCACTAGATCTAGGTTAGTTTGGCTGGGTTCCTACTATGGAGACTAGGGTTAAGGGTTTGAAGGTTGATTTGATTATTTAAATACTATGAACAAATGAAGAATTAAAGGCAAGAATGAAATCTAAGTTAACCCTAGGATAGAGTAAGGCTAAACAAGCAAGAAAGGATTAAGCTAGGTATGAAAAGGCAAATTACACTAAGGCAAGCAAGAGAGAAGCATAAGGGAAATTAAAGAGATAAACTAACATGAACAATGCAAGAACAAATCAAGAAGCTAACTAAGCAAGAAAAGAACTGATTAAGCTAAGCAAGCACAAAACTAGGGTTTTAAGCAATAAAGAGAGGTATGGGTTGTTTAGGGGTATGAACTTATCACTTAAGTTGGGGGGTGACATGTGAACACTATGATTCCATTTAGATTATCCAAACCAAACAACAAGTTAGAGTCTAATGAATTAACCTAAGCTACTAACTGGCCATGGATATGCTAGGTTGTGTATAGAGGAACTAGTCCCTAACACCCCTTACTACCCTTACGAGTCTCAATTGGGTTAGGGATTAGGTTTAATTCAATTAGAGTCTAATCAAGTCTAGGTTTCTAGATTAGGCATTCCTAGGGCAATTAGGGGCCGAGGTAGTAATGGGGAGATGAAATTAGAGTTTTGGACCCTAATTCCCCAACATTCTAGCTTTGAGAAGGCTCCATGATAACTGCACTAGAATTATCCAATCTAACTACTTAGATCTCTCACTTAGGTTTAGGTAGATTGATTAGGATGTAGGAAGATGGGATGCAACCTAGGGATCCAAGAATTGGACCTAGGGGCAAATCCCAAAATTCACACATATAAGCAATTTGCCTAAATTCCTAGGTGATTTCACACACAAACCAATAAGAAATTCATGGAGAATGAGATAGAAATAGAATATAATAATTAAAAAATGGAATTATAAAGTTTACATGTCATTTTACCCCAACATGGTATCAAAGTAACATAATTTCCCCCAAACAGCCCACCCAAGGGGTCTAGCTACTCATAACAAAGCAAAATATAAAAAGAGAGGAGAAAGAATGAGTAGAGGAGTGAAAATCCATGATGAGATCGGTGAAGACTCCTCCTTCTCCACCTCCTAGCAGTTGTAGCTCGAGCTCCCTCCTCCAAGGTAGGTGAATGACATAGATATATGGTGGGAATGGGTGAAAACAATGGAAAACTAGAGTTTTGGTGGTGAAAATGGTGAAATGGAGGTGGAATGAGGTGGGAATGGATGGAGGACAAAATGGGGAGGCTAGAGTGGCTGTAGGGTAGCTAACCTCGTGCCCCAACCACCACATATGTATATATAGGTGTGGGGGAAGCATTAGGTTAAGTGGGCGCAAAGTGGGTAGAATAATGTAGAAAATCAGGTAAAATTGTGTGTAGCACGGCCGTACGGCCGTGGTGGATGGGAACGACCATGGTGAAAAAATGGAATGAACAGGGGAATTTTGGGTTTCTGGGACTGGTAGCACGGCCGTATTGGGAACTCGCAAAATGGCCATTCTTGATAGCACGACTGTGCTGGGAACTCACAAAATGACCATTCTTGATAGCACGACCGTTCTGGCCAACTAGGTCAAATTTTGAAGATTCTGCTGATTGGGGCATGTCCCAGAATGGCCATTCCATGGTAGCACGGCCGTTCTGGGGTCCTTCCCCTACATTTGAGTGTTGAACTTGGTCATCCATGAAGGTTATTGCTTCAATACATCCTTTGACCACTTGGGGTAGGGTTGGAGTGGTTTTGGCCTCATTTTTGGCTCCTCCAAGCCTAGGGAAACCCCAGATTCAACCATCTTTTTTCCAATCCATCAAGTAGTGGAAAAAGTACCTATAAAACATGCAAAAACCATCCATAAGTGCATTTGAAAATAAAACACATATTGAGGGAAATAACATGTAATATAACAGTTATAGATGTGATTGAAATGCAAAATGACACAAGATGAAGCCCAAAAATAGGGCTGAATCAGCCATCATGATAACTTATATGTTGTTCTATATCTCCATGAATCTAGGAACTTGATAAGTCATTTGCAACCACATTTTCTGTCCCCTTTTTATCAATACTTTCATGATTAAATTTGTGTAGTAGCAAAGCCCAACTTAACAGTTTGGGATTAGTATCTTTCTTCTACATCAAGTACTTGATTGTGCCATGATCTGTATACACCTTCACCTTCGACCCTATCAAATAAGATATGAATTTGTTAAAGGCAAATACTATCGCTAGCATTTCCTTCTCAGTAGTAGTGTAGTTTATCTGGGCATCGTCTAGCATCTTGCTAACATAGCATATCACATGATGTTTCTTGTCCTTCCTTTGTCCTAGAACAACTCTGATGGCATAATCATTGGCATCACACATAATTTCAAATGGCAAATCCCAATCTAGATCTTGTAAGATTGGAGCTGTTGTTAGAGAATCCTTCAAAGTGTTAAAGGCTTAAAGGCATTTTTCAGTGAAGTAAAACTCAATGTCCTTTACTAGGATTTTCACAGTTTTTAAAAATCTTTGATAAACCTCCTATAATATCCAAAGTGTCCTAGAAAACTTCTCACTCTGGTCATCAATTTTGGGGTCGGGAGTTTTGATATGGCCTCAATTTTGCTGAGGTAAACTTCAGTATCCTTCCCTTCTCAGAGACTTTGTGTCCCAAAACAATACCTTCTCGTACCATTAAGTGACACTTTTCCCAGTTCATAACTAATTGTTTTTCTTCACACCTCTGAAGAACTCTAGATAAATTTTCCAAAAAAATGTCAAAATCAGCTCCGTATATAGAGAAGTCATCCATTAACACTTCCATTATGTCTTCTAGGAAATATGAGAACATAGAGATCATGCATCTCTGGAAGGTGGTAGGTGCATTACATAGACTAAATGACATTCTTCAAAAAGCGTAAGTGTCATAAATATAAGTGAAGGTGGTCTTTTATTGATCATCCCAGTGAACTGGGACTTGACAGAAGCCTGGATATCTGTCCAAGAAACAAAAATATGAGTGTTGAGCCAATCTTTATAGAACTTGATCAATAAAGGGTAGGGGGAAATGGTATTTCCTTGTATAACGTTCAATTTTCTATAGTCAATACACATACGCCAACCTGTGACGGTCCACATCGTCATTTCATCTCCATTCTCACCCTTAACAACTATGATTCCTCCTTTCTTGGCTACAATGTGGATTAGACTGGCCCAATTGCTATCGCTGATAGGGTAGATAAATTCCAACATCTCTTCAACAAACTATCCTATCACTTTTCTATGCAACCTGAGCTCATTTATCAACTTCTCTTTCTGGTCTTCCATCAAGGTGGAATTTATAATGATAGGATTTCTTTCCTCATTAGCAAGAAATTCATACTTTAAGCCCTTAGGGAGTTGTTTCAACTTAGGTTTAGGCTTAGGTTTTGCCTTTTCTTCAGGTGTTTTCTCTAAAAAAAATACTTTGCAGTCTCTATAGTGCCTTCTTCGTCATTACAATCTTCACCCCACTGGTTTAGATAATCCATAATTTCTACTACCTCTGGATCTTCCATATTGGGGTATGGGTTGTTCAAAGATTGCATGGGTAGATCGAATATGGTGTGGTCTTCTTGTATTTCCTCATAGTACTGGTTGTAACTAACCATGAAGTATGCCGAATCAAATAGTGAGGGTCCCCTCACAATGTCTTGGGTGTGAAAATCAATATGGTCATTTCTGACCCGATGAGTAATGATCCCTTCCTCAAAATCTATTAGTGCCCTACTAGTTGTGAGGAAAGGCCTTCCAAAGATCATGGGACACGTTGGATCCTCAACTGTGTCGACCACAACAATGTCACAAGGGATAAAGAATCATCCAACACAAATAGGAACATCTTCCACTAACCCCACCGATTTTGTGAAAGTAGGATCTGCCCACTGAATCCTCATTCCCATTTTCACCATGTTGGTGAGTCCAAGTCTTTGAGCTAAGGTGAGAGGCATCAGATTGATGCTTTCTCCCAGATATGTGAGCCCCTTTCTTTCCTCTTATGGGAAAATTCTCAAATTGTATACACTTACATCATAATTGACATAAACACTAAACTGGGAAGTGCTACTTCCCTTACAAATTTCAGAAAGGAAAATACTAATTACTTTATTTGGTGGTTGACTGTACGTGCTAGCCACTATATTGTTTTGGTGTTGTTAGTACCTTAAATGTACAACCATTGTAATTACCTTTGATAAACATCATTAAACTTGGTAGAGCAATATACTCAAAACACTGTAATATACTGAGAAATCAACATTTTATCCATTTATCATATGCTTTCGATATGTCGATCTTAATTGCCATGGATAGTTGTTTATGCTTTACCTTCTCCATTGAGTGAATGATTTCCTACAAATAAAATCACAATATCATGTAACGTCCTCCCGAGGATGAATCTTAATTGAACTGGGGATATACACCGTGCAGACATGCTCGCTACCTATAAACTTATGTGACAGGCCGAACAAAGTGTTACGAAGATTCTTATGGGGTGGAGGGAGATCAGACAAACCTCTATCCCTGGTTCATGGGAGAAAGTAACTCAAAGCCAACACAATGAAGGCTTAGTCATCAAAAGGATGCAAGAGTGGAATAAAGCACTCCTCGTGAAAAGTGCTTGGGAGTTCATCACTCAGAGAATGTCATCTGGACTGAAGGTCTGGCAAAGAAGTATAAAAACTTCAAACAACAACCCGGTAGAAGGGCGAGCAATTTTTAGAGGGGTGTTTTCTCACTTCTAGAGAAGGTGAGGGATCACTATAATAAAAAAGGGTAGTCAGTGGAAAAACACCAAAGTCTGGACTGATATATGGAGTTCTACCCAAATACCTTTGATCCAACTAATAATGAGAGTTGTGCCTGAGGAACTCCTGGACATGACGGTAGATACATGGTTGAATCTGGAAGGGAAATGGAATATTGAGTTCATGCAAGAGTACCTTCCATAGAATGTAGTTGACGAGATCAGTTCAAACCTAAAACCCCTACAAGGTGACAAACCAGATGAATGGTTATGGACGACGACCGATGATGGTAAATTTGGTACATCATCTGCATATAACATGTGCATTCAAAATAGTAACATCTCAAATTCAATCTGGAGCATGATATAGCAGATACCAGTTCCCAATAAGATACGGTTCTTCCTGTGGTTAGCTAAACATGAAGCACTTATGACTAACAAAAGATGGGTCTGGGGAAAGCTATCTAATGATGGGAGGTGTCCAAGATGTATGATTGAAGAGGAATCATACATACATGCATTGAAGGAATGTCCCAAGGCTAAGGAGGTTTGGTGTAAATTCCCTAATCTGATCAGTATCTTGCAACCCCACTGCAATACTATCCTAGATTGGTTAGAAGATTGTTTAAAACTGAATGAGATGAACCAGGTTTGTGTTGTGATTTGTTCGTGGATAATTTGTAAGAATAGAAATAACTATGTCTTCAAGAAGAAGGAATCATATGTCCCCAACCAAGTGCAAGAAATTACCAACCTACATGAACAACTGTAGGAAATTGCTGCTACAAACGGGACTCAGAATGATAGGGTCAATGGGTCTCAAAATTTGATGTCAAAGAATCCTGGTGAAGGCTGGTTGAAACTAATTATGGATGTTGCATGGAGCAAGGCAAGAAAATCCATTACATGTGTCATAAGAGATCATAATGGCAACTAGATTTTAGGTTGGAATCGAAGATCTATGTGTAATTCAGCTACAAACGGCGAGCTTGAAGCTATTTACTATGGAATCAAGGAAGTGTGGGAAAGGAAACTGTCCAAAGTTATTATTGGGACTGACTAAAAAGTTGTGGTGGAGTTACTCAAGGAAAATGAAATTAAAAGACCATGTGTTGCTTATTGGATTAGTGGAATCAAGATTGTTATCATAACATACTTTATCATACTCAATCTACCTGCTTGATTAAGAGTATTAGTTGCCCATCCTGTTGCCTTCCCTTCCACTTTCTTTAGGACATCTAAATAGGTTTCTTTGGTAACTTTCTTGTGTAAGATTGACACTCCTAAGTACCTGCCCAAATCAGTTGTTAGCTGAATTCCAACATGAGTTGCTATGGATTGTTGTAAGGACCTTGAAACCCCTTTAGAGAATAAAAACTCGGGGTTTGGAAAGAAACACAGTTTGCCCTGATGCATTTTCAAAATGCTCAAAGCATTGTCTAATAACATCCATTTACTTGATATAGGCTTTAGCAAATTAAAATTATATCATCTGCAAAAGCCACATGAGAAATTGTTGGTCCATTTTTTGCTAATCTAATTGGAGTCCACCTCCCATCATCCACACATTTATGAATAATTTGACTGAGACGTTCTAAGCACATAACAATAGATAAGGTGACATGGGGTCTCCTTGATGAAGCCCCCTAGAATCCTTAAAGGCTTTCAGCTTAATTTCCCTCCATAGCACCGACGAGGTACCTCCTGAAATAGAATTCATGATGTACTGAATAATATTTGCAGCCAACCAACATGATGCATAGTGTCCAAAATGAATGACCACACCATTCTATCAGAAGAATTTGCAAGATTGATCTTAATTTCCATAAACAAAGCCACATTTGCTCTTTGCATGTTATGAATAAGCTCCTGAACAAGAATGATGCTATCTATAATTTTTCGGTCAGGTACAAAGCTCCATTGTTCTTTAGATATCCAGTCTCCCATAAGATGTTTAAATATGCCCACAATGACTTTTGAGGAAAGTTCAAGGATCATATTATTTAGAGAGATTGGACATAACTAACTGTAATGTTCTAGTTGAGAAGTTTTTGGTATAAGGGCAATGACAGAATCACACATGCTACTGGTAAGAGGATATCCCCTTATTGCTCTGTGAACAGATTTATTAACTGATCCTTTGATATTATTCCAATTTTTTGGGAGGAAACCTGCATCCACCCCATCTGGACCTCCCACCTTGGTAGGATTCATGCTTTTAGAGTTTTCCATACTTCATATTCATTAGTGTTACTTCCAATTTCCATCAGTTGTTTTGGATTCAAGGTTTTGAAAAAACTAGGAATCTTGTTCATATCGTCCTTGATTGGACTGAAATCAACCGTAAATTGACATTTAAAGAAATTATTAACTATGGTGGCAATTTCTTGTTCATCTTCAATCCATTCCCCATAATATCATTTTTTAGTTTGGCTATTTTATTTCTATGCCTCCTATCTTTCACACTTGCGTGAAATTTTTATGTGTTGTTGCCTCCACTCTAAAGCAAGTCTATTCTAGATTTTTGCTTCCAATTTAATTCCTCAATATGCAATATTTCCTCATATCTTTTCTCTTTAGAATGCCAGATTGCATCCACTGCTTCATTATACTAATTTTCCAGCAAAATATGCAACTCGGTAATATCGCTAAGTAGCGTTTCTTTCTCCTTATGTCTCTCTCTCTCTTTCTTTCCTAGAATCCCACTTTTGGAATTTGCTCCTGACATGTTTGAAAGCATCTTCAAATTCCTGACTATCATCCCAATTATTACTAATGATCATTTTGAACTCAATGTCAGAGTTCCAAGCAGCTTTGGTTCGAAAATAGAACTTCTTTGTGTTTCTTTGTTCTGTTCGAACGAGGATGGAGTTGTGATATGAACTTCTCACTTTAGGTAGACAAACAACCATACTTGAAGGATTTTTAATATTCCATTCTCTATTTGCAACAACATGATCTAGCCTCTCGAGAAGCCTTCCACTGTTGTAGGTATTTTAGGTCCACTACACCCTAGATCAGTTAGACCTTCCTGAATAAGTGTTTCTTAAAACTAAGTAGCTTCCCATTGGTTAAAAAGATCACTACCTTTCTTTTCATCAGGATGAATCATGTCATTAAAGTCTCCAAGGACCAACCAGCTCCCATTTGTTTGTTGTCCAACTCAAATTATATTCTCCCAGAGACACTGTCTTCTAGTTGGGTTGGGGCTACCATACACTACTGTAATGTACTCATTTCCATTGACACAACAATGTAGAAACTGCCTATGGTTCATTAAAATGTGCACCTTGCAAATCTATTCATCCCAAAGAAGCCACACGCCACCAGAGAAACTATGTACCGTGACTCTATGAGAGTTAGGGAAGCCGATCTTCTTGATTGCAGTCTCCGTTCCAAAAATTTGTCTTGCATGTGGCAAATTTGGACACTTGTTCCAAAATTGCAAGATTGCTGATCAACAGAAGGAATAGGAGGAAGCAAGACAAAAAGAAATAGATGTAGGTGTTCGATGGGTGGAAGAGGAGGAACATTGGCAAACCTATTATGGATGAAGTGTTCATGCACGAAGAGAACCTCGATGTAATATGATGAACAAAAGCAAAGCATATGGCAACAATTTTGACAATAAATTTGAAGCACTAGAAGAAGATGAAAAAATTGAAGAGGAGGTTTGTGCTCAGATTGAAATTGAAAGTTCAGTAACAAAGGCACAATAAGGACAAAATCCCAAGGCTCAACGTTGACCCAAGAAGAAGAAGACACAAACGAATAATTTAGATAAAAGAGCAGAAGTTTTAGAGGAGGTTACAGATAAAAGGGGTGAGGAAGATAATAGAAGTGTATCATCGAAGGTTAATATAAGAGAAGCTAGTAAGGATGTTGAGAAGCATACATTCCAAGATCCACATACATACAAAGTTCTAATGGGAAGATTGGGAAACATGGCTCGAAATCATACAGAAACCAACATAGAAATTGAAATGAATATGGGTATCGAAGATGAAGTTGTAAAGGTGAATCAAAATGTTCCACCTAATAAAGGGAACACATCTTCTGAAGCAGTAGACCAAGGAGGATCTACTCCAACACTAAGATATAACCTGCACAACAACATGCAGGTTGTGACAGGGTTGTAAATGCTTCATTATTTTTTTGAGTGTTTAATTATTAGTGTTCTATGTTTCTAATGTATGTGGGATTGGTAATGACTGAACCCATGAAAACTTGAGGTGTATGATTCATAAATACAAATCGAACATGGTGGCTATTATGGAACTGCGAATTTATGTGGTTGAAAAGGTGATATGGCTTCTTAAAATTAACACAGGAGACATTTCCACTCACTTCCTCTTCCTTTCTGTCCTCCTCGAGTTGAGTATAGATGAAATTATTGATTCCATGGCCTCCTTCACCACATGTAACACATTTCATTACTTTCTCTATAGGTTTCTTGGTCTTGCTTCCATAGTCTTTTAGTTGCTTGTCATATGTAGCAATCTTCTGAATCTGGGCAGTATTAGTTTCTAAGGCCTTTGATTTCAGAGTAGGTCCTTTGGATGTCATCTTCTTTGTTGAACCTTTATCCCCTCTATCAAAATCCATTCATGCCTACAAAGCATCAATGTTGTCAATAATCTTCATGGTTTTCTATAGGTTTTTACCTAGGAAATCGCTTCTTGCACCGGCGTTTAGCGAAGTTCTCTCAACAAAAGTAAGATTATTATATAAAGTTGTGACTAGGTGGCCTTGTTCATAATTTGGTGTGGGCAGTCCCTCTGGTACTCTTGAAATCATTCCTAGGCTTTATACAAATTTCTTTGGGCTTTTGCATGAACCCATTTATCTTTATCCTATTTTGGAGGGTCTTCTCCAATGGGTAACATTCGGTGACTAAAGTGTCAGCCAAGAGTCCCTGACCATTAATATTTTTGTTGGGTAAATAAAGGTACAATGACAAAGCTTTGTCTCTTAAGGAGAAGTTGAAACCTTTGTAATATATCACTTCTTGTGGGACTCCCCTCATCTTGATGGTGTCATAGATGTTCTTGTAGGCCTCAAGATGATGGTAAGGATTCTCATGGTCTAGAATTTCCTCCAAAAGACTTGTTTTGGATCATGGAGATGATGGATGGTTTTAGTTTAAAGTTGGGAGCGTCAAACCTTGGAATGACAACAGGGCATCTTGATTGGTTTTCCCTTGTAGCGGCTAGATCTCAGAGGGAAGGGACTCCTTCATCATCTTCTTCTTCTTCTTTGTGGTTATTATCTTCATGTTCACTGTTATTCCTTCTATTCCTTCTCAGACAACGACAGTGTTCTTCTTCATGGTGTTGTTCTTCCCACTCCTATTGATGTTGATGTGGATCCAGAATATCTCCAGGCAGTATGTCTTCATGTCAAGCTGGTGTTGGTATATATGCCCATAGAGCCATCCCAAGCGATTGCATGGAGTCGGATATTAATTAATCAATTAATGTTATTATTTGGTTAATTAATAAATTCTGAAATATTCTAATTAATCCACGAGTGTTTTAATTAACGTAGTATTTCTATTTACCGATGGGTTTAGGAAACCCTACTTTCCTTCGTCTCCTATTTAAAGGAGATTGACGGCCGATATCTATATAAGATATTGAGAGAGGCTTTTCAGTTTATGCTCACGTATGTAAACCCTAGTCGTCACCGTCCTCAAGAGAGAAAGGAGAGCATCGCAACACTAGCACACCACCACACAGAGACAAATCTTTCCCGCCGGCTTAGGAAGCGTGACGTGGAGTTCCAGTCCATCTGCGTGGATGAAGTAGAGACGTAGATACTGAGATGCCTGCATTCAGAGGACATCTACGACCATCCGTACGCTCTACGAGCGGCGTACATCACCGCACAAAGAAACACTGTTGGATCTTCCTACGACACAGTTAACAAATGGGAGAGAAGTTCCGTCTGTGTAGGCCAGCAACGTTGCACACCGTCGTGCAGCGGGACATCGTCGGACTTGCTCCACGATATATATCCCGCAAACACTCCTTCCGAATACACTGTTGTCAACGAGATCATGTATCGAGTTACGTGGATTTTTTGTTGCTTCCGCCGCACATGTTTTCTCCACAAAACCCAACAGCTGGATCTGAGTGATACTCTTCACTCTCAGACTCAGTCTCTGGTGGAGGTCGAGGTTGTTCAATCACTCTTGGGTTTGACCTCCTACCTAATGTGATCCTCTAGAGGCAACATGATGTTGTGAAAGGATAGTAGATTGATGCTTAAAATTTGTTCCTCTCCAAGCTACCTAAACAGTTCACACAATCGAGTTAGAAAGTTGGATGTGTTAAAACAAAGTATTCCAAGTAATTATATATAGCATATTTTGAAGTAGTACAATTGAGTATATTTCTAGACTCGAGAGATTGGTGCATAGTGAGTAGGTGAGTTCTTAACAGTTCCATTTGTCTTGTCCCTGGTAATGACACCAAAAAGTTGACTGGCCTAATTCACACGTCCTAAATGGAGCCGATCTAGAGTAGTCAGACTCTTAAATTCATAACCTGACACTCAGGCTCCCACAACTATAATAAGCGGTCCAAAGTAGTATATCGGGGTCGAATCTTAGGGAGTAATAGTAAGTGCTAAAAATGTAAAACCTCATCTCAGATACACCAGACGAAAGGGGTATATTGAGATGGTGTTCCTTATGGAACGATGTTACTCCAAACAATACACAAAAAAAGGAAGGTTAACAAAACAAAACAAGAGAACAAAAAGACAAGCAAGCACATGGTAACAAATATGAAAGGGAACTTGGATCGGGTTTCACCTACTAAGATCTCTCACCAACATGTAATACCCACACCCCTTTGTATACCCTTAGCAAGGTTACAAAAAATCATCATATATGTCTATTCCCTCTTCTCTCAAGCTTAATATAGATCTATATTATAAGTTTGTCTCTCTCTCGAGACAGAAAACAAACAATCACAAAGATAACTATATGATCATTAGCTTTAGCATTCCAACATTCTCATGCATTCATGCAACTCCATTACACTTAGATAGATTTAGCACTGCTCTTTCGAGGCACTAACAATCAAACATCACAGGATGGTAGCTAATCATGCAAGTGAAGAATTAAGAACAAGTGTATGGAGATAACCATTGCTAAGAGCATATTTTATATATATATATATATATATATATATATATATTCAAAAGGATGTAAGCATATACATGCTGGGAGAGCCTAAGTGGCTACTATATATATATATATATATATATATATATATATATATATATATATATATATATATATATATATATATTCAAAAAGATGTAAGCAAATACATGTCGGGAGAGCCTAAGTGGATACTCCCAACCCAAGCAATGAGTTTATCCACTCATGTTAGTGAGTAGCATCATGGATTTACAAAAGTAAAGGTACATCAAGATAGACGAAGTGATGGGTGAACAACGTGGAGAGGGGTAGATAGATCTAAATAAGGAGGGAGGCAATACACCAGTAGTACTCTTTCAGATCTAGATCTGGCGCTAGAGTAGAGGATGGCGACTCATTTTCTCCAAGATTGGGTGATGATCTTCTCTCTCCCCAGGACCTTCATCTTTTGAGGTAGAAGATCGATAGACATGGATGAATGTGACTCTGGAATGTGGCAACACTTCATCATCTCTTTGATGACCCTACCCCTTGCATGGACGAGGTGGGGGTCTACTTAAATATCTCATTAGTCGTAGAGCGTGTAGAGAGTAGCAACCATGGAGGATGATTGGTAGCTTTGGTCGCTAAGGTGCGGAAGTTGGATCGGTCGTAGAGAGTCTGGGCTCGACGACCATAGAGACATTATGAGTACATTGGTCGCAGAGGGGTTTTTGTTCATCGATCATTGGGGATGTGCGCTTCTTCGACCACATGGGATTTGAGGGTTAGTGACCGTTGATGTGGTGTAAGACTCATCTATCACTGAGATGTCCACTCAAGGAATGAGCATCGACCATCAAACTATGGTGACTTTCATTGGTCGTTGGCGCTATAGTCTGTTTAAATTATAGGAAGAGTGGTGAGTCCTGGGATAGAATGATAAAAGTTATCAAGATAAAACATGGTAAAAGTGACGAAATATGAATAAAATTAGCATACTAATAACCAAAAAAATTGGATGTTATCAACAAGATCCAATTTTCAACTTTGTCACTCATTTTCACCCACAAAGTCAGTTGGTTACAACTTAAGGAAGTCATCTGTGGTGGTTTCTTTGGGGCCACTACTCTTGTGAATGGTCCTTTCTATGGCGGACCTTAAGATTGCTTGCAGTTGGGACAACTTGGTTGCTCCATTATACCTTTGTGGTAAAGGGGATCCCTCTAAACAAGATGAGAAGGGTGTATGGTACCTCATGCGTCCCTCCAAGCAAGATGGACATGGTGTATGGTACCTCAGGTGGTGGGATGAGGAGGACCCTCTTTCCTAACTTGGTCTCTTGAATTCAGACTCCTTGTGGTCAAGCAGGGGGGACTCTACTACAAGATTAGAAATACTAGGCATTATTAGGGGGTCCTAAAGAAATCCTAAACTATAACTAATAGCATATGCCAATTGTTTTTCTTTGATTTTTAATCATTGGATTATAGGTATATGGATAATTTGTAATTATTTGATTAATAAAGGCATTCCATTTATAAGTGCACACCACAAAAGTAATGTATATAATAAACATTCTTAGAATAATTGGTTCAGAGTTGTGGGTTCAAGTATGTGACTTGGATATGAGATCCTATTTGATGCTAAATAATAATATTCTTAAATGTCCCCATTCAAGTATTATTGTGCATTGGACAAGCATAATACATGCAAGATTAGTATGTGTGGTGATTGATGGCCATGTTTCATGGGTCATAGGTATTAGATACCAAGTTAGACGCATTTGTACCTACTAGAAAACAAGCATGTTGGACAAACAAACATTGATAATGGCTAATGGATTTTTATGTGATACTCATGATCATCTCTTAGTACAACAATGGTGTTGTGTCCCTTCCACTTGAAGTCACCAATTATGACATTAAGATCCTCATAATTTTGACATTGCTCAACATGACCTTGACAAAGGTTACCATAAAGGTAGTGGTTGGGTTTGATGAGAATCATGATGCATTAGATTGACATATAATGGATTTATTTCTTCCATATAATGGAAGTGATATCCTAGACCTCTTGATAGAGCGACTAGAGAAATACATGGTCTTGCTCATGTGATTTAGTATGTGATATTAAACTCAGACATATATTGCTAGGCTACTTGGAGACCAACTAACTTGGGTTGAACGTGATAAGTATGACGTGTTCATGCCTCTAGTTGAATATAGATATCCATGAAAAAGGGATTATACAAAGGTACCATTGGTCATGTATGGTTTATTCTTGCTCTCTACTCCTACTACTTGGCTAACAATGATGTGTGTCTAGACACCACCATTGAGTATGGGTTATAAATATTATTGAATCTATTTCCAACATATTATGGTTCCTACAAGGTCATGGATAGACAAATAGCTTGAAGAAAGACTGATTTGGACTTGCTTTTTTTTGTTGAGATAAATCTAGGGACCTAAAAGTAAGTTTTGAGGACCTGGTATGAAATATAGATCTAGACTTGGAAAAATAGCTTCCAAAAGTGAGGAACCATTCCTCATAGAAAGAGGCAAGTTCTTAACACACTAGGAATCATTGAGCGGAGTGTTATGCAAGGCCCGGTGCATTGAGGAATCCCTCATTCTAGGTGGAGTCAACATCCTAGTAACATTAGGTTTAGGAAACCTTACCATCCACTACTATATTCATATGATATAAGAGGATAACTTCATGGCATGCCGTCTCATACTATCATTGTTTCCTCCAAGAATTTAGAAACCTTAAGTGCAACCAAGAGTGAGAAGAAGGGAGGAAAGTAGTGGCTCCAGACCTATTCGACACTTGTGTGGATAAGGTGGATACAAGTTCAATAGACAAATTCGTTGAGGACAAGAAGACACGCTACTGCTGACATATCCTATAGAACAAAGCTTTCCACAAGCATACTTTAACATGACATTTGTGGTTGAGATAATAAGCATCGTAAATCCATCTGTAGTACTCACAACCTCTAATATGAAATGGGGGCATTCCTTCATAAAGAAGGGCCCATAAAATGAGGTATTCTACCACCACCTCCCAGCCACTAATTTAGGGTTTCCACCACAAACTCCAAATTTTGGCATACATCATACGGTATATTGTCTATATTACACCTCAATCTTGGTCTAACAAGATCACTATCAATAACATATTTGACAATCCAAATCTACTATGAGCATACAAGTTGAATTATTGGAATGTCTTACATGATAAGGTCACTTGTAACCCTAATCTAGTATTGATGCAATAGATGTATAATGCTCATAAGATTCCCAAGAATTTCTTTTGGTTTCCAATGTATTTTTTTACTAAGAACCAAATAGTGATACCTTTTCATGTGATGACAGTCCAAAATCATGCATACATGGCACAATACCAAAGTGTCTTAGTTGTCAACATAGTGAATACTCAAATATTGTTTTATTTAAACAAGTATCAGATGAAATTTCTTGTTTTCATAAAGGGACTACATACAAATTATATGCTATGAAATAGAAAGATAAGTAGAGTCACAAAGGACACCTACCCTTTTATCCTTGGTTGTTGATCTTCAAAATCTGATAGTAAAAGTATCCAAGTGGGATAGTCCCTCTATCCATGAACACATCAAGAATAAACCACACATGGATCAAATGAGGGAAATGGGTGAGAAATTTTCAATAATAATTCCTTATATTGAGTTGTTGCAATAGGGATCTAGGGTTTAGCTAAAAAAAATTAGGTAAGAACAATTTGGTGGAATATATAAACAACAAGAAGATTTCAAGTCATAAAGGTAAATCAACATTGTCCAAGTAGTTTAAATATATCAAAATTTCAAAGTGGCAAAAAATAAAGACCAACAACCATCCAACAAGCATTAGGTTAATTTTTGTAATTTCCTTAAAATGTTAAATCTATTGGATAAATTTTTATAAGGTCCATTGTTGGTGTCATCATAGGTTTATTTTTGTATCATCATTTTAGTGAGGTTGTAGACTCCAATTTAGGGTGATGTTTCGTGGTTGATAGCATTCATAAAAGTTTCTTATGAAAAAACACAACACAATTGTTAGTATTTTTATAAGAATGTTCTTAGTATATGTACAACCATATTCACATATATAGGGGTTCACTCATTAATATAAGACCCTTCTATTTCTATTTATGTATTATAATACTTTCTAACTTTAATGTACATCTACCTTTTTTATGAAAAGGAACCCCTTCTATGTAGGGCCACATTGGACCTACCCTAATAAGGTAAAACCTAGATGCAATCATGTTCATAGGGCACCGAAACATGCTTAATTAAATTGGATTTTATGCTTATCCAAAGGGGAGAAAGAGTCAAACCTAGGTCCCTTCTTTGGGAAATCCAGATCCACACCACTTGAGCTACTCCTCACCCTCATGTTCATCTACCTTAATTGAAGTAATAACATAAAATCATGAGATGTATTATTCTTTTACATATGTTGACACATTTGGTGTAGGGTCATGTTTCCGGTATCATGAGTTTGTATATATCCTTATTATTTATCACATGTCGATGTAGCTACACTAACGCGCCCCATTTCTTTGTGCTACACTATGGAGCGATATCTTTTCAATAAAAAAATTCATTTTTCTCTTCAGGTCAATTCATCATAACCCACAAGTGAGATAGTGATTGTTTCAAATTAGCTACACTTCATCATAATATAACAACATGTAAGGTAGTATTTCATATTGATAATAAGGTTTTAATGGTCTCCAATAACTTACAAGCATTTATCATTTTGTAATAGTTGTGAGTGTGGTGATTACATGGCCTCACCTAGCCCAAATGTGGCTCTATCACTAGGTGAGGCCAAAATAATACTTGGCGTAAGATTAAGTTTGCAACCAATTGACACTCTTCAAGGAATGTATCGTCTATAAATTCATTCCCTTAGAAATAGTTGTCTTAGCTTTGGAATAGATAATATCCCAGTACAATGATCAAGTTTTCCATTTGCACCATCATCATCTAAGACTCTGTTCAAACCATGTTGTGTTCGGTTACATGGATAATTTTTTCAATCATCTGTGTTATGTGTCATATTCATACAAGATGTAAATATTAAAAATCTCTCCTTATAATATCTTTCTAAGTTAATTTATGCCTTCCTTTTCATCTTTCCGTTGCGGTCAACTCAATAGCATTACTTTGAATTGGCCATTTGTCAATCTACATTGTACATGTCCATTCCTTCACAGGCGACCTTCGTGTAACTTTTCCTCATGTCACACCCACACTTCCTTCCTTACATATTATTTCTAAAAAAAGTTCATTAGCTTCCCAAAAATCCATTTCAGTATAAAAGTTTCATCTACATTCTAGTTAATGCATTATTTTTTAACCACTCGTCATTCACGTTATATAAAATGGTTGGCCATATAACTTGTATATTAAAATTACAATTTAATCTCAGTAGGATCTTTTGGTCACATACTACTCTAGTCCTCTATCTCAATCATATTGTTATGGTCATGTGATAAACACCATCTATAAAAAATATCCATTTGAATAATTGAACATCAAACATACGCCAAGAAATATCATCATGGACATCCATTGTCAATGTATGTCTAGAGAGAATGAAGATATGTGGGACTAATGTCAATCCTTGATGTAGTGAAACTACAATAGGAAATCTTTTTCTTTCTCCTTCAAGAGTAATAATACTTTTAGTCAAGGTATCATACACGTCTTTAACTAATTAAATATGTTTAATTAACACACATTTTTCTTCAAAACCCACCACTTCCGCAGGTACTCAATACTAAGGCCTTTTATTTTCTTTGTACCTCTCCATAAGCCTACTTGTCATAACAATAGCATATATATTGGATCCACGATGCATGAAACCAAACTAGTTACCTGATATCAGCATTATAAAACTTAGTTTTACTCAAGAATCCTCTCACAAAGCTTATAGACTCATCAACTTGATATTTTGTAATGTGCACAATTTTGAACACGTCCCTTGTTATTATTGATAATGCCAATGATATTGTTTCCACTCATGAGTCATTTTCTACATCTTAATATTACTAAAGAAAGTCATATAACCACATAGATCTTTTGTCCCCTTACTCTGGCTTACTTCAATAGGAATGTCATCTGGCTCACATGTTTTCACTATCTTCATTCTTCTGAAAGCATTATTTATCCTTTATTGTGTAATTTGTTGTGCATAAGTGATATCTCTTTTATAAATGTTACACAATTTTTGTACATTGTCAACAATATTATCAATGAGAATCTTGTGAAAGTAATATCTCCATTGGTTTTTCATATCACTTCCTATGTAAACATTCTGCCATCTTAACTCTTGTTTTTTTTTACTTGGCCCATATATCCTGCGTTTATTTTCTCTTATACATGAAATTTATTTACGTATGTCTTGCCTTCTCTAGTATCAAACTTCTTATACATCTCTACTAAAAATATATCAATATGTCTTCTTGAACTACTTTTGTAGCTCACTTCTTTGTTACGTTATATCTCTAGACAGATACATCATCTCAAGATTTGGACAAACTCCTATAAATATGCCTCTTTAGTTTAGTAGCATTTTGTAATTCATCATTCAACCATCAAAAGCCCATGTGATGGTTAACTAAAAATAAAACCTTCACACAAACACGAATGGAGTTTAACATCTCCTATAAGTTAAAAGTGAAGGATGTCTTAGAACGTTCTGTTTTCAAACATAGTTTTCGACCACTAAATTCTAGAGAAAGTGATTTTGGAAAAGCATAACCCCAAAATTTAATAGGATTGTGATGTTTAGAAATAGAAAAGATGTTCAACTCACCGTCAACCCAAAAATAAACGTGTTACCTACTAGTTTTGTTGGTAAGTGGAGCGGTTAAACCTCCCCGTGTTTATGAGATCCAAGGGCGTTTGGTTTGTTTAATTAGGTGAAAAATAATGCAACATTCATATAATCATAGCTTAATTGATTTAAGGTTTTAATAGATTCTACAATTTTGAACTTTATGTTTAGTTTATCCATATTTCCACGACACGCACTAAACAAAGGCTTCTCTTTATAGTGTCGCATCATTAAAGTAAAACTGTAAAAGCTAGCATTCTGGATCTTGGTGTCCAACACTTTTGAAATGGACGAGCTCATCCACATAAATGCTAAAAAGTTGTAGGATTATGGCCATTTCCTCACTCCCGCAAACCAAATCATTTTATTAAGGGAGTGTGTAATAAAAACCAAACCAACCAAATACAGTCAGCCAATGAAACGCTACCCTGTATGCACATTTCATTTTCTAGAGTCTACTTTTTCAGATTACGTTTCCAAATACAACAACACAAATATCATGGTTAGTTCACGAAAACACGCCAATCCCATATTTTTACCGTAATAAAAATTTGGAACGATCACCAAGATTTTGTTTCAACTCTTTCGTGGACGCCTATCCTATAGGAGGCCTCCTATAGAAAGATGGTAGGAGACCAAACAAAATTTTGTATAATATTAAAGAATTTGTTTTAATGCTGAAAAAATAATTTCTCTCTCCACTAATTTTTTTATGGGTTGAGTTTTTGGTGTTCTCATTTTTATTTGATTGTATAATTTTTTAGTCTTGTAGAAATCTGAGATTACAATGTTATCAGAAATTTAGGATTCTAATGGGAACATATTGACTAGATAAAGTTATCGGTAGTCCTATCCTAGGTTGCATCCAAACATAAGATGGGATCACTGGATCTCTCATTCCCCACCTATACCTTTCAGTCCAATCCTCTTGCATATCCCATTTGAATCCTTTCAAGCGAACCAAACACGCCGTAAGTATAGGAGGCCTCCTATACTACCAGTTGCCGTGGGGACGCCAGTTGCCGTGGAGCATTAGGATAAGAAGTTAAATCTGTTAAAGAACTTCGTCTCAAAAAACGTACATCGTCTCAACATTTGGAAGAGACCTCAAGAATAAGAGTTAAATGTATTTAAGAACATTCTCATAGGAGTGGAATCTATGTCGAGGTTTATTTAGATTCTTCTTTCAAAATACGTCATGGAACAAAAACTGAGAAATATTTCACCTATTGCTCATCAAATTAATTTGAAATAAGTTAGTGACGTGGTTCACAATGACCTTTATTGACGACATCATGCACATTAAGATGATTATAGAAAATTATGTTTATATCTAGCATCTTGTGTCGAGTTTATAACTCTACAATCAACATCATCACAACCACTTCAAAGTTTCCAAAGTATTATAAAAGAACTCACTTTACAATTAGATCTACTTTTCATTCACTAACTGAGGTCTGATAATAAACATTTTTCTTAACCAAGGCTCTCTCTGATTGATTTACTCGATTTCAAAGGGATACTAGAAACATAAAATGGAAGAAATACTAAACGTATTCCAAATGCATTTGGAATACATGGATCCTTTGAGGGAGGGGGGAGACTAATGTCTCTCCTAACTAAAAAAAAAGATCCATGTATTCCAAATGCATCTTTACGCAATTGGAGAACGAGGAACAACGTAAAGAACAAATATGTTTCTAATCTTATTAACAAATTTAAGAAGAGTTGAGAGATACATGCAAAAGATAACATGTGTGCAAATTTGTATATAAATATCTGAACTCTATCATAGTAACAAAAGTCTCTGAATTTTACGAAAAATCGGCGATTTTTTGTGATTTTATATACTCCCGAATATTCAACACGATTAATACGCCAGTTGCCGATTTTTCACGATTTATCCCACTTTTTTGCGGTTTTTATGATTTGTTCACGATTCTTCATGACTTTTCACGATTTTTCTTTTTTAAGTTTTTTTTTTCTTAAGTTTTTTTTTACCAAACCATGTATACAAAAATGCTCATATACTCTAAACTTCCAACCCCTCACTCTCCCCACAGTTCATTATTATTGCTCAATTATTCTTTAATTCTTTTCCTATTTTTTTCACTCAATAAGACTATATGTCTTGTGACCTTAGTAGTTACATGTATATGATATGTATGTATCTATATGCATACATACATATAGATATACATATATATGTATATATATGTTAATATACAACTGCCTTATTCTCGATTATTTCCGAATAGTTGACCAAACTTTGACCAAAATTTATCGATCCTTTCACAAATTTTCCCAATTTTTTCCGAATTCCGATTTTTTCCGGCTAGCCAAAAAGTTGCCGAATTACGAATTTGTTACTATGAACTCTATAGGCAGCTCGAACTTCCATAGCGCAAAGTAATAAACTGCAAGCAATTGTAGAAGTTGCATGCATGTATACATTGATTAACAAAATGACGCCCCCTTTATGCAAATCAGATTTCAAACAAACAATGTCAATTTTTTTTAGGATGATTCCTCGTCCAATTAAAAGCAAACTATCATCAACAAGGAAGAACGTTGACGGCCACGCCGAATTGGATGTACAACTCTGGCCAACAAAGCAGCAACATTACCTTCTTCCGCTTTGAGCTCTGGGCACAAGACCAGCACAGCCGTGGGATGGAGTAAGCACTCTATTGAGATATTTTGATAAGGACTATGCCACATTAACATGTTGCATTAGCAACGGTTTAATATAAAACCAAGACTCTGCTCAGTGGCGGATCTTGAAGTGAAATATGTGGGGGGGGGGGGAGGGGGGGCATAATGTACTACGAAGTAGTCTAGTATCTCCATTTCAAAATTTTAAAAAATTGAGTCAAAATAATTTTTTTTACTTGAAGGACAATGATAGATTAGATTACAAAAGAAAATATAATGAAATTAATGACACAATATAACTCTAAAATTTATAAACATTGCATTTTTCTCTTTAATGCTCTTGAAGTCTAAAATAATAGAATTAGTGTTGAATGACTTTGCAATCCCTCTTTCAATATGGTCAATGGAATTATCGCGAGAAATTCGTAATCTGGTTTAATAAGTTTCATCACTGAGAATGCATGTTCTGTTGTGGCTATGGAGAATAGAAGAGTCAAAATTAGACAGATCAATCTATCAAGCAATATGTAGCAATATGCAATTTTTTTAATTTTTACTAGAACACAACATAAATATGAAACAATCAAAAGGTTCATGAAATCTGGATTGGTAGGAGCATGTTCCATGAAATGACAAAGTTAATATGTCAAAAAACTTTTTCTTGATCATTGAAATCAGATGAGTAAATACTTTTTAAAAAAGGATAAACTTTCAACTATTGAAAGTGGAGTTTGAGCAATGATATGAAACTCCGTTTGAAAATATCCATGCCTACCGATATCTAACAAGTCACGTTGACGTTTGTTTAACAAAATATGGAGTCTGACACGTTCAATTTTGAAATTTTACCAATAGATTTATAGTGTCATTTGTTTTCTTGATTTATGTTTGTGTTTTGAATTATGATAAATATCAAAAGACCAGAGGAGAGAGAGAGCAAAATTACACTAAAAAATCAAAATAGAATAGGAATTCTAAAAGGAAATACCATAATAAATCCTCTTCGCAATTGTAAAAGCAAATCAAACTGAAAAAGAATCTACGAGCGCATTAAATCATTGAGTAATTGTCAGAGAGGAGTCAAAATGATAAAAAAAATATTGCATTATTTCACTTGGAAAGTATAAAAGAACCATCAATGGAAATTCTTGGGGGGAGCTTATTAAATAAGAAATTGTCAACGTAATAAAGTAGATTAATTAACACCTTTTGACCAAATCATATTCATTAATTTTCAAAAATCAAAATGGAATAGAAATTTTAATAGGCAATAACACAAAAAAATCTTTTTATAATTGTAAAAGCAACACAAACTAAAAAAGAATCTACAAATTCTTTAATTTAGTGAATAAATCTCAGAACGGAGTTAAAACAATAGAGAATTTTTATTGTATGTTTAACTTGGAAAGTATAAAAGAACCATCAATGAAAAATTCTTGGATGGGTCGTATCAAATTAGAAATGGTCAAATGGAATAAAGTAGATTAATTAACAAGTTTAAGCCCAACCATATTCACTAATTTTATAAAAATCTTGGGGTGGGGGGGAGGGGGGCGTGGCCCCTCCCAGTCTTACAGGAAATCCGCCACTGGCTCTGCTGTGTTTTTTTTTCTTTCAAAAATTGGGTGAGGTGTGTGCCTTGTGCGGGTCTCACGTTGCTACTAGGATCAAGATGTGGAGTCTAAACTGGGTTTGGATTTACTTGTGTATATCTCAAATCTTATCACTTGAAAATTGATATTTGAACTCGATAGGGAGGTAAGGTTTATCGCCGCTGAATCCTATAACCCATATGTTTTTACATGAATTAAGATGTCATTAAAAAAACAAAAGATGGACTCACAATGATGAAAATAAGGATAACTAGGATTAAACAACACAAACAAACAAGAGCAAAATATTCCAAAAGTGTCACTTTGTGCAACTTGGGCGATTGATGAACAGGACGACAAGGCAATAAGAAACTAGGCAAAACAAAACTTGCAGTGCTAAACGATTTTCTCTATAGTGATCACGATGCTTATAATATAATCTAATAGTCAGAATGTTCACTCTTAGGTAAGTTTTGTAATTAGAGGAAAAGTAAATATGCAACATTTGGTAAATATTAGGAACAAAAAGTATAAAAATAAATATAACTACGATCTTTTGCAAGAAAAGTTTGATGGAACTTGAGTGAATAGAAAGAATGTATTCACTCAAATACATATCATCAAACATTTTTAGTCAAAGATAAATGTGAGCAACATAGTTGTGGTATGTTTGTCTTTTCATTGTTTCCACATGACGTTCCAAAAAAGTGAATCAACTGCAAGTAACTAGATTCTCACTTTCTCATTTGTACATTTTCCTATATAACCTCCATTACATTCACATCTCTCCCAAAATATATAAGTTACATTGTTTGACCAACCTAATTACGAAACTGCTCTATACTTAATTTCACATTCAAACGTTTGTGAATCTAGTAATCCAAAATGAACTCCACCTCTAGCATAACCCTTCTTATATGGTGAGTTTGATGTTTTTGTTGCAGCTCAACCTAACTAGAATGATAAAAAAATATTTACATATTCATAACCTTAGTAGAAACTCTCTTACTGATTGGTTTAGTAGAAAAGAAAACTCGTTAGCAACTAGAGAATGCAAAAAATCAAGTGGGTTGTGCAACTAAAGTGCAATAACATATCAAAGCATTGTAATTTTCTTAGTGAATGTAAACAATAGAAAATATAGCTTTCTTAGATTGGGATCGACAACATGGATTGGTGAGTATTAAGATATTGCAAATAAACAAGCTCATCAGGTTTACAAGCATGACATGTCTTAATCAGTTATGGCCAAAAGATAGCAGAGCTTTCTCTGGTTCATTATGATAGCAAAATGTACTTTCAAAGTGTAAACATGACCGCCTCATGGAAATAGAACCCACAAAGAGTCACATTTGTTACTCAAAAGATTTAACCAGACAAGATTATCTATGACAAGTAGTGGCAATTTCATCATAACATAACTAACTATTCACATTCACAAAAGCGGTGGGGTGTGAAATGGCACATCAACAGAAGAAAAAAAACATGATGATAACTAATTAGCAAATTAAACACCTAAGGGAACAAAAAAGCCTCTTTCTTTAAGTATCATGTCACTCAACCATTTGACCTTTTTCTCTACAAGATCTAGAGCCACATACAACCACTTTATGTTAAGCTAGTCACCATTTGGTTAATTAGACATTAAACAATCCAATAATTGGCCAAAGCAGATGATATCCTCTGATATTTATGGTCGCAAAGATTCATTGGTCATATTACCATAGCTTGGCAAGGCCAGTAATAGAGCCATAATTCACATTTAACTTGACAAAGATATTTGGAAGCAAAAATCCAAGGGGGACAAATCTTTGATCTGTGTTCCATGTCACCAAGTGTGTTCCTGTCATCTCAACCACTAACACTTCCTACTTAAACATCCCTACAACAAAATAGTTGTGTGCATATGCAACTTTGATGAGAGGTGACCATTTTGGACATCGAAGTAAGGATGGTTGATTGGTCTTGATTCTAGAAATAGGATAATTTATCATTAACGAATATATGCCCATGAGCAAGTTCGTTGTCACTCATCGCATCACATATAGACAAAAGAGAAGGATAGTGAATCAAAGAGCATTATGTTAAACTTCATGATTTCCTTAAAACATGAAAGCTATTGGATTCATCCATATCATGTCTAATGTTGGATACTTTCATCCAGATTTGTAGTTGGTTGAACTATTTAAGGCATCGTCTCAAGTTTATTTCATCTAATCATTCAGGTAAGAGTGTAGGCTCTCATCCATAATGATTGTTCATAGATGATAACACCCATTAGACCTTCTTTACAACAATCACCACATGCT
Organism: Alisma plantago-aquatica; assembly: GCA_963693085.1. NCBI lineage: Eukaryota > Viridiplantae > Streptophyta > Magnoliopsida > Alismatales > Alismataceae > Alisma > Alisma plantago-aquatica. Next base: position 686,915,711 of record OY856409.1, read on the forward strand.
ACATGTTGGCATTCCTACCATTGTGGCCTAAGTATATATTACAACAAGATCAGTATATGTGAGGGCTTAAAATATAGTAATATCATCCCTCCAGTTCTGTTTGTTTTTGTTTACATTTTTTTACTTTAATGCTCATCTATCTAAATTGGAGAAACATAATGTTGAGATGCATAATTCTTTTACAAATATGAAAACATTTGGTATAACATCGTGGTTGCATTCCCATCTCCATGTAGCTATCTTTAAACATTTACTATGTATTACTCTAACATTTACTACTTATGAGCTCTTCCCAAGTTAATATAGGACCACGTCTTGTTCTATTTAGTTGTCAACTCAATATCATTGTTTTGAATTGGTGCATTTGTTGATCTTGGCTACACATGTCCATACCATCTTAAACAACCTTCACATAACTTATCCTCATATAGCCACACACACAGTTCCTTGTATACTCATTTCTCAAAAAACTTTCCACATATTCCTACACATCCCTCTTAGTATACACATTTCATCCACATTCTTGTTGAGAACTTATTTCTTCACCGCTCATCATTCACCCCATATCACATGATTTCTTTGTATAGCAATTCTATAAAACTAATTTTTTAATCTCAATGGGATCTCTCCACCGGATGATATTCCAATTGCAGTCCTCTATTTCAACTATCTTGCTATGATCATGTGATAAACATCATCTTGAACATCATTGCTCGTTTGAATAAACACAGTCAAACTTATATCATTATCCACTCCATACAACTTGGCTCCACTGTTCACATTTATAAAATTGGCTAAAATTGCAAAGCATATAATTCATTTTGCTTCCATTAATCTTAAATCCATTAAATTCCAACACATTTATCTAAAGTTGAACTTCATCCTTCAATCTTTCTTTAGTTTCATCAATCAACACAATATCACCAAATAGCATATACCAAGGATATCAACCTAAAAATGTTTTGTCAACTCGTCAACAATAAAAAACAACATATGTGGACTACATGCCAACCCTTGATGTGTACCCCAAACATAATAATAAATATTTGTGTTTCTTCTTTTGGATTCATAACACGTGTAGTTGAGGCATGATACACATCTTTAATTCAATCTAGTGTATTGGATTGACGAGCCCTTTTTTCCCTTAAACCCACCACAACTATTCTCTAGGCACTTGGTATTAAGCCTTTCTCATCTCAATTAAAACCACAAGAAGCTCTCTATTATTTTTGTATAGTTCACCATTATCCTACTTATATTAAGGTAGCATATGTAATGAATCCATTGGCATGAAGCTAAACAAATTGTAAGATATTTGGATTATAAATTATAATATTTTGTCAATAGCCCCCCCCCCTTCCAAAGCTTCATAGACTCGTCGAGTTGATACCTCTATAGTTTGTATGAATTTGAGCATTCTCCCTTTTGTTGTAAATAATGAATATGATATGGTTCCTCTACTCATCATGCATTTTCTTGGCCTTCATAATCTTATTGAAGAAAGTAGTTCACCCCGTTACTCTTTCATCCCATTACTCTCTCATACATCAACAGTGATACCATCTCACCCACACTTTTTTATTGTCATTCTTTTCAATTCGTTCTACATTTTTTATTCTTTAACTCATTGGGCGCAAGTGATGTCTACTTCTAAATAAAAATCTAAACCATCTAAATACAGTAAAGAAAGCACTGGCTATAAGCACATTTCATTTGAGGGAGTCTACTATTTGTGATTGCATTTTGAAATCCATCCGCATAAATGTTATGGTTAGCTTATAAAAGCAGACCAATCCCAGATTTTCAATCATAACAGAAAATGGGAAACGATTGCCATGATTTTGTTTCAGACACTCACTGGAACAATAGAACTGAGCTAGGCCCATCAATTATGCCAACACAAAAAGAAAATATAGTTTAGTAACATACTAATGAATTGCAACTCCGATGACACTAGATTGGTCAAAGTTCTGCAAACCAAATGTCCGCAATATGAACTGTTACAACGCATAATGAGTGTGAAGCCTAGCATGCCATCCAGGGATAGGTCAAAAATGTTCTTCTCATTTCAATATATGTAATGTGAAAAAAAGTGATCCATTGGACATACAGATTGCCTAACTAACAACTCTTCCTCCAGTAGGAACAACAATCTGGCTCAATACATGAGGAGCACTAGCACTACCAGATTGCATTTCAACCCACAGAACAAATGCCTCCAGTCTCCGAGAAATCTGTGAATTGATTTTGACATGAGAAATTTGGACACCCTAATGTATGGCTCAAGCTGTATCATCTGTCTACTGGCAACTGCTGTCCAATGAGGCACAAATGCAGTTTTCATCACAACTTAGCCACATTGGGCATATTCCGTTGGCTAGAATTTACTAGATTAAGTTCTTGATAATCTAGCCAGACCCAGCAAATCAAACATGCCTCATACTGGACAACATAGACTCAAAGCTGGTGGCAGGCTAATTACCAAACTATATGGTTTTCACACAACATGCTCCAACAGCCGGTGTTAGTAATATGACATGAGTAGCGAAACAGTTTCACCACCATTTTGCAGCCTATGCCTGTTGAGTAAGAGACTGCATGCGGTTCAGTGCTTGGTAGAGATCTGCCCACTGTAACTGACAAGGTTGAGCAATTAGGTACTAATTGATATCCCATGCATCCACTGGTAGGCCAGATGAACACTACTGGTTTTAGTAAAAAAATACTTCCAGCCATGATCCCAAGTAAAATCAACCACTGACTACTAGATGAGTGAAGTAACCCTCAATAATTTACACACAAGAAAAGGATCTGTGGAAATTACTATTTTAAGTTGTGGCTGCAGTGCGATTTTTGTATGTAAGAAAATCACTACTATGTTAATAAAATAACCCGGAGCAAGGGATTTCCCCCCTCCAACTAGGCTGAGAACACCTGCAATTGGTCCAAGTCTGCTGGTTTACAGTACATGGATTTCAAAGAGTTTGCAAAACCCAACACAAAAGGATAGAAAAGATGATGTCTTTCTAAATTACAGACTATAGCTCTAAACAGGAAAGAGATGACTTTGTGAGAATATGCACCTGTGAATCTTCAGCAACAAGCTATACCCTTATACAATCACAATAAATGGACATTCGAAAATCGATAGGCTCAACAACTGAGGCGTAAAAGAATAGATCTCTGCAGCATCACAATTGAAAAACTTGTATTTGGAGTAATTAGAATGATGGTGCACCGTACATGAAACCTACATGGGAGGAAAAATTTACAAACAGGTCAATGAAAGAAGAAAAATAGATACATCTGTGAATTGGAAAGCTTACATCCAAACAATTGTTATATCTAACAGAAACCTCATTCTACAAGGACAACTTAAAATCTAACGGTTCAACTTTATTACTACGACTTGTAAGTCGTAATAAAGGCATGCTAGCATCAATGAAAGATTACCTTGGAGACTAGGAAAGTCATCCAAATCCAAAAGGGTTCAATGCATAACGAATAATACATTGTAATATATTCAGAGTAAAAAAATACTTAGGGAATGTGTCATTTAATTTTTTGTCTTATCAAGGAGCACACTGCACTACATTATAATGGAAATACTTGGGAGTCTGTGGGTTCAAGTGACCCCATAATGATGGGTAAGCCCTTGAAGAAGGGTGGGTAAATCCTTGAAGAAGACCGAAGACTCTTGATCAATAATGGGTAAGCCCTTTGGAAGGCAGAAGACTCCAAAGAAAGAGTAGGTAAATCCTTCATAAGGTTGTTGGCTCTTTTGCCCATAAAAAGGAAGCTAGTTTAGCTTTTGATCATGAAAAAAGTTGGTCAATGATCGCGCACTCGACGAAAAGTTTATGGTGTATCTCTTATAAGGGAATATCAGGTGGTGTTGATGGTTGAAAATCCTAGAGGTTGACCTCTCTAGGTAGTGAAGTTGTCTTTGAGAGAAGGTGCCACTCTACATACTTGTGCATAATTGTGGATTGTTCAATATATCTCTCCCTCACTTTTAATACTTGCATGATTATCTAGAGAAATATTTTAAATGTCAGATAGACTTTGTTACAAAGTGGTTTTAGCTCAGTTCACCTCCCCCTCTGGAGTCCATTTAGATCCCACAAGTGGTATCAAAACAAGGTCTTCTCCAATAAATACTTCACAAGTAGGAGAAGATGGGTGATAGTAAAAAAAGAAGAGAAGAATGCAATTCGATATGCAAAGATCAAGTCTTGAGTTGTGAAAAATAGTGGATCTTCCATACAAATAACTGGAGGGAAGCTAGAAGAATGGGATGCGGTACTAAGAAGAAAGCAACCTTAAATGTCAAAGCCACAAGCATCCTTCTATGCCGCTTTCTCCCCGACCGAGTTCAACCAAATATCTTCTTGTGACCCAGCTTATGAGCTATGGAGAAAGCTATGTGTCACTTATGAGGGGACGAAGCAAGTGGAGGAAAGCAAGGTCCACATGCTTACGCAACAACTTGAAAACTTCTGCATGAGCAAGACAGACTATTGTTGAGTCATATTCTAGACTTAATCTCATTGTCAATGGCCTTGTAAATGGTCAACCTATGGATAATGGCAATGTATGGTCAAAGATTCTTCGCTCTCTTCCTCTCCGATGGGATAAGAAGGTGACGGGAATAAAAGAGATCACAAAACTCTCCACTCTTCCAATTGAAGAACTTATAGGTAATCTCCAAGCCTATGAGATAATGCTCAACTCACAAAAAGAAGATGGGCTTGAAGAAAAGAATCAAAAGAAGGAGAAGGTGATTGCTTTCATTGCTTCATCAAGTAAAAAATAATTTCAAGGCGAAGAAGATGCCATACACTCCAAAGGTAGATCCTACAAAGGCAAGTCTTCTTCCTCCTCCCGTTGTTTCACACGTGGAAGGAAGGGTCACATGGCAAAAAGACCCATCACCACAAGGCAGAAAAGAAAAGCGACGAGAAGCATAAAAAGAAGAAAGGCTACAAAAGCTCTAGTGACTCCAACACTAGCTCAAGTTCATGGTTTCCCTAATGTTGATTGGGCAAGTTGTGTCCTTGATCGACGGTCTATCTCAAGATATTGTGTATTTGTAGGAGGCAATCTTGTGTCCTGAAAAAGCAAAAACCGAAAAGTGGTGGCTTAGTTCAATGTCAAGTCAGAGCATCAAGTCATGGCCCACGCCACCAAGGATCTTATAGAAGGAAGAGTCTTTCCTATTATGCGAGTAAAGAGGAGTACAATGCCTTCTCTTTTATAGGATAAGAGAATAAAACTATAACACAACTAGGCAATATGGGATAAATAACACAAGTAACAAATAACACAAGGAACACAGGTAATTAGTAAATCTAACATATCCATTTACTCCCCCTCAAGCTAGAGCATAGATTTGAACATGCCCAGCTTGTCCACTAGAGTCTTGAATCGAGCTTAAGACAGAATTTGGGTGAAGATGTCCGCCACTTGTTTTCCAGTACTGAGATAAGGAGTACATATGCGACCAGAAAGAACAGACTCCCGAATAAAGTGATAGTCTACTTTGATATGTTTTGTACGCTCATGAAAACTAGGGTTTCTCACAATAAAAATAGAGCCTTTTTTGTCACAGAACATCAGAATGGGACTGGAATCAGATATACCAAATTCATTGAGGAGGCTTTGAACCCATAGAAGTTCCTAGGCAGTATGAGCCATAGCACGATAGTATGCCTCAACACTTGATCTGGCTACCACTGTTTGCCTTTTGCTATGCACTGTAACTAGGTTGCCCCTAACAAACGTACAATATCTGATGTAGATTTACGATCACATCTACTCCCAGCATAGTCAGAGTATGTAAAACCAGAAAGATTGCAATGGCCATGTTTTCTGTATAATAGTCGTTTTCCTATGGAGCTTTTGAGATATCTCGGGATGTGAAAGACCATATCCCGGTGACACTATTGGGGTTTATCAAGGTGCATGCTTACCAATTCGTCAACAACAACAGCTCGCATGACAGTAAGGTAAATGAGCTTACCAACCAATCGCCTGAATTGGTGGTTATCAGCATAAGGTGGAGAAGATTCATCGTCCTAATCAGAGTTTGGGTCTAGAGGAGTGCTGACTGGCTTGCATCCAAGTATACCCGTTTCCTGCAAGAAATCTAGAACATATTTGCGTAGGGAGAGACATATTCCTGTAGATGATCTGGATACTTCAATGCCTAAGAATATCTTAGTTTACCAAGATCCTTAGTTACAAAATGTTGTTCTAGATATGTTTTTGTAGCTTGAATGCCAGAAGTGTCAATGCCATATAATATTATGTCATCTACATAAACAATAAGAATGACCAAACCAGTCACAGATTTCCTGATAAATACTGAGTGATCAGAATTGTTAACTAGTGTTTTAACTAAGCTCTTTATTTTCCTATTCTACAAGGACCTCTCTGTAATTGTTCTCTTTATAAATATATCGGGTGCACACCTTGTATACCCTAACCCTTACTGTCCAGTCAAGATGGTATCAGAGCAAGTTTGCTAAGCCGCCTCCTCTCCCCAGCCACCGCCCCTCTCTCCCTCCCCCCCCCCGTCGCCGCCGCCGGCCGCCGCGAGCAGGCCCGTGCTGCCGCTGGGCGGTTGAGCCCCCTGATGGTGGTCGTGCATCTCTGCTGCACCGCCTGGTGATTTTTCGTGTACGACACTGGCCTGCTAGAGCATCTGGACTACCTGTGGTTCATCTCCGGCTGTTCGGTTGACGGTCTTCGGCGATCTTCCCTTTCTTTCTGCCCGTACCGGCCCTTGAGCCGCCAGGTTCTCTACTGCGCCTTGGTGTAGTCTATATGTAGGTTGGTCCTTCTAGATCTTCCCTCTGTCTGCTGACGCCTAGCTGGCGGATCTAGACGGTTCTAACCTCTACTGATGTTCTCTGCTGCTTGTGGACCCGACTCCCTCATGGCTTCCTCCCATGAAGACTTCCGTCGTCAGGTGACCACTGTGAAGCTCGACGGATGCAACTACCAACATTGGGTTTGCTCCATGGAGATTTTTGCCAAATCACAGGGCAAGCATTCCCATTTGACTGATGATCTGCCTCCTGCTTTGCCTACTACTGCCGAGTCCAAGGACAAAAAGCACTATGAAGACTGGGTCAAGGATGACTCCACTGTGATGACGTGGATTCTGAACAGCAGTGAAACTCGCATCAGCATCACTCTACTTCGTCTCCCGACAGCAAAGGAGATGTGGGACCAACTGGCAAGCACCTATTCTCACAGCAAAAATCCCAAAAAGGTGTTTGATCTGAACAAACAGTTGTCCCGTCTGCACTTAACTAGACATGATATTTCTGACTACTTCTCCACCTTTAAGGGTGTATGGGCTGAGCTCGAGAATCTACACCCCTTATCCACTGACTTGGCTACGATGCAACGCCAAAGACAGGAACTCCAGGTGGTCCAGTTCCTTTGCGGTGTTCCGGACTCATATGCTGGGGTGGTTGACCAGATGCTAGCCAGTGATCCGTTACCTACTTTGGAGAGTGCCTTTCAGCGTCTCCAACGCCTGCTGGCCTCCTCATCAGATGTGTCTTCTAACACAGCTGATCCCACTGCTCTTGCTGCTATGTCTGGTCGTGGTCGTGGTAGGGGTCGTGGTCGATCGCCGGACAATCGTTCTGTTGCTCCTGGACAGGGACGTGGCTCATCAGGTCGCGGTTCCCTTGGTCGTGGCTCGTCTGCTGATACTTATGGAGGTGGCGCTGCTCAGCAATACTGTGATTTCTGTGGCTGCACCAACCACACTGAAGACAAGTATTGGAAGAAGCATGGTACATGCGTGGGCCAATGCTGGGACTGATGGTACTTCTCAGACAGTCACTGTTGCTCCCTCGATTGAGTCCACTGCTGAGTTCATCCGCCCCGAAGTGGAACGTCTTCTGCTTGAGAGGACCGGTGCTTCCTCTTCATTCGCTACTACATCTGGAGCTTACACGACCACTTACTCTGGTTGTGATTTTGCATTCTTGACTGCTCCTAGTGCTGGTAATACCAAATGGGTGATTGACTCTGGAGCCTCATCTCATATTCTGGAAACCGTTCTCTGTTTTATAAACCGACTAAACCTTGTTCCAAATCTATTGTTATGCTTGTTGATGGTTCTAAATATGATGTATCTGGAATTGGCGATATCTTTGCACAAGTTCTTCTGCGCTCTACTTTATATGTGCCAAATTTTCCACTGAATCTATTATCTGTCAGTAAAATTGTTTGCAATCTTAACTGCAGTTTGACATTTGCACCCGGTACTTGTGTTTTTCAGGACCTTCGCACGAGGGTGAAGATTGGTGGGGGGCATGAAGGACCTAATGGACTCTACTACTTAGATGAGTTGAAACATATTGGCACTTCAACTCTAGCTTCAACACTTTCAGCTATTGTTTCTGCATTACAGTGGCATTTCAGACTTGGACATCCGTCAACTGAGAAGTTAAAACATGTTATTTCTTGTGTTCGCCCGCATAGTTTTCAATGTGAGGCTTGTCAAGTAGGCAAACAGTCTAGATCTGTATTTCCCAAAAAAACTCATATTGGTAGCAAAGCTATTTTTGATTTGGTGCATGCTGATGTATGGGGTCCTTGTCATATTCCAAGCTTGTCTGGCAATAAATATTTTATTTTGTTCATTGATGATTACTCTCGTGCTACCTGGTTATTTCTGTTAAAAGATCAATCCCAAGTTCTGTCAACTATTAAATTCTTTTTTTGCTGAAATTAAAACCCAGTATTTTATGCCTATTAAAATTATGCGTACTGATAATGCATTGGAATTGTTCAAAAAAATGTGGAATTATTCTGCCGTTCTGTGGGGACAATTCATCAGACGTCTTGTGCTTATACACCCCAACAGAATGGAGTGGCTGAGAGGAAGAATAGGCATTTACTTGAAGTTGCTCGTACGATAATGTTACACTCTAATGTTCCCAAACATTTTTGGCCAGAAGTTGTTCTTACTGCCTATTTTTTGATAAATCGAATGCCTTCCTCTGTTATTGGAAATAAAATTCATGTACAAGTTCTGCAACCAGATCTGCCACTGTTTTCTATTCCTCCAAGGATTTTTGGGTCCACATGTTTTGTTTGTTTGCTTGGTCCTACTCAAGACAAGTTGTCCCCTAGAGCTGAAAAATGCATTTTTTTGGGATATTCACAAACTCAAAAAGGGTACCGCTGTTATAGTACTAAAAAGTGGTTCATGAGTAGTGATGTTTTTTTTGAAGATACTCAATACTATTCTACTAGAGGGACTACATTGAACTCCGATTTGATTGCCGCACTTCTGCCTATTACTTGTGATTCTACCACTACTGTGCAACCGGATACGACTACTACTCTTATTGTTTATCAACGCAGAAATCGGCCGCCACAACCTACTCCTGCCCAAGACCCCCCCACTGACAACCAATCTTCTCCTTCAGAAGGTCCTGCCCCTACTGAGGTAATTTCTGATCTAGATTTACCTATTGCTCTCAGGAAAGGTACTAGATCATGTACATCTCATAATATTGCTAATTACTGCTCATCTGAGTGTTCATGTTAGTAATTTTGTTGCTGCTCTATCTGCTATTTCTGTACCCAAGAATGTGCATGACGCATTACAGAATCAGGCCTGGACTCAAGCCATGACAGAGGAGATGACTGCTCTCACTGACAGGGGTACCTGGGATCTTGTTGATCCTCCTAATTGCAAACATGTTGGATGGCGTTGGGTCTACACTGTTAAGTATCATCCTGATGGAACAGTTGAACGCCTGAAAGCTCGCCTCGTGGCGAAAGGGTACACTCAGACCTATGGTTTTGATTATTTTGAAACATTTTCTCCTGTTGCCAGGCTGAATTCTGTGTGGGTTCTTTCTGTGGCAATTAATATGGATTGGCCCCTCATCCAGCTGGACGTCAAAAAAGTTTTTTTTATGGTGATCTTCAGGAGGAGGTATATATGGAGCAACCACTTGGATTTGTTGCTCAGGGGGAGTCACACAAAGTCTGCTACCTCAAGAAGTCTATTTATGGACTCAAACAGAGTCTGCGTGCCTGATTCGACAAACATAGCACCACCTTGTCTACTTATGGGTTCATCATATCTCATGTTGATCATTCTGTTTTTATCAAAAAGACGTCCACTGGTATTGTAGTTCTTATTGTGTATGTTGACGACATTATTTTATCCGACAGTGATCTCTCTGAAATTAATGCTACGAAAGCCTATTTATGCAAACATTTTGTCACTAAAGATTTGGGAAAATTGAGGTATTTTCTGGGAATTGAAGTTTCCAGGACTGCTAATGCTCTTGTTCTATCACAACGCAAGTATGTTCTTGATCTTCTACAGGAGACTAGCATGTTTGGAGCTCGGCCTACTGACACACCTCTTGATCCCAATGTGAATTGGGATGATGATGAATCTCCTCTGTATCCTGACAGTAAAAGATATAGAAGACTGGTGGGAAAACTGATTTATTTGATTGTTACTAGAGCTGATATTTCTACTATTGTTGGTCTTGTTAGTCGGTATCTTGATAAGCTTAAACAGTGTCATTGGGAAGCACTGTGTCATATTCTGAGATATTTGAAGAACTCTCCTGGTAAAGGCCTATTCTATAGAAAACATGGTCATTGTTTTCTTGAAGGCGATTCTGATTCTGACTATGCTGGTAGCAAGATAGACAAAAAATCTACTTCTGGTTATTGCACATTTGTTGGGGGTAATCTGGTTACTTGGCGGAGCAAAAAGCAAAATGTGGTTGCCAGATCCAGTAATGAGGCTGAATATCGTGCTACGGCTCATACTGCTTGTGAGCTTCTGTGGGTGCAATCTCTTCTAAAAGAACTTGATGTGGTATCCTCTGCTCCTATTCCTATGCACTGTGATAATAAAGCAGCTATCTTTATTGCAAATAATCCTGTCTTTCAAGAGCGGACTAAGCACATTGAAGTTGACTGCTACTTCATCCGAGAATCTATTCTGACTGGACGCATCTGCACTCCTTTCACTCGCTCAAAAGATCAGGTTGTTCATTGTTGATATCTTCATAAAGCTGCTGGCTAAGAAACATTTCTGCTCTCTTGTGGACAAGTTGGGCATGATTGATATCTATGCTCCAACTTGAGGGGGAGTGTTTACTAGTGTTTTAATTAAGCTCTTTATTTTCTGTTTATTATTTTCCTATTCTACAAAGACCTCTCTGTAATTGTTCTCTTTATAAATATATGGGGTGACCTTGTGTACCCTAACCCTTACTGTCCAGTCAAGAAGAATGAGAACGACGAAAGCCAAATTTTACGAGAATCTGACTTAGCTTGTCAAACCAAGCACGAGGGCTTTGTTTTAGGCCATAAATTGCTTTCCGCAATTTGCAAACATGCGAAGAATTCTCCCCCTGAGCAACAAAGCCATGCGGTTGCTACATGTAAACTTCTTCCTGTAGGTCGCCATAATGAAATGTGTTCTTGACATCCACCTGAAATAAGGGTCAATCTTTGTTGACAACAATGGAAACGAGGAGACGAACAAAATTTAGACGAGCAACTGAAGAGGTCTCAATATAGTCTACGCCATGAATTTGAGTATATCCTTTTGCCACCAGGCGAGCTTTCAATCACTCAATCGTGCCATCAGGTTGATATTTAATAGTGAAGACCCATCAACATCTAACTGTAGAACAATCAGGAGGGCGATCCAGAAGCTCCCATGTCTTACGATCAGAAAGTGTATGCATTTCAGCTTCCATTGCTTGGCGCCAGGAAGGAATTTTGAGTGCCTATATAACACTTTTTGAAATAGATACAACAAAAATTACAGCAGTAAAGCAGGCATAACTAGCACCTAGACTAGTAGAAGAACAAAAATGACTAATTGGATGTTGATCATAACAACGATATCCTTTTTGTGTTTGGGAATATCCCAAAAAAATGCATTTTGTTGATCGAGGATCAAGTTTTGCCATCCCGAGACAGAGAGTTTTGACAAAACAAGTGCACCTAAAAATGCGCGGTGGAACAGAAAAAAGTTGTGCAGCGGGAAAGAGAATGTTGTATGGAATTTGATTTTGCAAAATAGAGGACGACATGCGATTGATAAGATAGCAAGCCGTAGAAACAACCTCGGGCCAAAAACGTTGAGGAACATGACAATGAATAAGAATGGTGCGAGCAACCTCTAGAAGATGTCAACTTTTGCGTTCAACAACTCATTTTGTTGTGGGGTATAGAGGCATGAAGTTTGATGGATCGTCCTACGGAATGAACAAAAGAAAGTGACAGATTTTTACATAAATTCAAGGGCATTGTCAGTGCGAAAGATTTTAATGGATTTATTGAACTGCGTTTGAATCTCAGAAAAAAATGTGGTGATTGTGTCCATTACAGTGTTGCGATCTTTAAGCAAAAATAGCCATGTAGCCTGAGAAAAGTCGTCAATAAATGTCATAAAATATTTAACACCAGAATGACGTCCAACAAAACAGGGCCCCCATATGTCCGCATGAACAATATCAAAAATGCATTTAGAAACAATTTCCTTCTTTGCAGGAAACACAAATCGAGTTTGTTTGCCATATTGGCAAGATTCAGAGGAAAAACTCTTATAAACTAAAGCAAGAAATAAATGTTTCAACTTAGAAGCAGATGGGTGGCCAAGACGGTAGTGCCACTAAATCCCAATCACAGAAGTCGAAAGCATAGCAGTTACTGATGTCGGTCTATCCAGGTAGTAGAGTCCATCTAGTCCCTCATGGCTTGAACCAATCCTCGTATTCGTGCGGAGATCCTAAAAAACACAACCTGAAGGGTCAAATGTAATGGAGCACTGAAGGCTCTTCACGGTTTTGCTAACAGAATGAAGATGAATAGGAAATCTCAAAACATATAAGACAGAATTCAGATGTATATTATGAAATAAAAGAATTGTCTCAATGCCATGGACTGTCGTTTGAGAGCCATCAACTACCGTCATCAGAGGGAGACAAGTGGATCTTGTTAGAGTAGAAAATAAATTAGAGTTACTGGTCATATAGACCGAAGCACCAGAGGCAATACACCATTTATTTTTACCAGTAGATGGAGCGGCAAACAAGGCAGACGAGCCGACCTCTGAAGTAGAGGGTAGGTTGGAGATGCGTTCTTAGAAGAGTTTCTCGAACTCGGACCGAAGCTAGGCTGGAGATGGTTGAGCGGGGGTGTGGTCAGTAGCTGCAAAATCATCACTCATATCAGAGGTGACTTGATTAGCCCAAGCAGGCTTTACATGTTTGATCCAGCAACGATCTCTATTATGGTTGTCACAGCCACAGAAATTGCAGAAGCGAGGGCCAATGGGCTGACCGTAACCTTGTGTAGATGGAGTACGACCGAGGTAGGAGGGTGACGTCCATCATGACCACGCCCATGACCACGACCTCGACCATGACCAGTATCAGCAGAACGTACAACAAGAGCAGGATGTTCAATAACAAGAGTAGAAGTCACGGATGGCAAACGTTGAACACGTTTAAACACATCTCTAGGTGTAGGCAGAGGATCACTAGAGAGGATTTGATCAACAACTCCAGAAAAAGAGGAAGGGAGTACGACAAGAAATTGGACGAGTTGAAGTTCATTGTGATGTCTCTAAGCTTCCTTGATATCAACAGACAGAGGATGGCAGATCTCACATTCATTCTACAGAGCAAAGCATGGATTGTAGTGGTCTTCAACTAATGTATCAGTCAAGAATTCCTTCTCTGCAAGGTTCTTGAAAATCTCAAACACCTTCTTGGGATTTTGTTGGTGGGAGTAGACATGGGAAAGTTGATCCCACATAGCCTTGGTGTCATGCAGACAGTAGGGACTGACTGATTCGTGGCTTGGTGCTATTAACAGTCCAAGACATAACACCTCAGTCATCTTTACTCCATTGTGCATAAGCGTGTTTGGTTTTTTCATCTGTCGAGGCATCAGGAATAGGTAGAGGATCGGTCGTGATATGTGAGTAGCGACCTTGCGCTTTCACATACAGAATAAAAGAAGCAAACCAGAGATGATAATTGGAGCCATCAAGTTTCACCGTGGTGACACACAGGGAATGGGGAGGCTCAGTAGATGCCATAACAGACTGACCAAGAGGCGGAGCAGACCACAACAGTAGATATCGGCAGACAACAGAGGCTTGAAGGCATGATACATCTAGAGTGTCCGTGGACACAAGCAGAGGCAGCCAAAATCAGTAGATCTGATAAAACCCACAACGAGGCAGCAGAGTACAGCAGTAGATCCGACGCATCAGATATCAGAAACCCACACACAAGGGGCATCATAGAATGTAGATAGACCTATGTCATCATAGGGAGAGATCTACTCCACCATGAGGCACAAGCAAGAGGGAGGCGTAGCCCATTTAGACCGTCAACGTGCTATACTGGAAAAGACACTGAAAGACGTAAGAGGAAGGAGATGGAAGAAATTATGGAAAGGATGGAGGCAAGGGAGAAATATGGTGGAGGGGAGATGAGGAAGAGGAGAGGGGTTGTGGCCTTATGAGCTATGGAGAAAGCTAAGTGTCACTTATGAGGGGACGAAGCAAGTGAAGGAAAGCAAGGTCCACATGCTTACGCAACAACTTGAAAACTTCCGCATGAGCAAGACACTCTATTGTCGAGACGTATTCTAGACTTAATCTCATTGTCAATGGCCTTGTAAATGGTCAACCTATGGATAATGGCAATGTATGCTCAAAGATTGTTCACGCTCTCTCTCCAGTGGGATAAGAAGGTGACGGCAATAGAAGAGACCACAAACCTCTCCACTCTTCCAATTGAAGAACTTATAGGTAATCTCCAAGCCTATGAGATAAGGCTCAACTCACAAGAAGAAGATGAGTAAAATTAAAGAAAAGAATCAAAAGAAGGAGAAGGTGATTGCTTTCTTTGTTTTATCAAGTAAAAATCATTTTAAGGTGAAGAAGATGCCATGCACTCCAAAGGTAGATCCTACAAAGGCAAGTCTTCTTCCTCCTCCCGTTGTTCACGTGTGGAAAGAAAAGTCACATGGCAAAAAGACCCATCACCAATCACCACAAGGGAGAAAAGAAAAGTGACGAGAAGCATAAAAAGAAAAAGAAAGGCTACAAAAGCTCTAGCGAATCCAACACTAGCTCAACTTGATGGTTTCTCTAATGTTGATTGGGCAAGTTGTGTCCTTGATCGACGCTCTATCTCAAGATATTGTGTTTTTGTGGGAGGCAATCTTGTGTCCCGGAAAAGCAAAAACTGAAAAGTGGTGGCTCAGCTCAATGTCGAGTCAGAACATCAAGTCATGGCCCACGCCACCAATGATCTTATAGAAGGAAGAGTCTTTTCTATTATGTAAGTAAAAGGAGTACAATGCCTTCTCTTTTATAGGCCAAGAGAATAAAACTAGAACACAACTAGGAAATATGGGATAAATAACACAAGGGGCACAAGTAATTAATATAAATAACATATTTCTTTAGATCTCTTATGGCCAAGAACATCTTGGGAGGAACTTGGATATAATGAGTTTGATGCAATGGAGTTACAACTAAGATAATCAAGCAGTTGTCCACATTGCTTTGAATTCATTTTTTTACAAACGAACAAAGCACATTAAGGTGGATTGTCAATTTCACTCATGAAAAAAAAAATCCAAGATAGACAAGTCAAGCTTGTCCCTGACCAATAGGAAGATCAAGCAACATATCTTTTAACTAAGTCCCTTAATGGGTGTCAGGTCAAGTTTCTATGAAACAAGTGCAGTGCTTATAATATATATTTCCACCAACTTAAGAGAGAGTGTTAGAATAATAAGTATTCATCTTTATTCATTCCTTAGGGTTGTTGGTTGCCACCGCAAGTCTGTATAAATAGGTGTTTCATGCTCATAATACAAACAAGTTGCTCTACCTCCACAATCTCATAGTTAACAATGATAACCACCTTTGAAGGTTCATGAGCAAAGAAAGAAATATTCTGCTCCCAAGTGTTTCCCATCCCACAAACTGGTGTACCTACAGACCCTACAGTTGCTAGGTATTAAATTTGTTCATTGCTATTGACAAATAATCTCATACAAGCTAAGTATTCTACTATTCATTTTGTATCCATAGATCATCTAAGTCTTAAAATAAATCAATTACTCATCTATTCTTATCATTGAGTCTATTGCAGAGAATATATCCCATTTTGGAGACGAGCTATATAAACAATAATGTTGATTTATGTACATTGTAGAGTTACTATAGGCTCTAAATGGGTTAAATTTTTGATATATTTGAACAGTCAAGTATAATGTTTATGGTATTATGGGACAAGTCAAGGTCAGTTCTCAAACCATAGTAAGATTGTCATAACCAGATCAATGAGCAAACAGTGAGGCAATTGTTCTTCGTTCACTAGTTCAACTGGTTGTTGGATCCGCAATCAACCAGTGATGTCAGCATGACATAAATAATTGAAAAGTCCCACAGTAATCAAAGGTGAGGTCAAAATATTAACATCAACTCATATAAGAACCGGATAAAATTATAAGAGAGGTTTCTAGCAAATTCACAACATGGCAATGTCTAAGAAGAAGAAACAAACTAATGAGCAATGCAAATATCTAAAGTAATTGGTGCATATGTAGTTTTATAAACATAGCGAGTAAGAGTAGATGGAGAAATGGATTATAAAAGACTAGATAGATAATAGGAGGCACAACACTGGCAACCCAGTATTAGAAAAGCATAGCAACAACATGAGGGAAACCAGTAGCCTTCAGCCTCTGTGGGAGAGGAAAGGAGAGAGAATGTGAGTGGGTAGTGAATATGCTACTGTGAGAGAGCACAAGAGAGAGATAAGAGAGAAAGAAGGTCATCAACTGAGTGTGAGAGGATAGTAGAGAAAGAAGGAGAGAAACATGGGTCATCTACTGTGGATGTGAGTGGGAAGTAAAGGTCGAAGGGGAGGGGTGAGGAGTAAGGGAAGAAGAGTAGGGCAAGAGGGGAATACCAGCAGCGGCGGCGTGGAGGACACATACTTGTTAAGGCGGCAAGGCGACACGGCGTTGGGGCCGGACGCCTTGCGCCTAGGCATCGCCTAGGCGACCTTTAAAAATAATAATTTATGTATATATACATGTGTCATGGTTTTTCCCCACTCATATACACACATTGTGTAGTTATATATGTAGTTATCTACATATTTATAGTCGGTCTCTCCATATATATATATTTTATTGTATGAAAAAACAACCAATTATATTTATAATATATTATCATTTGACAATAATGTCAAGGACACGAAAAGAATTATTGTAAAGAATGTAAGAGTGACCAACATATAAATATATATTTATTGTCATACATAGCTACAAATATTAAGCAATGTAATCACTATCCTTCATAGCATAGCTACTTAGTACAATCTGAATTGAAGGTGCAAACTAAGAAAAATCAAATGTGTACTAAGAGTATTAGATCCAGTCAAACAAAAAAAGAGTAGTAGATCCAGTCAAACCCAAAAAAGAGTATTAGATCCAATTAAAAAGTGATATTTGGCACATAAAATAGGCAACACTATTAATTTTGAGCATTGGTGTAGCCATATCAAACATTAAAATAAGTAAATATACAATTAGACCCACAAAACTAGGTCACTGTAGCATTATAATAAAGCGTCCTAGCCTAGGCGCAGCCCTGGGGCGCCTTGACGCCTAGGCGCGCGCCTTGACAAGTACGGGAGGACGGTTGTTGAGTGGCTGCAAAGTGAAGCAGAAATCGGCGGTAACATAGGTATTGGTAGCTGCAGCACACTTAGGGACGGAAGAAGAGGCACGCCTAGGGGACGAAAGCGGCACAAGTAGTGGTAGTTGCAGCCAACAGAAGTGCCAAGAGGAAAGCTAGGGCATGGCACAACAACAGGATAGGGGCAGGATCAAGGTTGTGTTGGAGCAGGGGATATGGGTCCTTTTGCCCCTGTTTAGACAACACATGAACGCATGTAACAATTTTTCGGGCAACCCAGACGATCGGATTGTATGAAACCGGACTGATTCACTGGTTATTGATAGTTAACTTCCTTATTTTGAGTCTTGGCCAAGGTTTTAAAAAGCGCGAAGGGGGAAGCGTGCGGACGGGACCTTGTAGCCGATTAATCGCCAGGCGGGCGATTAAGCGGGCGCTTTTTAGAAAAGCAGATTTCCAATTCCTATAAACTTTTATGCAAAATTACATACATATGTATATAAATGCTATATTTTGGAAATTTCTATACATATCTAAACATTGTACAAGACAATATAAAACACCCAAACAGTTTATAACACAACTATACAACGATGATTGTATTTATATAATATAGTAAATTTGTCATAGATAAAGCACCCTGCACATAAAATAATAAGTGTATATACAAAATGCAACAACAATTTTGTATCACATGTTTACATAGCTAAACAGTAAACAATAGACCTATCATAGCTAGCTTACAAACATATTATTACATCTGCACATCATCAAATAGTCATACATTACAACAGTACATTTAATCAAAGTATGCATGCTAAATTAGATAATAGTTACCTATAATTTACTTGGATACATTACAAAAATACCATATCACATACAAAGTATGCATTCTAAATTAGAACTAGGTATATCATAGAACATTTATGCTAGTTTAATATTGTCAAACAAGAAAAGACGGTTAATCGTTGTATTAGATAAGAGAAACCCTGCTCCTATAAATAGGAGAACAGGGAAGCGTACAGGACATAAGACAACCCTAATGGGCCAAGACGTACTTGGGCCCATAATACAAAACACTTAACAACATAAATAAACAGACTCTCTAACAAATATATTATAGTTAATACTAATCGAGGTATATAATGTACTTAATGTTATATGCTTACATCAGTTTTTTTTTTTTAAAGCGGGAAAAAGCGGGTTAAGCGGGCAAAAAGCGGCCGCTTTTCTCAAAATTTGTTAAGCGGCGCTTAAGGGTGTTTTTAGGCGGACAACACCTTGTGGCACTTAAGCGGCCGCCTAGGACGCTTTTTAAAACACTGGTCTTGGCAGACTGAATTTATATTGTAGTCAGTTCCTGGTTCAGCCGGTAAACTGACTGGTTGGTTAATTCTGGTAACTCCGGACACTGATATGGAGTTGAATTTTCCAAGACGTTTTCACTTGCTTGTCCTCAAGTTTGTACCTATCCAAATTTCTATTGGTTCAAACACCTCTTCATCAATAGAAAGAGAACATGCTTTCGTATAGGGGGATATGTTGGAAATAGTGTATATCGAGCATACACCTAGGTTTCTTGCCCAACGGAATGTTTAGAACATTACATAATTGGCTATATTTGGCATCAAGCAAAGTTTTATATGTAGGCTGACAAACTTTCACGAATCTTATTTAGTTTAACTTTGAAAATCTCAGTACAATCACTCTATATCTTTACTAAAATCTACAAAATGCATTGATATTGTCATAGTATATCTTAGTGTCAATTGTTTACAATGGAAGTAATAACATGAGTATCAAAAATAAAGAGGCATTTGAGAGAATGTTTTGTGAAAACGAATTAAAGTTAGTTAAAGCACTTAGGATTAAAGTGGCCCACAACAAAGGGTGATCTATGTCTTAGATAATATGGCATAATGGATCAACTCAAAGACAACGGAAAGTTGGGAACTAATCAACACTGCCACTACAATGGATCAATCTTAGAACACTTTTTCGATAAGGATGCTAGGAACTAGACAGGAAACATACAATTGAATTATGAGTAAGTTATTTGATTGCCAATGGACCTGATATATTATTGATGGTTGGTGTAGTGAACTGATTTATGGATCAGCTTAGAAAATATAGATAGAAGGTTATCTTAGATAATGTACTAGAAATGATCACTCTATAATAATGGCAATGTTGAAATTGCCGAATGTCCTGATGCTAACTATGATATATGTTATTTTAACAAGTCAACCATTGGATATTATACCCTAATTGGTCGAAATCTAGTTACTTGGCAAAGTAAAAAGCAAGCTGGTATGACCAAGTCTAGTATTGAGATTTGAAACTGATTTTGAGCTATGGCTTACACACTTAAGGACTTTCATGGATTAAGTGTCCCTGCTTATGGAGTTTGGATAACCATAGCTCAAAATCCATTTCAATGTAGTATGACAACATTGTTGGCACCATCATTGTCAGCTATCCATTTCTCATGACAGAACAAGAGACCTCAAACCTTAGTACAATTTTCAACATTGAATGGACCAGTTCAGAATAATCTTATTGAGCCAGATAGAGAAAAGAGGGAAGTGGTTTGATATAAAATATTACGAAGAGGTAGACCTAGGACAACTTTGGGAGAGCGAATATAGAAATTTCTGGGTATGTTACATCTGAATGTGAATATGATCCCAAATAGAACTGAAGGGGGGAAAAGGACCCATGTGGCCTGCCCCAACACGATTACAATTGAGGCTTAGATGATGATGAACATACGAGTCCAGGTAGATCATTATTTTGCTAGAAATGTTGTATTGTCGAAGAAGATTTCAACTCCATCTTAACGAAATGATCAAAAAGTAAACTCTACAAAAAGGCTTTATTGGGGAAACATGTCAATTATTTGTGACTGATATATACGCCCCTACTTGAGGGAGTGTTAGATATATTGTCAGTCCTTAATAGGTTCCCCTAATGTTCCTTTCATTACCCTATTTTGTCTAAATGAAGAGAGCAACAAGTATCCCCGAATTTTCAAAAGATCCAGTTAACCTGATACTGATCATAATACAGTTGAGCCAAAGAAATAAATTCTGTTTTTTGAGTGAAATTGTGATTGTTACAAGCAAGTACTAAGACTCGAAGCAACAATCATTGTAAATCACTAAGAGATGAACTCCAGTGGAGTCCTCCCTAAAGTAACAAGGAATGTCCCAATGCAGATAGGTGAGATTATAATGAGAGCGATATAGATTCGGATACAACACTAATCAACAAAATTAGTCTCGTACATACCAGCCCATCTGCTCGACCACCTGGTCTTGACCTAATTGTCATCCTTCAATCCTGTTTCCAAATGTTCGCCATACACTCATCAAGGCCGAAAAACATAATTGCAAAAAATAAGAGGGACAAAATCTTGCTTGAGGAGTGAAAAGGATTTTTTAAGGAATTCGAACATGCATGAGATATAGTGCGGTCAAGTTTAAATCAAGAATATGGAGAAAGTAAACAGTAAAGAGACACATGCAACTCCAAACTGCTATGGGGAGCATAACAAACTGCAACACTGAAGAAAACGTAGACAAAGGACTGAAAGAAATTGCTCTAAAGAAGGATTGAAAGAAATTGATACTGTTAACATACTGCAATTCAGGATACAAAAGGGGCCCAAATAATCAATTAATTAGAGCAACCTAGATAAATAGCTAGTCCTTTATAAGGAATGGAAGAGGAAGGGGGACACTGCTGGAAATTTACAAACCGCCTTTACAATAATAAAAAACAAAAGGCTAGCCTCTATACCAGTAACTGCACTTTTACAACCTTACAAAGAATTGACCAGGCATTCTAAAATTACGAGTGAACACTTGAGGTATACATTAGTAATCAGATCTATTAAACGTTATTGAGTCACTATTTTCTCTTCATTTAGTGAGATGCATCACCATTGTCTTCTTCTCTTCTTCTTAAACTTCTTTACCCTTTTCTTCTTCTTCTTCTTCTTCATCTTCATGACCTTCACTGTCTTTGGTTTCACAGCCGCATTGAGCATTTTCATCTCGTTAACTTGGCACAATCAAGATAGCTTGTATTGTGACTGATAACCACTTCAGCCACTTCCATCTTTTCCTCCTATTTTGCTCCTTTCCTCTAACTTCTTCTCTCTACACCCCTTTTTCACACCCTGTCATTGATACAGCAGAATACATTAAGACAAACTCTTCTTTTTCTTCTTCATCTTCATGATCTCAACTATCTTCCATTACACTGTCGCATTGGGCATCTTCATCTCGCTAACTTGGCACAATCAAGACAGCTTGTATTGTGATAACCACTTCAGCCACTTCCACCTTTTCCTCTATTCCTTTGCCCCTTTCCTCTCAGTTCTTCTCTCTATACACCTTTTTCTGACCCGGTCATTGATACAGCAGTATATATTAAGGACAAACTCTTCTTCATATTCATTTTCATCACCTTCACTATCTATGGTTTCACTGTCGCATTGGGCATCTTCATCTCGCTAACTTGGCACAATCAAGACAGCTTGTATTGTGATAACCACTTCAGCCACTTCCACCTTTTCCTCCCATTCCTTTGCCCCTTTCCTCTCAGTTCTTCTTTCTACGCCCCTTTTTCTCACCGTGTCATTGATACAGCAGCATACATTGAGACACACACTTCTTTTTCTTCATCTTCATGACCTCAACTATCTTTGGTTACACTGCCGCATTGGGCATCTTCATATCGCTAACTTGGCATAATCAAGACAGCTGGTATTTCCACCTTTTCCTCCTATTCCTTTGCCCCTTTCCTCTCAGTTCTTCTCTCTACACCCCTTTTTCTCACCCTGTCATTGATACAGCAGAATACATTAAGACGCTCTTCTTCTTCATCTACATGACCTTCACCATCTTTGGTTTCACTGCCACATTGGGCATCTTCATCTCGCTATAACTTGGCACAATCAAGACAGCTTGTATTGTGATAGCCACTTCAACCTTTTCATCCTATTCCTTTGCCCTTTTCCCCTTAGTTCTTCTCTCTACACCCCTATTTCTTACCCTGTCATTGATACGGTAGTATACATTAACGACAAACTCAGGGTCACAGCATCAAACACTGCGAGAAAACTTGGGCATGCAGTCTTGTCAGGGTGTGTGCCTAGTCAACCGTCTAAGTATCAATAGCTGTATGACTCGTTTTGCTGTCTTTCTAATTTTTCGGATCCCTAGGAATGAATGTTCTTTTCAAGATTTCTAATGCACAAATAAAAACATCCGGATTAGGTGCCTAATACTATTATCAAAGACTGATACCCTTCATGTTCTATTTCTTGTTTGTCTTGGTCTGTGCCTTGAATCTAAATGACGACTTTAATTGTGATGTAAACATTCTGATATTTATACTGAGTCCCTTGCATATCACAGTAACCCCAAAGAGCCATGTTAGAAGAGGTGAGGGGGAGAGGAGACGAAACACCGAGAGATTTGTCGGTTGCAAGGAGCAGCTTTCTTGAGAGGGCAATAGCCGTCTCACTTCTTTTTATATATTAGGGTAAGATACATTGTGGTACAAAGGAGAAAATAATAGAAAAACAATAAAACAAATAATATAATGAAAATAGAACCAGGAGGCAGATTGTAGATTTCCACCGCTGTAGCAATCTCGATACCATCGACAGAATGATGTTTTGCCGCTGTGATGATCTTGATACCATTGACCTCCTGTCGATGGTATCGACGGGGATACATGTTGTTTCACACTCCCCCTCAAGCTGGAGAGTACACATCGTGTATGCCCAGCTTGCCACATAATCATTGAAAAGTTGTTGGACCCAAAGGCTTTGTCAAGATATCTGCCAGTTGATCTTCATACTTGACGTATGGCGTCACAATAGTACCATCTTTGATTTGATCACGAATAAAATGGCAATCAACTTCTATGTGCTTTGTACGCTCATGAAAGATAGGGTTCCTGGCAATGTGTATAGCAGACTGATTGTCACACTTGAGCTCCATAGAAGACATGATAGTGATTTTTAACTCAGAAAGAACAGAGTTGACCCATTGTAGTTCACAACATGCATGGGCCATAGCACGGTATTCAGCCTCAGTACTGGATCTAGCTACCACATGTTGTTTTTTGCTTTTCCAAGTAATCAAATGATCACCTAGGAAAGTACAATAGCCTGATGTAGACCTCCTATCAGTATGATCACCAGCCCAATCTGCATCTGAATACCCTGTGAGAGTCAAAATAGATGGAGTCACGTTGGGTTTAGAATATGTGATCCCCTTACCAGGAGCACTCTTCAGATATCTTAGAATCCGACAAACTGCTGTCCAGTGTGACTGTCGTGGTGAGTGCATATGCTGACTCACAACGCCTACAACAAAAGAAATGTCAGGTCGTGTAACAGTCAGATATATTAGCTTGCCAACTATTCTCCTGTAATATCCTAGATCAGAGTACTCAACATCATCAACCGTCTCCTTGATGTGATAATCCATAGGAGTAGATACTGGTTTAGATTCAGTCATGCCTGTTTCCTGTAGTAAGTCAAGCACATATTTCCTCTGAGATAGGTTGACACCTGCATGAGATCTAAGCACCTCAATGCCCAGAAAATATCTCAGTTTACCCAGATCCTTGGTTTGAAAGTGTTTCTGTAACCCTTCCTTCACACGAGATATGCCTAGAGAATCACTGCCAGTAATCACTATGTCATCAACATATACAACAATAATGATAGAGCCACAAGAAGATCTAGAGTAGAATAAAGAATGATCAGTCATGGAGCGAGAGAAACCCATCTGGAGTACAACCTCACTGAACTTGTCAAACCAAGCTCGAGACTGTTTCAGCCCATATATGGCTTTCTTCAACTTACACACTTTCTGACACCCCCCCGAGCAACAAACCCAGGATGTTGCTCCATATATAATTCTTCCTGTAGATCACCATGTAGAAAGGCATTCTTAACATCAAGCTGAAATAGGGGCCAATCAAAGGTAGTAGCCAGAGAAATAATAATCCGAACAGAGTTTAGACGAGCTACTGGAGAAAAGGTCTCAAAGAAATCAACTCCATAGGTCTGTGTGTAGCCTTTTGCTACCAATCTGGCCTTCAACCTCTCAACAGATCCATCCAGATTATGTTTGATGGTGAAAACCCATCTGCAACCCACGGCTTTCTTCCCTGCAGGTAATTCAATAAGATCCCATGTGCCATTATGCAAAAGGGCTGACATCTCAAGCTGCATTGCCTGTTTCCAGCCACTGTCCTTCGTAGCATCATAGTGATCCCTTGGTATATCAACAAAATCAATCCCAATAGCAAGTGTGCGGGCCTTCTTAGATAAGTGTGACAGACAACACACATTTGTAATAGGATGTCTAATAGTACAATAATGAACGCCTTTCCGAACAGCAATAGGAAGATCAAGATATGATGCTTCCGCAGGAATCTCGTGAGTAGAAGACGATGAGGAAGGCTCAGAGACTGGTGTCGCTACCTCTTCTGGATCTTGTCTGCCTCGCCTACTATAAACATATGGGTACTGTTGAATAACAGGCCTGTCAGCTGCCTGCTCGTCCTGAATAAAAGTATAATCAGAAATAATGGGTGGCGCTCCCTCACTCTGCACAGATGGTGCCACTCTCTCACTCTGAAAATCTGGTGGCACTCCCTCTCTCAACTGCTCCCCCTTACTCATAGCATCGGAGAAATACGGAGTGGTCTCATGGAAGGAACATCCCTAGACACAAACATGCGATGAAGACTAGGAGAGTAACACTTATATCCTTTGCCAGTACTAGAATAACCAAGGAACAAGGTTTTAATAGACCTAGGAGAAAGTGTCTGCCTTAGGGTCAAAATTATAGATAAAAGAAGTGCAACCAAATACTCTGAGGGGAACAGAGGAGGGCTGATCCATGGGCCGTAACACAGAGAAAGGAGTTTGTCCTTTGAGAACGGAGGATGGTTGTCTATTGATTAAGAAGCAAGCAGTTAAGAGAGCTTTAAACCAGAATTTCTTAAGTACATTGGATTGAAACATGATCGAACGAGCAATATCAAGAAGATGACGATTTTTTCTCTCAGCCACCCCATTTTGCTGAGGGGTGTGAGGACAAGACGTGCAATGAATCATGCCCACAGAACTACAAAAATCAGACATAGCCTTTTGAACATACTCTAAAGCATTATCAGATTGGAGAGTTTTTATATTGCAATCAAACTGAACCTTTATTTCTTTATGAAAATGTTTCACAATAGATAGCACAGACTCTCGGCTTTTGAGAAGATAGACCCATGTCATGCGGGAAAAATCATCCACAAAGGAAATAAAATAACGAAAACCATTATAACTTTGGTCTTTAACAGGACCCCATACATCACTGTGGACTAACTCAAAAGGACAAGATGCCCGCTTATTGACACGACTAAGATAAGCCAGCCTATGATGTTTTCCCAGTTAACATGACTGACACTCTAAAGATGACACTTGGGACAACTCAGGTTCCAACTTCCGCAGGCTTTCTAACGACGGATGTCCATATCTGCAATGCCATAGTAAGGGGGAACCATTCAACATGATGGATGGAGCTGGAGCAGAAACTGGGCGAGGCAGACTGCCACCGTGGAAAAGGTAGAGATCACCTTTCCTAGGCCCCCCACCAATCGTCCTCATACTCTTGAGATCCTGTAAAACAAAACAAGAAGGCCCAAATGTTACTGTACATTTTACAGTGTCAACCAACTTTGCAATAGAAAGAAGATTAAAAAGAAAATCAGGCACAAAGTATACAGATTTCAGATCAATCTTGGGTGTTAGAGAGACAGATCCACTAGCTAGCACTCTCCTCACTGAACCATCTGCCAGTGTGACAGATTGGTGAGGAATATATGAGTCAATAGATTGGAGCAATCTCTTCATACCAGTCATATGTTGTGACGCGCCAGAGTCAACTACCCAAGATGTAGTAGAGCCAGAAGTTATGAGAGATGTAGCCTGATTACCCGCAGTAGATGCCAGGTTTGCTGATGACGAAGATCCCACACTCATGTGCTATGTAGCCTGAATGAACCGATCATACTCCTCCTAAGTAAGAGTGATGCCGGTCCCAGAATTGGTGCCCACAGCTGAAGACGGAGAGGAATCTGTAGAAGTGGCACAATGTGCTGCCCCCACAGGAGGTGCAGCAGGTCTCCCATGTTTCTTCGAACATTTTTCCACTGTATGTCCTGGTTTGTCACAGAAGGTACACTTCGGACGTGTCCCACGTCCTTTGCCTGTACCAGGTCGTCCTCCTCTCACCGCAGCAGCTACATATGCATGAGACTCCCCAGAGGATATAGTAGAGACAGGATTAACAGACTCAAAAATAGACTATTGAATTCTCGAATATGCTTCTACAAAACTTGGCAATTTATTAGAAGCCAGAACGACGCTTCGGGCAGAACTACAAATGGAGTTAAGCCCGGATAGAAATTTAGCAGTGATCAAGTCATCTCTATCTTTGATCTGTGCAGCAGCTGTCACAAGATGATAATAGCTCAGCTCCTGAGCAAGAGCCTAAATAGCTCTAAAGTATTCCTCAAGGGACCTATCACCCTGCCTCTCAGCAAATAGACGATCATATATCATGAATAGCCGAAGAGCATTCTTCTCCTGGGAATACTGTTGCTTCACTGCGTCTCATATCTCTTTAGCTGAAGTATAGAACATAAACCTAGCCGCAATTGCAGGCTCCATGCTATTCCACAACCAAGTCTTCACAAGACTGTCATGACGCTTCCATTTAGCGTATCCTTTATCAGTAGTGTCCAGGGGACCCTAGTCAACATGTCTCACCTTATCGCGAGATTCCAAGACAGTGTGAACTGCATTCATCCATAGTAGATAGTTTTTCCCGTTGAGTTTGATGGAGGGGATAGGAGACGCCTCGCCGTAGGGAATCTTAGTGTCCTCCATTGTAGACGGGAACACAGTGACAG
This sequence comes from Alisma plantago-aquatica, assembly GCA_963693085.1. NCBI lineage: Eukaryota > Viridiplantae > Streptophyta > Magnoliopsida > Alismatales > Alismataceae > Alisma > Alisma plantago-aquatica. Next base: position 686,943,471 of record OY856409.1, read on the forward strand.
ATTGATACACGTCACAGAGAAAGCTGAGGTGACGGAGAGATACACGTCACAGAGATAGATGGGGTGACGGAGAGATACACGTCACAACCAAAAAGGAATGGAAAAATATGTTACTGACGCATTCACAGTCTCCAACCGATTTTCCTAGTCACACATGGAGGAGATGTGACTAGGAGTACAACCGTCGGGTGACGAGTCCTCTGATTTAGATTTTAGACGGCCGTCGAATCACCCGAAGACCCCAAACAACTTGTGGTGGAGTCTACGGCAGCGTTGGAGATCTACCGAAGACCCAACGTAGAAGGAGATAACCCTGCAAGCCCGGTGCCTCACTCCAGATCGGCAGATGGGCTGCAGCCGGACGGTGGCCTTGTCGCTGCCGCCACTGCCTCTCGGCGGCGCCACCGGCACGGAGAGAAAGAAAGAGGAGCGTTGTCGGCAAAGAGAAAGAAGGAGAAAGGGAGAAGCAGCGGCGGAAGGAGGAGAGAGATGCCCTAGATCGAGCTCTGCTCTGATACCATGTTAGAAGAGGTGAGGGGGAGAGGAGACGAAACACCGAGAGATTTGTCGACTGTAAGGAGCAGCTTTTTGAGAGGGCAATAGTCATCTCACTTCTTTTTATATATTAGGGTAAGATACATTGTGGTACAAAGGAGAAAATAATAGGAAAAACAATTAAAACAAATAATATAATGAAAATAGAACCAGGAGGCAGATTGCAGATTTCCGCCGCTGTAGCAATCTCGATACCATCAACAGGACTGTCGACGGTATCGACAGAATGATGTTCTGCCGCTGTGATGATCTCGATACCATCGACCTCCTGTCGATGGTATCGACGGGGATACAGGTTGTTTCACAAGCCATATTAGTTAACAATTATGTACATAATAAGCCTTATAAGAGTGATAATAAGCTGGAACAAACTGGCCACCTATTAAATGCAAGGTTATCCTTATGAGGGCTTTAATTTATTCAATTAGAAAACATTATAATGCATATATCAGAGTTCCTCCTGCATATGGTAGCTACCCCAAATAACCCACGTACACAAATATGATTGGACAAAGAAGGTTTTTCATTAAGAAAATCTACTTTCCCAGACAGAGGGAGAGGAACAACACAGACTTGAACTCACTAACATACCACAACTCATGCCACCTAATGCAACTATACAAGAAGTTCTCAGTTAGCGCAACTGGTACACCTGTTGGTTTGCTAGCCACAGGTTGTAGGTTTGAACCACACTGGAGCACTAGGAAGGGTTAAAAGAAAACAACGTCCGATAAGGCTAGTTTCCTCCTTGTACCACAAAAAGAGTATCAAAAAATGCAACTAGACAAACAATCAATTAATTGAGTGTGTTCCCTAAAAACTCCCCCTCAAGCTGGAGAACGGCAAAATTCCTCTTCAACCAGGACAAGCAAACTCAAACAAGAAAATTAGGTGAAGTCGGCCGATAAAAGATTGTCATCCCCCTGAATCTCTCAAACTAAGCACTCCTCAGTCATTCCCCAGAAACTCTCAAAATGAAGCACTCCTACAGACAAATTAAAAAAAACATGTAAGAAAAGAGCTAGAATAAGCCAAAGTACGCATTGGGATTAGCAACACGAAATGCTATCAGAATCCTCCCAGTCGCTAATATCGATCAAGTCATGAGAGTGCTAGTTCATAAGCAACAAATACAAAGAAAGACTGTATACATGCAGACACAAGTCAATGTGCAGTCCATGATAGATGTTACATGACCAATTTGGATTGGCTCTTGTTCATTCAGAAAATGCAATTTAGATAAACAAATGCAGTTCGACATTGCCATCTTCTAACAACAAGTTTGCCAAGAATAGCACGGACATACAACCAAAAATTGCATAACTCTCTGATGCAATAAGAACAAGGCTAGGAAGCACAGGCACGGTTCTAGACATGGACACATTTGCAGACACATGACACTACAATTTCTAAAAATAGGACACAGACATGGCAATACGACAAAAATTGTGTATGCTAGCCATAAGAAATTATAGATGATTATTAGGTATTCACGTATCTTTCCATAATTCAATTAAAATATAACTATAATAATGGTTCACTTAACTCCATATTTCTAAATGACGGGTTCAATAACCGTGTTACTTTGTCCTACTTTCTAGCTATTATCCAACCTTTAACATAATTGATAAAGGATCAAGTAAAAAAATCGATTAGAAGTTGTGGACCAATCAAACAATAATAAAGTAGATATAATGTTGTGATCTTTAATGTGGTTAAGTATCCCTTTAATTATCCCTAGCTTTGCTATTCTATTACATATTTTAGACATAAGTAGCTCTTACACTTATTAAGTGTCAAGCGGAAGGAGGCCAAAAGACCAACCTATTTTCACATTTTGTTGTTCTCACAAAAGTAGGACACACCTACACATATACATGACATGGATTAGGACTATCCATGTATATGACACTGACACTTTTAGGATGCACCTAGACATGTATAGGACATAAGCTAAGAGTGTTCAATAGGTTTCAAGGTGTATCATGAAAGTACAGAGAGATTGTGGAAGTGATTATGCTTCCTAGGAACAAAGTAGAAGTTACTTGGAAAAAACTACATGAGAAAAAATCTTCCAAAAACAATCAGTTGTTTTCATCGAACTCTGCCGAGTGACTCTCCTAGCTCTCTACTTTATATCTCCTCCTTGCACCAACCATGAGCAATCAGCGTGAACAAAATAACTCCCTACTTCAAGTAGTATGGGCCCATCTCTTCTTTAATATATTACCTTGTACTTGTATGGTACACCATACAACTTCCTCTCATATATAAGGAAAGTGGTGTATTACTATATTATTAAGTAATGATATCTAATTAGCAACAATATGGCATGAGAGCATTAGAGCAAACCTAAACCCCTATAACCAAGGACTCTTGGAATCAACAAAACCCTAAGTCTCTATCAGATAAAGTAACCTACAACCAAAGGCTTGGTGCTTAATCCTCTAACTATAATCTTTTCAATTCCCCTCATGCCCTCTCACATGCCACCATCCTCTCCCTATCCTGCTGTCACTCCCATCCCCACATGCCCCCTACTGCACCGTAGCGCCCAGATATCCAGATGGATGTTGTTGTCGTTGTCGTACCGTTGGCCAAGCAGTTGTAGTAGCACCAACACATCGCATTGCAACCGCTACCAACCACGACAGTAGCGATCGTGGACGAGAGGAGCATAGCAATTGTTGCAAGCACTGTTTTCACCGTCGCTTTTCTCCAAAAAAACAATCGTCAATGTTCCCCCATTGTGGTCGCAATCTAGGTCTGCAATAGCCAGCTTATCTCCCGTGTCACTTATTTCTAAAAATAATTGGTACTAGTGACACCCTCCTTGTTTTTCCTACCCATGTAATCCCTAACGCATAAATGAGTGCTTTGATCAATGGGAGACTGATCTATTTCCCTATCACAAAGCGTCTTTCCTAAGATTGTGGTTTCTCTCCCTACTTATTGTGCATCATTCCAGTAGTGTTTCTTACTACTAATATCGTTCTTCATTTTGGTAGCGCTTGTTTTTACTATTGTGTTTCATTTCGGTATTGATTTGGCCTAAATGAAACCTAATTTTGCATATTATGATCCAATTAGACCTAACTTCCTTAAATTTTCCATATGTTGACCTAAACAAGATCTAACTTGGCCAAATTGGACCTAATCTCACCAAATTAGTCCCATTTCCCCCAAATCAGACCAGATATGCTTAAATTTGACATAATTGGGCCTAAAATAAACCTAATTTTCCATATAATGATTAATGACCTATAAAACCTAACCAGCCATTATTACCTTATGCTAATCTAAATGAAGCCTTGCATGGACAAATTAGACCTAATTCCCCCAAATTAGACCTATTTCCCCCAAATCAGGCTTGTTTTCCTAAAATCAGACCTAATTTTACCCTAATTTGACCTCATTTGGGATGAATCGGATCCATTTCAATCACAAAATGACTCAACTTGATCATATACACACGTAATTTATCCTAAAGTACCCTTAAAGTAGCTTAATTTGGGCTTAAAAGGCCTTAGACAGCCACTTAGGTCATCTAGGGGGTTGGGCGCCTAATTTGACGCAACCTGCCTCAAGCCTGGGCGCCTTGATAACTAAGTTCCTTTGTTACCATGCCCTCGCTCTGGTAATTGACATGCATCTACGATGGTAAGGGACAATGCTCATGTCATTATTTATAATCATGATCCTCCTACCATTTATGTGATAAAGCTTAACAGACTTAACTATTTGTTATAGATGAACGTTGTTACACCTTTCTTGAGTCCATGAACAAGCTTAAGTTCATTACTGAAGTTGTAGAGGATAATGACAATCGGCGTTAAGATGACAATCGGCGTTATCTACAATTGTGGAACAGTATGAAGCCTACAGTTGCGCCCAAGGTTTTAAAAAGCGTGAAGCAGGAAGCGTGCGGACGAGACCTTGTAGCCGATTAATCACCAAGCGGGCGCTTTTTAGAAAAGCGGATTTCCAATTCCTATAAACTTTTATGCAAAATTACATACATATGTGTATAAATACTACATTTTTGAAATTTTTATACATATCTAAACATTGTACAAGACAATATAAAACACTCAAATAGTTTATAACACAACTATATAACAATGACTGTATCTATATAATATAGTAAACAATATACTTGTCATAGACAAAGCACCCTACAAATAAAATAATAAGTGTATATACAAGATGAAACAACAATTTTGTATCACATGTTTACATAGCTAAACAGTAAACAATAGACCTATCATAGCTAGCTTACAAATATATTGTTACATGTGTACATCATCAAATAGTCATACATTACAGCTGTACATTTAATCAAAGTATGCCTTCTAAATTAGATAATAGTTACCTATAATTTACTTGGATACATCACAAAAGTACCATATCATTACAGCTTACATACAAAGTAAGCATTCTAAATTAGAACTAGGTATATTATAGCATATTTAATGTATGCGAGTTTAATAAATTATAGTCAATACTAATCGGGCATATAATGTACTTAAAGTTATATGCTTACAACCGATTTTTTTTTTAAATCGGGTTAAGTGGGAAAAAAGCGGCCGCTTTTCTCAAATCTGCTTAAGCGGCTCTTAAGGTTTTTTTAGACGGACATGACCTATTGGCGATTGAGCGACCGCTTAACCGGCCACTCAGTGCAATTTTTAAAACATTGGTTGCGCCAAAGCCATGTCTTACCATAATCCAGAGATTTGTGGGACATTGGAAAGAACTTCTACACCCAAAGCTCCAATGGCCTCTGCGTCTACAAGTTGTGGAACAAGCTTTTCTTTGCAATACAAGGCAACAAGACATTCAGGAGTGTTTTTGAGACTGTTGAATTGATGCCAAACCAGCAAAACTTCTTCTCACCCGTTCCTACAGAAATCTCTAGACCAAAGAGCGAGATGGCCTCATTACTACCAGATTCCTTCATGGCATGCATGCAAAGTTTGCTTATGTCTTATTGGAATAGAATGGAGCTTGCAATCACCGCCAAATCCATGTTCTTCCACAATGCCAAAGATATGGGGGATGTTGCAAAGAACTTCTACACCCAAAAGTCCAGTGCGCTTTGCATCTACAACTTGTGGAACAAGTTGTTCTTTGCGAAACAAGGCAAGAAGACATCGGATGAGTATTTCGAGACCGTTGAATCGATGTTGAGCCATATGAACTTCTCATCTATTTCTGTAAAAAACTCTAGACTAAGGAACTAGACGTTCTCATTACTACCCTTTTCCTTCATGGCATGGACGCAAAAATTGCTCATGTGTGAAGTATCATCCTCAGCGTTGATAAGCTTCCCTTCGTTGATGACGCATATGGCCACCTCTCTCAGTCCAATATACTAACGGTTGCCATTGAGCCTATTGAGGCACATGTGTTGGTCGCTACTACTCAAGGTCGAGGTCGTGGTCGAAAATCTTGACGGGAAGTTGGGCCAAAAACATGACAGGGGCACGGTTGTGGGCACAACTCATCAAACTGAGACATCGACTACTGATTGTTCATCCTAGGTCTACCTAATAGTTGAAGACTATGAACAACTTGTCCATGCCTCCTAGCATGTCTCTTCTTATGACTCTCCTGCTCTACAAACAACATCCTCGCCTGCCAACTTTGTGGGTCAGCCAGGCAACAATGTCTCTTAAATGTTTGCTACCCCCTTCAACTTGATAGTGCACTCACTAAATAAACCCGACACATGACTAATATGCAACATATGATCTCCTCTTATGACATCTATTTCACTCACTCATCTGACACTCTTGCATATGGGTCTATCAAAATAGTTGAATGGTGCGGTATGGTTCCCTTAATACCCACTCTTCAACTTAAGTGTTTTGTTCACTGTGTAGTTTAAACTCAATTTTTTGTTCTACCCAGTGAAATGAAAAACGTTCTGAGCGGCCGCTTAATCGGTTCAGCAGCCCAGCCGTTTAAAATACCCCCTGAGCGCCCGATTAATTTTTTTCAAAAAAACGGGCGTTTTTTTCCCGCTTAATCAGCCGCTTAATCGGCCGCTCAGACCCCTTTTTTTAAGAAAACTGCTGCAAGCCTGTAACATTAAGTAATTTGTGAAAGTAAAATAATTATTGACTGTAATATATTAAACTTATATACAATACATGTTCTATGATAAGCCTTAGTTAATTTAATATGCATACTTTGTATGTAAGCCATAGTAATCGGGTACTGCTGTATATCCAAGTAAATTACATGTAACTAATCATGACATAGATTTTAGAATGCATACTTTGGTTAGATGTACTGCTGTAATTTTTGATCAAGTGATGATATGTAAATGTAGCAATAAGTTAGTAAGGTATCAATGATAAGTCTGCTGTAATGTGATGCAAAATAGTTAGTATCATGTATATATACTTAATACTTTTTTGTTTTATAGTTGTATAGGGTGTTTTATGTGTGACAAGTCTATTATTTAATAGTTTAGCTATAATCATTGTTTTATAGTTGTGTTATAAAGTATTTGGGTGTTTAGTATGGTTATTTAGGGTGTTCAGATATGTATAAAGGTTCCAAAAAGTATAGTATATATATGCATACATGTACATTTTTTTATAAATTGTATAGAAAATCAAAACCCGTTTTTTCAAAAATCGGCCGCTTACCGCTTAACCAGTTACAAGGTGTTGTCCGTACGGTTACCGCTTAACGTTTTTTAAAACATTGGTTCTACCTAATGTTTGTTTCCAAACTTATTGATTCCCTATGTTGATGTGCAATGTTTGTACCAACTAGGTTTAGTTTGCAAGATCTCAGACCTTTGGGATTGGGTACGGTATGCAGACTAGTGACCTCAATTGTTTCTACAACTCCACCATTGATATAACAATCCATCCGTTGACAAGTTGGAGCTTCTTGAACCTTCCCTTTCTACTATTTCCCGTGTATCAAGGCATTCTTTTCATGGAACAATCATCATTTCCTTTCCTTTTGGCATTAGCTTTGTTTGACTGAATACATAGGGACATTTTTGGTCCTTGTCACACCACCAACAATAATGGTTACAAATATATTTTAAACTCTTGTCCATTATTGCTATAAGGACGCAATGGCTTTATTTCCTCAAGCCACATGATGAAGTTTTTCATATAATATTTGTCTTTCACCAAATGGTTTTTGTTTAATTTCGAGCAAATATTAATTGTCTTCGGACTGACAATGTATTATAATATGTACAGTATGTCGTCTTTCATTTCTGTTAGGATGATGGAATGGTTCATCAATGCTCCTGCCTTAATTATCAAAGAGCCCGCCTAGGAGCGCCTAGGTGCCCTAGGCTCTTGGCAAGGCACCTCAAACTAGGTTGCCAGCCTCTTAAGTATATGAAATAGGTGTCTAAGGCCTTTAAGGTCCATATTAAGCCATTTAAAGGCTATATTAGCATGAATTGGGTCTGGACTTAGATCAAATTAGATCACCTTGAGTAATATTATGGTTAAAACATATCTGTAAGGCCAAATCAGGTCAAGTTTGAGCAAGTTAGGTTCGATTTGTGGAGATACCTCTAATTTTAGGAAATTAGGTCTGATTTGGCCAAATTGGGTCTCATTTTAGTCTTATAAGGTAAAATAGGGGAAGTGAGGTTTGATTAGGTCATGCTTTGCAAACTTAGGTCTAATTTAGGTCAAATTAGGTCAAATTTGAAGGAAATAGGTCTCTGATCTGAGAGAAACAAGTCTAGGAAATATGTTTGCTTTTGGAAATTAGGTCTGATTTGGCCAAAGTTGGGTCTTAGTTAGGTCAAAATAGGATAAATAGGGGAGGTAAGGTCTGTTTGGTCATGTTATGTAAAATTAGGTCTGGTTTAGGCCAAATCAAGTCAAATTTGCACTAATTAGGTCTAATTTGGGGGAACATGTCTGACTTGAGAGAAATAGCCAAATAGGTCTGCTTTGGGGGGGATGCTCTGATTTGGCAAAATGAGGTCTCATTTAGGTAAACAAAGAGCAAATTAGGGAAAGTTAAGGTCTAAGAAGTTTATTCTATGTAAAAATAAGTCAGATTTAGGTCAAATTAGATTAGATTAGGTCCAATTTAGATCAAGATAGGGCGGGCTAGTCGGGTTTAGTTTAGGTCATGCTAGGTGTGATTTAGGTTTAAGATAATTGTAGCGGCTTTAGATATAACAATTAAAAACATACATAATAATGTATCTATGTGAATGTAGCTAAATATATATGTATTTAATGTTACTATATATATATATATGTGTAGAATATAAAAATATAGCAATAAACCCTAGAAATGCCTAGGCTCCCGCCAGGCGCCTAGGATCCCCAGGGAAAAAGGGAGCACCTAGCCGCCTAGACAAGTTGGCTCCTGCACACATTTTCCTCAACCAAAACGGAGTGGTAAAGCACAAGAATCATCATCTCCTAGACATCACTTCTATTGTGGCTATCCATGCCCATCTACTAAAAGATTTAAAGTCAAAAACAATTTTAAATGTGTGCTTACATTTTAATCAGCATCTTTAGTTAGTTGAAGACAAAACCTTGTATTCTCTTGTTTAGACCTGTACAGAACCATTCCATCTTCTGCTTTGAGTTTTTAGGTGCACAACCTTTGCTAACAACTTTGACCCAATAGGTTGATAAACTTGATCCTTGAGCTTTCAAAATAGTCTCTTTAGGGTATTCTCAGGTGCCAAAAGGATATGAATGTCATGATCCTTCTCACATACAAAAGTTTGTATCTGACAATGTCGCCTTATATGCATCTCAATTTTTACTCTGTAAGTATGTTCTTAACACCTCTACAACACCCGATGATTCGTTCTCTTTGGAAATTGAGATACCTCGTTCACCATCGTATCAATCTCCTCGGCATCCATATCCTCTGGTGCATCAGTGAAGGAGGTTGTTGGGTCCCAAACTCTTAGTCCCACAATCGATGTTAATTCTATCATAATCCTCATGACTTGTGGCACAATGGAAAGGTACTCGCTCTCGCTCCATTCGTCATCAAATTGTTAATACATGTTGCATTGTCAAATTTCTCATTTTGTCTAAGCATTTGCCTCAGCTTTAGATACCTCCATTGCCCCCAAGCATTATGAGGAAGCCCTTCACCACCTAGGATCAAAAGTTGCAATGGCTGACGAGATGGTTGCTCTTCAGGGCAATCAAATATGGGACATGGTGGGTCCACCTTCTTGTAAATATGTTTTTGGTTGTTGATGGGCAGTCTTGTAAAGCATTGATCTGACAACTCTGTTGAACACTTCAAAGTCTAGCTTCTTGCTAAGGCTTCTATTAGTTTGGTGTAAGTTACAAATTCTGTAGAACTCATTTTCTGGGAACTCTAGTTCACTTTTTGGAACTTAAGTTCCATTCACTTCCATGTGACTGGTTTGTCATAAGTGTAAATATGGGAATCATTAGAAATATTGTAAATTTTCAATGTGCAATATAAATATGGGAATCATTAGAAATATTGTAAATTTTTAATGTGCAATATAAATAAGGATGGCAAAGACAAAAAAAGAATCATATCTGTAGAAAATCATAATACTCTTAAATTATAATAACCTCAACAAGTGGTTATGGTGCAGATGTTGCTCTCTTAAAAAATATTTTACTATAGTACAATTATAATCTTAATAAAATATTATGATTAAAATCACATCATATTTTTTTATTTCACTTTGTATGTAAAAAGTATTGTAATAATATTCACACTTAATGTGCTTGTAAATATAAGTTTTGGTTCATCATTGTCTAACACAATGCAGAGTATTAATTTTTACATTATTTTTGTTGGGAATTTTTACTATATTATTCGTGCATGGTTATAATTAATTATCATTTTTCACATCATATTGTTTAAACATGAAAAATAAACATATATTAGGTAAATCACATTGTTTTCATATGGTGCAGTGTGTTTCATTTTCATGATGTTTGTATTTTTTTATTTTGTAATTGCACTGATAATGGTGGTTATTGTGTATTATGTTCAAATATAGTGTGATTATAGTGTATGATATTTTCTCATATTATGTTATGGTTTTAGCAATGGACTATATCCACAATACTAATATTTTTAGTCATAAATATTTTGTGTCACTTATGATGAATAAAGAATGTAATTGTATAAGAAATATTGTTAATTATCCCAGAACTCATTTTCCGCTCTTTTTAAGAGGGAACTCAGGAACTGTATTTTGTATGTAAGTCTGTAACTCACTAGAAGTCACGGAAGTCAAGTTCCAACACTTACTTTCTGCTAATCATGAAAAATTGCTTAAGGAACTCCAGTTCATAAGTTTTCCGAACTAGTTACGACAAGTCAATCGGAGCCTAAAGGCTATACAAAGAAAGTGTGTCATCTACGGCTTCAGAGGGTTCCGTCTATGATACTCTCTTGATGACCTCGAACAATCCAGGTGGGTTTGGTTAAGTAAACCAAGCATCATTCTAAAGAATCTTGTCTTTAAGAAATTAGCAAGTGACCACTCTTTGTTTTACTCTAAAACTAGAAGTTTTCATGTCATTCTTGCATTCTATGTTTATGATATTCTCATCAATGTCAGCGATAATCGGGGCATTGCCAATCTAAAGAAAACACTCTCGTATCACTTTCATACAGAAGATTTGGGGAGCAATTCAAAAAAAATTAGGGGGTGAAGTTCTTTGATATAAAGCAGGGATAATTCCATCTCAAAGTATACCCTGGACCTCCTTAAACAGACGGATACTATTGCAAAACTCATCTCAACTCCCATGGATTGGCATACAAAATTCCAAAATGATGGGGAGTTATTTTCTAATCAAAATTTTTAAGTATCACAGAGTTGTAGGTAAACTTATCTACCTAAGATCACTTGCCCCAATATCATGTATGTCATAGGGGGTGTTAATCAACGCATGAGTGCAACTCTACAAACACAATGGATCAATGTACAACAGATGCTCCGAAATCTGAAGCATACTCCAAGAAAAAGGATTTTTCATAAGAAGCACGTATCTAAGGAGATCGGGTACTGGTCGTCACTTGACCTTGTTAGAGACTCTAGGTATAGTTATTTAGGTATTGAGTCTAATTGTATATGGACCCCTTTGTGTCTGGACCCGTTAGGGTTTCCTACTTATACTTGCCTCCTTTCCTATTTATAGGAAAGGGGTTGTCCTATCAATAATATATATGTGATTTTTCCCACTCTATTGTTTCTCTACATGGATTTTCCCCACTTTACTATTTCTCCACATGGTCATGCTTCATTATTGTTGTTGTTTTGCCACATGACACGGTGTGTCGGCGGTGTTCTACTTGTTTCGCGACTCATATCATGAAGTTTCCCCTGTGACACGACATGTCAAATCTTTGACATGACGGTCACCTATTCTACCCTAATTGCCTCGAGTTATGTCGCCTGACACAAACGTGTCCCTTCTGGAACACGACGTGTCGCCTGCAATCTATTGGCTTGAACTATTATTGCCTGACATGGCATGTCACTTCACCGACACGACGTGTCTCCTACTGCCTAGATCTACTGAAGTGCAACACAACTTGTCCCTTCACCGACACGACATATCACATGCTACTGTTGCTACATCTTGGCATGAAATATCATCTATGATTATTTTAAAACATGGTGGAGGCTTCTATACATGGTGCACACCTATCCTATTGAGCAACACTTATCTTCCAGCAATTTTAAACTTCTTTTGTTCTCTAAACCCCCCTTCCAGCCCTACATACATATTGCTTACCTCCTCAATGATTGTATTACCCCTATATATACACACTATGCCTATTGCTAATCGGATCTGATTTTTGCTTTAAATCCATACCGCGGGGGCTTCGCCCCCCACATGCTTTTTTGGTACGCACAAAGATTTGTTTATTCTTCTACCCAGATCTGCGTAATTGGGTCATGTTGCACACTGACTCGAGTTGCGGGTTACCTCCACATATTGTCCTACATAGTCCTTTCCCCTACCATTGTTTTTGACTTTTCACACCAACCACTCTCTTAACTCTTCTGTGGTTGGTGTAAGGGGAAGAATAGAAGATGATAAATGACGGGAAGAGATGAGATGGAAGAGATATGAAGAAAGAGAGGAAGAATTTGTTTATGTTGCTATTCATATGGATCTTCATTCTACTTCTACTGCTATGTGGATCCTTATGCTGCTATTTTTTATCTTTCTTCTTTATGAAGAGCTTGTAGAGCTTATTCATCATGTACCTCGACTCAAATGTTGCTATGGAGTTATCTACTTCACATGTGCTATGTGTTCATTGAATGTTACTTCATCTGCAATTTTGCTATTGGTTTGCTATGCAAAGACGTCATTCTTGCTACTTGTGTTATGATTAGCAATTTTATTTGTTGCTTTGTGCGTTTGCCCTATCTGTCGTCTGTGCTTTATTTGCACGTTGACTCTCTACTTGTTTGTGCTCTGTTTGCACATTTACTCTTTGTTCGTGTCTAGTGCACGTCGACCATTCCTGCTGTTGTGACCCAACACTCTCTAGATTGGGCGTCTGCTACTGTGATAGAAATTTTATGGAGAGAAGATGATGAAAAATTATGGTCACTTACTACTGAAGATGTTACACGTACATGATGAAGTTTCATCCACATTGGATCTTAAGAGTCATTTATCTGCTTGCTACTTCGCACACTAGTTATTCATTTCGACTGTGTCACCTTTGATGCTACTATTTGTTTGTGCTACTAATTGCACACTGACTAGTACTGCTTCTTGTGTATCAACACTCTCTGGTCTTGTGGTCGAACACGCTCTGGTCTATTTCATGACGATAGTGACTTATCCACTTGAAGGGTTGTGTTTGAGTGATGAGTGTTTTATTGTAATCTTGAGGGGGAGAAATATTCTTGTATGGGCTTAGTTTATCTTTTAATTATGCTTCTTTGTCTTAAGTCGGTCTATCTGTTTGCAAACTGACTTGGGATTCTCCTACTCTCCTGCTTGAGGGGGAGTGTTGGTCTAGTTATACTTAAGTATTGAGTCTAATTGTATGTGAGCCCAATTGTTTCTGGGCTTATTAGGGTTTCTCGCTCCCTTATACTTGCCTCCTTTCCTATTTATAGGAGAGCAACCAGCCTTTTATCAATAGTAGACACAGGGGATTTTCCCCACTCTATTGTTTCTTCATAGACCTCAAGATTTTGCATTCTTTTGATAAATCCCCAAATGGCTTGAAGGGGCAAGAAACAAGTTGTTGCTTACACGGTTACACCAGCATTGAAGCAGAATATCGAGCCTGTCACGTGCATGTTATGATATAGAATAGGTTCATGTTATTCTTGAAGAAATTGGCATTATGGTCTAGATTCCAATCATCGTGAATTGCGTAAATCGAGTTGACATTGACATAGCCAACAATTTTGTCTTCCATGAACGAACCCCAACAAATTGAGCTATTATAGAAATTCCACTTCATTTGCGATTTGCAATGACAAAGAAGATAGTTATCGTACGTGTGAATACGAAAGAACAAATTGTAGATATCCTCAACAAACCTCGACATAATACATTGTTTTCTTATGTGAGTACCGAGATGGGTCACCCATCTTTATTTAATTTGTCCCCATTTGCAACGACAATGAGCCAAGTCGTAATATAATAAATGGCTTCAACAAGCATATTAGTGTAGGTGGTTGTGGATGCGCTTGCAACAATGGCACGACTATAGTTTGAGATCATTAGCAAACCTGGAAATAGCAATCAAGTTTAGCAGCAACACTAAACGTCAAAAAGGATGGACTTGTGAGGGAAGGAGGATGTATAGGGTTCTCCCTTTGGCTATCGATCCTTTGTAGGGTTAACAAGACAGACAAACAAGAAGCATTGTCAGTTGTGCTTTATGACACTATACTTAAGCTGGAACACAACTCTTTTTATAATGTGGTTAAGTGACATGATCTAGTACCATATAGAGAAATGAGATTTGGGAGAGGAAAGATTTTCCCATGAGGTCAACTGTGTTCCCTTATGAATATGAAGATGTACAACACAGACTTGGAGTCAATAACTAATGACCAAATACATGGCACATAATAAATTAATACACTTACTCCTGGACAAGATGTGATGGGAAGATCCCTCTCAGATTAAAAAGCAAGTTTCATAGAGCAGCTATACAGCCAGCCATGCTCTATGAGAGTGAATGTTGGGCAGTGAAGAAACAAGGTCTCAACAAGATGATTGTGGTTGAAATGCGTATGCTGAGATGGATGTGTGGGAAGACAAGAAAAGAACGCTTGAGAAATGTGACTATATCGAGAATAAAGTGGGGGTGGCGAGCATTGAGGACAAGTTGCGCGAGGGCCGACTCAGATGGTATGGACATGTGCAACGTAGACCGACTAATGCGCCTATACGAAGCAATGCTATTGAGTCAAGCACAATTAATAGAAGAAGAGGAAGGCCTAATTAACATGGGAAGAGCTTATAAAGAGAGATTTTCAATCCCTACATCTCGAGCAGATTATGACCCATGACATAACTGAATGGAAACGAAGGATCCATGTAGCCAACCCCAACATAGTTGGGACTAAGGCTTAGATGATGATGATGATGATGATGATGATGATGACTGGACAAGCCTTTATATTATTAAAAGAATGTATTTATATTCTATTTTATACATGAATTAGGACTAATGTTTACGATGAATTACTATATATATATATATAGAGAGAGAGAGAGAGAGTCAGGCTAGAATACACTCGAGTGTACAGATTGCACAAATACACTCAAGTGTGTTTGCATATCAAGACTATTTTTTTACAAAATGTAAACCATTGATCTTCACAGTGATACTATAACTAGGCTACATACAAATTTTGAGCCCATTTGAATGAGTGTAAGTCACTCATCCAAGGGCAACAAAATCAACGCACAAAACTAATTTGAAATGAATAATTTTTGCGGTATAACATGACCTATAAATGTCCAAATGTGCTCAAATTTTGCATATGAGCTATTCACAAGATGTTTAAGAAGATCAATGGATTAGATTTTAAAAAAAATATTGCATCATTAAAAACTACTTGAGTGTATTCTGCTCCGAATACACTCGAGTGTATTCTAGCCTGACTACATATATATATATATATATATATATATATATATATAATCAAATGTGTAAAGCCATAAAGTATGTGCATATAGTAATGTATATAACTACAAAATGTAGGTATAAATATTGAAGATATTGTAATAAATGTATATAAAAGGAACTAGAACTTGAGGTACCCAATCAGTAAGATATGTACGCACATTATGGTATATGGTGACGAAACGCTCATGATACACACAAATTTATGTACTTAATAGGGGGGGAGTAGCACGAAAACAATGAGCTTATGTGACTAGGCATGCCTAAGAGCATAAAGCATCCATCCCCATAGCATTTTGTCAACTAACCAGGTATAGCAAGGAGGATCTTCTTAGATTGTTTGGGTATATCTACCATGTGTGGAGAAATGCAACTGTTAAATATAAGTGAGCCATGAAATGCTAGGAGCTAATAAAGGAAGATGCACACCATATATAATTGTGAAAAAATCGGAAAGAAGGATAGTTTCTTTTTAAATAAACGAAAATATGGCACCAAATCAAAGTGAAATGGAAAAAGGATCAGCATAAACCCAAAATGGTAGAAATTATGGTTGTTAAGGCGCCCACGGCTCTACTAGGTGTGAGTCTTAGTGCCAACTTTTGGATTTAAACACTTACATTGTTAGATATATGGTTGTAAGCCACTTGTTTAACATGGGTTAAGCCCAATGTAGTACAACTACTATATGGAGGAAATGTAGTTTTATGTCTAGTGCAAATGGGGAAGAGTTTTATCCCACATTGCTCACTCCTAGAACTTTTATGGTCCTTATATGTAGGATCACATGTGACACTAGTATCCAAAGGGTCCTACGGGAGAATATGCTCACCTCCCTGGCGAGTATGGTAACCGCAACACACACACACACGCACGCGCACGCCACGCCACGCCTCACCTCGTCGGGCTGGGCACGGGCTCAGGCTTGTGGCTTGTGAATTGCGGATTGTAGGAATGACTTCCGTCTCCCGTCTTCTTTTTACACTATGACACAAATACGTAATTAATTATTAACTTACTTTCCTAATCAGATTTATTAATCTTAACTGGAAAGTCTTTGCCTCGCGGTTTTTTCTGCAAACATGTACAAGAGTGATCATGTGATCGTATCTTAATGAGAATAGGAGTTGGGAGCGTTAAAGGCTATAAATAAGTCTTTGTCATTAGGGTTAATCACACCTTTCGAATACTTAGTTGTCAACAGTTCTTGTGTGTGATTTGCAAACCCTAGCGAGAGACTACAGCAGTCGTTGCTTCCTGCCGCCTTCTGGAGATTCCTCTCCTGCGAGAAGAGCCTTCGTCCTTCCTCTCCTCAAGACTCAATATGTTCGGGTGGTGGTACGTGCGATTGCTGAGCTACACTGGTACATTGATCGTCGTCAAGCGCGAGCTAGACAACAACCTGCTACAGGTTCATGATTGGGTCAACTGAAAGAGCGGCGTTCATCCTTCTGGATTGCGAGCCGTTGATTTCTGTAAGTAACACGTCTGTTTTTCAATGAACGATCTGGTCAGAGTTTCTAACTCGTTTACTTTCTGCTTTGTTTCTTCTTTTGGTTCTTCTGCGGAATTGCATGAATTGTTAATAATTTGCAACTGTTGTTGCTGCATGTAACGACATCTAATATAAACTTCTCAACACTTTCATGGTATGCTTTTTTAGTTTTGGTGCCAGCTTTTACGTGTTAATGCTTAGTTTAGAGCCCTACAATACCAGGTTAGGGATTATAGTTTATAATGGGGTCTAGATGTTTGTGTAAAATTTTCATAAGATATGATCATATAAAAAATAACATGAAAATCACACTAAATCCTATTGCCTAGGTGGGCAATGTGTAAGGTCTTTAACCACTCAGCAATAGTGAGTAGGCGTCTGGATGCCTTAATAACCATGGTCAGGATTAAGCCGTTGATATAATCTGGTTTGATAAGAAAATAATTATTAAATTGTGCATAACCCACCCCTCCCCCTTCTTCCTCCTCTCCTTCCCTAAATTATCATCTTTTCTCATCTCTTGGGACCCGCCATCCCCCTTGTCCTCTATTTCCTCATCTCCCCCACCAGCTTCCTTTATGGCTGCCAGCTCGCAGGCCTGGCTGCACATTCGGGAATTTTGGAAATCAAACACTAACGGGGTAGGTGCTTCACTTCAAGTTTCTTAACGAGAACGACAACAATATGAAGCATCATGGAAGGAAAAGATCATCCACAGATGAACTGGGAAAAGGATACAGATAAACAAAACTAAGCATACCTTGGGAAAGGAAACTCCAATGGGTTGAGTTTGTTGCAATGAATGACTTTAGACGGGCCTGAGCAACAGCACTGTGCAGGGGCATCATAGAATCCACGATCGGTAATGCGGAATAGACAGGTCTTATAACAGAATCATAAAGAGTATAAATATGTCAGATGAATAAGTTAAGCTGAAACAAAAAGAAGAGGGGGATGGCGGTCAGAGAGGAATAAAAGGAACCTTGAGATGCATGGAGCAACAACTCTTCCAGCACATGACTTGGGGAAACTAGCAACCCTAGACCTTACGCCTCTCCTCAGGATACCAGCCACATTTCTGGCGCTGCAGAGAGTCGCCATACCCAATCCTGCCTTCTGTAACTAAGTAAAGATAAAAGGTCAGTCAACAAGATATTTTAGAGATGACCAGAAAATGACCTCAATACTAATCAACTATGATCAAACCATAGCAGACGCCTATCAATTCAAATGCGAATACATAGTCTTCATACTAGGCAACATTTTTGCTGCAACAGGAACTAGGCGCAATGTAAAATGATCAATACAGAAAGGACAAGGGTAAATTGAAACACCCATTGGACTGAATGGAACATGTAAAGCCTTTCTAAAGATAGCTAAACAGAGTAGAGATGTGGAATTTGACTCTCTCTTCTATGGGATTTCTGTTCCATGTTATCTCCATTGGCCCTTTTCCCTTGATCCTTTATGTGAGTTCATAGCGTCTTGATCCACATCACAGGGCTTCAAAGTTTTAACTGGTCGAAATGTAGTGCTAACGGTGATATTGTAGGTTTGAGCCCTATTTAGCCTACCACTCCTAAGTCGAGATCCTCTGCCACACAACGGATCCCAATGAATATCTTAACAATAATTCCTTCCTGAAGTCAATAAGAACTTTTACAGGCTACATAACGCAGTGCTGCAGCGATTAGCATCGAGAGGGCAAGGAAAGGAGTTGCCTGGAATCAGATTAAAAGGGTTCAGGGCGTAACACTGGCGTGCTCAAATGCCAAACTGATAGAAAACAGGTTGAAAATATCACAGCAAGATCGAGCAGCATCTTACATTGTTAACCAAATTACACCACGATTTTAGGAAATAACATAACCTAATCACAACCATCTCAAGACAATGATAATCTGAAAAATGAATGCAAGGAACGAGGACGCACAGAGAGAAAGAGAACAATAATTATATTTGAACAAGGCGTCAACTTTGGTATTTTCATGGTTGACGGGAGTTGGTCCAGAGTAACTGCCATTTCATAAAGCTAGTTCTCGTTATAGTGAGCGGCACAGGAAGGTGGCCCTTGCACTAGCCAAAAATGACTGGGACTTGCGAAGCAACTCTTGGAATGGTGCGTCGCCTAAAGGACTTGACGGAGATGAGAAGCGAAGCTGCGATATATTGAAGTAAAATAATAGCACCTCCGCGGGAGAAGCTGTCCGTCCGCTGATCGGTTGGCCGCTGAATTTTGAGCAGGCGAGGAGCCTTTCGACTTTCTTTATCTATCGCACTGCTGCAGCTTGTTCAGTCAATGTGACTAATTGGGGTGTCCCAGGTAATGTTTGAGGAGGGTGGTTTGGGTTGAGTTGGATTATTACTACATGTTTGGTTTGCGGTATTATCAGCAAGATAAGATTATAATCTCATTAAAATTTCAAATCTCATATTTAGTTGTGTAAAAATGACAAAAAGATTCTAATCCATTGGATATGGAGTCTCATATGATAAGCACTTCTAAATATCACACTGTATTGGGTCGGTATAAAGAGCCTTCTTACCCCCCGACTCCAACCCGATACTTTTCTTGCGGCACATTTTTCTTCGTGTTCTCTGGCTATCTATCATCTGCCCCGATTGTCTAGCTTCTGGCGTTGTAATCATTCCTCGCCAGTGGACTGCTTGCAGCTTGGAATTTTCACTTCGTTGCTACCATGCCGGTGCATCTACTACGTACGTGATCAGTTGCTACGACGGTGCATCTGCTGCGTATGTGATCAATTTTCTCGTTGTATCACAGCCAACAAAGAAAAACAACTCACATTAATCCACTATTATCATAGCCGGAAAGACAAGTAAGCTTTCTTAAATAAACAACACGTTCGTCAGTGTTATGGTGTCCATCAATGGTGAGTCTCATCATCTATTATTCTGTACAGTTGCAGAATACAACAATATTGAAACTTGTTATCGGCACTACTATTCTTGATTTTGTTGCTCTCGTCATCTATCAACACACCAGCACACCAGTTCGACCTTTCAGCTAAAAAGATACTTGCTTTCTTCTTCCTTGCATCTATTAAATTTTAGAAATAAGAAACTACATAGGTGTATGCTTTCTCCCTCTTTGTATCGATTTTTGTCGAGAAACTTTCACAAACACAATACGAAATCAATTATTTTCATTAATATATAAGCCAAATTTTATTTTGAATCAGTAGTAGATGATATTAAAATTGTTAAATATTTGCTAAGACCAAGTCCCAATTGATCACGTCGTGTGTTCTTTAGCTTTACAAGAATAAAGATAAATATTATCCCTAGCCTTCTAATCATTTATAATGTTGGTTCTCTTGAACATATAAAGTAAGTGGCACCCAACAAGCAAGCTGCTAGGTTCAATTTTTTTAATTGATTCAAAAGTCCATGTCTTATATGAAATCTGAAAATAAGATGTATGTGGTCTGTAATTATGTCTATACATTGAAAATTTAATGATGTGAGTTGTTTGTACATCACACTGATGGCACATTTGTCAAGATGAGAAAAAGCTACAAGGAATAAGAAATTTTTCGTGCATATTATACAACAAACAATTCTTCTGTTGATGCTCATCGTCATCATTGTTATATGGTCGTATGAGCGCAAGGTGTTAAGATCAAGATATAGTCTAATGGATCATAATGAGAATAGGAATAGCGTTATTGATAGGTTGGTATACAAAAGTGACAAGAAATGCATTAACAAACTTAGAATGGATCGTCAAACATTTAGACATTTGTGTGCATTACTTACATCAGTTGGAAAGCTAGCATGTAGTAGGCATGTAGCTATAGATAAGATGGTTGTAATTTTTCTCTATATTCTATCTCACCATTCGAAGAATAGGATCATTCAAGATGACTTTTTTAGATATGGTGAGACAGTGAGTAGATATTTTCATGAGGTGTTACATGTTGTCGTTCGGTCATCTCGAGAGTTGTACCAAAAGCCAAAGGCAGTACCTGAAAATTCAAACAATCACCATTGGAAATGGTTCAAAGTAAGATAATTTTATTTCTACATGTAACCTACTAAATTTCTCTATATAACCTACTAATACAAGCATATTGTAATTAATATTCATTATATAGGGTTGTCTTGGAGCACTAGATGGCACTTATATTGAAATGTGTGTACCAGAGATAAAAAGACTAAGATATAGGAACAGAAAAGGTTTTATTGCAACTATTGTGCTTGGAGTTTGCAATACAGATATGTAGTTTATCTATGTATTACCGGGATGGGAGGGTTATGCGTCAGACATGAGGGTTCTTAGAGATGCTATGGCTAGACCAAATGGGTTTCATGTTCTCATGGTATAATTTAAGAGTTCTAAATAATTACATTTTTGACATTTATATTTATGACTGATTACTGTTGTGTGATTTATATATCATATTTTCACATGTTTTCACAAAAAATTTTGATTCATTCTGATTTAATTTAGTCTCTTTTCATATTACTTTTGCCATCAATTTGTCAAAAATGCTTTACCATAACTTGCCTTGTCTTTTTGGTTTAAAAACAACTCATTTCAATGCTTTTTTTTTGTGCAGAAACAGCAATTTGAACGGCGTGCAAGTTCCCAAAAATCCTACTCGTTTTCCTGCAGACATTTCTGGAAACTTGAACGGGGTGCAAACTCATCTGCACGCCGTTCAACCTTTCTGTAGCTTGCAAAGAAGTTTGCACGGCGTTCAAAGCCGTCTGCACGCCGTTCAGATGGAACGCGCATTTTACAGACTTTTCTGGAAACTTGCAAAAAAAAAGCATTGAAATGAGTTGTTTTTAAACCAAAAAGACAAGGCAAGTTATGGTAAAGCATTTTTGACGAATTGATGGCAAAAGTAATATGAAAAGAGACTAAATTAAATCAGAATGAATCAAAATGTTATGTGAAAATATGATATATAAATCACACAACAAATCCCCCTAAGCTTGAACTGTTACTTGTCCTCAAGCAAAGAGAAACATGGCTATATGAAAGAAAGAAATTTTTACCCATGTGTGAATGAACAGAGAAACAGATATGCAATAAGCTCAAACATGTGTGCAATGAGTTCGTGTTTGTAGAAGATATCTCCAAAATCTCAACATCAAAGGTAGAAAGAATTAGTTCATTAAGGTTGATTCCAAAACCCAACAAATACCTAACTAACAGCACTAATAAGAATATGGATACTTAAATCAAAAGGTTAGTGCATTTGCATAACAGAATTTTTAGCTATATGGATTTTTGAAGACCAAAAGAATGTTGTCCTTAACCAACTTGATTGAACTCTTTTCCAAAAGATATAGCAATAAGATTTTTGGGTTTCCAGCATTCGGCTGCTAATTTAGGCTTATGCTCACGTGGAATGTTGGTTGGGGTATTTTTCTTACCCTCTTTTCATTACTCATATCAACTAACCGTCATTTCCAGATCGGGCTTACACTAGGCTAGCATAATATGTGGGCCATAGGGCCATCTTTTATTGGGTAAAGGTATGAAACAAAACAAAAAGTCAAATAAGAAGGTTAAAGACAGCAAGGTTTTTTGTCATTCTTTTTAAAGGTTTTCACTGTAAAATTCATTTTCAATTGCACTAACAGTTTGATAAAAGTATCCTGTATTTTCACTAGTGTTGCAGGTTAAATGATTTGCCAAAAATTTTCAAATCATTACATGTTTTGAGTATTCCATGATGCAGAAAAAGGAAGATATTAATTACAAACACATTCTCATCAATGTACATGGGTAATTTTCAGTTTCCATTTCATTCAACATGTTTTCAAATTTTTCTCTTACATATAGCCAATCATAACTCATTGAGGAACAAAATAAAAGGGGTTTCATTCTAACAAGGTAGTCTCTGATCATATGTAATTTTGCCATCAAAGAACAAAACAGACTGACATGAAAGAAAAAGAACTGACACAACAGACTCAACTGAAAGAAAAACTGAAATACAACTGAAAAAAAAAACTGAAATAAAGATACAACTACCAAATACCAAATACCGGTCGGTTGTGTCCCCCCTAAGCTTGAAATCAGCAGTGACCTCACTGCTTCAATCACACTCAAGAGGTACACAACCGGGTACCTCATCATGGTGGAAACATCAAAGTCCATGGAGGACCGGTGCTCTGATTTGCAGTTGGAAATTGTTGTGCTAAAGATTTATGCCTCCTTGCAAATATGTCCTTGATTTGGGGCAAGCAAAAGCACCTATGAGCTGCAACAAGAATAGTCTTTTGTATGCCAATACTATTTGTCTTTTCATTCTTCTTTGAATCATCATCAAAATATGAGTTGGGAAGAGTGGTCTCATTATAAAGTAATGTGTCATCTAGAATGTGAGGAGGAAGGACATGTGGCTTGCTTGAAGAATCAACATGTAGAGCATGTGTTGTACCTTTCTCCCCTTTAGTTGAAACTTCATAATCATCATGGGTATCAACATCATCATACTTTGAAGGATATACCTCTATAACAACTCCATTCTTCAATGTCACCGACCTGAAATATGTAGGATTCATCTCTGGTGGACTAGGCAAGAAAGGTGGAAATGCTTCTTGGCTAAAAAGAGCTTGTTGGGTAATTTGTTTCTCCAAGATGTGTGCATGAGTGGTAATATCATCCACCTTAGAAGAGAGTTGGAAAATGGAACCCTTCATTGATTGTCTTTTTTGATGGAACTCCTCATTTTGCTGCATTTGAGTTGAAATAAATGTTGCAAGCATGGACTCTAATCTAGAAGTTACTTGTGGTTGTTGTGGCTGAATGAAATTCGGGTTCACATTGTTGTAGAAGTCCGGTGGAGTGTAGCCCATTGGAGAATAAATAGAAGAGGCATAACTTGTATAAGATGAGTGTCCAAGCAACCCACATGCATCACAAATATTGTTGGCTGTTTGAATTAGTTGTGTGCTTAGATTCTCAAACCTTTGTGACAAAGTGTCTAGCCTTGTTGCAATCAAGTCTATAGCATCAACCATGTGATCTTCCACTTGCATTTCAGAAGTAGTATGTGAAAAGTATGGGTGGTAGCTTGTAGCCAGACTCCACTGGCAATGATTTTCTGCCATATCTTCAATAATAGCATAGGCTTCTCCATAAGATTTGTTCATTAGAGCTCCATTTGCAGCTGCATCAATAGACATCCTTGTATTATAGCACAAACCATTATAGAAAGATTGCAATAGAAGCCAATTGCTTAGACCGTGATGTGGACAAAGATGTTGAAGATCTTTGAACCTCTCCCATGTATCATACAAGGTATCTCCATCCCTTTGAGAATAATTGATGAGTTGACTCCTTAGCTGCAAAGTTTTGCTAGGTGGAAAATATCTTGCCAAAAAGACCTTTAGAAGCTCCTCCCAAGTGCCGATTGACTTCTTTGGCAAAGTATAGAGCCATGCCTTGGCTCTATCTTTAAGAGAGAATGGAAAAAGAATGAGGCGTATCCCATCAGTAGGAACACCATATATCTTTATGGTGCTTAGCAACTGCAGAAATTCAGCAATGTGGAGGTTTGGATCCTCCATTGGTGTCCCTCCAAATGCATTCAGCTGTAGCAATTGTATGATGTATGGGCTGATAGAAAACTCCTCTGCCTCAAATTCTGAAATATTAATAGGCCCACTCATGTGCATTGCAGTTGTACCAAAGTAGTCCTTAAGAGGAAGGTCATCCTCCTTGACTAGTTCTTCATGTGAATCTGGAGGATTAGGTAGATGTGGCGTAGATGGTGGTGGTGTATGCGGTATGGGTGTTGGTGGTATATATGATGGCGGTGAATTAGGTGTGATTGATGGTGGTGTGGATGAAGGATGTGTGGATGAGGGTGGTGCATATGATGGTGATATGGATGATGGTTGTGTGGGTTGTGACTCCTCCATACATGCTTGGGTTTCACTCCTTCTTGCTCCACGAGGGCTGCAAATAGTGTGTTCATTTTCTGAATGTAGAGATATGCACGGTTCAAGGATCTTTTTATGAACACCCCATATGCTCCTGCAAATAAACAAGGTGAGTGAGATACAGAAACAAACATGAAAGATACAACAAATTATGATGATCATGATGAATTATGATTTATGGATATGATGGTGGATATGAAGGATGTGATCTAGTCTCATTTACTTATCAACAACTCTTACTCTAACACGAATACCGATGCTCCCCGGCAACGGCGCCAAAAACTTGTTGGTTGTTTACACTAACGAGTTTCAATCATAAGAATGATCTTTTACTCAACTAGCTATATCCCGCAAGTATACGAGAGTAGTTGTAGTCGAGGTCAAACACAAGGAGCGTTGGTTAGTTAGGCGCAAGAGTTATGATTTTCAATAATCTAGATCGTTGTACACAAGATGATTGGATTAGAACAACTAAATTATAGATTTAAAACAAAACAGTAAGTTATCACTTAAGAAAAGTTAAGATTCAGATATGGAAGGATCTTGGACCTAGGATTTCCCTATCACATCATAGCTTATATTAAAATATGAATTTAAACATGTTAATTAACTTGCAAAGGAGGTTTGTAGTCATCACTCACCTCCTGGTGAAGTGATGACGATTTTAACTCCATACATCACTCTCGTGTATGTATTTCATTTCAAATCACAAACCTTGCTCCTCAACATAATCCCAGCCACTCTCGTGGTCAAGGACAAGTTGCCAAAAGAGTAACTCCATACTCTCAAACACATCTTCTCAGATTATGAAAGAAAGTATAAAACATGCAAGTATGATGGCCAATCACACAAACAAGCATTTCAGATCTGAAACAACTCTTGGAACATGCAAGAAACTAACATTTAGTACGAAATTCATATGTTCTTACAAGCTATGACATGGGAGTTACTCTCCCATTCCCAAGAAAAAGAGTCTACTCGTCCATAATGATGTACAGCAGAAAATGTGCAGAAATTTCAGAGTTTAGCATGGTTTAGAGAAGGAAAAGCTAAGCAATCCCAAGGTGTAACCAAAGGAAGGTAGAATTCCGACTTGAGGAAGAAATCCCACTTCTACAACTGCTCCAAACCGGGCAAACTTCCCTCCCGAGAAGCTTTGTGGAGTGAAGAAGTTCTGCTGCACCTTGCTGCTGCAAATGGAGAAGAAGAAGAAGAGCAATGGTCTTCTTTCTCAAAAAAACCTTTGGAATCCTTCAAAATCGCCTCCTCTCTGCTTTACTCTGTTTCTGGGATGATCAAGACATTCCAAATGACCCCTGATAACTGTCCCTCGACTTCCCTCCTCTCTTTAGATTCAAAATCTCGAATTTCCAAATTCTAAAACTGCCGGCTGAACGACGTGCAGATTGATTGAACGCTGTGCACTTCACAAAATGCGGCAGTTATCAGTACTCTGAACGGCGTTCAAAGGGAATTTGCACCCCGTGCAAGTTTCCAGAAAAGTCTGTAAAATGCGTGTTCCATCTGAGCGGCGTGCAGACGGCTTTGAACGTCGTGCAAACTTCTTTGCAAGCTACAGAAAGGTTGAACGACGTGCAGATGAGTTTGCACCCCGTTCAAGTTTCCAGAAAAGTCTGCAGGAAAACAAGTAGGATTTTTGGGAACTTGCACGCCGTTCAAACAAGTTGAACGCCGTGCAAGTTGTTGTTTCTGCACACAAAAAAGCATTGAAATGAGTTGTTTTTAAACCAAAAAGACAAGGCAAGTTATGGTAAAGCATTTTTGACGAATTGATGGCAAAAGTAATATGAAAAGAGACTAAATTAAATCAGAATGAATCAAAATGTTGTGTGAAAACATGTGAAAATATGATATATAAATCACACAACAATTACTTTAATGGATATGAATGTAGGGAACTACTACTTGGTATATGTTGGGTATATCAATGGAGAAGGGTTTTTGGGACCATATAGAGGGCAAAGATATCATCGCATTGAGTGGAGAATAAGCCAACAACCTTCTACTACCAAGGATCTTTTCAACTTGAGTCATGCTTCTGCACGAAACGTTACTGAAAGAGCATTCGGTCTACTAAAACAAAGATGGGCAATATTAAGAAGTCCATCCTTTTATCCAGTTAAAACTGCTAAAAGAATGATCCTTTCTTGTTATTTACTATGCAGTTTTATTATGCGAGAAATGTCTGACGACCCGATGGAGGTAGAATTCCCTGAAGTAGTCACAAATGAATGATATCACGATGACGATGTCCAGACAGTAGAACCAACTGATGAATGGTCTAATTGGAGAGATAATTTATCTAAACAAATATTTTTTTAATGGTCCAACATGAACTAACTTATTTTGTCTTTTTATTTAGATATATTTGAAACATATATGTATTTATAAGTGAGAGTTGTTGTAATTGAACCTTGTGGAAAATATCACATCATTTCAATCTAGCACATTTCAATGTATCACATCATTTTCAGTTTATAATATCATGTTTTTTTTAAATATTTGTGGATCGTTCTATTGAAAGTATATGATGGATTCTTGAAAATCCTAGTATTTGTACTATGCCTAGTTTTTGTGTTATTACATTTCAATAACATTGTTTGAAATCATAATTTTACGATTAATATGATTTAGTGATGGATAACATTGAGCAAGCTTGCCACCAAATTGTTGTTAGTAGCCAAAGACTTCCTGCCACACAACAACATGAGCAAGTTCTAGTACCAGAGGGAGGGAGACCAAAGAAGAAGCAAAAGAGAACTTGGACACTTGAAGAGGAGGAAAAATTCATCGAGGCACTGGTAGAAATGGTTGTTTCCGGAAAATATAAAGCTGAGAATGGTTTCAAATCTAGTTTTTTGGCTGCATTGGAAAATGACCTTGGACAAAAGCTACCAAATTGTGGATTAAAAGCTAAGTCACATATTGAATTGAAGATAAAGGTGTTGAAGATAGAATTTAATGTACTTTATGATATGTTGCCTGGGAGCACAAGTGGGTTTAGATTCAATAGAGCTACACTTTGTGTGGAAGCAGAGAAGAGTGTTTGGGACAACTACACAATGGTAAGTAAGCTCATATTTCAATTTATTTCTTGTATCACATTAGTGTTAAATTTCCCTATTTTTTAATGGCAGAGTCATCATGAGGCAGAGTCATGGAAAAATTAGATGTTCCTATATTTCAATAGTATTTGTATTGTCTTTGGAAAGGATCGAGCAACTAGAAGTAATGCCCAGGATGCTGAGGAGATGACAACAGATATGGACAACCAACAAAAAATAGGGACAATGTAAATGTTGACGATTTGGATGAGAGTGATAATGGACAACAATTTTCCCCAACAGGGAACCCTGATATAGGTAAAGAGAACAATAATGGAAGGAAAAGGAAGAGGGGAAGTGAAAGCAATTTTGTAGAGGTGTTATCTATTGTGGCAAATCTTGTCGGGGAAGACATTAGAGTAGCAGCTGAGAAAATGAGTGAGCCTGTGATGACAAAATTTATGAAGGAAAAAGAAACAATTGGTGATGAAATTGGGAAACTAAATAATCTCACAAAGGAGAAGAAGATTGATGTTATAGTACAACTGAGTGGAAGTGAATCTATATGTCATGCATTTTTTCAATTGCCCAAAGAAGACTTTGAATTATTTGTAAAGAACTTGATAAATAAGAGATACATTTGAAGTTATATATAAAAGTGTTAGAATCCCTACTATTTTGTATTTTGCATGGATGTTATATTTTTGTGGGCGAACCTTTCAAAGATCTTTTTAACTTAATGACTTGTTATCTTCTTTTATTTTATTAATGATGTGATGATATGTCTTGGAGTTTGTGTAATACCCCTGACCTGGGTTATGGCTTAACCCTAGAAGTTTTGCTTAAGTAAGTTGTTTACAAACTTTATGTAATATTTTGAAAAGTAATTAAGACTCTTGTAGGGATTAATTTTCAAGTTTGAGCTTATTTGCAAGCTGTTTGTGCATTATTTGATAGTTTGGATGAAAAGTGCAATTTACCCAATATGAGGAGTTATGTTGAAAATTGACACATGTTGAATGTGCCTTATGTGTTTTGGCATCATGAGAGATAAAATGGTGCTAAGTGGTGACTTGTGGAGAGCCCCAATTGCAAGTTGAAACTTGTTGGAATAATACTTGTGTTGAATACACCAATTTTGGTACAATTTGCAATTTACCCAAAATGTGATGTTGATGTACAAATTACCACCTCTAGAGTGTCCCTACTTCCTCTTGGTATCATTTAGAGGAAATAGAAAGAAGGGGGTGCCATGTTTGAGTCACATTGAAGTGATAGTACTTTTGGTAATGAAAAGACCATGTAAGGGTTGAATTGAAACCCTAATTTGAACTTGTATCAACTTGTAGACTTGATATGAGTAGCCATATCGGCCAAGAACCCATGGAGGGAGGCTGATATAGATTTATGATCATTTAGCCTTGCCCATGATGGGCTAAGCACCTCAAGGAGGTGAGGTGTGACGACCTACAAGTTTCCTTAGAAAAAGTGTATCAGTTTGACTTAAAATACTGATTAAACCTAGATGACTTATCCAAATGGATAAGTGATGGATGAATTTGTATGATAAGATAATTCTCAACTTTATTGCATGTCAAGATAATTATGCATGCATGCATGGACACGTGGCAAGCATGCCTGGACACGTGGCAATAAGTAGCTTAAGAGGGAGACGCCTCATTACATACTTTTTCATGGACTTCAAGTATAAATACCCCTCTCTTCACTTGCTAGTGAACTTTTTCAAAATTTACCACTTCCATTCTCTCCCATATCTGTGGCATACAACTCATAAAACAAGATTAACTAATGTGGAAGCATATTATTAGGAGCGGAATTACTAAAAATCACTAAAAATTAAAACCATTTGTCAAGAGATCCATTCACGGAAAAACTCTTTCATTTAGAACCAAAGTAAAACATTACATCCTGGTTCATATATACATTACATGCATCATTGCACCTCGAGGCATACATGCACAAAATCTCATATCGAAGTATCAAAACACTAACTCCTAGGACCTGAGAGTACAGAAACGACTATAAGACTATCTCTACAAAACTAGACAGCCAATGTCTCCACCTGCTGGATCACTACTGTCCCTGTGACTGCTGCTACTCTTCACCTGCAGAAGAGTTTCTTCCTTGTCATCTGCATCTACCCAAAAACATTGGATCCCACAAGGGTGAGACAATTATAAAAATTACCCCAGCGGGAGATATAACTCTCCGCCAAAACATTATCATTACAGTTTAAAAGAAATAAACTGTGCAGTGGGATAATATAATTCAGTAGCAGATGAATCAACATCTATACAGATTAGAGCAACATTCTTATGCAAGTAATTCATTTATAACTTGATTGAGCAGCATGCCTCATATTCAATATGAATTAAAGGAACATAAATACATTCATGTATCAAGGGCATGCTAAGCAGTATATCATCAATCAGTGTTTCTCGTATTTCAATCTTATGCAAATACGCTACACGGCTGATTATATTTTACAAGAAGATTTAAGCACTGAGGAGATGAGGTATACTGCTCATACTCCAACCGACCATTTCTAGAATCGAAATCGATACCATAAATAGGTCAATGGAAGAGCCGGATTCCCATGACCTCCCACATCCTGGTCAGCACATGACTACAAGCAGGACTGTGTCGACTGCTCGAATAGCTTTCCAAGGTATACTGGAACTTCGCTATAGAGTTACAACGTCAACTGCACTCTCATCGGCAATCGAGAGCATTAATGATTATCTCCATCGACCTGACATAAAATAACATTGGGAGATCAATGATACATCCAT
Source organism: Alisma plantago-aquatica (assembly GCA_963693085.1). NCBI lineage: Eukaryota > Viridiplantae > Streptophyta > Magnoliopsida > Alismatales > Alismataceae > Alisma > Alisma plantago-aquatica. The sequence goes on from OY856409.1 coordinate 686,974,481, forward strand.
CCCAACCATCGGGAGATTTATGATACATCTATCCCGACACATGAAGGATTGAGAGGTTTAGTGTTTACCTTCCCTCAATATCTTCACCTGGACGTAAGGATATTTTCGCCCATTTACCCGCACATATTCAAAATATGTGAATTCCAGGAATTCCATAGAAAACCTGTTTCACCATCACCAACTGCTGACGATGATGGATCTATGGTCAGAGCACTACATGAATAGATTCCACTTGATTAATTATGTACATTTTCATATTCTTTTAGCATCAAGCGAGTTCTCAAAAACAACTTATTATAACAATGCTATAAGGAAACATGTACTAATTTCATCATATACTTAACTATCTTTAACAGATATTGGGAACTCAGTCCCTTATTTGAAAACTGGGAATTCTCATCCCTTCTCAATTTCATCACCATAATCATATGGCCCTGGGTAATTAAACCCTTGATTCATCATTAAGCATTGTTACCACTTTTCCAGGTAACCATCACCTTTAGGTCAATTGACCAAGGCAAACATGATACTTGCTATTACAAGCATCCCACATGGTACTTGAGGCCCATTAACTCTCTTGTTACCTCTTACCAGGAAACAAGGTATATTATGACACTCAAGGTACAATCACAATAATGAATTAAACATCATAGCTCATACCTAGCCATGATCATCATTTCATCATACCTGCATGGTTAGCACAGATGATAAAAGTGATATCAATTGCATATCAGAACCATGTTCAACAATTATGAATTCACTATTCATGGGTAACACCACTATTCCTTTACTAGGATTAGGGTATCCCATTTCATGTCATATGAGGATAATCATCTCATTACCGCATCATAGTTATGGTTTCATTCACCATATTGCCCAAAATTAGGATTCATTAAGCAATACATAGTATCACCCTGGATTTGAGCTCCACAGAACATCAAACATCAGGTTTTCTCATGAAACCATCCCTAGTTAGGGTTTCACATCAAATTCACTCTATAAAAGGATTTACATTCAATATTCCACAATTAGGGTTTACTATTTATCCCAATTAGGGTTTCATATTCCATCATCCATAATTAGGGTTTACTATTCATCCCAATTAGGGTTTCATATTCCATCACCCATAATTAGGGTTTACTATTCATCCCAATTAGGGTTTCATATTCCATCACCCATAATTAGGGTTTACTATTCATCCCAATTAGGGTTTCAGACCACATTACTCTTAATTAGGTCTATACACATCATCACCTTGAATAAGGACTACATCCATACCTCGGATTAGGGTTTCAATAATAACTTGCCCTGAATTAGGGTTAAGGTTCAACAACCTTGTCAATTAGGGTTTATGTTCATGATTAGGGTTTCATGATCTCTTTACTTAAGGATCATACCCTAAATCACCACATGAATCATACTCATGTATCAATTTAATACTATCATTCCTCTCAACTTGATTAGATTATATCAACCCTTAGTCAAGTTCATACAACTATGAATGACATAGTGTACCAAGTCATTGCACTTATAAGCAATTAGGGTTCCTTCCTTAATTGACACTAATCACATAGGTACTATTAGGGTTTCAACCTTTGTACCTTTATTTATTAACATTACTAACCATCATTGGATAATTGGAACCATCATTGCCTTCAACATCCATGTGATTAAACCACTAACAACCTCCATGCGGTTTTGAAGTTTCAACACCAAATGGTTTTGAAACCGTTTGCCACCAAACAGCTTTGAAACCGTTTGACCCCAAACGGTTTTGAAACCATTTGGCCCCAAACGGTTTTAAGACCGTTTGGTCTCAAACACTCTCAAGACCGTTTGGGCCAAATCAGTCCCAAAACTGCAAGGGCTCACTAGGTCAATTATCAATCAAATCGATTTCCAATTGCACCATTGAGTTGACCATTAATTATTCAATTGAAGGGTTCATCAATCCAAACCATTAGATCATCATCCATGGGTCAAGGATCAACCTCTAACCCACCAAACGGTTTTGAAACTATTTGGTCCCAAACGGTCTCAAGACCGTTTGACCCAAAAAGTCTTGAAATCATTAGGACCAATCAAGGATTTCTTCAATCAATTCAATTAGGGTTTCCACTTGAAGGATCATGCACACATTGGATCAATCAATTAAGTCCATTGGATCATCATCCAAAAAATAATCAAGTTCAGACATCAAAGGGTCAACTAAACCAAACGGTCAACTCAACCATGCGGTTTGGAGTCTAGGGCACCAAACGGTTTGGTGAAACCGTTTGGACCAAAAGTCCAAGACCGTTTGCTATTATTCTTTGATTAAGGTGTGTGCTTATGAACAGGTTATCATCTTCAACCTTTAAACTCACGGAACTACTGCCACTTTCCATGGCAACTCCATCAATTAAGCAAGGCTATTGCAATAATGACAATTAAATCAATTGCAAGTAGAAATCGAATTTAATGACAAGATTAAGGGTTAAAGTTATATAACCCGCCTTCAAATCTGATCCCAAGCTCCAAGATTCACGGCTCCAATGGTGGTTGAAGCTCTAGAAACCTCCCAAGGTCCTTGCAAATCTCAAGGACGTCCACACACACATATGAATTCCACCATTTTAATTTTGGTTGAAGGTCCTTCAATTATTTTATTTATTTTTGCATTAATGTTTCCATTATGCTTAAATCTTGATTATTTTAATATCAAGATTCTCTCTCCTTCAACTTAATTTAAATGAGGCGCCCTTCTCATTATATTTTCTCCTTATGATTCCAAGAAACATTAGGGACCTTATTGAAGTGGTAAATTACATATTGCACCCTAGGTTTTGGGTAAATTGCACATTACACCAAAACTAGGTTTTCATGCACAAACATTGCTTTATCAGCTCTTTCTTGGTATTTAGGCTATCACAAGCCATGCCTCTGCATCATCTTCATTCCCATGATGCTTTAACACATGAGGAACATATTATCATGCATAATTTGCAAATAGACCCCTCAACTTGGGTAATTTGCACTTTAGTCCAAAACAGGCAAACTATTGATTTCAACAATATTCAAAAAGGACTAAAATTATAATATAAATTCCTCTTGAGCCCTAAATACTTTTCAAAGACAAAAGCATGCATATAATTACTCTCATTAGAAAACACCTAGGGTTACTTCATAACCCAGGTCAGGGATGTTACAAGTTTATCCACCCCTTACAATGATTTCGTCCCTGAAATCATCAACAAAACATTAAGAGAAAAGAGTAGGATATTTTCTCCTCATCTCATCCTCTAGCTCCCACGTAGCTTCTTCAACGCCACGGTGATTTCAGAGAACTTTTACAAGACTAATGTCTTTCTTTTTCAGCTTCTTGATTCTTCTGTCAAGAATCAACACTGGCCCCTCAACATAAGATATGTCATCATTTAGTTCTACCTCCACATGTTGTAGAACTAACTCAGTGTCAGGATGACACTTCCTCAACATAGAGATATGAAACACTGGGTGCAATCTATGCAACTCAGGTGGTAACTCCAGCTTATAGGCTACCTTTCCCATCCTTTCAATGATCGGATAAGATCCCATAAATCTTGGAGCTAACTTCCCTTTCTTTCCAAATCTCAGGATACCTTTCCAAGGTGAAACCTTGAGGTACACCCTGTCTCCGACTTGGAATTCTAAGGGTTTACGACGCTTGTCAGCAAAGGATTTCTATCTATCCAGGGCTGTTTTCAACTGTTGCTGCATGATCTTTATCTTCTCAGTTGTTTGTTGAACCCGCTCAGGACCCAAAAGTTGGTGCTCACCAGTTTCATACCAACATAGGGGAGATCTACAACGTCTACCATACAAAGCCTCATATGTTGCCATCTCAATACTGTGATGATAGCTGTTATTATAAGCAAACTCTATCAAGCTCAGATGTAGATCCCAACTCCCCACAAACTGAAGGACACATGCCCTAAGTAAGTCCTCCAAAGTTTGTATCGTCCTCTCAAACTGTCCATCTGTCTAAGGATGAAAAGCCGTACTAAACCTCAGCTGAGTGCCCAAAGCTTTATGAAGTCGTTCCCAAAAATGACTCGTAAACTGAGGACCTCTATCAGAAACTATTGTAACTGGTACCCCATGCAAACACACTATCTCATCTATGTAGATTTATGCAAGCTTCTCAGGTGTATAGGTTGTTTTGACAGGTAAGAAATGTGATGTCTTTGTCAACCTATCAACTATCACCCAAATGGAATCATGACTTTTGGCTGTTCTAGGCAAACCAACCACAAAGTCCATAGTTACATGATCCCACTTCCACTGTGGTATAGGCAGGGGTTGCATTGTTCCTGTAGGCTTTTGATGTTCATCTTTAACCTGCTGACACACCGGACACCGCATAACAAACTTAGCAACATCCTTCTTCAAACCAGGCCACCAATACATAACTTTTAAGTTATGATACATTTTGGTGCTCCCTGGATGCATAGCATACATTGAAGAATGAGCCTCCTCTAGAACTAACTTTCTTAAGTTATCAACGTCAGGTACTACCATCCTATCATGGTAACAGACTACCTGATCATCAGAATCATGGAAGCCATCCCGCTTCTCACTACCATATTCTGACCTGATCTGTTGAATCATAGAATCAGTCTGTTGTGCTTCTTTAATCTGTTGCCTCAGAGTTGGTTTTATGTGCATCTCAGCTAGCAACCCGACTAACAATGACACTTTAAGTTGTATATTGTCTTGCCTCAAGGAGATAAACATATCTCTCTTAGAGCATACAAAGGAGTTTAGATGTGCTTTATCTAGGGCTGGTGTTGCTGATTTTCTACTTAGTGCATCAGCAACCACATTGGCCTTCCCTGGATGATAATCAATTGTACAATCACAGTCCTTGATTAACTCTATCCAGCGGCGTTGCCTCATGTTTAGCTCATGCTGAGAAAAGATATACTTCAGATTCTTATGGTCTGTGAAAATCTAGAATGTTTCTCCATAGAGATAATGTCTCCAGATCTTCAAGGCATGGACCACAACAGCTAACTCTAGATCGTTTGTCGGATAATTCTCCTCGTATTTCTTAAGCTATCGAGAAGCAAAAGAAATCACTTGCTTATCCTGCATCAACACACATCCTAAGCCATTCTTAGATGCATCACAAAAGACTATATACCCCTTTCCTTGCTCAAGTAGCACCATCACATGTGCACATGTTAACCTTTCCTTCAACAACTGGAAAGATGGTTGACACTTGTCATTCCAGACAAAAGAAATCTCCTTCCTTGTCAACTTAGTCAAGGGTAAGGCTATTGAACTAAAGTTCTTAATAAACCTTCTGTAATAGCCAGCCAGTCCTAGGAAACTTCTTATCTCTGTCGGTGTCTTCGGCTGTTCCCATTGCATGACAGATTCCACCTTCTTAGGATCAACATGAATACCTGAAGCAGATATTACGTGTCTAAGAAAGGAAATTCTGGCAACCAGAACTCACATTTGCTAAATTTAGCATACAGATTATGCTTTCTTAGCAAAGTCAGAGCTTGGTGAAGATGCTACTCATGTTTTTGAGCATCTCTACTATATATCAGGATGTCATCTATAAAGACGACAACATACTGATCCAGAAAAGGTCGAAAGATTCTATTCATGAGCTCCATAAATGCAGTTGGTGCATTAGTTAGTCCAAATGACATAACTGTGAACTCATAGTGACCATACCTTGTCCTAAAGGCAGACTTAGGTATGTCACCCTCCTTGATACGTAACTGATGGTATCCTGACCTCAAATCTATCTTAGAAAAGACAGTCGCACCACACATTTGGTCAAACAAGTCATCAATTCTTGGTAGAGGATACTTGTTCTTTGTGGTGACTTTGTTTAATTGTCTGTAATCAATGCATAACCGCATCGACCCATCCTTTTTCTTAACAAAAAGGACCGGAGCACCCCACGGTGAAGTACTTAGTCGGATAAAACCCTTCTAAAGCAACTCTTGCAGTTGTTTCTTGAGCTCTTCCATTTCAGCAGGCGCCATCCTATACGGTGTTTGTGCTATTGGTTGCGTGCTCGAGATTAGATTTATTTCAAAATCTGTCTCTCGAGGCAGAGGAACACCTGGAAGTTCTTCAGGAAATACATCTTCAAATTCACTGACTACTAGAACTTCAGAAGGATGAGGGCTTTCCATTGTGGTATCAATCACATGGGCTAAGAATGCAAGGCATCCTTGTCTTATCAACCTCTCAGCCACTAAAGCTGACAAAAGACAGGTTGGAAGAATCTTTCTATCTTCTTGAAAGATCCATGTGTCACCACCATCTGTGAATACAGCTTGCTTGGAACTACAATCCAAGACAACCTTATACTTCTCTAAGGTGTCCATCCCAAGGATTATATCAAAACCCTACATCTCAAGTGGTATAAGATCCACTTGAATGTGGTGATCAGAAAAGAAAAGATTACAGGGAGAACACACTTCCTGCAATACTACAGATCCCATCAAAGGTGTCTCCAACAGCAAGCTATCTACTCTATGACTAACAATCATATTGCAGTCATCAATCACTTCTCGAGTGATGAAAGAGTGTGTAGCACCCGGATCAATTAACACGGATACGAAGCAGAATAAAGACATATCAGAATAAAGCAGTTCCATCTGACCTGTCACAACTCGAGGGTTGACTACTGCTTCAGGTTGGTTCATAGCATAGAACCTAGCCGTTGCTTGCTGTTGACCCTGTGCTCGATTGATAGATGTCGAAGAACTGACTTGGGACACTGGTCCACGTCCTCTAGCACCACTGCTAGGTTGTTGCCTCTGAGGGACCTACTGACTCTGCCTCGGTTGCTGGGTAACACTCCTAACTTTCTCAGGACAGTCTCTCACCACATGGCCTTCTTTTCCACACCTATAACAGGTTATATTCCCCCTTGGTGGTCTGGGTGGTCTTGTTACTGACATAGAGGCTGAGCTGTGAGCTCCATTTGGTGGTAAACTACGGTTTCTAGACGTCCACTGCTTGTGGGTATTAAACCTTAGTGGTGGTGTAGGCATAGAATACCTTGGTATCTTGAAACTCCCAGCACTCTGCCCTTGAAACTATGGGTATTCCTTCTTACCCTTGGTCTGTCGCTTCTCGATTATAGACCTCTCTATACGTCTTACAGACTCCACAAAAGTTGAAAACCTCTCCCGGTTCTCCAGAGCAGACACCGGAGTGGTTAATTCAGCGTTCAACCCCTTCTCGAACCGCCGAATTCTCTCCTCATCATTGGATGCTATGTGCGGATAGAACCGCAACAACTCCATGAACCTAGCCTCATACTCGCTAATGTTCATTGGTCCTTGTTTAATTCTCTCAAACTGGGATATCTTCTCATCTAGATACTTCTTGGGAAAGTATATAGTGATGAATTCATGCCTGAATTCATCCCATCCAATCACAACTCCAGGTCTTTTTCCCTCCTCAATGGTCCACCAGTGGCCATCACTCCCTTTGAGGAGATATACAACATGTCTGACCCTCTCATCATCAGGAATCATGAGGATTTTTAAGGCTTTCTCTAGCTTAGTCAACCATAGATCGGCATCTGCTGGATCGGCTGTACCAACATACTCTAAGGCTCCTACCCTCTTTAGCCTTTCAAAAGTCTTACCGGCACCATGTCTATCATCATGGGGTGGTGCCCTGGGTACAGATACTGGCATTCTATCCATCATGTGGGTCATAGCTGCCATAAACTACCCGAACATAGCCTGGAAGGCTGGGTTCCCCATATCATCTGGGTTGAACTGGGGTTGTTCAGGTACATGTTCCTCCCTGTCCTAGTCTCTTGCACCACCTCCCGGTGTAGCAACACTGCTCTCAGCAGTGTGTTCATCGTGTGATCCAAACATCTTTAGTTCTTCTTCTCCTATAAGAGCAGAAGACACTATCAGATAAACTGGAAGACACTTAGAACAAACTCAACTACCTTAATCCTATGTCTCTATAGACTCAGCAAACCTAGAGCTCTGATACCACTAATTTGTGGCATACAACTCATAAAACAAGATTAACTAATGTGGAAGCATATTATTAGGAGCGAAATTATTGAAAATCACTAAAAATTAAAACCATTTGTCAAGAGATCCATTCATGGAAAAACTCTTTCATTTAGAACCAAAGTAAAACATTACATCCTGGTTCATATATACATTACATGCATCATTGCACCTCGAAGCATACATGCACAAAATCTCAGATCAAAGTATCAAAACACTAACTCCTAGGACCTGAGAGTACAGAGACGACTATAGGACTATCTATACAAAACTAGACAGCCAATGTCTCCACCTGCTGGATCATTATTGTCCCTGTGACTGCTGATGCTCTTCACCTGTAGAAGAGTTTCTGCCTTGTCGTCTGCGTCTACCTAAAAACATTGGATCCCACGGGGGTGAGATAATTATAAAAATTGCCCCAGCGGGAGATATAACTCTCCGCCAAAACATTATCATTACAGTTTAAAAGAAATAAACTGTGCAGTGGGATAATATAATTCATAGCAGATGAATCAACATCTATACAGATTAGAGCAACATTCTTATGCAAGTAATTCAGTTATAACTTGATTGAGCAGCATGCCTCATATTCAATATGAATTAAAGGAACATAAATACATTCCTGTATCAAGGGAATGCTAAGCAGTATATCACCAATCAGTGTTTCTCATATTTCAATCTTATGCAAATACGCTACACGGTTGATTATATTTTACAAACAAATTTAAGCTCTTAGGAGATGAGGTATACCGCTCATACTCCAACCGACCATTTCTAGAATCAAAATCGGTACCATAAATAGGTCAATGGAAGAGCCAGATTCCCATGACCTCCCACATCCTGGTCAACACAGGACTACAAGAAGGATTGTGTCGACTGCTCGAATAGCTTTCCAGGGTATACTGGAACTTTGCTATAGAGTTACAGCATCAACTGCACTCTCATCGGCAATCGAGAGCATTAATGATTATCTTCATTGACCCGACATAAAATAACATTGGGAGATCAATGATACATCCATCCCAACCATCGGGAGATTTATGATACATCTATCTCGACACATGAAGGATTGAGAGGTTTAGTGTTTACCTTCCCTCAATCTCTTCACCCGAACGTAAGGATATTTTCGCCCATTTACCCCCACATATTCAAAATATGTGAATTCCAGGAATTCCATAGAAAACATGTTTCACCATCACCAACTGCTGACGATGATGGATCTATGGTCAGAGCACTACATGAATAGATTCCACTTGATTAATTAAGTACATTTTCATATTCTTTTAGCATCAAGCAAGTTCTCAAACACAACTTATTATAACAATGCTATAAGGAAACATGTACTAATTTCATCAAATACTTAACTGTCTTTAACAGATATTGGGAACTCAGTCCCTTATTTCAAAACTGCGAATTCTCATCCCTTCTCAATTTCGTCACCATAATCATATGGCCCTGGGTAATTAAACCCTTGATTCATCTAATTTCATCAAATACTTAATTGTCTTTAACAGATATTGGGAACTCAGTCCCTTATTTCAAAACCGGGAATTCTCATCCCTTCTCAATTTCATCACCATAATCATATGGCCCTGGGTAATTAAACCCTTGATTCATCATTAAGCATTGTTACCACTTTTCCAGGCAACCATCACCTTCAGGTCAATTGACCAAGGCAAACATGATACTTTCTATTACAAGCATCCCACATGGTACTTGAGGCCCATTAACTCTCTTGTTACCTCTTACCAGGCAACAAGGTATATTATGACACTCAAGGTACAATCACAATAATGAATTAAACATCACAACTCATACCTAGCCATGATCATCATTTCATCATATCAGCATGGTTAGCACAGATGATAATAGTGATATCAATTGCATATCAGAACCATGTTCAACAATTATGAATTCACTATTCATGGGTAACACCACTATTCCTTTACCAGGATTAGGGTATCCCATTTCATGTCATATGAGGATAATCATCTCATTACCACATCATAGTTATGGTTTCATTCACCATATTTCCCAAAATTAGGATTCATTAAGCAATACATAATATCACCCTGGATTTGAGCTCCACAGAACATCAAACATCAGGGTTTCTCATGAAACCATCCCTAGTTAGGATTTCACATAAAATTCACTCTATAAAAGGATTTACATTCAATATTCCACAATTAGGGTTTACTATTCATCCCAATTAGAGTTTCATATTCCATCATCCATAATTTGGGTTTACTATTCATCCCAATTAGGGTTTCATATTCCATCACCCATAATTAGGGTTTACTATTCATCCCAATTAGGGTTTCATATTCCATCACCCATAATTAGGGTTTACTATTCATCCCAATTAGGGTTTCAGACCACATTACTCTTAATTAGGTCTATACACATCATCACCTTGAATAAGGACTACATCCATACCTCGGATTAGGGTTTGAATTATAACTTGCCCTGAATTAGGGTTAAGGTTCAACAACCTTGTCAATTAGGGTTTATGTTCATGATTAGGGTTTCATGATCTCTTTACTTAAGGATCATACCCTAAATCACCACATGAATTATACTCATGTATCAATTTCATACTATCATTCCTCTCAACTTGATTAGGTTATATCAACCCTTAGTCAAGTTCATACAACTATGAATGACATAGTGTACCAAGTCATTGCACTTATAAGCAATTAGGGTTCCTTCCTTAATTGACACTAATCACATAGGTACTATTAGGGTTTCAACCTTTGTACCTTTATTGATTAACATTACTAAGCATCATTGGATAATTGGAACCATCATTGCCTTCAACATCCAAGTGATTAAACCACTAACAACCTCCATGCGGTTTTGAGGTTTCAACACCAAACGGTTTTGAAACCGTTTGACCCCAAACGGTTTTGAAACCGTTTGGCCCCAAACGGTTTCAAGACCGTTTGGTCTCAAACGGTCTCAAGACCGTTTGGGCCAAATCAGTCCCAAAACCGCAAGGGCTCACTAGGTCAATTATCAATCAAATCGATTTCCAATTGCACCATTGAATTGACCATTGATTATTCAATTGAAGGGTTCATCAATCTAAACCATTAGATCATCATCCATGGGTCAAGGATCAACCTCTAACCCACCAAACGGTTTTGAAACCGTTTGGTCCCAAACGGTCTCAAGACCATTTGGGCTCAAACGGTCTCAAGACTGTTTGACCCAAAAAGTCTTGAAATCATTAGGACCAATCAAGGATTTCTTCAATCAATTCAATTAGGGTTTCCACTTGAAGGACCGTGCACACATTGGATCAATCAATTAAGTCAATTGGATCATCATCCAACTAATAATCAAGTTCAAACCTCAAATGGTCAACTAAACCAAATGGTCAACTCAACCATGCGGTTTGGAGTCTAGGGCACCGAACAGTTTGCAAACCGTTTGGTCCCAAACGGTTTGGTGAAACCGTTTGGACCAAAAGTCCAAGACCGTTTGCTATTATTATTTGATTAAGGTGTGTGCTTATGAACAAGTTATCATATTCAACCTTTAAACTCACGGAACTACTGCCATTTTCCATGGCAACTCCATCAATTAAGCAAGGTTATTGCAATAATGACAATTAAATCAATTGCAAGTAGAAATCGAATTTAATGACAAGATTAAGGGTTAAAGTTATATAACCCGCCTTCAAATCTGATCCCAAGCTCCAAGATTCACGGATCCAATGGTGGTTGAAGCTCTAGAAACCTCCCGAGGTCGTTTCTCAAGCTTTTGGAGTGAAAGGACCGGCTAGGGTTGAAGATGGAGTGAAGAAATGAAGGAATCATGTATTGTTTTATGATTTTCACCATGAAATCAAGAAGAACGAAGGTCAAAGGCTTACCAACAGGTTGGGGAAGTGATCCCTGCCGTTCTTAGCTCTCTTGGTCGATTTTGTAAGCAAGGGGAAGAAAGGAATCGAAAAAGATCCTTATGTGGGTTGGAAAAGGCTCTTTTATAAGAAAATTGATGAAATTGAAAATGTTTTATAAAAAAACCAATTAATTCCAAAAATGGTACCACCTCTTCCTCCTTGGTTTGATTGCATGCAAAGGAAACTCAAACCCACCGAACTCCCTTCCATTATCCATGGATTAAGGGAAAAGAAATTAAGCACCTTAATCCATTATAATATTAATATATATTTTGAGTGGAAATTCTTTTCCTTATAATAAGGTGAGTGGAATTTCACCTCCTTAAGATATTTTCGGTCCTTGCAAAGCTCAAGGACGTCCACACACACATCTTAATTCCACCATGTTAATTTTGGTTGAAGGTCCTTCAATTATTTTATTTATTTTTGCATTAATGTTTCCATTATGCTTAAATCTTGATTATTTTAATATCAAGATTCTCTCTCCTTCAACTTAATTTAAATGAGGCGCCCTTCTCATTCTCTTTGCTCCTTATGATTACAAGAAACATTAGGGACCTTATTGAAGTGGTAAATTACATATTTCACCCTAGGTTTTGGGTAAATTGCACATTACACCAAAACTAGGTTTTCATGCACAAACATTGCTTTATCAGCTCTTTCTTGGTATTTAGGCTATCACAAGCCATGCCTCTGCATCATCTTCATTCCCATGATGCTTTAACACATGAGGAACATATTATCATGCAAAATTTGCAAATAGACCCCTCAACTTGGGTAATTTGCACTTTAGTCCAAAACAGGCAAAATATTGATTTCAACAATATTCAAAAAGGACTAAAATTATAATATAAATTCCTCTTAAGCCCTAAATACTTTTCAAAGACAAAAGCATGCATATAATTACTCTCATTATGCAAAACACCTAGGGTTACTTCATAACCCAGGTCAAGGATGTTACAATATCGGCCATAGAGTTGTTGTGTCATCCATAAGCAAGGTGATAACAACCATAGAGCTTGGGGTATCGGACAAGACAAGGTGGTATCGGCCAAGACAAAGTGATATCGGCCAACTAAGGTGATATCGGCCATAATAGTGAGATATCGGCCACAAGTAAAGTTTTATCGGCCAAGAGGAAGTCTATATCGCCCAAGAGTGGTAGGGTGTTGGCCAAGGTGCTAAGGAGCTCAAATCTTAACCCTAAGGTAAGCCATAGTCGTCTTCAAGCTTGAATTAAAGCATGGAATTAGGGTTATGATCTACCTTTCTTCTCCTCTTCACCAATTGCTTATTCATGGTGATTTCTTGAATCTAGAGGAATTGAGAAGTTCAACCTCAACCTTGGGAACGTGGAGTTTTGGAGCTTGGATCTTTGAAGTTTTTCTTAAGGTGGGTTATATAACTTGAACTCAACCATGTTATTATTCATCACCTAAATTGCTATACTTAATGAACTACTTTTAATTCTGAAATTTACTGAAATAGTTGATGAAATTATGAGTTCTAGTAGTTGCTTAGACCTGTTATCATCAATTATAACTGTTAGAACGGAGGTCTAGAGCTTAAAGAAGATGGTATCACTTTGCAAAAGTGATATCAGGTTCAAGCATATACACAAGTAGCTCTAACCCGATATGGGTATGTCTTGATCGATATGTCTTGCCCAAGATGCTTACACGATATGCTTGCACAAGATGCTTGCACGATATGCTTGCACAAGATGCTTGCACGATATGCTTGCACGATAGGAAGTCAAGTATAGACTCCATGCACGATACAATGTTAACTGTATACTTGTAAATTGATATGAAACCCTAATTTGGGTAACCCGATATGAGTAAATAATAGCAAGTGCTATTGCACGATATGATCATATAATATATATCATTGGTACTTGGTATCATGAAGCACACACATCTGGTGTATGATATGAACATTTAAGTAAATCCTATTGCACGATATGAGGTATGGAACAAGATGTAACCCAATATGCTTGGAATGCATCTACCCGATACACAACCCTATATGACATGTAGCCCGTCACGGCTAACCCTAGTTGATGTCTAGCCCGACATGATAATGAGATGATACCTCTTAAACATCATGGGTGATACATACATGTACCATGTGCCCGTCACGGCCAACCCTATTTGATGTCTAGCCCGACATGATGATGATATGATACCTCTTAAACATCATGGGTGATACATATATGTACCATGTGCCCGTCATGACCAACCCTAACCTGACATGGGTGATGCAACCCAACATGGGATGGTGTAACCCGACATGGGTGTTATAACCCAACATGGGATGGTGTAGCCCGACATGGCTTGGTACATTTCACTCCTATCGACTTATGTAATGGGTTGAGAAGAGTTTAACTAATTGTTTAATCTATTACTCATCCTTAAGGTAAGATGGTAACCTTGAAGGAGGTAATGAGATGAATATATTGGGTTGAGCCTGATATGGAAAACCCTAACTCGTCATGGCCAACCCTAGATGGTGAGCCACCTGATATGGTGATTGAATGCACCTCTAGCTCGACATGGTGATGGTTTAATACCTCATACCCGACATGGGTAACCCATACAAATACCTCTAGCCCGATATGGTGAGTGTTCATACACCCCCAACCTGATATGATGGTGTCTATACACCTACAACCTGATATGGTGAACATATGCACATCTCCAACTCGAGACACCTTGTAAAGATAAGGGTAAAACACTCCTAGAAGTAAAGAGTGTATTACTAAGCAATGGTGTGACTAATATCTTGATAGGTGAGACACCTAAGTGGAGAATGTCTTAATATAAGATGAGTTCTTACCACCTAATGATAGATGGATAATTCAAGTTTGTGAATTATGGCTAACGCACCACATAATAAATATGATGAGTTAGTGCATAAAGTATTAGGATGGGAAATACCCTAATACAAGGTAAATTGATGAACTTAAGTAAGTAAAAGTAATGAGGGAAGTGATACATCAAGACATGATAAATATCACATCCAGTACCTCGAAGTTGATACACTTTGATGCACCTCAAATCCAATATACTTGGATGAGTAAAACATGAAGGGTGTCATGTCAATTATTACCTCAAGATGTAATAAGTTAAATACACTTTGATAAGCGTAGGATATATACCTTGAGAAAGGGTTAAGCCAAGTTAATGAAGTATGGTGTAATCAATATTCTAGTGAGGATGAGAGAGAAACTCAAACTTTGTGTTAATTATCATTTAATAATAAAATATGAGAATAAATAAGTATGATTGAATACTTATGATATCAAAGTATGCTCCTAGATGTGTGGAACAATGAATTAGGGTTTGGATTAATAATATGAACATGAAACTCTATTCAGCTATAAAGGAAAACTCTAACCCTAATGATGGGAAGGTTGTAATTCTCTTATTGCATAAGCCTTGTAAGGCATGTTAAATACTTGTATAACAAGTATAATGAGTTATGTCCTTGTGAGCCATAAGAATAAGTTGTTGCCTAGTGAGAGCTGACAAGATGTGTAATGGCCTTGTGAGCCATGTGAATAAGTTGTTGCCTAGTGAGAGGTGACAAGATGTGTAATGGCCTTGTGAGCCATGTGAATAAGTTGTTGACTAGTGAGAGGTGACAAGATGTGTAATGGTCTTTTGAGCTGTGTGAATAAGTTGTTGCCTAGTGAGAGGTGACAAGATGTGTAATGGCCTTATGAGCCATGTGAATACTTGTCCAACAAGTGAAATGAATACCTTGGTCTGAGGACCTAGAGGTAATGGTTACATATTACAGAGGTAACAATGTTCAGTGATGAACTAAGGGTTTGAATACCCAGATCTAGTAATCATGATGATAATGTTAAGGGATGAGAATTCCCAGTAATGAGATAAGGGATTGAGATCCTAAATGTTATATATGTTCTAAAGGTTTGAAAAGTACTTGATAGATGTGTTACACTTGTTCTTTGTAGCATTTGTCATAATAATTCATGTTTGAAAACTTGACTGATGCTAAAAGAATACGGTAATGTACTTAATTAATCAAGTGGAATCTTATCATGTAGTGCCTTGACCATAGATCCATCAGCGTCAGAATTTGCTGAATGGTGAAACGAGTTGCTCCGCGGCATAACCCAAAGACCGCATATTTTTTAATATGTGGGGGTGATGGGTGAAAATATCCGTATGCCCTAATGGAGGAATTGATGTGAGATAAACATTAAATCTCTCAATCCTTCAGTATAAATGCCATGATGGATGTATCACAAATCTCCTGATGACGATGAATGCCAGATCAATGTGAGATAAACATTAAATCTCTCAATGCTGAAGAGAGTGCATCCTCCGCTGTAGCTCTATAGAAAAGTTGCCAGCATACCCTGGAAAGCTATTTAGCAGTGACACGAGATGTCCTGCCTGTGGTCTTGTACTAACCGAGACAAGGGAGGTCATGGTAGTTGATTCTCCCATTGACCTTGTATGGTACTGATTTTGACTTCGCAGTGGTCGGTTGGAGTATGAGCGGTATACCTCATCTCCTCAGGGCATAAGTGTGATTATAAAATGTAATCAGCCGTGTAGAATATTTGCTTAAGGATCGAATATGGAAAACATTGATTGATGTGTACTTCAGTTATACATCTTAGTTGATAGATGTTATTTATGCTCTTTACATTCCTTGCAAAGCAGATAGATGATTTATAACTCTACCATGGGTAGATGCAATGTCCTCCTTAAGAAAGGAGATTACTTCATTCTGTTCATACAGTGAATTATCCTGCTTGTTAATATAAAAAGAACCTCTGCTCAATTTATAAATGCTTAATCTATGATAATAATATGATCGGCGAAGAGTTATATCTCTCACTGGGACAATTGTCTCACCCCGTGGGATCCACATTTTTTAGGTGGACGTGCACGAGGTGGCAAAGATCTTTCTGCAGAGGAGGAACAACAACTGAGACAACAGTGATAGCTCAAGTTGAGTGTACTGTCTGTCGTGTCTTGTAGATAGAAGTCCTATGTGTCATCTCTGTACTCTCAGGTCCTTAGAGTTTGTCCGTATTGGTTTCATGAATGATATGAGATTTTGGCTTGAATGCCTCAAGGTTTTATGTTGCTCCAGTATGTGTTTTGATAGAGCAACTATTATATGTTGTCCTCAAGATGAGATGTTGTACAATGTAATCATAATATGTATGAGTTTTGGATCTTTCAGTAAAAGTTTTCTGGACAAGGATCTCCTTGCAAAATGGTTTTAATTTAAAGTGATTTTTTTGTTAATATGCTGTTTATGTTTATTCCACTTAATTAGTAATGATTTGTTTGTCGGTTTGATGACTGTCGTTAGAAGTTTTGATTTCAGAGCTTAAGGTTCACTGAGTCTACAGAGACATAGGACTAAGGTGTTGAGTATGTTCTAGTATCCTCCAGTATATCTTATAGTGACTTCTGCTCATGCAGAAGATAGAGTAAAGCTTAAAGATGTCTGGAGAACTCAAGGTGTACATTGCTAAAGGCAATGTTGCTGCACCAACAGAAGGTGCAAGGGACCAGGAGAGAAAAGAGTGACTGCCTGAGAATCCCCAAGATGATCCAACTATGATAAGGAATCCTTCTTTTGATATCACTGCTGGGCAAGTTAGGACATCAATGATGCGTATAGTGGACCATGTATTAGCAATACAACCCAGATTACCAGCCCCCAATGATGAAGTTTTGGACTCCAACAAGATTCTTGATCAACATCAGCATGTCGGAGTAATAGAAAATGTTAAAAGAAATAGGTTACAACACAAAATCAGGGTTTGTTACAGGTGTAGGCAGCCTGAACATATCAGAAGAGACTGTCTAGAAAAGGATAATGAGGAAAGAATTAAGAAAAGGCCTATCCAAACTCAGGAACAAAGGCCTAGTAGTTCCAAAAAGGGGAAGCTTTTGGTACCACCGATACAACCAGTGTCTAGTGCACTAGGGAAATGGTTACCCAGAAAGGGTAAAGGACCTAATGTTACACCAGTTAGAACTCATAGTTTGGGGTCTACATCGATTGTAAGGCTGACAAAGCCGGGGAATGCTTATAAGATGTGTTATAAATGTAAAAAAATTGGGCACATTAGATCCTCTTGTCCCAAAAAGGAGGAGGAAATGACCCAACTGCTGAGACAGAGTCATCAAGACCCTCAAAGGAAGTGGTCTAGTAGTGGCATTCGAGGACGTAGATAGATGTTCCGAGTAGGTCCATTTGCATCAAGAAATAGAGCACGACATTGGAATCAGGCAATGACAAGATTCTATGAAAAGAATCAGCCTGAGGCAATAAACAAACCTCGAGATGAGATAGGTCAGTTGAAACAGTATCATTCTGATATGTCATTTCATGATTCTGTGTTAAATATAAGAAAGTAGTTATTATTGAGCTTCCTTTGACTAGTCCTATGAGGACACAAGGAAGACGAGGACTTATAGTTTTCTTAGTATTCCTTTAAATGCTTTAAATGTGCTCTTATCTGTGTGAAAAAGGATAAGGTATACATGTGATTCCTGGAGAAAATTCAAGAATACTAAGTCCTATGTTTTGATGATATGAAAAGTAAGGAATATGATAGTAAACAAAGTGCATACTACCTAATCTTAGTACTTGTATACCCTATCCAGGTATTGTTATCTTTCTGATTACTCTGATCAAGTAGTCATTATGAGACAATCTAATGAGTATAACTAAACTGGAAATATGGTATGGACACTTGTATCACATCCAAAGTGCAATAAAGTGGGATTTAAGATGATCTCAGGTCAGTCCGTGTGTATGAGGAAGTAATGAGTATAATCCTCATGAAATGAGAATTAAAATAAGGGAGATGATCCCTATTTGATAAAGTCTGTGTGAATAGTAAAGATCTTTTCCCATAATGTGGAAATGGGGAATGTGATAAAACCATGAAATGATTAATGAACGGTAAAAAAATTCATGTAATAATCCTAGGAGATGATAAGGTCTCCTCTTGTATGAATAACCCTGGGTAATGATGGGGTGATGAAAGGAATATGTTTCTTTGAAAAGTATCAGTTTGTCTTGAACTTTGGTATCCAAGATGTGCCAAGTGGTATGGGGAAATAAGAAGATGATTTATGATAAGATGAATAATGTTTGGTTATATAGAAGAGCCAACCTTGAGATAATCCTAGTAGTAAAATCATATGTTAGGGGTTTATGTAGACATAACTTTGATAAAGATATATTAATTGAAGGAATAACTGTAGAATCATTTGAGAAAAAGCTTAGCAAAGCTACAAATGATAAGACCTGTAGTTCCAAGTGGGTGACAAAACGTAACTACAATCTCTCCATGAAAGAGAAATGTTAAAACTAAGTGGGGTTTGACACTTGAATTATTCAAAATATGAATAACACTTCTTTGATATAGAAGGTGTTACCTGACACAGTATACATACTGTAAGTCAATAATGAAAAGGGCAGTTGAATATATGCCTTATATGACAGATTCAAATGATACCCCTGAGTGGAAGGACTTTGTACTGGTCAAATTTCTATGGCATCTCCATGACATCAAGATGTTATGTGGAGATTTGATGACATGAGGCATGAATAACAATTGTCTTCCTTTATCTGGGATTTCAGGGACGAAATCCTTGCTAGGGGTTTATAATTGTAATACCCCTGACCTGGGTTATGGCTTAACCCTAGAAGTTTTGCTTAATTAAGTTGTTTACAAACTTGATGTAATATTTTCAAAAGTAATTAAGACTCTTGTAGGGTTTAATTTTCAAGTTTGAGCTTATTTGCAAGCTGTTTGTGCATTATTTGATAGTTTGGGTGAAAAGTGCAATTTACCCAATATGAGGGGTTATGTTGCAAATTGACACATGTTGAATGTGACTTATGTGTTTTGGCATCATGAGAGATAAAATGGTGCTAAGGGGTTGCTTGTGGAGAGCCTCAATTGTAAGTTGAAACTTGTTGGAATAATACTTGTGTTTAATACACCAATTTTGGTACAATTTGCAATTTACCCAAAATGTGATGTTGATGTACAAATTACCACCTCTAGTGTGTCCCTACTTCCTCTTGGTATCATTTAGAAGAAATAGAAAGAAGGGGGCGCCATATTTGAGTCACATTGAAGTGATAGTACTTTTGGTAATGAAAAGACCATGTAAGGGTTGAATTGAAACCCTAATTTGAACTTGTATCGGCTTGTAGACTTGATATGAGTAGCCATATCGGCCAAGAACCCTTGTAGGGAGGCCGATATCGGTTTGGGATCATTTAGCCTTGCCAATGATGGGCTAAGCACCTCAAGGAGGTGAGGTGTGACGGCTTACAAGTTTCCTGAGAAAAAGTGTATCAGTTTGACTTAAAATAGTGATTAAACCTAGATGACTTATCCAAATGGATAAGTGATGGAAGAATTTTGATGACAAGATAATTATCAACTTTATTGCATGTCAAGATAATTATGCATGCATGCATGGACACGTGGAAAGCATGCATGGACACGTGGCAATAAGTTGCTTAAGAGGGAGACACCTCATTACATACTTTTTCATGGACTTCAAGTATAAATACCCCTCTCTTCACTTGCTAGTGAACTTTTTTGAAATTTACCACTTCCATTCTCTCCCATATCATCCATAGAGTTGTTGTGTCGTCCATAAAACAAGGTTATATCGGCCATAGAGCTTGGGGTATTGGCCAAGACAAGGTGGTATCGGCCAAGACAAAGTGATATCGGCCAACCAAGGTGATATCGGCCAAGAAGGGTGATATCAGCCATAAGAGTGAGATATCAGCCACATGCAAAGTTGTATCTATGACGACCCGGCCACAAATCAGACCCTCACTGTGTAGTTAATTGCAAAATTGAACATAAATAATGGTATTAACAAAAATCACTAAAAATTAAAACCTTTTGCAAAGAGATCCCATTCCAGGAAACTCTTATAAGGAGAACCAAAGTATTATATATACATTCTGGTCCAAAAAGTACATGACATGTACCATCTCTTCTCTAGGATTACATACAACAGTTGCTCTGTTAAATCTACACATAAGCAACATAAAACCTCAGGGCATTCAATGCCAAAATCTCAGATCAATCATAAAAGCACTAACTACTAACTCCAAGGACCTGAGAGTACAGAGACGACTCATAGGACTCATATCTACAAGACACGACAGTCAGTATCTCCACCTGAGATGTTACTGCTGTCCCTGATGCTGATGTCCTTCCCCTACTATATGGTTTCTACCTCCTCGTCCTCGTCTACCTAAAAAGGTTGGATCCCACGGGGGTGAGACAATTGAAATTGTCCCAGTGAGAGATATAACTCTCTGTCAGAAACATTATTATTGTAGATAAATAGTGATAAAATGAGCAGTGGATTCTCTATTGAAAAGTAGGATTTAATCATTATTAAGCAGAATAGGACAATATCATCTTTTAAAGCATTACAGTTATAAATGATAAAGCAGTAAATCATCTATCCGCTTTATTAAGGAATATGAAGAACATGTATAACATCTATCCATTTAGGATACAATAAGAAATGTAACATCAACCAATGATTTCCGTATTTCATCCTTAAGAAAATATGCTACACGGCTGATTACATTTTACAATCATTCGTATGCCCTGAGGAAGTGAGTCGTACCGCTCAAATCCAACCTTCGGTTACTAAACCCAAAGCTAGTGCCATACAAGATCAAAGGAAGAGTCGGACTCCTTGACCTCATCCGTATCGGTCAGTGCGAGACCACAAGCAGGACCGCAGTCTCTTGCTTAAGTGACATCAGTCACAGGGTTAGCTCTCATAGGCTACCCATTCTCTAGCCCGCCTTGGTATAGGTCCCGACGCTAGTAAATTTGAGCCACGTGCCAGTTCACCGTGCTCTCTGAGCCATGAATGCATTCATGCTCTATCACACTGAGCCGTGGGCCTATTCACCAGGCTCTTATACATATCTTGAGTCTACAACCGAAGTTGCACTCTAATCCTCCTCATTTTCAGCTAGGAAAAACCCCGCATATTCAACAATATACGCTCCGGATTAATCCGTAGGAGAATCTGTTTCACCATCACCAACTACTGACGATGATGGATATATGGCCAAGGCTCTACATGATAAAATTCCAATTGATTATTTAAGTACATTACTATATCCTTTTAGCATCAGTCAAGTTTTCAAACAAGAATTATTTTGACAAATGCTACAAAGAAATATGTAATACTTCTATCAAGTACTATTCAAAACTTTATAAAACATTGGGATCTCAATCTCTTATCATTACTGGGAATTCACATCCCTCAACATTACCATCATCATGTTTACTGGATCTGGTTATTCAAACCTTTAGTTCATCACTGAACATGGTTACCACTATCAGGTAACTATTACCTCCAGGTCATCTGACCAAGGTATTCATGATACTTGTTACACAAGCATCTCACATAGTTCACCAGGCATATTCAACTTCTTGTCACCTCTCTCTAGGCAACAAATAAAATAATGGCTCACAAGGCCCGTTAATATCATAGTTCATACATGGTTATGCTCATCATCTCATGATACATGTATGGTTAGTATACTTGATAACAACCATATCAATTGAATATCAACATTTTGCAATACAAAGATAACATAACTATTCCCTCATTAGGGTTAGGGTTTCCCATCTTTATCAATTAGGGTTTCACATAACATCACCCTATATTAGGGTTTCACATAACATCACCCTACATTAGGGTTTCATATAACATTACCCTATATTAGGGTTAGGGTTTCCCATCTTTATCAATTAGTGTTTCATATAACATCACCCTATATTAGGGTTTCACACAACATCACCCTATATTTGGGTTTCACATAACATCACCCTATATTAGGGTTTCACATAACTTCACCCTATATTAGGGTTAGGGTTTCCTATTTCATTTCAATTAGTATTTCTCAACCCATTACCCAAAATTAGGGTTAGGGTTTCTCATCCTTCTCGATTAGAGTTTCACGATCACATTATCAAATATCAAACCTTAATTCAAAACTCCATGTATCTTGGAGAATGCATTGATATTATAATTAATATCCAAAACCTAACTCATTGCTTCACATGTCTAGAATTACATAATACCTTCATAAGTATTCAATTAAACTTATGTATTGTAATTTTCCTTATTGATTAGGGTTTCCATTCTCCATTGATTAGGGTTTTATGATTACCTCATTAATCCAAACCCTAATTCAGTGCTTCCACATATCTTGGAGCACATAGCATTATTTAAATATTAAATCATACTTATCATTGTTCCATGTACTAGGAACGCACATCACCATCGTACCTTATTCAGTTGACTTAACCTTTCACTAAGTAGGTGCACCTATGCTTATCATAGTGCATTGTATTTATTACTTTCATAGGCATAAAGGGATTATCACTTTAATTATACTAATTACCTAAGTACTTTAAAGGTAATTCCATTAAAATCAACCTTGAGATACTCTTCAACCAACTATGGGTTATTAGTACATACATGATTTGAATCAATTGGACCTTCAAACGGTTTTAACTAATTGAACCTTCAAACAGTTTTGACCCAAACCTCCAAACGGTTTGAGACCGTTTCGACCTTCAAACGGTCTTGATTTTTATCTTCAAACAGTCTTGGTCTATACCTTCAAACAGTTTGATACCGTTTAGACCTTCAAACGGTCTTGGTCTCTAAACCTCAAATGGTTTAAAGACCGTTAGACCTTAAACGGTCTTGGTCTCTAATTGAGCTTTAAACGATCATGAACCTTTTGCTCATCAAACGGTTCTGAAACTGTTTCAAACCAATACCTTCAAACGGTTTGATGATTGGTTAACCCTAAACGGATTGAGACTGTTTGATCCTCAAACGGTTTGAGACCGTTTAGACCTCAAACGACCTGAGACCGTTTGATCAAATCAGAATTGAAACTGTTTGAACCTAAATTAGGGTTTTGACATCAATTGATCTAGGGTTTTGAAATCAATTGAATTTGATTATTTGAAGTTATTAGATCATAAGACCAATTGATCCTTGAATCCATTGAAACTGTTTGGTCTCTAACGGTTTGAAACCATTTGACCTCTAATGGTTTTGAAACCGATTGGTCACCAAACGGTTTGAAACCGTTTGGTCTCTAACGATTTGTAACTGTTTGACCAACACAAAATGAAACCGTTTGTTCTTGATATCCTTGAGGTGTGTGCTAAGATGACATCATCATCATCAAGCTTCAGACCTCCAAATTCTACTATCATGTGTATGATAATTTCATCATTTATTCAAGAAGAAAATAAAAGATCAACATATGATGAGAAATTGAAATCAATAATAACATTGATGGGTTCAAGTTATATAACCCACCTTCAAAGTAGCTTCAAAGCTTCAAGCTTCTCATCTATAATGGTGAAAGAAGCTCCTTCAACTATCCAAGGTTCATTTCCAACTATTTGGATGAAAAAGATATCCAAGGTTGAGCATTGGATGGAAGAGAGAAGAAAATGAGTGTTGAAATCCGATTTCAACCATCAATTCAAGGTTAAAGATGATCATGGAGCTTACCTTCAGCTTGGGGAACGTTTTACTCCTACTCCTAAGCTCCTTGGTTGTCGGCCAAAGCAAAGTAAAGAAAGTGGTTTGCAAAATAGCCTTCCAAGTAAGGAGAAAATCGAGTACATATAATTGATTTTCTAGGAGAGAGAAAGTAGGAGAAAATTCATCCACTTTCTTGCCACATGCCCCCTCCCTTCCTTGACTTCGAAGCCATATTAATTTTACCTTAATTTCCTTCTCAATTATCCTTGATTTAAAATCAACTACATAAGCACCTTAATCATTATAATACTATTATCCATTTTTAGTGGACATTACTTTTTAATTAACAAATGTGAGTAGATTTCTTCACTTACTTAGGATATTTCGGTGCCACTCAAGGAATTCGGACGTCCTCCCACTATAGGATTTCAACTACATCCTTTTAGTTGATGGTCACTTCAATTAATATATTTATTTTTGCTACAAAATAAATTAGGGTTTCATTTATGCTTATTTCTTGATTATTTTATTATCAAGATTATCTCTCCTCAAATGTGGTTCAAAAAAGATGCCCCTTTCATTTTATTTTCTCTTAATGATACCAAGAAACAATAGGGACATAATAGAGGTGGTATTTTACATATACAACCTTAGGTTTTTGGGTAAATTGCAAATTACTCCAAAACTAGCATTCAATACACAATCATTACTCAAAAAAGCTCCTTCTTAGAACTTAGGCTTGTGGAAGCCATACCTCAGCATCATTATCATTCTTATGATGCTATAACACTTTATGAACATTTATCATGTAACATTTTCAAGGTAACCCCTTAAATTGGGTAAATTGCACTTTAGTCCAAAACATGTAAAATATTGTATCAACATTATTTAAATAGGACCAAAATTGAAACATAAGCTCTCCTTTAGTCTTAATTACTTTTCAAAGGATAAAGACAAGAATATAAATGACTTACTTAAGTAAAACTCCCAGGGTAAATGCATAACCCAGGTCAGGGATGTTACAGTATCGGCCAAGAGGAAGTCTATATCGCCCAAGAGTGATAGGGTGTCGGCCAAGGTGCTAAAGAGCTTAAATATTAACCCTAAGGTAAGCCATAGTCATCTTCAAGCTTGAATTAAAGCATGGAATTAGGGTTATGATCTACCTTTCTTCTCCTCTTCACCAATTGCTTATCCATGGTGATTTCTTGAATCTAGAGGAATTGAGAAGTTCATCCTCCACCTTGGGAACGTGGAGCTTTGGAGCTTGGAGCTTTGAAGTTGTTCTTAAGTCGGGTTATATAACTTGAACTCAACCATGTTATTATTCATCACCTAAATTGCTATACTTAATGAACTACTTATAATTCTGAAATTTATTGAAATAGTTGATGAAATTATGAGTTCTAGTAGTTTCTTAGACCTGTTATCATGAATTATAACTATTAGAACGGAGGTCTAGAGCTTAAAGAAGATGGTATAACTTTGCAAAAGTGATATCGGGTTCAAGCATATACACAAGTAGCTCTAACCCGATATGGGTATGTCTTGCTTGATATGTCTTGCCCAAGATGCTTGCCCAAAATGCTTGCACGATATGCTTGCATGATATGCTTGCACGATAGGAAGTCAAGTATAGACTCCATGCACGATACAAGTTAAATGTATACTTGTAAATTGATATGAAACCCTAATTTGGGTAACCCGATATGAGTAAAGAATAGCAAGTGCTATTGCATGATATTATCATATAGTATATATCATTGGTACTTGGTATCATGAATCACACACATCTGGTGTACGATATGAACATTTAAGTAAATCCTATTGCACGATATGAGGTATGGAACAAGATGTAACCCGATATGTTTGGAATACATCTACCCAATACAAAACCCTAGATGACATGTAGCCCATCACGACCAACCCTAGTTGATGTCTAGCCTGACATGATGATGAGACGATACCTCTTAAACATCATGGGTGATACATACATGTACCATGTGCCCGTCACGGACAACCCTAGTTGATGTCTAGCCCGACATGATGATGAGATGATACCTCTTAAACATCATGGGCGATACATATATGTACCATGTGCCCATCACGACCAACCCTAACCCGACATGGGTGATGCAACCCAACATGGGATGGTGTAACCCGACATGGGTGTTATAACCCAACATGGGATGGTGTAGCCTGACATGGCTTGGTAATTTTCTCTCCTATAGACTTATGTAATGGATTGAGAAGAATTTAACTAATTGTTTAATCTATTACTCATCCTTAAGGTAATATAGTAACCTTGAAGGAGGTAATGAGATGAATATATTGGGTTGAGCCTGATATGGCAAACCCTAACCCGTCACGACCAACCCTAGATGGTGAGCCACCTGATATGGTGATCGAATGCACCTCTAGCTCGACATGGTGATGGTTTAATACCTCATACACGACATGGGTAACACATACAAATACCTCTATCCCGATATGGTGAGTGTTCATACACCCCAACCTGATATGGTGGTGTCTATACACCTACAACCCGATGTGGTGAACATATGTACATCTCCAACTTGAGACACCTTGTAAAGATAAGGGTAAAACACTCCTAGAAGTAAAGAGTGTATTACTAAGCAATGGTGTGACTAATATCTTGATAGGTGAGACACCTAAGTGGAGAATGTCTTAATACAAGATGAGTTCTTACCACCTAATGATAGAACATGTGTGGTACATATATGAAATAAACATCAGTTGCCTAACATATCAGGAACATGAAACAAAGGGAAGGAGAGGGCAACAACCATTCTTCCACATCTCTGGGGATACCCCCCTGCAAGGCCACACTGTTATTCACCCAGCAACAACCCACACAAAGGTGTAGGCTCCGAACACTTTTGATTACAGAAGCATTTCATCGACCACATAGAGCTCGCAGTAAGAGAAAGACAGAGAAGAACCACCAAGCACCTGGCTGGTGTCCGTGATGGAGTGGCCACTCTGCCAATTCATCACCAGCGAGGAATCCTGCTTCACCGTATTCACCAGGCCTGAGACCAGTGAACCACCTTCGCCCATTCCGAAGGAGCGGGCCGGCACACGGAGCACTGGAGAGACACTCTCCCAGAACGCCTAGGGTGCTCTGCCGTCATCACCGCCGCCTGGGCGCTTCTGGATTGAGGCCGTTGTTCACCCTTCCGCTGGATTAGCTCCAGGAGATGGCTCAGAGGAGGAGAAACGCAGATCTCGGTCGAGGAGGTCGAGGGACCCCTCATCTTCGCCTGGACGGAGCAGCAGCATAGGGAAGCAAGCCAAGGGCGCGGCTCCTCTCCACCCGTCACTCTTGAATAGGGTGGAGTCGACTAGGTCGAAACACCGCTACAACCCTGGATCGACCTCCAAACGCGGCACATCCTTTCTCCTCCGTAAACCAGCCATGAGGCGACCCACCGACTTCGACTGGGAGCACTGCTTGATCTCCAACTCCAGGATCCCAACTGACGACTAGGACCAACCGATGGGGCCAGGGGGAGGAAGCAACGAGGCGCCACTCCCTCCCCCGAGCGATGGCCGCCAGAGGAGTTCTAGAGGGAAGCGGGAGTGCCCTAGAGAGAGAGAGCGTGCATGCCCCAGATTTAAAGAAGTAACCCTTGGTAAAGTCCTTCTAGCATGTTACATTTGAATAATACCTTAGATACACCATATCTCTCCTACCTTGCATGATGTTGGAACATGTTCTTAGATTTGTTACTATCTCAATAACATTCATGTTCTCATATTGTCTCTGCAACTCATAGTTTACTGAGCATAGAATTAGGCATTTGACATCAAGATCATTGTGAGTATGCTTCTTGGAAGCATACATGTCAACCTTAGGTGCAATTGGAGCAGGTTCATCTGGCTCCGACATTTCAAAGACATAGAGCTTACGCTCCTGTGTGAGAACAATTTTCAACGTCTTAAACCAGCCATCAAAATTATTCCCATTTAACTTTTCCTTATCAAGGACTGATCATAGAGAAAAAAATGTTGTGTGTTTCCATTTGATTCTACAAGAGAAACTGACAATTTTGTCAAAACATTTTTGATTTGATCTGATTTGAATAAAATTTTGATAATGTTTGATTAAGTCTTCAATTAACTACCGTACTCATTATTTGATTCAGATTGATAACCCTCACTTATCAATTCAAAAGATTGCAACACACAAATTTCTAATGAGCTAAGATCCAAAATAATTGAGTTATTACCCAGCCAATGCCAACGTCCATAATCAATCATTAAGACAGCCAACTTTTGCCATTTGCATCTTATGCAATTCTTAGATAAACAATATGCACAAATCTTTGCTATAATCATTTGCATGCTTCTAGGTGATCAATCTCATTAAGGACATTTGTTAAGCCTGACCCAAGATCCAACACAACAGAAATGCACCTCTCTTGGCAGGTCCACATAACTACCATCACACTTCCACGAGATGGATAGTGTACCACAATTGGCATACCCACACATAACCGATCAAACTTTTCATGTTTGTTGCTAATGGAAAACATCTTAGACTTAATATGTTATATATATATATATATATATATATATATATATATATATATATATATATATTAAACATATATACATATACATATCCAATCACCACATACTTATAGTACGTATCATATACATGCTATATCTTAGAAATGAAAACATATATTAAAAAAATATAAGTGATGGTTATGGCCATACTATTGTATTCCTTAGAGCCACAAGGAATTACTACCACCTAAGGTCTACATCACATGTAGCAACATGTTTCTATTGAAGATCTATGCTTGAATCAATTCGGGTTGATCGGTTCAACCCTTGTATTGACCGACACACCTCTTGGTTAGTCAGTTGGTCTATCAGACTGGTCGTTTGGTCTCCGGTCAAACATATTCTGGACATCTCCTGTTGATCGCCTAGGCCACAAGCCGATCCGTTCGACTCCTTTGTTGATCCTCCTCGGTTCTCCAGTCGAACGACTCATCTTCGAGGCAATTGGTCTGTTTGCCACTGATCGTCTTCTTTGTCATAACAAGAACTTAAAAACTATCCTAATTCTATTAAACTTATGACATAGTAATTAAGAAAACATCAAGTTAAATTTGTGGGGATCATAGGAAGTAAAGAATAGTACTTTTACATGTTCGAAGAAGAAGGTAAAGACTCGGTATGCAAATTGATATAAATATGAATAAACAACCACAACCAAGTACAAATATTTGAGTTATTGGCCATAGCCATGCTACACATCTACCATTAAAACCAATTTTAGTGCATGTAAATTGCATATATATATATAGTCAGGCTAGAATACACTTGAGTGTATTCAGGTTTTTCATGATGCATTTTTTTTTCTAAAATCTAATCTGTTGATCTTCTTAAACATCTTGTGAATAACCCATATATAAAATTTGAGTCCATTTGGACATTTATAGCTCATGTTATGAAGACCACAAAAATTATGCATTTCAAATTAGTTTCGTGCGTCGATTTTGTTGTCCTCGGATGAGTGACTTACACTCATCCAAATGGGCTCAAAATTTATATGTAGCCTAATTATAGTATGACAATGAAGATCATTGGTTTACATTATGCAAAAAAATAGTCTTGATATGCAAACACTACTTGAGTGTAGCGTGCGATCTGTACACTCGAGTGTATTCTAGCCTGACTATATATATACATATATATATATATATTAGTTTGAGATTTTGTGTGGTATTTAATTGGATATGCACATTAATCATTTTAAAAATTCACATCATATACAATAAATAAAAGGAAAAAACCAAAATCTGATCATATCGATTAAATCCCAAAATAGAGTATATTGATGTGTCTTTTATACCACTATAGGGAAATATGGCTATAGAGCAGGTAGAAGAACAAGATATCTACCACATTCCTGTTGTAGTTTTAAAAGAAAGATCTCAACTCTCTTATCACCCACAAGTATACGAGGTCAATTGTAGTCGAGTGTCGAGCTCAAGGAGCTAGGTTAGTCAGGTGCATAATCATTAGGTCAATTTACAAAAGTCGGGTTGATTACAAGTAACTAAAAGCAAGAAGCAAATAAGAGCTTGGTTTAGTTAAAATCAGGAAATGGAGAATCCTAGGCATGGAATTTCACTACCACACCATCACATCATGCATAACAACAAAATTAAAACATGCAGTCAACTTTGCAAGGAGATATTCATCATCATGCACCCCCAGTGGCATGAGATGGTTCTCTTCACAACATAACATTCCCATGTTTATGATATATTTGAACACAATTTGAAACCCTCAACATACTCCATCCATTCCCATGGTCAAGAATGTGTTTCCATGAATCCTACTCCTTACTTCCTCATATATTCTTCCGAATAACACGAGAAAGCATAAAACATGTATAAAAGGTAGGCAACCAAACATACAAGCAAGAAATCACTGTAGTCATTCATGGAGAAGCAAATTGACTAACATAAGATATAAATTATGTGTTTACATGAGTAATGGCATGGGAACTACTCTCCCATACCCAAGAAAAGAGTTCTGCTCGTCCTTAATGGAGATGCACAAACACATTGCTAAAATTTTAGAGTTTTGCATGAGAAGGAACCAAAAGTGTAGCCAAGGGGGAGTAGAACTCTAGATAAAGGACAAGATTCCACTCTTGGAGCTACTCCAACTCAGACAATCCTCCCTCCTGAGAAGCTTGCATGAGGGGAGAAACTATACTACACCTTTGGAGAAGAAATGAAGTAGAATGGAGGTTCTTTTCCAAGAAAACCTCTTCTTCCACCCCAAAATTGCCTTCCTCTGCTATGGAACTTCTCTTGGACAAAAAGTTGCAAATGACCAGTGATAACCGCCTAAAAGATTACATTCCTCTTTTATAATGAGGGGCAATTTTTGTTAATTTCTGCAGAAACTGATAACGACACGACATGTCATTGAGGAGACACACCGTGTCTCTTTGTGTTACTTGGTGACTAACTACTGCTGGCGAAAAGTACATAGTGTGTTCTATGAGAGAGACAACATGTGGTTGTCACTGGAGTTGATTAGAGCATAAGGTACATGGCATGTTCAATTAAGTACGCGCCCATGTACAATGGCAGAAAGTTGGGTTTGTCCCCTAGATCATGAGGGCACGACGTGTCTTAAATAAGACACGGCGTGTAGCTGCTATGTACTTCAGTCATTGAGGCTGCTGAAATCTTACATGATGTGTCTTAAATAAGACATGTCATGTTTTTTGTTCTGTGAGCTCTTCTGGAAAGTCACACGTTGTGTCTTAAATAAGACACACCATGTGCAATGTTATTTCTTCAAGAATGAACTCTGAATCAGCTGCAATTTGAGGGGAGGTCCCATTAAGGTCATATTTGAGTTGGGCTATCTCCAATTGGGCATATTGAGCGTGTGTCTGCAACCAACATACATGCAACAAGTAAAATAACTAAAAGATGGAAAGTTAAGTATAATTAGAGGCTAAATGGAAGGTAAAATGAACTGAATTTGTGTGTGGATGTGTGCAAAAAGTAGATATGAAAAGCGCACATCAATTCCCTTTTAATAGACGTTCATGTCAATAACTATGTAATGGGAAGGTATGGTTTTGAGATAATACCTAGTCCTAGAGCAAGTCCAGTGACAATTACCTCGATGTAGTATGTGGCTTTCTTAAAGGCACACCCAGAAAGCATTTGTAGTAGCTCTTGGTTGATCACCACAAATAGCACCTTGACCTTATCCTCCTAGCGGAAGATAACATCCTATTCTCCTCTATAATAGTCCACACAGACCACCGTGAACTCCTATCATTCTAGAAGAACATACAAGGAGTTGCCTTTCTTATTGCTATACTAGAAACAACTTGCTCTCCCAAGTTGTTCTCCCTTACTATCCCTCCCTTTACCGAGAGGACTTTCTTGAGTTCTCTTAGTTACCACAACCAAATAAGAAAATAATTTTCAAATCTAATTCATGTGTTCGAGAAGCTCCCAATATCATTCTATTTATAGGAGGGTGAGGTTTAGGGTTCTCAATATGAGTTGGAGTGTAAGGAACTAGAATTTCATGAATTTTAGCATCTTGCGAGCGGAAAAATGAGTGGCATGTAAATCAATCGGTTCAACCCTTGAGCTAGTCATTTCATCATGTTTCCTGATTGCAATTGTATTGGTAATTAATATCTAATTTAATACACAACATGACATCAGCACTAATCCTTGAATCAACCTAATTGATCCACCAAATGGTCAGATCATAACTTGAACCGGTCGGTTCATGGTCCCGAGCTGATTAGTTCACTTTAGGAATCGGTCAATTCATGGACCATATTGCTAATATTGGTTCAATTGTTAGACACAATGAAACAATCAGTTCAACATTTGAACCGGCCGGTTTACAGTTCAGTCAATCAACATTCAACCAATGTTGTCTAAATTGAATACCTAACTCTTTAATAATCAAGTTTAAACTATATTCATGAATGAGCTCCTATTCTAAGTGTATCCTATGTGTGTGATCCTATAGTTTCCAAGTTACATTGACAGTGAATGCTCGTAACTAATTTATGAGATCACAAGCAATGAGTGGCATCTAGCAACACAACATTG
Organism: Alisma plantago-aquatica; assembly: GCA_963693085.1. Lineage (NCBI taxonomy): Eukaryota > Viridiplantae > Streptophyta > Magnoliopsida > Alismatales > Alismataceae > Alisma > Alisma plantago-aquatica. The sequence goes on from OY856409.1 coordinate 687,007,674, forward strand.
CTACCCAAGTAATTTGAAAAGTTAGATTACAACTTCAACCTATAATATGTGATTGGTGTTATAGTGATGGTCTAATTCCTTTGTCACTGATATACCAATTGAACTTGAGGCATGTAATCACCATCCTCTCAATGTTCAATCCATGTTCCTTAAACTAGAGCATACTGTCTGAGATATATGTGACCTAAATATCATATATTGATTCACATGTGCATGCACATGCTCTTTCTCAGTCTCGCTTATCAAGTGGTATGGATATCAAAATCCTATAGGAGGGACAAATCCCATCTCCATCACTCACAGTCATCCCCTTGTGTCACAATGCACCTAAGCACCACCTTTATGGTAACCCTTATTCAAGGTCATAGTGGATGATGTCAAAGTACAACGAATGATATGTGATGATTGTAGTGACTTCAGGTCTAAGAACCACAATCACCACCATCACTATGAGATATGATTCTGACTACCAATCATGGTTTCCATGTATAAGTCCCAGGATGGGCACGTCTGATACATTATTCTCTAACAAGTATCTATGTGTTTGGTTTGATATCACATATCATGAATGATGAGATTTTACCATCAACCAACACACACTCTAGTCTTATGTGTCATTGCTGTCTATCAGCCTGCCACAATAGCATCCAACTAGGGACATAATAAGAATGTACATACTCTTGACATCTGTACGATCTCATTGTTTAGGTCATCAACCTGAAGACATACATCATTGAGTAATGTCATTCTTTAGACACTCATTATGTTTCATCATTATCTCATAGCTGAATGAAACAAAATAAATTGGAAGATTCCCTTTATTATTAATGAAATTGTTTAGGTGATATGCCATCACAATCATCATATGATTGGCTCTCGTGCCATACTTACCAACAATAGTTTACTTCAATTGAAATATGAAGTTCAAGGACATGAACTAATTCATAAAAATGTATTCTTGGATTGTAATTGTCTACTAGAATACTTATATTATGAGAATGGTCAATTCTTACAGATTTCAAATGAGATAACATATGTGTTTAATAGTAACCCTACATAAAGAATGGTAAATAGTAAAAGAGTACCAAGTGTGTTATGAACATATATATTGAGATTTATTTATAATATTGAAATAGGATGGAATAAGTATATGTTATATAATAAACTTAAATGAGCCAATCTGGGTAACGAAAAATGTTATATGATGATATTCATGTGGGTCATAATGCCTCTATGAATATTTATTGAACTATATGAGATGACACGAAATTATAAGAAGCATATTGAGATTGATATTACATATGAGGTTCTTTGTCAACTGATGATAAATAATGTGTGAATATGTGAGAATTTGTAAGCAACATGTATATTGTAAATTGTGGATCATTGTGTTACATGATATAATGATTAATGATTACCATTCTTTCTAACACTAATATGATTTAGTGATTATAATTTTAGATGAAAATAATGATTTTAATTCTCTTCAAGATGAATAAGAGGATTAAATAACAAGTGAAATGATGACATGTCTAGTTATTCACCCTGGACATCATGAGTGTTCCCCCAAACTCTATGATGGGGAAATGAAATAGATCTACTTACAGTAGTCAGAGGTTTATGAGATTGATTTTTAGAGTGTTGATTAAGTCCTTGAAGGTTAGACCACTAGGATTTAGGAATGAGTCACATGACATGAATCTGTCCTTAAATCCCATGTTGCAAAAATTTATGTCCACAAGGAATAGACTCTGATGAAATGCATATAGTGAAACATGAGAAATATGATGATATGTGATTCTTTGTTATGTTTATTCCTATATCATGTACTTGGCATGAGGACTCAAGCCTCTTTAGGAAACCTTGTGGTGGACCAAGGTCTATTGTAGATATATTAAGATGGCTGGCTAAAACCTAAGATAATGACGGTGAGTCGTTGTCACAAGAACCAGGCTTGGGAACTTCTACTTGGTGAGGTACAAGACAAGTAGTTTTAGAGTCAATGAACAAAAGATGACACACTATGAAGAATATGAGATAAATGTGTGTTATTACTTTTACTTCTAGTCAATAAATGTGAAGTTGTTGAGTATTCTTCTTATTATGGAAATTAATCATATAATATGCTGCCTTATTAATATCTATCTAGTATGGAATATGATCTCAAGCATTTACAAGTAGTCAGTATTGGGATCTAATATCCACTCTTATTATGTTTGGATTATGTTGTCATTTAAGTATTCTATTTTGTAGACATGTTTTATGTGGACTTAGCTTTAGGGATTGTAGGATATGTTCTTGATCTGGTTGGTGGGGTGTCACAAAGATGATGTTATTTTTATGTCTTGATTCTATTTCTTTAAATCTATACTTTTTACTCCTACAATAGGATTGTCATTATGAAGTAACTAATATCTATTGATATTTTCATATATATTCCTTTAAAGATGTTTTAGAAGTTGGTATTGGACTAAATTAATACATCACTTATTGATTAGATTATTGTCATAATAGATGTGTTGAATTCTAGAATCTAATAGACTTAGTAATATTTGCAAGTTTCTTTTAAGTTCAATATACTTGATCTAATGCTTATTCATGTACTTAGCATGAGTGAGAGGTATCCACTCAGTGCGTTGTTGGAGTTTTAAAATAAAGATCTCAACTCTCTTATCACCCGCAAGTGTACGGGGTCAAATGTAGTCAAGTGTCGAACTCAAGGAGCTAGGTTAGTCTAGAGCATAATCATTAACTTTCATTAATCTAGGTCAATTTACAAAAGTCAGGTTGATTACAAGTAACTAAAAGTAAGAAGCAAATAAGAGGTTGGTTTAGTTCAAATAAGAAAATAGAGAATCCTAGGCATGGAATTTTACTACCACACCATCACATCATGCATATCAATGAAATTAAAACAAGCTGTCAACTTTGTAAGGAGATTGTCATCATCATGTACTTCCCAATGGCATGAGATGGTTCTCTTCATAGAATAACATTCCCATGAGTATGCTAGATTTGAACAAAATCTAAAACACTCAACATACACCAACCATTCCCATGGTCACGAACATGTTGCCATGAATCCTACTCCCTACTTCCTTATATATTCTCCCGAATAACACAAGAAAGTATAAAACATGTATAAAAGGTGGCCAACCAAACATACAAGTAAGAAATCACTGTAGGCATTCATAGAGAAGCAAACTGACTAACATAAGATATAAATTTCATGTTCACATGAGTAATGGCATGGGAGATACTCTCCCATATCCAAGAAAAGAGTTCTACTCATCCATAATGGAGATGCACAGACACAATGCAGAAATTTCAGAATTTTGCATGATTAAGAGAAGAAAAAGCTAGAGGAACCAAAAGTGTAGCCAATGGGGAGTAGAACTACGGCTAGAGGATGAGATTCCACCCTTGAAGCTACTCCAACTCTGACAATCCTCCCTCCAGAGAAGCTTGTGTGAGGGGAGAAACTCTACTGCACCTTTGGAGAAGAAATGAAGTAGAAGGGAGGTTCTTTTCCAACGAAAGCCTCTTCTTCCACCCCAAAATTGCATTCCTCTACTCTGGAACTTATCTTGGATGAAAAGTTCTTGCAAATGACCAGTGATAACTGCCTAAAAGGTTATATTTCTCTTTTAAAATGAGGGGTCGTTGCTGTAAATTTATGTAAAAACTAATAATAACACACTGTGTCGTTGAGGAGACACTCTGTGTCTCTTCGTGTAACTTGATGACTAACTACTACTGGTGAGAATTATACGATGTGTTCCATGAGATACATGATGTGTGGTTGTCGTAGGAGTCAATCAAAACATAAGGTACATGGCATGTTTGATTAAGTACATGCCCATGTACATTGGTAGAAAGTCGAGGTTGGCCCCTAAATCGTGAGGGCACGATATTTCTTAAATAAGACACGACATGTAGCTTCTATATACTTAGGTCACTAAGGCTGTTGAAATCTTACACGTCATGCCTTATTTAAGACACGTCGTGTTCTTTGTTCTGTGAGCTCTTCTAAAAAGTCACATGTCGTGTCTTAAATAAGACAAGCCGTGTGCAATGATGTTTCTTCAAGAATGAACTATGAATCTGCTGTAATTCAAGGGGAGATCCAATTAAGGTCGGATTTGAGTCGGGCTATCTCTAATTCAGAATTTTGAGCATGTATATGCAATCAACATCACACAACAAGTAAAATAACTAAAAGATGGCAAGTTAAGTATAATTAGAGGCTAAATGTAAGGTAAAATGAACTGAATTTGTGTGTGGATGTGTGCAAAAAGTAGATATGAAATGCACACAACAAATTCCCCTAAGCTTGAACTATTTCTTGTCCTCAAGTAAAAAGAGCATAAAACACAAATGAAGGAAATGTAAAGCTCATGTACAGATCAAATGAAATGGAAGATATAAAATGGGTCAAGCCAACCATAATTATCAGATTTTTACTCACGACCTTGGTCTCAGCTTAAACATCCAAGAAAGAAAATTAGGTTTAGCATGGATGATAACATATTAAATGAAGCGGTCAACTAGGCGACACTAGAAAGAACTTGGATGACTAGGCCAAAAAATCAATGAGTGTGCAACAAAACCTTCAGCTATTACTAGTGCAAATGATGGAATCTTAGTTAATGTTTACAAACTTTAGCTCTCTCTCTTCTTGTTTCCCCAAAAGATGCAATATAGGATTGGTGTTTCCGGCACACAACTACTAATGTAGGCTTATGCACACAAGGAGTGCCAGCTGGGGCATTTTATCTTCTTTTAAGACACATCACCCAACCGTCGTGGCTAGATCAGACTTACAATCGGTTAGTATGACATGTGGGCGGTTGTATCCATATTTTATGGGGTAATTAAGGTGGATTTGAATTAGTGGCGGGATTCATTTATCTTTCTTAGAGCAGAAGAGAGTTAACCAAATTGTAACATCACCTCGATTCCATTCATTTGTATTGAAATTTTTCACTAAAAAGGGTGGTTGTAAAATCACTGAGAGTTCGACAAAATTATCACGTGTTCTAAATAGTGTTTCAAAGTTGACATATTCATAAAGCTTGTTACCAATTACATGGATTAGGAAATCCAAGATGAAAAGGTGAAATTTTAGGCCACAAACATAGATCAGACACTTAAACACATGTTGGTGACCATAAGATTTCATTTGATTCATGCATTCTCTTACAAATTTCTTCACTTGAGAATTCTAAAGAAGGAGGAACAAGATAGTTCAAACTTATGAAGCAAATCAGTTCATTACACAAGATGAGACTCACATCATACTAATCTTACCATGAGAGAAACAAAAGCGAAACTAGAGACAAAAACTAAAGAACTAGAAAGTGAAAAACAACAAAATGACTAAACAACTACATTACCGACCAGTTGCACCCTCCTAAGCTTGAAATTTGTAGTGTCCTCACTACATCAATCAAACTTAAAGAAAATGCAATTGGGTACCTGTCATGGATGGCGTCAGTAGGAGGGACCAACTCCCCTATAACCAGTAGGGAAGAACTGGCTGACAAGATCATCATCGTCCGGAATGTCAACCGACATGGGCTGTGGAGTAGGCTCGGATTGTAGCGGCAGAGGTACATGGTGTTGTGCCTGAGGCATTGGATAGTGGTTATGAGAGATGTGCCACATATCCATGTGCTGGACCATGTCGTGCATCACAGAATATTGTTACCCCATCAGATTGAGGCGGCTATCCAGTTGGTAAAACCTCTACTAAACATAGCCATAGAGATACCTGACATCAGACATTGCCCACGAGTACTCTATTTGAGTGCTAGTAGAGGGCATCGATGTTGTGTGTGGCTGAGCGGCTAGAGTAGCTTGATCAACAGATGCATCAGCTTCATTGTCATGGCCACTGAGATCAACCTTCCAATTGTCTTTGTTGCTCAAGATGATGTTTTACCAATCAAGCAAGTCTATGTTGAAACGACCATCACCAAACTGACAAACAAATCGTCATTAATTAAGCGGAATAAACATAAACAACAGATTAACAAAAATCACTAAAAATTAAAACCATTTTACAAAGAGATCCATTTCTAGGAAAAACTCTTTAAGGAAGAACCAAAACTTTATATACATCATTGTTCACATTGTACAAACATTGTACCATCTCTTCTCGAGGATAACATATAACAATTGCTCTATCAAAACACATACTGGAGCAACATAAAACTTCGAGACATAGAAGCCAAAATCTCATATTGATCATAAAACCATAACGATCCAACTCCAAGGACCTGAGAGTACAGAGACAACACATAGGACTTCTATCTACAAGACATGATAGACAATACACTCAACCTGAGTTGTCACTGCTGCCCCAACTATTGTTCCTCCTATGCAGAAAGATCTTCTCCACCTCGTGCATGCCCATCTTAAAAAAATGTGGATCCCACGGGGTGAGACAATTGTCCCAGTGAGAGATATAACTCTCCACCGACCATATTATTATTATAGATTAATCATTTATAAACTGAGCAGATGTTCTTTTTATATTAACAGGTAGTATTAATCATTGTATGATCAGAATAAGATAATCTCCTTTCTTAAGGAGAACATTGCATCTACTCATGGTAGAGTTATAAATCATCTATCTGCTTTGCAAGGAATGTAAAGAAACATAAATAACATATATCTACTAAGATGTATAACTGAATTGTGCATCAACCAATATTTCTCATATTCGATCCTTAAGCAGATATGCTACACGGTTGATTACATTTTTCAATCACACTTATGCCCTGAGGAGATGAGGTATACCGCTCATACTCCAACCGACCACTGCGAAGTCAAAATCGGTACCATACAAGGTCAATGGAAGAGCCAGACTCCATGACCTCTACCATCTCAGTCAGTGCGAGAAAATGAGCAGGACTATGTCAACTGCTAAATAGCTTTCCAGGGTATACTGACAACTTCGCTATAGAGTTGCAGGGGAAGCTGCACTCTCGTCAGGATTTGAGAGATATCGTGTTTATCTCACATCAAACCTGAAGAAGGGTCGATAGATTTCGTGTTTATCTATATCGAACCCAACCAATAATGAAGGATTGAGAGATTTCATGTTTACCTACTATCAATCCCTCATTCGGGGTGTACATATATTTTCTCCCATCACCCCCACATATTAAAAAATATACAGTCTCCAGGAGATCCTGTAGGAAAACCTATTTCACCATTCAGCAATTTACTAACGCTGGTGGATCTATGGTCATGGATCTATATGATAAGATTCCACTTGATTAATTAAGTGCATTACTGTATTCTTTTAACATTAGTCAAGTTTTCAAACATGAATTATTGTGACAAATGTTACAAAGAACAAGCGTAATACATCTATCAATTACTTTTCAAAACTCTACATAACATTAGGATCTCAATCCCTTATCTCATTACTGGGAATTCTCATCCCTTAACATTATCATCATCATGATTACAGATCTAGGTATTCAAACCCTTAGTTCATCACAGAACATTATTAATACCTCTAGGTCTTAGGACCAAGGTATATTTGATACTTGTTACACAAGCATCTCACATGGATCACAAGGCCCATTAAGTATCTTGTCACCTCTCACTAAGCAACAAATTATCACATGGCTCACAAGGCCATTAAACATCTTGTTACCTCTCACTAGGCAACAACTTATTCACATGGCTCACAAGGCCATTAAACATCTTGTTAACTCTCACTAGGCAACAACTTATTCACATGGCTCACAAGGCCATTAAACATCTTGTTAACTCTCACTAGGCAACAACTTATTCACATGGCTTACAAGGCCATTAAACATATTGTTACCTCTCACTAGGCAACAACTTATTCACATGGCTCACAAGGCCATTAAACATCTTGTTATACAAGTATTTAACATACCTTACAAGGCTTATGCAATAAAAGAATTATAACCTTCCCATCATTAGGGTTAGGGTTTCCCTTTCTGATTGATTAGGGTTTCTCTTACATATAATCACCCTTAATTAGGGTTAGGGTTTTCCATTATTAACCATTCAAGTTTTCAAGATCATATTATCAATGATCAAACCCTAATTCATTGCTCCACACATCTAGGAGCAGACTTTGATATCATAAGTATTCAATCATACTTATTAATTCTCATCATTTATCATTAAATTATTATCAACACAAGGTATGAGTTCATCTCTCATCCTTACCAGAGTATGAATACATCATACTTTATTAACTTCGCTTAACCCTTTCTCAAAGTATGTTAGCCTACACTTATCAAAGTGCATTAAGCTCATTACATCTCAATGTAACAATTGGAATGACACACTTCATGTGTTACTCATCCATAAATATTGGATTTAAGGTGCATCAAGGTGTAACAACCTTAGAGTGCTGGATGTGATATTTACCATGCCTTGGTGTATCACTTCCCTCATCACTTTTAACTTTCTTAAGTTCATAAACTTATCTTGTATTAGGGTATTTCCCATCCTAATACTTTATGCACTAACTCATCACATTTATCATGTAATGTATTGGTCATAAGTCACACATTTGAAGTATTCAATCATCATCAATAATATAGGTCAAAAAATTCCACTAAGGGGTGAAACTAGGGGTATATATACTTGTTGCTCATGAAGGAAGGTGAAAATGAGGTGTCATCATTTTGAACTAGAAGGTGCCACATGTCCATGCATGGATGACATGTGTACATGCATGCATCAACATTTATATTGTATTTAAAAAAGGTTGAGGATCATCTAGAGATGCAAATTCGTCCATTACTTATCCCTTTGAATAAGATATATTAATTAATTCATCACTTTATTCACAACCCGTCACAACTTTACTAAGGAAGTTGCAACTCGACACAACTCACCTCCTTGAGGTTCTTTGCACGATATGGACTTTTCCAAGAGTTCAAAAAACGATATGAGAATCCTACTATGGATCCTTGGCCGATAGGCACTCATATATAAGCTTTTCAACTTGATACAACTCAAGTTAAGCTTTCATATTCAACTCTTTTCTTGGTCATTTCATCACCAAGATAACCATCATTCATAATGGAATCAAACATGGTGTATCCTTATTTATATCTCCTCTACATGATACTAGGAGGTAGTAGGGACACTCTATAGGTGGTAATTTGCATATCAACCCCACATTTTGGGTAAATTACAATTTGTACCAAAATTGGTGCACAAGGTACCAACATTGTTCAAACAAGTTCAAACTTGGAATTTGGGCTTTACATAAGCCACCACCTTACATAATTCTCTCTATAATGATGTTAAAACACATGAGGCATGTTCAACATATGAAATTTTGCATTATATAACCTCAATTTGGGTAAATTGCACTTTGGTCCAAAATAAAGGAAAATTGCTCAAACATCATTCAATCAGGACCAAACTTGAAACATGAGTGTGTCACACGATAAAAAAGAACCTTAGAGGATTATATTAAAGTTATAAGCAACTTTATTAGCCAAAACAAATAGGGTTACCTCATAACCCAGGTCAGGGTCGTTACAAGTTATAAACCCCTAACAAGGATTTCGTCCCCGAAATCCCAGGTAAAGGGAGACAGATATTATTCATTCATCATATCATTAAGTCTCCACATAATATCTTAATGTCATGAAGATGCCATAGAACTTTGATCAACACAAAGTTCTTCCACACATGGTTATCATAGAATCTTTCATATAGGACACATACTCCACTGTCCTTTTCATTATTGATTATAGAGTCAACTCTGTGTCAGGTAACATTTTTCTTAGTCAGAGAAACATTATACATACCTTATTTAACTTTGGTGTCAAACCTCACTGATTTGTCAGCTTTCTCAACTTATAATTTTATGTGACATGATTCTTGATTATGAGGATTTCACTTCCAAGGAAAGACCAGAGTTACGTTTTGTCACCCACTTGTGACTACAAGTCTTATCATACATTTGTTGTGCCATCTAATCTGTTGACATAACACCAAACTTTCGTACTTCTTGTACCAACTATCTCATTAATTGTACATACTCTTTTCATAAGGGGAGGTTACTTATCAATTAGGAACTTATCTTAGAGGTATCTTTAGATGTTATGTATAAGTTGCCTTAACAAATCTAGATAGGGGTATTCTAAGGAATTATTTTTAGCTTGATAATCTTTTCCCCCAATGATTCTACAATTGTTCCTTCAATTAATACCTTCTTATCAATGTTATGTTTATGTAGAGCATAAACCCCTAACATACGCTGTCCATACTTTTTTATGTAACTAGACTAATTTCACAATTCACCATTCTAGGTGACCAACATAAATCATCTAATTAGGAGTTATGTTTTTACTTTCCCATACCACCTGATATTTCTTAGATACCAGAATTCCTTACCTTGGTATCTGTCACATGTGTCAAAAACACATCACATCCTCATCTTTCTTTCATCTTGGGACATTACTTGTTACACATATCTTTATTTGGAACCAAAGTCCAAGACAAACTGATACTTTTCTAAGTATCCAACAATTAAACATTTTTAACTTATGCACATCAAGTGTCATAAGACCCACTTGATTGCCATGTCCCTGAAGGAAAAGAACACAATGGAACATATTCCTTTTATCACCTCATCATCACCCATGGTTGTTTATCAAAGAGAAGAGATTATCATCTCCTCTAATTATTGCATGAATTTTCAACTGTTCATGAGTCATTTACTCTTGTCTCATCCTAGGTTCCTTGCCATCATCATAGGAATTATAAGGATGATTACATGTCATTATTGCTTTCCTTGTTATTGTCTCACATGCTCATGAGCATTTTGTGATTTCATCACATTTCCCATTTCCATATCATGGAAAAAGATCTTTACTATTCACACATGCTTTATCCGACAGGGATCATCTCCCTTGTTCTCATTCTCTTATCACGAGGATTATACTTTTTACTTCCTCATACTCACAAATTGATCTGAGATCATCTCAGATTCCATTTTATTGCACTTAGTATATGATACAAATGTCCATACCATATTTACAATTTCATTATGCTCACTAGATTGTCTCAGAATGACTACTTGATCAGAGTAATAAAAAAGATAACAATCTAAGAGTTCCATACTTACTCTATCTCCAATAATTATATACCTGGCCAGGGTATACAAGTACTAATATTAGGTAGTATGCACTTTGTGTACTATCATATTCCTTACTTTTAATATTATAACCAACACATGATTTAACATTTCTGGATTTCTCCAGGCATCACTTCTATATCTCACCCTCTTTCACATAGATACGAGTAATTATAAAGCATTTAAAAGAATACTGAACAGAATATAAATTCTAGTTCTCATCATTTCTTCCTTATGTCCCCATAGGGAAATCAATAGGGAAATCCATAACAACAATTCTTTTTATGATTATCAGATAACATCAAGATAAGGCATATCAAAATGAAAAAGCTCTATCCGACTGTTACCCCTCGTGGTCATCCACCACTTCAGGTTGACTCAACACATAGAGTCTAGTTGTTTCATGTTGTCACTTTTTGCCTTTTTATATCATTGGGATATAACTTTCGTAAGCCCTACCGAGTCTACCTCGGTTGTTGAGTCATTTCCTCCCTTCTTTTCAAAGAAAAGAGTTTAGTATGCTCAACCTGTACACATTTTTAACATGTCTTGTCCTCGTACCATGGTCTTATTGGTCTTATCACTGATGTAGAGACTAAGCCATGGGTTCTTACAAGTGGAAAGTTAGTGTTGGCTAAATTGAACATTATTATAATCCCTTTGTTTTGATGATGACAAACATTTCATTTTTGTGGATCTAACGTGCTACTTGAGTGTTGCAGGAACAAGGGATGACAAACCTTTCGAAGATCAATATGCTCAAAATGTTCTAATTTCATGATTGTAATCAAATGTAAAAACTTGTACAAGTACTTAGATATCATGTAAATCAAGCGTTTAGATCTTCCCTAGCCACACACAACACTTAGATAGGTCATCCCCTACAAAAGTATCACAACTACACACTGTTACACAAACTTAGTACATAGTTCAAAATATTGAAACAAAGTCATTCTCGGTCAACAAACTTCTCGACCGAGACACTCTCGGTCGACAATCTCCTCGACCAAGAATTGACCCAATTAGCCGTTAGACACATCATACAAGGTAGTTGGGAGTTGGAATCGAACGTTATATACACTTGCTCCAGACTGTCCCTCGGTTGATAAAGACTTTGACTGACAGGACTCTCGGTCGACAATTCCTCGACCGAGACTGTCTCTGTCTGCACTTTTTAGAATTAATTAACTAGCCATTGCTAAAGCAATTAGTGGAAAACTAACGACTAGTTAAGAACTAACACTACTACAGAAATGGCTTATAAAGTCACTTTTCAAGGTGTCGGTTGTATACATAAACCGACACCTAAACTCTACAGTGTCGGTTTATAACATAAACCGACATCCAATCTGTGAAGGTCGACCAGACACGGGTACCGCTTTTATTAAGTGTCGGTTAATTAATAAAAAACCGACACCTAAAATCAACCGCCAAAACAAAAATTCCAGCGAAAAAATTACCTCCAAAATTTGACATATGGCGTCGGTTCATAAATAAATAACCGACGACTAAAGGTTATTCGCGAGACAGAAATAGGTGTCGGTTGTCTTTTAGTTAAAAACCGACGACTATAATCTAGTATAGGTGTCGGTTTTTGGAAAAGAACCGACACTGTTGATTTTGTTGTCAGTATGGTCAACTTAATAGCACCAGCACGAGTAACTCTTCCCCTTTCTCTGTTTCATTCCCGATTTCATTTAGGTCCGGCGATTATTGCTCGTCGCCGCTTGGTGCTGCCGCCGCGTTGCTGCTGTCCTCTCGTCACCGCTCGTCGCCGCCGCCGGTCGTTGACTGTCCTCTCGTCGCCGCCGCCGGTAGAAGCAGCTACGGTGCTCTCCTCGTCACCGCCGCCCCCGCTGGTAGAAGCAACTTTTCTCCTCCGCTAGCTTCCTGCAAGGTAACCCACAAAAGCTTCACCCCCTTTTCTCCTCTGCCTTGCTTTTCTCTGCCGCCGCCGACCTGGAACTCACCCAGGCGGCGCCTAAGCAGGTGCCCGGGCACGCCTAGGGTCCCAAGCCCAGGTGCCCTGCCTAGCTAGGCCTCTGGGCGGATGCTTGGGCAGCGCCAGGGCACGTTTAGGCTGCTGCTGGGGTTTGGATTCATCTACTGGATGCCCAAAACATGCACTGATTTCACCAAGTCACCCCAAAAGCTATGAAAAATATTCTGATTGTGTTTATTTATGTACTGATTTCACCAAGCTAGTGGATTTTTTTTAAAGTTATTTACTGATTGTGTTTATTTAATTATGTACTGACACATATGTGCTATACCAATCTGATAGTCCATGATAGAACAAAGCATAATGATGTTGACTGCAACTTTGTGCGTCATGCTATTCTGAATTAAGTGTATATTTACTTCATAATTGAATGTTTAAGTAAGTTATAGATATCTTGATGATGAACTATAATGCACACATGTGACATGCTTGGAATGTAAATGATGAACTGTAATGCACACATGTTTAACTTGTTTCATTGTTGAGTATATTGAGAATCCTAATCACCCTTCTTGCTTAATGATGAACTGTAATGCACACATGTGACATGCTTGGAATGTAAATGATGAACTTTTCCCTAAATTTCCTAGATCTTAGGGTATCTCTACCATCCTAACTATGAAATTGGTAACTTGTTTCCTTTTTGAGTATATTGACAATGTTAATCACCTAACTTGAAGAACTAGGATATGAATGATGAAACTAGGATTGTAGGTATAAGAATGACAGCACACATATTTGTTGGCCTAGAAACTCATCCAAGATTTACTCATTAGGAGTAAATCTTGGATAGTCCCCGATTTGGGACTGTTCTTGAACACCTAATCTCACTTAGGATGTAAGTGTATAATGTGTATTGGGTTTTTGAAAAAATTTCGGCAGCATTTCCCCGTTTGTTCTCTAAGTACATATGTACTTAGAGAACAACAAGGAAATGCTGCCGAAATTTTCTCGAAAACCCAATACACATTATACACTTACTAGTGAGATTAGGTGGTCAAGAATGGGATAGGTGGTACACATTTATCATATATAAGAATGACAACACATGTATTTGTTGACCTAGAAACCCGTCCAAGATTTACTCGTTAGGAGTAAATCTTGGATAGTCCTCGGTTTGGGACTATTCTTGAACACCTAATCTCGCTTAGGATGTAAGTGTATAATGTGTATTGGGTTTTCAAGAAAATTTCGGCAGCATTTCCCCGTTTGTTCTCTAAGTACATATGTACTTGGAGAACAACGGGGAAATGCTGCCGAAATTTTCTTGAAAACCCAATACACATTATACACTTACTAGTGAGATTAGGTGTTCAAGGATGGCATAGGTGGTACATGTACATTTATTATATATAAGAATGACATCACATGTATTTGTTAACCCTAGACCGTAATCTTGTTGTAATATATACTTGTTTTCTCTTTGATCATAGAGCTTTACAATTTTGTTGTGATATATACTTTGTTGTAATAATGTGAACTTTACAATGTGAGCTTTACACTTTGAATTACTACTTTACAATGCGAACTTTATAATTTGAATGTGAATTTGTAGATGGCTGACCATTCTCCTGATGACCATGCTGATGACTACCGTGAGGGTGAGGACATCAATGCGCCGCCTCACAATGTAAGTTTTAAAAATATATCATATATTTATATCTATATGTCCATTTATAGTTATATCTTGTAAATGTGAATTATTTTGTCAAATTTTAGGTTGATGATGCACAGGTACCATCTGAAGCACTTGAGGCACTTGATCAACAACACCAAAAAGTTGACAAGAGAAGGGGCATCACTATGATGAAGAAGTTAATTGTGCAAAAGGGCAATGGACCCAAACTTGTTGTGGATTTCGATAATGCAGGAAATGCATGTGGTGTGAATCGCAATTCATTTATTTCATATCTTGGGTTTGTTACTCGTAGCCATTGCGGTTGTCTCTTAGATTCTTGTCATATAGTTTCTAAGGAGAAGAAAATTTTAATATGGAGGGATTTATGTGTGATTTATTATTAATTTGCAATTCTATTTTATAGATTACTAATTTTTTGGATACTAGTTAATAGCAATTCTATTTTGCAGAGTATATTTGAATTGGATGAAAAGCTGCATCGTAAATGCGTGATGCAACGCTGTGGGAGAGTCCTAAGGAACTATAGGACAAATCTCACCAGAGAATACATAAAAGAAGCCGATAAGAGGAAGAAGACAGCCACTGAACAGTGGAACTTCCTGGACAAAGAAGAATGGGACGCGTTTGTCGCTTCAAGACAAACTGATGAATTCAAGGTATTAGGCATCAGTCTCAATCTCATTAATTAATATATGTTGTATTCACTTATTCAAGATTAACATTTAGTGTTACTAACCAAATCATTAATTTGCATACTAACTAGGCCCTCAGTGAGGCACAAAGATCAAGGCGTGCACTGAATATGCATGACCACAGAATGGGTCCAAAGGGGTATGCAGGCGTTCGCCAAAGACTACAGGCTGAGGCTACTACTGCTCAGTCTGCTGCTACTCAGGAGTCCTCTACCATAGGTAGCACACCTCTGCCTCGCCATGATGTCTGGATAGCTGGGAGGCAAAATAAGAAGGGAGAAATAACTAAGGCCGCAACTGTTGAGGCGGCTGCAAAAATGGTAAAATACAACTCTTACAGCAATCATTCGAATATTGATTATTTGTGTTGTTTACTTAAGTACAAATTTTTGTTTTGGCGATTAGCGGGAGCTGCACGAGCTGAGGAAACAAGGAAAGTTCATCCCTGAGGGAACAAAGGATGAATTGACAGTTGCTCTGGGTAACCCAGAGCATCCTGGACGTGTTAGGGCTGCAGGCGCTGGTGTGGGCATCAAATCTTTTTTTGGGTCATCCCAGCGCAAACATGTCCCAAAAGCGGGACTTTCACAAGAAGAGGTAACATATTCTTTCTTTATAATGTTACTGTAAAAGAGAATTCAATAATTAGAATTTGACGTTTCTTTTATCCATGTATAGGTGGATAAGCTATTTGACAGGAAACTCGAAGAAGCAATGAAAAAGTGGCAGACATCTCAGACTGCCACTTACCAGACAATACCTACTGCAGACTCTACTCCTACTCCTACTCCTACTGCAGAGGTTGGGAGTAATCCTGTAGAACCACCACCTAGCACATCCACTGTAAGTATTTTTATGACATAGTAACTAGTTTTTTAATTCAAGATGATACGTATATATGAAATTGTAGTCGTTTCAAAAAAAGATGATATGTATATATGTATATAATATTCTTTACACAAAAATTTGTAGGGGTTGAAGCCATGCCGTCTAAAAAGTAAAGAATATGTCGTGGCAGAGGCGTCGGCTTACCCATCCCTACCAGGGGAAATGTGTCACGGGTCTCCAGTACCAGCTGGTTGGATTCGGGTGAGCCCGATACATATATTCCCCCAATTTCTGGAACTTCCACTGCCATATGCCCACCCAGATTGTGAAACGCTTGGTGAGGCAGTAGGCGGAGTGATATTGTGGCTAAAAGTGGATGTCTTCTTTACTGATAAGGTATGGTAAATTTACATTACGTTCAATTTTTAGTGTGTGTATATGCTGGCAGTTGATATGAAATTATATATATATACAGGTTAAAAAGAAGACACCCACAGCATCTAGGCCTCCACTTCCACCTCCTACATTACCTAGTTGGGTTCCACAGGACCTACCTGTCCCGTTAGGTCCTAACTGTAGGGGTATGGCAGTATGGTTAGGGGAACATGACATAAACTCCCCTATAACTGTTTCTTCTGATTCAGATTCTATAGGTTAGTCATACGAAACAAAACTATTTATACAAGATATATTGGAGTTGTTTCGATATGATTGGCTAAATACATCTGTGATAGAGCTATGGATAAGGTGAGATATTCTTTATACATCCATATACCTTGTGTATGATCTGGTGATCTGGTTTCTTATTTATTAATGCATGCATAATTAATACATATTTTGCAGCTACTTAGACAACATATGTGCAGATTTTGGATTCGAACATGTAGTGTTTTTGATTCCATCCTTGATTAGTCTAGTAGCTAAAGACCCTACATCAGTTCAACAATACTGCTGTGAGTCTTTTTTCAAATTTTGCTGTAAAAAAGAAGACGGTGATAATGGCTCCATTCAATGTAGAGTAAGTTTACTTTGCTTATTATAATTTGGACTTAAGAAAATTACATTTTATTGTGGATTTTGAGTTATTAATTTTTAACTTTTTTTCCTTTAGGGGTAGGCATTGGGAGTTATTGGTTATTGCCCCCGAGACGTTCACTGTGTATTATCTAGATCCTAAGGGGGGTAAATTGAATACAATATTTGGACACATAATGAAAATGGCAATATTTCGGTGAGAAATATTTCATTTTTCATATCCGTTAACATATGTTATTACATTACTATTTAATTGCAATGTTCTGTGTTACATTAACATGTAGGGGTTTTGAGGTGTACAAAAAGGCTGGAGGAAAGGTCCCCACGAAAAAGAACCAGCCAATAATTTGGAAGAACGTGCAAGTAAGTTCCCGACTGCAATATATGTATATATTATTTATGTGAATAATGTTTAATTAGTTGTATTTTTTAATATTTTGTATGTTTGAATTTATAGTGTGCTACACAAGACAACGGATGGGCATGTGGATACTATGTCATGCGATATATGCACATGCTTGTCAAATATGCCGCAATGGACATCGATTGTATTGCTCAGGTATTATATAGTCTCATTAGATAATATGATCGAAATATATCAATCTTATTTATAGCTCATTAATTATATATATACATCATTCTCTTTACAGGTGTTTAAAGACGACCCCATTACAGGAAAGGACTTACCAAATGTTAATGCTCCCTATACAATGGGAGAATTAAATGAAGTAAGAGAAGAATGGGCAACAACCATACAATTAGTGGGGGCTTTAAAATATAATTGGGATCCTGATAGCGAATAATGACTAAACAATGATACTTTATAAATGAATTTCTGAATTATAATATATGTGTGAATGTTTCTACATGTCTGGATGTTTCTACATGTGTCTGAGTGAAAATGAATGAAAGTGTTGGTTGCTATATGAATGTTTCTACATGTGTGAATGTGAATGAATGGAACTACATATTGCTAGCATGTGTGAATGTTTATAAATGTGTGAAAATAAAATGGAACTGCAGGTTGCATTGCTAAATGCATGTGCCACTTTTTTATTGTTAATTTTTCAGGTTTGCGGCCTGTTGTCGGCTGATATCAATGGATGTCGTAAAACCTGCAGTTCATAACTGAACTGAACAGGTTTCTCATCCTGCGACCAGCCACAACAGGTCTGCAGACTCACAGGAAAAAAACCCAATAGGTGTCGGTTATTTGTAAATAACCGACACATAATGATATAGTGTCGCTGTTCCTATAATAAACCGACGTCTATGTCCTTAACACCACGATCGTGCTGGACAGCACGGCCGTGGGGCGAAGATATATGGTGTCGGTTTTTTACTTATAACCGACATTGATAGTTCCCAAGATGACACCCTTTCTGTGGCGCGAAGGGTTTGGGCGTCAGTTTTTAACTAATAACCGACGCTTATAGTCCCATGATGGCGCGTTTTCGGTGGCGCACGAAGAGTTTGGGTGTCGGTTTTGGAACCGACGCCTGATGGGTGGACTTTTAGTGTCGCCCACATAGGTGTCGCTTAGAAACCGACACTAAAGGCTTTAAATAACCGACACTAAAGGTAGGTTCTGTAGTAGTGTAAGAACCCCCTAGAAAGTGTCTAGAACGTCCTTAATCACTCATAGGACATTCCTATAAATAGGACATGCCTTAGGACACCCAAAATACACTTGTGCAATACTTGAGCATACATACTTGCAATTGGAAATCCACTCTTGTGAGCAATTGAGCAACTCCAACATTTGCTATTCATTTCCACTGCTCCAAATTCATGTCCTATAGGCTAGCATCTCCTACCCACAACACTTACACTTTCATATACATTGGTTAGGAGATCAAAATGCTTGATATAGGAAATCAAGCCTTGTGCTACATCGGTAACTGTAATTTCCTTTTTCCCTTGTTATTCATTCTTATTTGCTTTGTACTCTCCTTGCTACTCCTAGGGTTGGGGGCTGCGGATTGGAGAGGGAGCTATCTTCTCAGGTGGAGAAGGATCTTCTCAGTGGAGAAGGAGGACTTTGGACTACTTCAAGAAGGCTGTCTCAATGGGAAGCTACTTCAAGAGGAAGGCTACTTCAAGGGGGAGCTTGAAGTTACTTCAAGGAAGGCTGCTTCAAGGTTGGTGGGACTACTTCTAGGTGAAGGCTATCCAAAGGGTGGTGAAAGTATTTGTAATTTTATGTAACATCCTTGTGAGGTAATAAAATTTAAATACTTTCAAAATCCCAATTGGAAACAATTGGGTAGTGGACCGACTCCTTTAGTGTTTGCTAAAGGTGGAACCACTCTAAACACCTTGCCTCCTTCTTATTATCTCAATTGTGGTTGCTTGAGTTGAATTATTGTTAAAATATTTATAAAACCCTATTCACCCCCCTCTAGTGGTTTTTCATTTGGTATCAGAGCAGGCTTCAAGGAGCTCTAATCGAGTCTTGAAGAATGGAGGGTGGTGGTGTCTACAACCACAAGCAAAGGCAAAGCTTGGACCAATCTTCAACAAGCTTTAATTGGTGCTTAGGAACAAGACACACAACTCCTAGCTGTCCATGGAGGTTAACGAAGGAAGATGTGCATAAAGAATGCCTTATTTCTACAACAAGTGAAGAAGAAGAAGAGGTAATCCTTTTTGATTTATCTAAAGAAGAGTTAATTGCTAGCCTTCAAGAAACACATGATAAGTATATTGAGTGCAAGAAGAAATTAAAGAAATCTAATAAAGCAAATGATGAGTTACATGCTAAACTTCTTGCCCTCACATCTGAAAATGAAAATTTGTATACTAAATTAAATGATCTTGGAATAGAAAAGGATAGTGTTATTTCTGAAAATAGTAATTTGAAATCATCTCTAAGTGATTGTAAGGTGAAGATTTTTACTCTAGAAACAAATTATGATATTATTTCTCAAGAAAAGGTTGGAATGCTTGCAAAGTTAAATGATTTCCAAACTCAACCTATCCTATGCACTCATCTAGATTATGATACTATTGTGAAAGAAAGAGATTCTTTATTATCTAATCTAGATCAAGCAAAGTTAGATATAAAAAAGAGAATATATGAGATTGCTAAGTTACAACAAGAAATTAGTAGCTTAAGAAACAATGATGTTCTTGATAAGATCTTAAATGATTCTCATGGTCAAATTGGAAGGAGAGGACTAGGTTACAAGCCTAAAGGAAAATCCTATCAAAAACTTAGTAGGGGAAGGACACAAGTGCCAAAGACTCAATCTATGTATGTACCTAAAGGAAAGTATACATATGTACCCAAGAACAATCTAGATCAAACTCATAAAAAGAGAAATGAGATTGATTCTATATGTTGCCATTATTGTTTGCGTCTTGGACATTATTCCTTCTCATGTCCTTACAAGAAAAAGGATGTTGAATTGGTATGGGTTCCCAAACCTCCAAACTAAATAAATTAAATCAAGTTGAGATATGACCAAAGACTCTAAATTGTATATCTTTATGTCTATCTCAACTTAACATAATGAGATAACAAATTGATTCAAGCATTAAAATTTCTAACTTGAAAATACACATTTTTATATGAACTTGCAGAGACACATCTTTAATAACTTGTTTTAGTTTAAGTTCCTAAAACCTAGAAATTTGAATATGATTAGTTGAGATTTGACTCAAATGTTACTTTGATACTTAAATGTTTTATCTCAACTAAATTGAGTTTTAAATTGCATAATTGAATTGGAAGTGAACTATGTTTTACTTGCACATAATTACTAAAAAAATGATACAGAAACATTCTCGGTCGAGAAAATGTTCGACTGAGAGCACTGTCGGTCGAGAATTAGTCGACCGAGAAGGTTACTGTTTTTAAGCTTGCAAAAATATGATAAAACCTATACAAACAACAGAATACTCGGTCGAGAAAATCTTCGACCGAGATAAATTCGATCGAAGAAAAGTTCGACCGAATCAAGTTCTGCTGAACCTGTTTTAATTGATCTAGTTTGCTATCAATTTGCTATTAATGATTGAATTAATATGAAAATCAAGAATGAATCTTGGAGAAAATTCTTTAAACATATACCATAAATTACAAGTTCATTTTTAATTGCTATAATCTCCTACATCGTTTGGCTTAAAATTGAAAATATGAACCATGATTGGTTTAATAAAGGAAATTACTATTTTATCACAATCCACATGGTTTGTCCTAAGTATTCCTTGGTTTATCTATATAAAAACCATGTGTCTTGAAATTTGCTTTTAAATGATCATCATCATTGCATTTCATAAAATTATGGATATGCTTTTATTGTTTTCCATTCTTTACTTGGTTTGCCTAAAATAATCTTTGATCTATATATACAAACCATGAATGGATATTGTTTTTCAAAATGATCATTGTGATTCAGCTCATTACATATAAAGATGATGAAAATGCCATTTTGCATAATAGTAAAACTCTATGGCACAAATGCATCTTGACATAATATATAATGATTATTGTGTGCATGGCTTGTATCATCTCATGTAATAAATGAATGATTTTTACTAGATGACACTATGGCAAGCTAATTAGTTTGTTTCTTAGAACAAGATATTAATGTCTTATCTAGCTGTTTATTCTAAGTAATCAAAAGCAAAATCTTGATTTTAAGAACTTGAGATATAAAACTTGTTCTTAATTTATACTCAAGGATGACTGATTCTAAAGAGTTAATCTAGAAATAAGTTTAAAATAAGAGATTTGTTTAAGATAAAGAGCTATTTCAATGCTACATTTAAACCAAAATCAAGAGCAATGTACTTAATTATTATATTGCTTATAAATAAATGATTGAAATATGCATTCTTGCTATGATTGAACATGTTGTAGATGTAGCTCAATTACCTTTTTGCAAGAAAAACAATCACTGTGGATATCAAAATTCCTTTTTTCATGAAGCACATACATTCTGAAAACCTGCTTAAGAAAATCAAGAGCAAAAACTTCATTGTGATGCCTATATTAAGTTTTCAATTGATAAAACTTCTTCAAAATAGGTATCACTCAAAGTGCTTCAAATTGATATACATTTGATCATATTACATAAAGACTTTATGTTTCACATATATTAACATTAATGTGTAATTCAATAAGAGTGCTTAATCTGTAAATTTGCAGAAAATGCCTCTCGGTCGAAATGAAGTTCGACCGAGGGGCACCCTGGTCGAAGTCAAGGTCGACCTAAAATAAGATTGACCAAATGCTTATTTGTAAATCATTTTCTTGCAATCAATCTTAGTATATTGAAAACAAGACTTTAGTGCATAGCTCTCATAAAAGGTTAACTTATTATGATCTAATGCTTATTATGACCTTAGAATCCTTAAACTATCTTGATTATAAAATTAAGGGGGAGTTCACAAAAATTTTGTAAAAATCTTAAAGGAAATTTGAAACAAGTTATGACCTTAGTATTTTTAAGGTAATCTTGGCTGTGAAAAGGAGCCTACACTATTCATGAATGTGATATATATATCTTGTTCTTAATGGAATTCTCTAAACAAATTTTGGCTTAACATCCTGTGTATTTGATTAGAGATACATTCATGTACTCTAAGAAAAAAAGGATCTCATATCATTTCAAGGCTTAACCCCCTTTTACAAATGATTGAGAAATAAATTGTGGCTAAATTTTACAACACATGTTTTGCATTCATATTAAATCCCTTATTCTTAAAACTGAATATCTTATTAAGGGGAGCATGGCAATAAAATTAATAGGGAATGATAAAAGTCATACTTAATGATTATCTTGGTTATCTTTTTGAAATGACAAAGGGGGAGAAATAATATAAAATAAAAAATATAAAGGTATCTTATGAAATGACAAAGGGGGAGAAATGATTATCGGCCAGCACACACTTGCAAATAAGAGAATGGCTACAAAAGGTAAACTTTAGGTATGAAACTCATATGATTTATATTTCCATATTTTATATTTTGGAAATGTTTGTCATCTTCAAAAAGGGGGAGATTGTTGGCTAAATTGGACATTATTATAATCCTTTTGTTTTGACGATGACAAACATTTCATTCTTGTGGATCTAACGTGCTACTGGAGTGTTGCAGGAACAAGGGATGACAAACCTTTGGAAGATCTATATGATCAAAATATTCTAATTTCATGATTGTAATAAAATGTAAAAACTTGTACAAGTATATAATGTACAAGTACTTAGATATCAGGTAAATCAAGCGTTTAGATCTTCCCTAGCCACACACAACACTTAGATAAGTCATCCCCTACAAAAGTATCACAAATGTACACTGTTACACACACTTAGTACATAATTCAAAACATTGAAATATAGTCATTCTCGGTCGACAAACTTCTCGACCGAGACACTCTCGGTTGACAATCTCCTCGACCAATAATTGACCCAAATAGCCGTTAGACACAGCAGACAAGATAGTTGGGAGTTGGAATCAAATGTTATATACACTTGCTATAGACTGTCCCTTAGTCGACAAAGACTTTGACTGACAAGACTCTCGGTCGAAAATTCCTCGACCGAGACTGTCTCTGTATGCACTTTTCAGAATTAATTAACTAGCCATTACTAAAGCAGTTAGTGGACAACTAATGGCTAGTTAAGCACTAAGAACACCCTAGAAAGTGTCTAGAACGTCCTTAAGAACTCATAGGCCATTCCTATAAATAGGACATGCCTTAGGACACCCAAAATACACTTGTGCAATACTTGAGCATACATACTTGCAATTGGCAATCCACTCTTGTGAGCAATTGAGCAACTCCAATATTTGCTATTCATTTCCACTGCTCCAAATTCATATCCTATAGGCTAGCATCTCCTACCCACAACACTTACACTTTCATATACATTGGTTAGGAGATCAAAATGCTTGATATAGGAAATCAAGCCTTGTGCTAGAGAGGTAACTATAATTTCCTTTTTCCCTTCTTGTTCATTCTTAATTGCTTTGTACTCTCCTTGCTACTCCTAGGGTTGGAGGTTGCGGATTGGAGAGGGAGCTATCTTCTCAGGTGGAGAAGGATCTTCTCGGTGGAGAATGAGGACTTTGGACTACTTCAAGAAGGCTGTCTCAACGGGAAGCTACTTTAAGAGGAAGGCTACTTCAAGGGGGAGCTTGAAGTTACTTCAAGGAAGGCGGCTTCGAGGTTGGTGGGACTACTTCTAGGTGAAGGATGTCCAAAGGGTGGTGAAAGTATTTGTAATTTTATATAAAATCCGTGCGAGGTAATAAAATTTAAATACTTTCAAAATCCCAATTGGAAACAATTGGGTAGTGGACTGACTCCTTTAGTTTTTGCTAAAGGTGGAACCACTCTAAACACCTTGCCTCCTTCTTATTATCTCAATTGTGGTTGCTTGAGTTGAATTATTATTAAAATATTTATAAACCCTATTCACCCCCCTCTAGTGGTTTTTCAGTTAGGACCTTTTCCTTTACTTAGTGGATACTGCCCTGGTACACTAGGCATTTATTGCACTGATGGCACCAAAAACTTTGGCTTTTTAGAATAACTATGAAAATGTCTCTAGAATTCTAGAGACCTTTCCTTAATTCTCAGCTTATTGCCCCTTCTTGGGCATTGCCATCAGAGATATACTATCTATCTAAACTTATGGCAGAGTCTACTTTCTTGCCATATGCTAATCTTTCCCACATTTCCATTGTTCCAACATGACTATGTCATTCAGGAACCCTTTCAAAGCCCAAAGTTTCTACATTAAGGACTGGTAACCTAGGTTGTAATGCTAGTATCCAGTCTACTATATGCATCACTGTTGTCCTAACCTACCCAACAAGAACATAAACATAGGATTCTCTATCCCGATCGG
The DNA here is from genome assembly GCA_963693085.1 of Alisma plantago-aquatica. Taxonomy (NCBI): domain Eukaryota; kingdom Viridiplantae; phylum Streptophyta; class Magnoliopsida; order Alismatales; family Alismataceae; genus Alisma; species Alisma plantago-aquatica. Next base: position 687,032,888 of record OY856409.1, read on the forward strand.
GTCATGATGGGAATTATCAGGCACTCATTCTTCCCTTGCCTGATCCCTTGCACCCTCTCTTGGTGCAACAATATTTCCCTCAGCAATGTGTTCCTCATGTTCTCCAATCATTTTTAAACTTCACCCTTTCTTCTGCACAAGCAGAAGTCACTATAGGGTATACTGGAGGACACTAACACAGACTCAACACCTTAGTCCTATGTCTCTGTAAACTCAGCGAACCTTAAGCTCTGATACCAAACTCTAAAATGACCATCATTAAACTGACAAACAAATCATCATTAATTAAGCAGAATAAACATAAACAACGGATTAACAGAAATCACTAAAAAGTAAAACCATTTTACAAAGAGATCCATTTTTAGGAAAAACTCTTTAAGGAAGAACAAAAAATTTATATACATCATTGTTCACATTGCACATACATTGTACCATCTCTTCTCGAGGATAATATATAACAGTTGCTCTATCAAAACACATGCTGGAGCAACATAAAACTTTGAGACATAGAAGCCAAAATCTCAGATTGATCATAAAACCATAACGAACCAACTCCAAGGACCTGAGAGTACAAAGACAACACATAGAACTTATATCTACAAGACACGACAGACAGTACACTCAACCTGAGCTATCACTGCTGCCCCAACTGTTGTTCCTCCTATGCAGAAAGATCTTCTCCACCTCGTGCATGTCCACCTAAAAAAATGTGGATCCCACAGGGTGAGACAATTGTCCCAACGAGAGATATAACTCTCCACCGACCATATTATTATCACATATTAATCATTTATAAACTGAGCAGATGTTCTTTTTTATATTAACAGGAAGTATTAATCATTGTATGATCAGAATAAGATAATCTCCTTTCTTAAAGAGAACATTGCATCTACCCATGGTAGAGTTATAAATCATCTATCTGCTTTGCAAGGAATGTAAAGAAACATAAAGAACATCTTTCTACTAAGATGTATAACCGAATTGTGCATCAACCAATGTTTCTCTTATTTGATCCTTAAGCAGATATGATACACGATTGATTACATTTTTCAATCACACTTATACCCTGAGGAGATGAGGTATACCGCTCATACTCCAACTGACCACTGCGAAGTTAAAATCGGTACCATACAAGGTCAATGGAAGAGCCGGACTCCATGTCAGTCAGTTCGAGAAAATGAACATGACTATGTCAACTGCTAAATATCTTTCCAGGGTATACTGACAACTTCACTATAGAGTTGCAGGGACAACTGCACACTCGTCAGGATTTGAGAGATCTCGTGTTTATCTCACATCAAACCTGAAGAAGGGTCGATAGATTTTGTGTTTATCCATATCAAACCCAACCAATAATGAAGGATTGAGAGATTTCATGTTTACCTACTATCAATCCCTCATTCGGGGCATAAGGATATTTTCACCCATCACCCCCACATATTCAAAAATATGCGGTCTCCAGGAGATCCCAAAGGAAAACCTATTTCACCATTCAACAATTTACTGACACTGATGGATCTATGGTCATGGCTCTACATGATAAGATTCCACTTGATTAATTAAGCGCATTAATGTATTATTTTAACATCAGTCAAGTTTTCAAACATGAATTATTGTGACAAATGTTACAAAGAACAAGCGTAATACATCTATCAAGTACTTTTCAAAACTCTACATAACATTAGGATCTCAATCCCTTATCTCATTACTGGGAATTCGCATCCCTTAACATTGTCATCATCATGATTACATATCTGGGTATTCAAACCCTTAGTTCATCACAGAACATTATTAATACCTCTAGGTCTTAGGACCAGGGTATATTTGATACTTGTTACACAAGCATCTCACATGGCTCACAAGGCCCATTAAGTATCTTGTCACCTCTCACTAGGCAACAAATTATCACATGGCTCACAAGGCCATTAAACATCTTGTTACCTCTCACTAGGCAACGACTTATTCACATGGCTCACAAGGCCATTAAACACCTTGTTACCTCTCACTAGGCAACAACTTATTCACATGGCTCACAAGGCCATTAAACATCTTGTTACCTCTCACTAGGCAACAACTTATTCACATGGATCACAAGGCCATTAAACATCTTATTACCTATCACTAGGCAACAACTTATTCACATGGCTCACAAGGCCATTAAACATCTTGTTATACAAGTATTTAACATACCTTACAAGGCTTATGCAATAAAAGAATTACAACCTTCCCATCATTAGGGTTAGGGTTTCCCTTTCTTATTGATTAGGGTTTCTCTTACATATCATCACCCTTCATTAGGGTTAGGGTTTTCCATTATTAACCATTCAGGTTTTCAAGATCATATTATCAATGATCAAACCCTAATTCAGTGCTCCACACATCTAGGAGCAGACTTTGATATCATAAGTATTCAATCATACTTATTAATTCTCATCATGTATCATTAAATGATTATCAACACAAGGTATGAGTTCATCTCTCATCCTTACCAGAGTATGAATACATCATACTTTATTAACTTGACTTAACCCTTACTCAAAGTATGTTAGCCTACACTTATCAAAGTGCATTAAGCTCATTACATCTCAATGTAACAATTGGCATGACACACTTCATGTGTTACTTATCCATACATATTGGATTTAAGGTGCATCAAGGTGTAACAACCTTAAAGTGCTGGATGTGATATTTACCATGCCTTAATGTATCACTTCCCTCATCACTTTTAACTTTCTTAAGTTCATCAACTTATCTTGTATTAGGGTATTTCCCATCCTAATACTTTATGCACTAACTCATCACATTTATCATGTAATGTATTGGTCATAAGTCACACATTTGAATTATTCCATCATCATCAATAATATGGACTCATCTTGGGTTAAGGCATTATTGATATAAGGTTGTCCATTATCAACCACTCTAGGTGCTTCACCTATCAAGGTATTAGCCACACCATTACTTGGTGTCACACACATCACTCCTAAGAGTGTCTTGCCCTCACCTTTACAAGGTGTATAGGGTTAAAGGTGTGCATATATTCACCATATCGGGTTGTAGGTGTATAAGCACCACCATATCGGGTTGGAGATATATGACCATCATCCATATCGGGCTATAGGTATATGACCATCATACATATCGGGCTAGAGGTATATGACCATCATCCATATCATGCTAGAGATGCATTCAATCACCATATCGGGTGGCTCACCATCTAGGGTTGGCCATGATGGGTTAGGGTTTGCCATATCAGGCTCAACCCAATATACAAGTTGATAGGAGTGAAGGGCACCAAGCCATATCGGTCTACACCATCAAACATTAGGTTGCAACACCCATGTCGGGTTAGGGTTGATTGTGATGGGCACATGGTACATATATGTGTCGCCTATGATGCTTAAGAGGTATCAACTCATCACCATGTCGGGATACCATATTGTCTAGGGTTGTGTATCGTGCAACCATATTGTGCAAGGTCATGTGTCATGCAAACATGTCATGCAAGGTCATGTAGGCCTCATGATACTAAGTACCAATGATGTATTATATGATCATATCATGCAATAGGACTTGTTACTCTTCACTTATATGGGGTTACCCAAATTAGGGTTTCTTGTCAACTTACAAGTATACAATTGACCTTGTATCGTGCATGGAGTCTATAATAGACTTCCTATTGTGCAAGAGGTGTATACGACACCCCCATATCGTGCAATAAGGTATACAATAATATCCATATCGTTTTAGTGAAGTAGGTGCATCATCATATCGGGTTAGAGGTGCTTGCTTATGTGCTTGCACCCGATATCACTTTTATAAGGTGATACCATCATCTTCAAGCTCTAGACCTTAGTTCTAACTGTTATAGTTCATGTCAACTGGTCTAACAAACTACTAGAACTCATAATTTCATCAACTATTTCAGGAAATTTCAGAATTAAAAGTAATTCATTAAGTATAACAATTTAGGTGATGAATAATAACATGGTTGAGTTCAAGTTATATAACCCGCCTTAAGAACAACTTCAAAGCTCCAAGCTCCAGATCTCCACGTTCCTAAGGTTGAAGATGACTTATCAAATGCCCAAGGCTCGTTCACAACTCCTTCATATACAAGGAATCACCATGGATAAGCAATTGGTGAAGAAGAAAAGAAAGGTAGATCATAACCCTAGTTCCATGCTTCAATTCAAGCTTAAAGACAACTATGGCTCACCTTAAAGTTAAGATTTGAGCTCCTTCTTGCTCCTTAATACCTTTTCACGATACACTAGTGTCCTTGCACAATATGCCATCCCTCTTGCACGATATGGCACTCACTTGCACTATATGCCACTCAACTCTTCACTCTATGGCCGATATCACTCTATATGGCCAATATCACCTACTTGGGCGATATGATCTTGCCATGGGTGATACCCAAGGGCCCATGCACAATACCACAGCACTCCTACACGATACAAGGAGTCTATGCACGATACCAGAAGGTAGGAGGGTGGCAAGGGTCGAAAAATTCCACTAAGGGGTGAAACTAGGGGTATATATACTTGTTGCTCATGAAGGAAGGTGAAAATGAGGTGTCATCATTTTGAACTAGTAGGTGCCACGTGTCCATGCATGGATGACACGTGTACATGCATGCATCAATATTTATCTTGTCTTGAAAAATGGCTGAGGATCATCTAGATATGCAAATTCGTCCATTACTTATCCCTTTGAATAAGATATATCAATTAATTCATCACTTTATTCACAACCCGTCATACTTTACTAAGGAAGTTGCAACTCGACACAACTCACCTCCTTGAGGTTCTTTGCACGATATGGCCTTTTCTAAGAGTTCACAAAACGATATGAGACTCATCCTATAGCTCCTTGGCCGATAGGCACTCATATATAAGCTTTTCAACTTGATACAACTCAAGTTAAACTTTCATATTCAACTCTTTTCTTGGCCATTTCATCACCAAGATAACCATCATTCATAATGGAATCAAACATGGTGTATCCTTCTTTATATATCCTCTGAATGATACTAGGATGGAGTAGGGACACTCTATAGGTGGTAATTTTCATATCAACCCCACATTTTGGGTAAATTACAATTTTTACTAAAATTGGTGCACAAGGTACCAACATTGTTCAAACAAGTTCAAACTTGGAATTTGGGATTTCCATATGACACCACCTTGCATAGTTCTCTCTATAATGATGCTAAAACACATGAGGAATGTTAAACATATGACATTTTGCATTATAGCCCCTCTATTTGGGTAAATTGCACTTTGGTCCAAAATAAAGGAAAATTGCTCAAACAACATTCAATCAGGACCAAAATTGAAAAATGAGTGTGTCACATGATAAAAAAGCACCTTAGAGGATTATATTAAATTTCTAAGAAACTTTATTAGCCAAAACAAATAGGGTTACCTCATAACCCAGGTCAGGGTTATTACATATGTCGTCACCATTTTCAAAATATTGTCTAAAGGCATTATTATTGGGGATCCTACAGATCAGTTCGACAGAGATCATGTATTGAATGTCCATCAGATTCTTGCCTTGAGATGCTTCTAGGCCTGTCAGGTCCACTTCAAGCTTGGTGTCTAGAAGTGTAATTATCCCTCCACACATGATGTCCTTGGATTCTCTCTTCTTGATTTTCTTGATGTCTAAGAACTATGAGAGGATAAAGAAACTTGTATTAATTATAAAATCATAGAACATACCCTATAAGAAGAATAAATCATGTCTCCGACATACACCTTGTGTTTCTTTTTTGGCAAAGACGCATGTGCTGAGCAGGCGATGGAGGTAACAAAAAATAGGGTTGTGGATGACAGAAGATTTGGCCTTAGCTGTAAGGACCCTGACCTTTGTTTTGGGCCTACCCTGTTTGTTTTGCCTAAACCTTGTGCTTGGTTGCTTTCTAATCACCTTTAGTGGTGATTAGGTTTGCTTGTGTTTTGTTGGGAGTTGAAGGTGCTAATTGCAAAATAACCTAAGATAGGGTTGAAGAGCAAGTTTGCCACCTTGAGAGGTGTCTTTCTCTCTCTTTGCTTCCTCTAGGGTTGAGAGGAAGGTTTGGGCTCATGCCTTGAGTTGCCTTGGGCTTGGTTGAGCTCTTTTGGGCCTTGTTTTCCCTTGTTAGGGCCTTTCCTTGCTTGGTTGAGCCCTATATCGGGCAAGGATGCCTTGTGTCGGCCATGGGGTGTCGCCCATGGGTGTGTCAGCCAAGGCGGTGGTGGTGTGTCAGCCTTTGACTTTGTTGACCTTCTTGCTTTGGTTGTGTGACCCTAGCTTGGACATGTGGCCGAACCTTGGTTGAGTGGTGGCATGGAATGTGCATGAGGTTTGCAAGGTGGTAAAACGTGTGGACAAGTGTCATTTGGTAGGGTGACACCTTGCCTTGGTTTAACCTTGACCCTCATCTATAAATGCCTTGCCTTTCTCTTCCTTGGGAACCCTTTAGCTCTTTTGTTGCTCTTCCCTCCTTGTGTGCACGAAACACCTTCTTTGGAGAGCTTGGTGGATGATCCTTTCCCCTTGGTGGAGATCTCTTCTTCTTCCTCTATCTTGGTGGCCGAACCCTAGGTGGGTCTTGTTCTTTGGTAAGCATCTTCCCTCTCTCCTTAGCATCTTCTTCTCCATCTTGCCTACTCTTCGGCCATGGTGGTTATGGTTCTTGTTCCTTTTCTTGAGGTGGCCGAAAGTGGTGTGCTTGGAGCTAGGAGCTAGAAGCTTGGAGCTTGAAGAGTTTGCTTAAGGTGAGTTACATAACTTCTAACCCTAGCTATACTACCTTCTCTGTATTGCATATTTCATATATGTGGATGATCGGCCATTGCATGTTATGTTTCTTGCTCTAGTAGATGTTGTTGATCTTATGGATATAGTGAGCATGATGTTGTTGATGGTTTATATATCTTTGGATCTAGTTGGCCGAACCATAGTTTAGGGTTTTCTTTGGTGGCAACACCCCTTTCTCTCCTTGGTCTATAGAAGTGAGTTTGAGCTCTAGTGATGTAGGCAATACCCCTCTCTCTTGATTATTGAGAGGTGAGTCTACATTCTAGTTTCTTGGGCAACACCCTTCCCTCACCATGGATTTGAGAGGCGAGCTCTTGGATATGTGATGACCTAAGTTGAGGTTGATCCTTGCGGTTGCCCGATTTGTGATAGAGGTTGTGCAAAACCCCTCTCTCTTGGTTGTTGAGAGGTGAGCCGATCTTATTGATCATTTAGGGTTTGGTGCCCTTGTGCTTGAGGTTGAAGATGACCACGTTGGGTTGTGCCTTGCCTGATATGACCTTGGAGTAGTGTTGCCCGATAGCCTTGTCTTAGGTTGTACCTTTGGCCGATATGCCTAGTTGAGCTTGGCCAATACCCTTTGTGGAGTTGGAGCTTGGGCGATACACCTTGATGTGTGCTCTGCACGACACACCTTGTGATAACTCTTGGCCGATATGAAGTAGTCTTGTAGTGCCCGTTATGGCCCTCTTGACCTCGATGATGACCTTGGGTGTTATGCCTTGACCTTATAGATGTTGCTCCTTAGCCGATAGAGTGCCTAAGTGGATATACCTGGTTGAGAGCCTTGGGCGATACAGGTTAGGATGGTCTCTTGAACGTTATGGGTTGATGGTTGAACAATAGGGCGTCTTGGGCGCCATTCTCCTAGTCGACATGTTTCTTGTTGAGAGAGTGGGCCGATAGAACTCAAACTCTAACTCTAGTTGACGATAGGCTCTCTGGTAAAACCTTAGTGGTCATCTTGCCCTTGGATGACGCGATGCCCTAGCCGTCATGAGGGTCCTCTGGATGACATGGTTTTGTGGTTGGAGGATAGGCTCCTTGCGTGTCATGACCTTGATCATTATGGCCTTGAGCGTTATGAGGTTGGTGGCTGCCCGACATGAAACCCTAACCCTAATCCTAACCCTAGCTTGTGTGCACGAGAGGCCTTTGGCCGACAGCCCCTGCTGATGATGCATGATTCATCCTTGGATCTGGTTTCCCGAAACCAAGTGAGCTAGTGGGTCCTTGTTGCACGATAAGTGAAGTGATGGGGTTGGCCGATATGGTGGTGAGCTTGCTTAGGGTTGGAAAACCCTAGCCGATACATCCTTTGGTGAGGGTTGGCGCTGCTCACCATACCTATAGTGAGGGTTGCAGGAGCTTTGGTGAGGGTTCTGATAACCCAGAATGTTTATAGTTGATAGTTCTTTGTTAATAATGATAATACAAGCGATATGATGTAATCACCTTGAATCCTGTATATATGATAATGGGTTAAGATAATAGGTTGTGAACCATGAAGCTTGATAGAATATGATGTTGCTACACATGATAATGTGACACATGCAGATGATCACGAGTATGGGGCATGATATATGCTTATGATTGATAATAAAATGATGATTTCTACAGGTTATGTGTAAAATACTCATGGATGTTGCTTTATACTTGGTAGCATGATAATTCTGTTAATCCATGATGGCTTCAATTATCTCTATGGATGTGTATACTAACCATGCAGGTATTTCATATGGATTCATAGCCGTGTAAGAGCTATGAGATGTATGTGCTTGAATATCACCCTATGGTGATGATACAACAAGTTGATAGGTCTAAGGACCTGATATAAGGCTGAGTGCCTGGTTGAGGTGTCATCCTCTGATGATGAGATAAGGGATGTGTTCCCAGAATGCTAATGCATGATTATGATGCCTTGAGAGGAAGTGGTTGATATAATAAGGGATTGAGGTCTTAGGACAGTATGATGATGGCAATAATGATGTAATTCTATAAAGCTATATTTATACTTTAGTTGCCTCAACAATTGGCTTAAAACATACTAATTAATTATAGATGAACATATTGTGTAGTTTGCCCTGGCCATAGATCCATCATCGTCAGTATTTGGTGATGGTGAAATAGGTTTATCATGCGGGATTACCTGGAGCGCATATTGTTGAATATGCGAGGTTTCCCCTAGCCTAAAATAGGAGGATTTGAGTGCAACTGTGGTTGCAGACTCAGGATATATGGAGCATGGTGAATAGACCCATGGCTCAGGATATGTGATGATGAGCATGATGCGTTGATGGCTCAAATGTATATATGGGTAGCTTGTGGAGCTGACCCAGAGGCTGAGGCCCTATAAGCATAAGACTGCGGTCTTGTTTGATGATTTGTGTACTGACCATGAGAAGGTGAGGTCATGGAGTCTGGATCTCCTTAGACCTTGTATGGCACCAGATTGGGCTTTGCAGCCAATGGTTGGATTTGAGCAGGTAAGGATCACTTCCTCAGGGCATAATAATAAAATGTAATCCAGGCGAGTAGTATATCTTGCTTAGAGCAAAACACAGAACATTGATTGAGGCCTTGCTTATATAGCTGACCTAGTTGTACTATGCAGTTGTGTGTACGATCCTTATATCTTGTGATAAGTTCTTATAAAGCTTATCTTGTCAATCATGTTCCATAAAGAAATGCTTGATTATATGCCTTCCGGATTTCTTGGTAAGATTGACAGTAATAATAGCCTTGCTCAGTATGCTGCTCTTGTTATACGCTTTATCAGTTATCTGTTGATATCTGCTTAAACCTTTTGAGGTTTTATAGTTCAGCAGGGAGTTATGTTTCTCGCTGGGACTGTGTGTCTCACCCTGCTGGTTTACACCCTTTTTAGGTGATCGCTTTAGACGTGGTGGTGGTCGTGATGTTGCAGCCGAGCAGCAAGAAGAACAGTAGATGTCAAGAGATGGACATCCTGCTATTTTGGTGGTTTTGTAGTAGAGTCCTAGAGTCATCCCTATACTCTCAGGTCCTCAGAGGTGTTCGACGACGTTTCACGATGTTTAGCTGTTGTAATCTTGTATATCCTGCTGCTGGCCGTATGTGGCCGTTATGTATGTATAAATAGGTGTTGAACTCTGGTGCTAACAGTACAACTGGTTCTGATAAGCTGTGGACCTATAAAAAGGCTTGTGAAGGTTTATATAACATGTTTCTTTGCAGGATCTGGATGCAAAAGTTCTCTCATGTATGCTTTCCGCAATCAGTTTTAATTAACCCATGATTTCGGTAATATGCTGGTTCCACACGTTTTCGTGTGTCATCTCGTTGTTTGTGTGATGGTGGGGTGTCACAGTTGGTTTGGTATCAGAGCTTTAGGTTCGCTGAGTTTACAGGGATCTAGGACTAGGTTTGCGTCTGTTCTTGTGAGTTTTCCAGATTTTCTTACAATAACCTTCTGCTCTCAGCGGAAGATAAAGCTTAAAGATGTCTGGAAACCATGAAGAACATGCTGCTGAGAGAAGCAATGCTGCATCAGTTGATGGAGCAGGAGGGCAGGCACATGAAGATCAGGTGCCTGAGGTCCCCCAACTTGACCCAGCCATTCTCGAAAACCCTGCCTACCAGTAGCTTATGGGACAATTGATGGCTATGATGAATCACATGGTGGAAAGGATGCCAGTGTTTCCACCAAGAGTACATGCTCCCCATGGTGAAACATTGGGTATTGGGAAGACCTTTGAGCGGCTTCGCAGAGTCAGAGCTTCAGATTATGCTGGAATGGCTGATTCGGCAGATGCTATTCTGTGGCTGACAGGTCTTGAGAAGGCCTTCCGGATCCTCGACATCCCCGAAGCAGACAAAGTCAAGCACACTGTCTACCTTTTGATGGGTAGTGCTGGCCACTGGTGGGCCATCGAGGAGGAGAAGTGAACAAGTGAGGAGATCGGTTGGGAGATCTTCCGGTGAGAGTTCGTCAGCAGATACTTTCAGAAGACGTATCTAGATGAGAAGATCAACCAATTTGAGCGTCTACACCAAGGATCGATGAGCATCACTGAGTATGAAGACAAGTTCATGGACTTGTTGAGGTTTTGTCCTCACATGGTAGCGACAGATGATGAGCGGATCAGGAGGTTTGAGAAAGGTTTGAGTGCTGAGCTGTTGATAGCTACTACTGCTTTAGAGAATCGGGAACAGTTTGCCACGTTCGTGGAGTCCATCTACAGGATTGAACGATCTGTCAGGGAGAAAAGGGAGTCCATGACCAGGAACTCAATCCCAGGGACCAAGATCTGGTGGCTTCAAGATGCCAAGGTTTTCAGCACCTTCCACGATGCAGAGTTCTTGTGTACCATCACAATGGTCTATGAGTAGGGGAAGAGGTTATGTTTCTTTGCCGTCGAAGGCGCATAGTACATCTTCTGTGGCAGTGACAGGGCCATCTAGGCCACAGACAGAAGGCTGGTCATGCTATCACTGTGGACAGACTGGGCACTTAAGGTCCAATTGCCTAAGGAAAGATGTTGAAGTGACACAGCAGCTAAGGTAGAATCAACAAGGGTTAGACAGGCAGCATCCCAGTGGTAGCAGAGGGCGAGGACGCGGTCAAGCATCGCAAGTAGGATCATCTTCTTAAGGAAGCAGAGGACATGGACAACAAGCAACAACTCAATTCTATGTTATGAATCAGCCGGAGGCGATAGTCAACCCACTAGTGGTGATAGGTCAGATGGAGCTATTTCATTCTGATTTGTCTTCTTCTTGCTTTATATCTGTTCTAGTTGACCCGGGTGCTACACACTCTTTTATCACACATAGTCTGCTTGATAGATGTCCTTTACCTGTTAGTTGTAAGAAAGATAGCCTGTTGTTAGAAACCCCTCTTGATGGTTCCTCGATGCTTCGAGAGAAGTGTCCGTCTTGTGTTCTGTCTTTCTCAGGACACAGTATACAAGTGGATCTTATAACACTTGATATGCATGGATTCGATGTGATCCTTGGGATGGATACCTTAGAGAAGTATAAGGTAGTGTTGGACTGTGGTTCCAAGCAGACAGTGTTTGATGACGATGGAGAGAAGTGGATCTTCCAAGGAGATAGGAAGATTATTCCGACATGCCTAGTGTCAACGATGGTGGCAGAGAAGTTGCTGCAACAAGGTTGTAAGGCATTCTTAGCTCACATTGTGGATACCAAGGCAAAGGTTCCTAGCCTTGAGGAGGTAATGGTTGTCCGAGAGTTTGCAGATGTGTTTCCTGATGAGTTCCTCGGTGTTCCCCCACCTTGAGAGATTGATTTTGAGATCAATCTGGTGCCATGAACATAGCTAGTTGCACAAACACTGTATAGGATGGTTCCAACAGAGATGGCAGAGCTCAAGAAGCAGTTACAAGAGTTGTTGGAGAAAGGTTTCATCTGACCGAGCACGTTGCCTTGGGGTGCTCTAGTGCTGTTTGTTAAGAAGAAGGACGGATCGATGCGGCTATGTATAGATTACCGACAGTTGAACAAAGTCACGATCAAGAATAAGTACCCGTTGCCGAGGATAGATGATCTGTTCGATCAGTTGCGTGGTGCTACAATGTTCTCAAAGATCGATCTACGGTCTAGATATCATCAGTTGAGGATTAAGGCGGACGACATACCAAAGTCAGTGTTTAAGATGAGGTATGGTCACTTTGAGTTTGTGGTTATGCCGTTTGGGCTAACCAATGCACCTGCTGCTTTCATGGATCTGATGAATAGGGTGTTCCGTCCATTTCTAGATCAGTTTGTTGTAGTATTCATAGATGACATCTTGATCTATAGTCAGGATAGTCAAGAGCATGAACAACATCTTCGACAAGCGTTGACTCTTCTTCTTCAACACCAGTTATACGCCAAGTTCAGTAAATGTGAGTTCTGGTTGAAGGAAGTGGCTTTCTTGGGTCATATGATATCTGCAGAAAGAGTCAGAGTGGACCCCAAGAAGGTGGAATCAGTGGCAGATTGGGAACAACCAAAGACGCCGACCGAAGTTTGTAGTTTTCTGGGTTTGGCAGGATACTACCGGAGGTTTATTAAGGACTTCACTGCGATCGCGTTGCCGATGACAAAGTTGACCAGGAAGGATGTACCTTTTGTCTGGGATGATCGTTGTCAGCAAGCTTTCTAAAGTTTGAAGGAGAAGCTGACTAGTGCTCCAGTACTAGTACTGTCATAGCCTGGGAAGGGCTATGTTGTTTTCTACAATGCTTCCAAGAAAGGCTTAGGTTGCGTGCTGATGCAAGAGGATCATGTGGTTTCTTTTGCTTCGCGATAGCTTAAGAAACATGAGGAGAACTACCCGACACATGATTTAGAGTTGGCAGCGGTGGTCCATGTGTTAAAGGTTTGGAGACACTATCTTTATGGGGAAGTGTGTCAGATCTTTACAGATCATAATAACTTGAAGTACATCTTTTCGTAGAATGAGATGAACATGTGACAACATTGTTGGATGGAGCTAATCAATGATTATGATTGCACCATTGAGTATCATCCTGGTAAGGCAAACGTGGTAGCTGATGCGCTTAGCAGAAAGTCTTCTTCTCTATCCATGAAGAAGGAACAATTGAGTTCCTTGGTATGCCATAGGCGAGATATGTTTGTCTCCTTGCGGCAGATGAATGTGGAGTTGGAAGTTTCCTTGTTGGCAAGACTGTTGGCACATATGCAAGTCAAGCCTATGCTGAGACAGCAGATCAAAGACGCACAACAGGTAGATGATATAGTGCGGTTGATCAGGTCATAGCTCGACAGTGAAAAGCATGATGGGTTCCATGAGTCCAAGGATGGACTAGTTTGCTATCGTGGTAGGATGGTGGTCCCTGATAGTGATAATCTAAGAAAGCTAGTGCTTGAGGAAGCACACACGTCGATGTATGCTATGCATCTAGGAGTCACCAAGATGTATCATAATCTGAAGGACCTGTATTGGTGGTCTGGCTTGAAGAAGGATGTAGCTAAGTTTGTGGCTAAGTGCGCAATATGTCAGCAAGTTAAAGCTGAGCATCAGAAGCCGGCAGGTATGTTGCAACCCATGCCGATACCGCAATGGAAATGGGATCACATAACTATGGATTTTGTAGTTGGTCTACCTAAGACAGCTAGGAATCATGATTCCATTAGGGTAGTAGTGGACAGGCTGACAAAATCTGCTCATTTCATACCTGTAAAGACAACGTATATGACAAAGAAGCTTGCACAGGTGTATGTAGACGAGATAGTGCATTTACACAATGTACCATCAATGATAGTTTCTGACAGAGGCCCTCACTTCATGAGTCATTTCTGGGAACAGTTGCACAAAGTGTTGGGAACGCAGTTGAGGTTTAGCACTGCCTTCCACCCGCAGACAGATGGATAGTAAGAAAGGACTATTCAGACCTTGGAGGATCTTCTTCGAGATTGTGTCTTATAGTTGCTAGGCAGTTGGGATGTGCATCTCAGTCTGATAGAGTTTGCTTACAATAATAGTTACCAGCAGAGCATTGACATGTCTCCTTATGAGGCTCTATATGGAAGGAAGTGCAGATCTCCTTTATGCTGGTATGAGTCTGGTATCAACTTTTGGGTCCTGAGTTAATACAACAGACAATAGAAAAGGTCAAGGTGATACAACAACAGTTAAAGGAGGCACAAGACAGACATAAGTCTTATGCAAACAATTGCCGATGACCTTTATAGTTCCAAGTGGGAGACAAAGTGTATCTCAAGGTCTCACCTTGGAAAGGCGTGCTAAGGTTTGGCCGGAAAGGCAAACTGGCACCCAGGTATATGGATCCATACCCGGTAATAGCACGTGTTGGCAAGGTGGCTTACAAGTTAGAGCTGCCACTAGAGTTGCACAGGTTACATCCGGTGTTCCATGTCAGCATGTTGAAGAAAAGTCATCCAGACACCAGGACAGTGATACATCCAGTTGAGGTTGAGCTTAAGGAAGATGTGACCTATGAGGAGGGTCCGGTGGCGATCCTTGACAGAAGAGTAAAGAAGCTGAAAAGGAAAGACCTGGTTCTTGTGAAGGTTCTTTGGCATCATCGTGATGTTGAGGAAGCCTCGTGGGAGCTTGAGGAAGAGATGAGGAGGAAGTATCCCTCGCTTTTCTCTTCGGATTTCAGGGACGAAATCCCTTTTATAGAGGTTTATGGCTTGTAAGGACCCTGACCTTCGTTTTAGGCTTACCCTATTTGTTTTGCCTAAACCTTGTACTTGGTTGCTTGCTAATCACCTTTAGTGGTGATTAGGGTTGCCTGTGTTTTGTTGGGAGTTGAAGGTGCTACTTGCAAAATACCCTAAGATAGGATTGAAGAGCAAGTTTGCCACCTTGAGAGGTGTCTTTCTCTCTCTTTGCTTCCTCTAGGGTTGAGAGGAAGGTTTGAGCTCGTGCCTTGAGTTGCCTTGGGCTTGGTTGAGCTCTTTTGGGCCTTGTTTTCCCTTGTTTGGGCCTTTCCTTGCTTGGTTGAGCCCTGTATCGGGCAAGGATGCCTTGTGTCGGCCAAGGTGGTGGTGGTGTGTCGACCTTTGACTTTGTTGACCTTCTTACTTTAGTTGTGTCACCCTAGCTTGGACATGTGGCCGAACCTTAGTTGAGCGGTGGCATGGCATGTGCATGAGGTTTGCAAGGTGGTAAAACGTGTGGACAAGTGTCATTTGGTAAGGTGACACCTTGCCTTGGTTTAACCTTGACCCTCATCTATATATGCCTTACCTTTCTCTTCCTTGGGAACCCTTTAGCTCTTTTGTTGCTCTTCCCTCCTTGTGTGCACGACACACCTTCTTTGGAGAGCTTGGTGGATGATCCTTTACCCTTGGTGGAGATCTCTTCTTCTTCCTCTAGCTTGGTGGCCGAACCCTAGGTGGGTCTTGTTCTTTGGTAAGCATCTTCCCTCTCTCCTTAGCATCTTCTTATCCATCTTGCCTACTCTTCGGCCATGGTGGTTATGGTTCTTGTTCCTTTTCTTGAGGTGGCCGAAAGTGGTGTGCTTGGAGCTAGGAGCTTTGGAGCTTGAAGAGTTTTCTTAAGGCGGGTTACATAACTTCTAACCCTAGCTATACTACCTTGTCTATGTTGCATATTTCATATATGTGGATGATCAGCCATTGCTTGTTATGTTTCTTGCTCTAGTAGATGTTGTTGATCTTATGGATATAGTGAGCATGATGTTGTTGATGGTTTATATATCTTTGGATCTAGTTATCCGAACCATAGTTTAGGGTTTTCTTTGGTGGCAAAACCCCTTTCTCTCCTTGGTCTATAGAAGTGAGTTTGAGCTCTAGTGATGTAGGCAATACCCCTCTCTCTTGATTGTTGAGAGGTGAGTCTACATTCTAGTTTCTTGGGCAACACCCTTCCCTCACCATGGATTTGAGAGGCGAGCTCTTGGATATGTGATGACCTAAGTTGAGGTTGATCCTTGCGGTTGCCCGATTTGTGATAGAGGTTGTGCAAAACCCCTCTCTCTTGGTTGTTGAGAGGTGAGCCGATCGTATTGATCATTTAGGGTTTGGTGCCCTTGTGCTTGAGGTTGAAGATGACCACGTTGGGTTGTGCCTTGCCTGATATGACCTTGGAGTAGTGTTGCCCGATAGCCTTGTCTTAGGTTGTACCTTTGGCCGATATGCCTAGTTGAGCTTGGCCAATACCCTTTGTGGAGTTGGAGCTTGGGCGATACACCTTGATGTGTGCTCTGCACGACACACCTTGTGATAACTCTTGGCCGATATGAAGTAGTCTTGTAGTGCCCGTTATGGCCCTCTTGACCTCGATGATGACCTTGGGTGTTATGCCTTGACCTTATAGATGTTGCTCCTTAGCCAATAGAGTGCCTAAGTGGATATGCCTGGTTGAGAGCCTTGGGCGATACATGTTAGGATGGTCTCTTGAACATTATGGGTTGATGGTTGAACGATAGGGAGTCTTGGGCGCCATGCTCCTGGTCGACATGTTTCGTGTTGAGAGAGTGGACCGATAGAACTCAAACTCTAACTCTAGTTGACGATAGGATCTCTGGTAAAACCTTAGTGGTCATCTTTCCCTTGGATGACAAGATAACCTGGCCATCATGATGGTCCTCTAGATGACATGGTTTGGTGGTTGGACGATAGGCTCCTTGGGCGTCATGACCTTGATCATTATGGCCTTGAGCGTTATGAGGTTGGTGGCTGCCCGACATGAAACCCTAACCCTAATCCTAACCCTAGCTCGTGTGCATGAGAGGCCTTTGGCCGACAGACCCTACTGATGATGCACGATTCATCCTTGGATATGGTTGCCTGACACCAAGGGAGCTAGTGGGTCCTTGTTGCATGATAGGTGAAGTGATGGGGTTGGCCGATATGGTGGTGAGCTTGCTTAGGTTTGGAAAACCCTAGCCGATACATCCTTTGGTGAGGGTTGGCGCTGCTCGCCATACCTATAGTGAGGGTTGCATGAGCTTTGGTGAGGGTTCTGATAACTCAGAATGTTTATAGTTGATAGTTCTTTGTTAATAATGATAATACAAGCGAGATGATGTAATCACCTTGAATCCTGTATATATGATAATGGGTTAAGATAATAGGTTGTGAACCAGGAAGCTTGATAGCATATGATGTTGCTACACATGATAATGTGACACATGCAGATGATCACGAGTATGGGGCATGATATATGCTTGTGATTGATAATAAAACGATGATTTCTACAGCTTATGTGTAAAATACTCATGGATGTTGCTTTATACTTGGTAGCATGATAATTCTGTTAATCCATGATGGTTTCCGTTATCTCTATGGATGTGTATACTAACCATGCAGGTATTTCATATGGATTCATAGCCGGGTAAGAGCTATGAGATGTATGTGCTTGAATAGCACCCTGTGGTGATGATGCAACAAGTTGATAGGTCTGAGGACCTGATATAAGACTGAGTGCCTGGTTGAGGTATCATCCTCTGATGATGAGATAAGGGATGCATTCCCAGAATGCTGATGCATGATTATGATGCCTTGAGAGGCAGTGGTTGATATAATAATGGATTGAGGTCCCATGATAGTATGATGATATCAATAATGATGTAATTCTATAAAGCTATGTTTATACTTTGGTTGCCTCAACAATTGGCTTAAAACATACTAATTAATTATAGATGAACATATCATGTAGTTTGCCCTGGCCATAGATCCATCATCGTCAGTATTTGGTGATGGTGAAACAAGTTTATCCTGCGGGATTAGCTGGAGTGCATATTGTTGAATATGTGAGGTTTCCCCTAGCCTAAAATAGGAGGATTTGAGTGCAGCTGTGGTTGCAGACTCAGGATATATGGAGCATGGTGAACATACCCATGGCTCAAGATATGTGATGATGAGCATGATGCGTTCATGGATCAGATGTATATATGGGTAGCTTGCGGAGCTGACCCAGAGGCTGGGGCCCTATAAGCATAAGACTACGGTCTTGCTTGATGATGTGTGTACTGACCATGAGAAGGTGAGGTCATGGAGTCCAGATCTCCTTAGACCTTGTATGGCACCGGATTGGGATTCACAGCCAATGGTTGGATTTGAGCAGGTAAGGCTCACTTCCTCAGCGCATAATAATAAAATGTAATCCAGCCGAATAGTATATCTTGCTTAGAGCAAAACACGGAACATTGATTGAGGACTTGCTTATATAGCTGACCTAGTTGTACTATGCAGTTGTGTGTACGATCCTTATATCTTGTGATAAGTTCTTATAAAGCTTATCTTGTCAATCATGTTCCATATAGAAATGCTTGATTATATGCCTTCTGGATTTCTTGGTAAGATTGACGGTAATAATAGCCTTGCTCAGTATGCTGCTCTTGTTATATGCTTTATTAGTTATCTGTTGATATCCTCTTAAACCTTTTGAGGTTGGGGAGTTATGTTTCTTGCTGGGACTGTGTGTCTCACCCCGCTGGTTTACACCCTTTTTAGGTGATCGCTCTAGACGTGGTGGTGGTCATGAGGTTGCGTCCGAGCAACAAGAAGAGCAGTAGAAGGCAAGAGATGGACATGCTGCTATTTTGGTGGTTTTTTAGTAGAGTCCTAGAGTCATCCCTATACTCTCAGGTCCTCGGAGGTGTTCGATGATGTTTCACGATGTTTAGCTGTTGTAATCTTGTATATCCTGCTGCTGGCCATATGCAGCCGTTATGTATGTATAAACAAGTGTTGAACTCTGGTGCTAACAATACAGCTGGTTCTGATAAGCTGTGGACCTATAACAAGGCTTGTGAAGGTTTATATAACATGTTTCTTTGCAGGATCTGGATGCAAAAATTCTCTCATGTATGCTTTCCGCAATCAGTTTTAATTAACCTATATTTTCAGTAATATGCTGGTTCCACACATTTTCGTGTGTCATCTCGTTGTCTGTGTGATGGCGGGGTGTCACATTAGCGGCATCGTGTTGCTCGTCATCTTTTAATTTGTTCAAGAAAACATCACTTTTAAAGGCGGGAGGGAAAAATACAACACCCCCGTAGTGGCATTCTAAAAGCTCACATAAATTTTGGAAAGTGATTCTATAACTCTGGCCTAGAAGATGGAAACTGATAAAGGCATAGGGCTTGAGCCTGTGCTTCAGGTCCTCATCAACCTTAAGAGTAGTAAGAAATTTGTAGACAAGGCGAGGGTAATTTTTTATTACTGAAAAGCATCTGAACTTGAGGCCATTGTCTTTGAGGTTGTCCTTGATGTCATTCTTGAACCCCAGAGCTTTGATGGTATCTTCACATGCAAAACGGGTAGGGAGGACCCTACGTGAGATGAGGAACTGATAGGTGGGGTCTTCCTACGTTGTCACCATTAAATGGGTGGAGGAGATGTAGTTGGAGGCAGAGGAGGAGGCCACATCACACTTGCAGTTGGAGGTTTGCTTTAAGGGCGCACATTCTGCTTAGAATGCTGCTGAAATGACCTGGAACACGATGTTGGCTAAATTAAACATTAGAATACCCTTTGTTTTGATGATGAAAAACATTTCATTCTTATGAATATAACATACTACTTGAGTATTTCAGGGTTCAAGGAAATAAGGAGATCATACTAAGTGGATAATTGTTGATCAACACAAATTGAAGATCAAATACACTCAATTGTTCATGTTTTCATGATTGTACTCAAATATAAATACTTGTACAAAGATATAATGTACAAGTATTTAGATATTATGTAAATCAAGCATTAGATCTTCCCTATCCACTTATAACCCTTAGATAGGCTTCCCCCCAAAGTAAGAGTCACCATCACTCATTGAAACACACAGTTAGTAGGTGATTCAAAAGTCTGGAAAAGGGACACCCTCAATCGAAAAACTTGTCGACCAAGACACACTTAGTTGAAGATTTTGTCGATCGAGAACCACCTTGGTCGAAACTGTGAGCATTGTTCAACAATTCACACAATGTGCTCTAAAATGGTCTTCGATCGAATATATTCTCGACCGAGATAACTTCGGCCTAAAACTTGTGAGCATTAGACTCAATGGTTGGTAGTTTGGAGTTAAATATAGACGTTGCAACAATTTTTCCTTAAACCCAGACTTGGTCAAAGAAAATCTCGACCAAGACACAGTTCAACCGACAAAATTGTTGACCGAGTAGGGTTCTGGACTGTTCTTTTCAAGCATGAAAAAATGAGCAATTACTAGCCAACTAATGTACACATAACGGCTAGTTAAGCACAAAGAACACTCTAGACACTCCCTATAACATCCCCAAACACTTGTAAACCATTCCTATAAATAGGAGAAGCCTTAGGATGCAAAAAAGACAAGCTACACTTGAGAATTCACTATTGATAGCAACAAAGCTAGAATTCACTTGCCATCTTCTTCCTTGTGCTCTAGAGTTGTGTCCTATAGTTACAATCTCATAGCCACCACATATATCCACGTCCATATTAAGTGAATAGGAGATCTAAATACTTGAAATAGGATCAAAGTGCCGTACTTCATTGGATAAGTAATCCTTTCTTCCAATCTATTTCTTCTATATTGTACTTTGTTCTCCTTGACTACTCCTAGGGTTGGAGGCTGTTGAAAGGAGGTTGCTTGGTGCTACTTCAACAAAGTGAAGGCTGATCCAAGTGTGCTTGTGGTTACTTCAAGAAGGCTGCTTCAAAGGAGGTGGGAGCTACTTCTATGTGAAGGCTATCTCAAGGTCGTGGAGCTACTTCAAGGTGGTGAAGGCTGCTCCAAGGATTGCTCGTAGTTACTTCAAGAAGGCTGCTTCAAGGGCGTTGAGGGTACTTCAAGGTGAAGGCTACTTCAAGTGGAAGGTGATTGCATTTTATGTAACATCCTTGCAAGGTAAAAAAATAAATCACTTTCAAAATCCCAATTGGAAACAATTAGGTAGTGGACTGACAACCTTTGATTCAAAGGTTGGAACCACTCTAAATCAAAGTGTATTCCTTGTTTCCTCCTCCTTCTTTGGCTGAGTGTTTAATTTTTTTAAATTATTCAAAAATCACTATTCACCCCCTCTAGATATTTCAATTGATATCAGAGCAGGTGTTCAAGGAGCCATAACAGGTCTTGAAGAATGAGGGACAATGTACTTCACAACCTCAACCTTGAAGGAACCTATGTAAACCGGACGTCACCTTTTGATGGAAGCAACTACACCTATTGGGAAAGAAGAATGCAATTCTAATTTCAGAGAATCATCTTGGAGTTATGGAGGATGGTGTCTACTCCCTATGTGCTTCCCACAACTGAATATGCAACATGGGATCCAAACACAGTAAAGCAAGTTCAATTAAATGCAAAAGCGGTAAGCATATTATATTGTTCAATTTTTGTAAGTGAGTTTAATATAATATCTTCATGTGATACGACTTATGATATATGGAATAAACTATCAATAACACATGAAGGTACTAACCAAGTTAAAAATACCAAAATCAATATGCTTAAACAAAAGTTTGAAGAATTTTGGATGCAATCTAACAAATCTATTAGTGAAATGTATGCAAGATTTTCTTCCATTGTTAATAGCTTAAGTGCATTAGGCAAGTATGTAAGTGAATAAGATCAAGTGTCCAAAATCCTTAGATCCTTGCCTCTAAAATACAAGCCAAAGGTGACAGCCATTGAATAAGCTAATGATCTCACCACAATGAGGATGGAGCAACTCATTGGCAATCTAGAGACTCATGCGATCACCCTTGAAGAAGAAGAAAGATTGGCAGCCGAACACAAGAAGGAGAAAAGGAAAGACATTGCTTTTAAGGCGACAAATAAAGAAAGTAATGAATCAAGTGAAGAAGATAGTGAATAGGAGGCACTCATTGTGAATGATAAGCAATATAGGAGATTTAAAACTAACAAAAATTCTTCTATTTCTTCCTCTTCCCTTAGGTGCTTTGAATGTGGCAAGAAGGGACATTTAAAAAATGAATGTCCCAAAATTAAGAAGGGAAGGAAATCTTCTCTCAAGAAGAAAGAAAAGGCCTACAAGGTATCTTGGAATGACTCAAGCGATGATAGCAAAAGTGAAGAAGAAGACAAGTTAACTTGATTCATTGCAACAACAAATGAAGAAGAAAATGAGGTAAGTCTACTTGAATTATCTAAAAAAGAGCTAGTCACTAGTATTGAAGAATTACATGATAAATATGTTGATTGTAAAAAGAAATTAAAAAGGCATACAAAAACCAATAAAAATTTGTATGCTAAATTGAATGATCTTACTTTTGAAAAGAAAAGTTTTATGTATGAAATAGCTACTTTGAAATCATCTATTAATGATTGCAATATTAAGTTGCTTGCTCTAGAAACCAACAATAATTTTCTTTGCCTAGAAAAGGTTGAATTGCTTGCTAAGATAAATGATCTTCAAACTCAACCTATTCTATGTACTCATTCAGATTATGATGCTATTGTCAAAGAAAGAGATAGTTTGTTATCTAATCTAGACCAAGCAAAGTTAGATAATAAAAATAAAATAGATGAAATTGCTAAGTTGCAAAAGGATATTAGTATCTTGAAAAACAAAGACATTCTTGATAAAGTCCTAAAGGACTCATCTGGTCAAATTGGGAGGAGAGGACTAGGTATGTACCTAAAGAGAAATCCTACCAAAAGCCTAGAGCCAGAAAACACAAAAACCCAAAGCTAGTGTCATGTATGTGCCTAAAGAAAATCTAACTAAGAAGAGAAATGAAATTGATTTTATTTGCTTTCATTATTGTTTACGTCTTGGACATTATTCATTATCTTGACCATATAAGAAAAAAGATCTTGACTTGGTTTGGGTTCCAAAAACCCCAACTTAGAAATATTGGACATATTAGTTGAGATTTGACCTAAGCTTCACCTTAAAATTTATAATGTCTTATCTCAACGGAATTACACATGAACTTGTATATCTTTGCTTATTTTGCTTGCTTAATTATGTTATCTAAAAATAACATGATGATATGTTTACATTGGAAATATTGAAATCACTAAAAATGCACAGAACTTTATCCCAGTCGACAAAATCTTGAATGAGATCTCTTTTAGTCGAAGAAAAGTTCAACCGAAGGTAGTTCTGTCAATATTGTTTTTACTGGCAAGTCTTCTTGGTCAACAAATAGTTCGACTGAGAATTCTTTCAGTTGAAGAGAAGTTCAACCCAGAACAGTTCTGTCAGAAATTGTTGTTATTGAAATCATTTACTTGAAATCTATACTTTACGATTATAAAAAACTTTTCATTCTGATTCATATATACTCAAAATAATGAAAAATCATTCATAACCAAAAGGACCACTATATGGGTACCAAAAATTTTCTACTTTGCAAGTTTGGATGGTCTATAGAAATTGAGACAAGGAGGCCTTTTATACACTTGAAGGAAAGGTAAAATTTCAAAGGTAAAAATATTTCCATTGTAAATGTCAGTACAAATTTTAAATGTGTTATTTGCAAAGAACTAAATAATAAGTGCTATGACAATGGTTATGATTCATAGGAAAACATCAAAGTTGTTGATAAAGGAAAAATAATTGTCAATCCTCTTAATTATATGGATATTATTTGCAAATAATGTGTTGTTTATCGAATGGAAATATTGTTAATGCAAGAAAGTTTCCTAGAATATAATCATTACCTAAACTTTCTTTTGATAAATCTAAGATTTGGGGCAAGTAAAAGTAAGATCTCTTTTCAAAACTAAAATTTTGCTAGAAATCAATTGAATCTTATCAATACGTGGTAAAAACTATTGTTTTCTCTTCAAATTCAATCTTAAGATACAAAATGGAATTATCTTGGAATATTCCACATTGAATAAAGCATATAAGATTTATAAGTATACAAACTCAAGACTTAGTCATATCTCCTAAAATATTTGATTATTGGAAAATTGCTTACTAAGTATATTACATTAGATTCAGTTTCTAGACTGAAAGGCAAAACATTCATTGAAACTAAATGGGCATGATAAATAGACTTTAAAATGAATACACTTGAGGCCGTTCACTTGTTATTTATCTCCAACCAATCATAAGGACATCAAAATCTCCAAAATATGTAAAATTTGTCATCTTAATAATAAAATCATAAAGGAAGAAATCTACATTGCTTAAACTCACAACTTAAAACAAGTTAAATAGGCATATTAAAAGAAGTTGACTGGTCATTTATATCAATAAAATGTTATATATTAGCTCATTCTAGATAAAGCTGTATTAATTGGAAATGTGCAGAAATGACTCTCGGATGAAAAGATGTTCGACCGAGGGGCACCCCGGTCGAAGTCATAGTCGACCAAAAATAAGCCTAACAAAAGGTGCTTATTTGTAAATCAAAACATTCACCTGCATCCAATATTGGTATATTAAATCTAAAATCTGCTCATCATGTTAAATACTTAGAATAGGAGAAATTTTTAAGATAGAGCAAGAAATAAGTCTGCTTATAAAAGTTGATTCATAGTGTTACTTAATTAATTGATTTTAAAGCTGGTTATGATTTGAAGTACCTTATTAGTTTTGAGCTCACTTTTGTTATCAGATTAAGGGGAACTCACAAAAATTCTTGGATATAATGTATATATTTTTGATCTTGCTCTTAATTGGATTCTCTACACCAATTTGGGATTAACATATCTTATATTTGGTTAGAGATACATTTATTGATTCCACTATGATCCTAAAGGAATCTAATATCATTTCAGGGCTTAACATACCTTGCAAATGGTTGAGAAATTAATATAAAAACACATTCATTGATCCCACCATGAGCCTAAAGGAATCTCATACCATTTTACGGCTTAACATCCCTTACAAATGGTTGAGAAACTAATCTTGGTTTTTGAATTGTGGCTAAATTTGACATTATTTTTGAAGTAAACAACTAAGGGGGAGTCATTTTGATTTACACATATAATTATCTTTTGGACATGACAAAGGGGGAGAAATAAAATAAAGCAAAATAAAGTAAAATCTTATCATGAGTTTTTATGATCTCTTGGCTTGATATCAGTTGGTGCTACATTGCCTTAAGAGATGGATATCATGTTCCATATCTCTTTAGGTATATTAACACATATTTTATGAGATCAAAAGATCCTATTCATCTCAAGTACATTACAAGTATGAAACTCATTTCATTTCAAATATTTTGCTTATATTTTACGAATGTTTGTCATCTTCAAAAAGGGGGAGATTGTTGGATAAATTGGACATTAGCATACCCTTTGTTTTGATGATGACAAAAATTTAATTCTTGAGGACCTAACGTACTACTTGAGTATTTCAGGGGTCAAGAAAATAAGGAGATCATACTAAGTGGATAATTGAAGATCAATACAAATTGAAGATCAAATACGCTCAGTTGTTTATGTTTCCATGATTGTACTCAAATGTAGATACTTGTACAAATATATAATTTACAAGTACTTAGATATCATGGAAATCAAGCGTTAGATCTTCCCTATCCACTTGTAACCCTTAGATAGGTTTCCCCCCAAAGTAAGAGTCACCATCACTCATTGAAACACACACTTAGTAGGTGATTCAAAAGTCTGAAATAGGAACACCCTTGGTCAGAAAACTTGTCAACTGAGACACATTCAGTTGACTTTTTTTTCTTCTAAATGAGAACCACCTCAATCAAAATTGTGAGCACGTTCAACAACTTACACAATTGTTCTTTAAAATGGTGTTCGGTATAATATATTTTCGACCGAGATAACTTCGATCTAAATCATGTGACCGTTAGACTAAGTGGTTGGTAGTTAGGAGTTAAAAATAGATGTTGCAATACTTTTTCCTTAAACCCAGGCTTGGTTGAAGAAAATCTTGACTGAGACATAGTTCGGTCAAAAAAATTGTCGATCGAGTAGGGTTCTAAACTGTTCTTTTCAAACACGAACAAATTAGCAATTGTTAGCTAACTAATATACACCTAACGGCTAGTTAAGCATTAAGAACACTCTAGACACTCCCTAAAATGTCCCTAAACATTTGCAAACCATTCCTATAAATAGAAGAAGCCTTAGGACACCAAAAATACAAGCTACACTTGAGCAGTCACTATTAAGAGCAACAAATCTAGAATTCACTCACCATCTTCTTCATTTTGCTCTAGAGTTGTGTCCTATAGTTACAATATCCTAGCCACCACTTATAGTCATGCCCGTCTTAAGTGGATAGGAGATTTAAACACTTGATATAGGATCAAAGTACTGTACTTCATTGGATAAGTATTTTCTTTATTCCAATCTATTTCTTCTATATTGTACTTTGTTCTCCTTGACTACTCATAGGGTTGGAGGTTGTTGAAAGGAGGTTGCTTGGTGCTTCTTCAACAAAGTGAAGGCTGCTTCAAGGTGTGTTTGTGGTTACTTCAAGAAGGCTACTTCAAAGGAGTTTGGAGCTATTTCTAGGTGAAGACTATCTCAAGGTGGTGGAGCTACTTCAAGGTGGTGAAGGCTGCTCCAAGGATTGTTTGTGGTTACTTCAAGAAGGCTGCTTCAAGGGGATTGAGGCTACTTCAAGGTGAGGGCTACTTTGAGTGGAAGTGATTGTATTTTATGTAACATCCGTGTGGGGTAATAAAACAGATCCCTTTCAAAATCCCAATTAGAAACAATTGGATAGTGGACTGACAACCTTTGATTCAAAGGTTGGGACCACTCTAAATCGAAGTGTCTTCCTTATTTCCTCCTCCTTCTTTGGTTGAGTGTTTTTTTTAAATTATTCAAAAAGCTCTATTCATCCCCTTCTAGATCTTTCCATTGGTACTAGAGCAAGTCTTCAACGAACCATAACAACTCTTGAAGAATGGGGGACGATGTACTTCACAACATGAACCTTGAAGGAGCCTTCGTAAACCGACTACCACCTTTTGCTGGAAGCAACTACACCTACTGGAAAAGAAGAATCCAATTCTACTTTCAAGGAATCAACTTGGAGTTATGGAGGATGGTGTCTACTCCCTATGTTCTTCCCACAACCAAATATGCAACATGGGATCCAAACATGATGCATATTATATTGTTCAATTTTTATAAGTGAGTTTAATAGAATATCTTCATGTGATATGGCTTATGATATATGGAATAAACTATTAATAACACATGAAGGTACTACCCAAGTTAAAAATATCAAAATTAATATGCTTAAACAAAAGTTTGAACAATTCTGGATGCAATCTAAATGGTAAGCAATATAGAAGATTTAAAACTAACAAAACTTCTTCTACTTCTTCCTCTTCCCTTAGGTGCTTTGAATGTGGCAAGAAGGGACATTTAAAAAATGAGTGTCCCAAAATTAATAAGGGAAGGAAATCTTCTCTCAAGAAGAAAGAAAAGGCCTACAAGGTAGCTTGGGATGACTCAAGTGTTGATAGCAAAAGTGAAGAAAAAGAAGAAGACTGTAAAAAAAAATGAAGAAGAAAATGAGATAAGTCTTCTTGAATTATCTAAAGAAGAGTTAGTCACTAGTATTGAATAATTACATGATAAATATGTTGATTGTAAAAAGAAATTAAAAAGGCTTACAAAAACCAATGAATATTTGTATGCTAAATTGAATGATATTACTTTTGAAAAGGAAAGTTTTATGTATGAAAAAGCTACTTTGAAATCATCCATTAATGATTGCAATATTAAGTTGCTTGCTCTAGAAACCAACAATATTTTTCTTTGCCAAGAAAAGATTGAATTGCTTGCTAAGATAAATGATCTTCAAACTCAACCTATTCTATGTACTCATTCGGATTATGATGCTATTGTCAAAGAAAGAGATAGTTTGTTATCTAATCTAGATAAAGCAAAGTCATGCATAAAAAAGAAAATAGATGAAATTGCTAGGCTACAAAAGGATATTAGTAGCTTAAAAAACAAAGACATTCTTGATAAAATCTTAAAGGACTCATCTGGTCAAATTGGGAGGAGAGGACTAGGCTATGTACCTAAAGATAAATCCTACCAAAATCCTAGAGCTAGAAAAACACAAAAACCCAAAGCCAAGGTCATGTATGTGCCTAAAGACAATTTAACTAAGAAGAGAAATGAAATTGATTTTATTCGTTGTCATTACTGTTTACATCTTGGACATTTTTCATTCTCTTTCTCATACAAGAAAAAGGATGTTGACTTGGTTTGGATTCCAAAAATTTGAACTTAGAAATATTGGACATATTAGTTGAGATATGACCTAAGCTTCACCTTGAAATCTACAATGTCTTATATCAACTGAATTAAGCATGAACTAGTATACCTTTGTTTATTTTGCTTTCTTAATTTTGATATCCAAAAATAATGGGATGATATGTTTACATTAGAAATATTGAAATCACTGAAAATGCACAAAACTTTGTCCCAGTCAACAAAATGCTCGAATGAGATCTCTTCTGGTCGAAGAAAAGTTCAACCAAAGGTAGTTCTGTTAACATTATTTTTACTGTCAAGTCTTCCCGGTCGAAAAATAGTTCGACTGAGAATTTATTCGGTTGAAGAAAAGTTCGACTGAGATCATTTCTGTCAGAAATTGTTATTATTAAAATCATTTACTTGAAATCAATACTCGACAGTTATAAAACACTTTTCATTTTGATTCATATATACTCAAAATAATGAAAATTATTCATACCAAAAGGACCACTATATGGGTATAATTTTTTTTCTAATTTGTAGGTTTGGATGGTCTATAGAAATTGAGACAAGGAGGCCTTTTATATACTTGAAGGAAAGGTAAAATTTCAAAGGTAAAACTATTTCCATAGTTAATGTCAGTACAAAATTTTAATGTGTTGTTTGCAAAGAACTAAATCATAAGTTCCATGACAATGGTTATGTTTCATAGGAAAATATCAAAGTTGATGATAAAGGAAAAATAATTGTCAAACCTGTTGCTTATATGGATACTTTTTTGCAAATAATGTGTTGTTTATCGAATGGAAAGATTGTTCACGCAAGAAAGTTGCCTAGAATATAATCATTACCTAAACTTTCTTTTGATAAATCTAAGATTTGTAGAAAGCAAAAGTAAGATCTCTTTTCAAAACTAAAATTTTGCTAGAACTCAATTGAATCTTATCAATATGTGGTAAAAACTATTGTCTTCTCTTCAACAAAATATGAATTCAATCTTAAGATACAAAATGGACTTATCTTGGAATATTCCACATCTAATAAAGCATATAAGATTTATAAGTCTACAAACTCCAGACTTAGTCATATATCCTAAAAGATTTGTTTATTGGAAAATTGCTTACTGAGTATAATGCATCAGATTCAGTTTCTAGACTAAAAGGCAAAGCATTCATTGGAACTAAATGTGCATGGTGAATAGACTTTAATATGAATAGACTTGAGGTCGTTCATCTGTTATTTATCTCCAACCAATCATAAGGACATCAAACTCTCCAAAAGATGTAAGCTTTGTCATCTTAATAATAAAATTATAAAGGAAGAAATCTACGTTGCTTAAAATCACAACTTGAAACAAGTTAAATTGGTATACTAAAAGAAGTTTAATGGTCATTTATGTCAATAAAATGTTATATCTTGGCTCATTATAGATAAATCTATATTAATTGGAAATGTACAGAAATGCCTCTCGACCGAAAAGAAGTTCAACCGATGGGCGCCCCGTCGAAGTAATGGCCGACTGAAAATAAGCCTGATAAAAGGTGCTTATTTGTAAATTAAAACATTCACATGCATCCAATATTGGTATATTAATTCTGAAATATGCTCATCATGTTAAATACTTAGAATAAAAGAAAATTTTAAGATAGTGCAAGAAACAAGACTGCTTATAAAAGTTGACTCATAGTCTTACTTAATTAATTGATATTAAAGTTGGTTATGATTTGAAGTACCTTAGTATTTTTATGCTCACTTTTGTTATGAGATTAAGGGGGATCTCACAAAAATTCTTGGATATGATGTATATATTTATCTTACTCTTAATTGGATTCCCTATCCCAATTTGGGATTTACATCCCTTATATTTGGTTAAAGATACAGTTATTGATTCCACTATGAGCCTAAAGGATTCTCATATCATTCTAGGGCTTAACATCCCTTGCTAATGACTGAGAAATTAATATAAAATACATTCATTGATCCCACCATAAGCCTAAAGATTCTCATACCATTTTAGGGCTTAACATCCCCTACAAATGGTTGAGAAACTAATCTTGGTTTTTGAATTGTGGCTGAATTTTACATTCTATCTCTTCAAAGTATTCTCCTATAATGCCACTTGGATAGAGACAGACTTATCTTTTTGAAGTAAACAATTAAGGGGGAGTAAGCAATTAAGGAGGGGTCATTTTGATTTACACGTATGATTATCTTTTTGAAATGACAAAGGGGGAGAAATAAAATAAAGAAAAAAAGTAAAATATTATCATGAGTTTTATGATCTCTTGGCTTGACATCAATTGGTGCTACATTGCCTTAAGAGATGGATATCATGTTCCATATCTCTTTAGGTATATTAGCACAAATTTTATGAGATCAAAAGATCCTATTCATCTCGAGTACATCACATGTATGAAACTCATTTCATTTCAAATATTGTGCTTATATTTTACAAATTTTTGTCATCTTCAAATAGGGGGAGATTGTTGGCTAAATTGGACGTTAGCATACCCTTTGTTTTCATGATGACAAACATTTCATTCTTGTGGAACTAGCATACTACTTGAGTATTTTAGGGTTCAAGGAAATAAGGAGATCATAATAAGTGGATAATTTAAGATCAACACAAATTGAAGATAAAATACACTCAATTGTTTATGTTTTCATGATTGTACTCAAATGTAAATACTTGTACAAAGATATAATTACAAGTACTTCAATATCATGCTGATAAAAACAATTCTGATCAAAAGAAGTACTTCGATATCATGTAAATCAAGTGTTAGATCTTCCCTATCCACTTATAAACCTTAGATAGGTTTCCCCCCAAAGTAAGAGTCACCATCACTCATTGAAACACACACTTAGTAGGTGATTCAAAAGTCTGAAACATGGACACCCTCGGTCAAAAAACTTGTCAACCAAGACACACTCAATTAAAGTTTTTTTCGACCGAGAACCACCTCAGTCAAAACTCTGAGCACTGTTCAACAACTTACACAATTTTTCTCCAAAATGGTCTTCAATCAGATATATTCTCGACCAAGATAACTTCGATCTAAAGATTGCGACTATTAGACTAAGTGGTTGGTAGTTAGGATTTAAAAATAGATGTTGCAATACTTTTGCCTTAAACTTAGGCTCAGTCGAAGAAAATCTCGATCGAGACACAGTTCGGTCAATAAAATTGTCGATCGAGTTGGGTTCTGGACTATTATTTTAAAGCATGAACATATTAGCAATTGCTAGCCAACTAATGTACACCTAACGACTAGTTAAGCACTAAGAACACTCTAGACAATCCCTAGAACATCCCTAAACACTTGCAAATCATTCCTATAAATAGGAGAAGCCTTAGGGTACTAAAAATACAAGCTACACTTGAGCATTCACTATTGAGATCAACAAAGCTAGAATTCACTTGCCATCTTCTTCCTTGTACTCTAGAGTTGTGTCCTATAGTTACAAAATCCTAGCCACCACATATAGCCACGTCCATCTTAACTGGATAGGAGATCTAAATGCTTGATATAGGATCAAAGCGATGTACTTCATTGGATAAGTATTTTCTTTCTTCCAATCTATTTCTTCTATATTGTACTTTCTTCTCCTTGACTACTCCTAGGGTTGGAAGCTGTTGAAAGGAGATTTCTTGGTGCTACTTCAACAAAGTGAAGGCTGTCCAAGGTGTGCTTGAGGTTACTTCAAGAAGGCTTCTTCAAAGGAGGTTGGAGCTACTTCTA
This sequence comes from Alisma plantago-aquatica, assembly GCA_963693085.1. Lineage (NCBI taxonomy): Eukaryota > Viridiplantae > Streptophyta > Magnoliopsida > Alismatales > Alismataceae > Alisma > Alisma plantago-aquatica. The sequence continues at coordinate 687,065,060 of OY856409.1, forward strand.
GGTGAAGACTATCTCAAGGTCGTGGAGCTACTTCAAGGTGGTGAAGGCTGCTCTAAGGATTGCTCGTGGTTACTTCAAGAAGGCTGCTTCAAGGGGGTTGAGGTTACTTCAAGGTGAAGTCTACTTTGAGTGGAAGGTGATTGTATTTTGTGTAACATCCTCATGAGGTAATAAAATAAATCACTTTCAAAATCCCAATTGGAAACAACTGGGCAGTGAATTGACAACCTTTGATTCAAAGGTTGGAACCACTCTAAACCAAAGTGTCTTCCTTGTTTCCTCCTCCTTTGGTTGACTTTTTTAAATTTTTTTTCAAGAACTCTATTCACCCCCTAGATCTTTCACACGGTGTGTCTGAAAGAGGACACATCGTGTTTTTGGACAGAAAGGGCTTGTGAATAGGGGAATTACATGACATGTCTTCAGTGAAACACGATGTGTACCTGGGGCTTTTCCGTGGTTGAAGGTTGAAGATGGATGTTTCTTCACATAGTAGTGGATGTTGCTTCGGGCGTGTGTTCATTGATTTTCTCCTTACTTGAAAGGAGGGCATGTGAAGACTGTGACATCCTTTCTTCTTGAGCTCGGTGAAGACGACAACGGTCTTGTTTCTTGGTGCTGTCTCACACAATGGCATGGAATTAGGGGAAAAGAGGGCAAAGTGCCAAGGAAGTCATTGGTGGAGCATGGTGTTGGGGATGCGACAACTGGCCGTTTATGGTGGCTACACGACGACAAGGCTTCTTCAGCTTGGTTGGCGAGAATGATGACAGAGAAGCTTGCTCGGAAGGTGGTGGCAGTGGTGGGGGAGCACATGGTCACTGGCTCACACACGGCTGGATCACACGATTGTTTGAGGGTAAAGTGAGAGTGACAGCTTGGAATTAGGGTTAAAAACCCTTTTTTCATTATTTTACACGACATGTTTTTTGAAGGACACGATGTGTATATTTATAGAGATCACATACTTGTTTTTGAAGTAGCCTTTACTACAGACCACACGATGTATAAAAACTATAACATGCCATGTGAAATTCCAGAAGTCAAGGTTGGGGCTTCCTTCGCTGCTAATGGCACACTATGTTCAAATAAATATATGACATGTTACTTTACATAAAGTTAGCTTCATTTTAATGAACAGAAGACTCACCATGTGCATTTGAAAACACAAGTGTAATTTTTCCAGATATATATTCTCGGTCTTCAACCAGATAACACACGTCATGTGCAAATAAAGACACGATGTGTGGCCTTCCATTTGGAATCTGCATACTCTTTTACCTGATATCTACACATCATGTGTATTTAGGACACGACATGTAAATTTCAAAAAAAAAAACTCAAAGTTTTTGAGAGGTCTACTAGACACGCCATGTTTGATTAAAAACACCTCATGCTTGATTCCAACGAGCTTGTATGTGACCATACACACCATGTGAAAAATAGTACACTTTGTGTAACTTTAAGAATCTTCATAATCGTTTCTCTGTGGTTGACGACATGTCTTGTAACATTTAAGACACACCATGTCTTTTTGGATTTCTATAGAAATTTGTCATCTTTAGTTTGTACATGCAGAGATGATGATACATATCTATGAGGGTCTACTTTATTACATTCATCCATGACAAGTTTATTTAGGGAATTGAAAAATATTCTTGACTGGTACTAGTAAATGAAATCTATCCTAGTGTGGGGTTAGCTCCCACGAGTTCCTCTATTTAAAGTCCAGAGTAAGACTCTTCAGCTGATTGATCGAGCATCTTGGAGGGAGCAAGAGTCTCCCTTGTAAATCTCCTCCCCTGCGGTGTATAATTTGCACCTTTGTCCATTGACTTTGAATTTCTATTGCTTCCCTTACAGCTCCACTGTCCCATATGGAAAGACTCTCAAGACTAAGAATGAACCAGACCCCTTAGATCTCAATTTCCCTAGCAAATTAAATTTGGATTTGAACAATAGAACTTAGTCTCATTCTTTGAAATCTTTGACCTTGATTCTTTTGTCATGTCATCTCTTTGTCTTTTCTTTGTAGATCTTAGCATTCCCATATGTGTCCATTCTGAGTTCTTTGAGCTCCTAGAGCTGTAGCAATCTTTTCTCTCGTGCTTTCTTTAGGTTGTAGTTAATGAATTTGATCGCCGATAATGCTTTGTACTCCAATTCTACAGGTAAGTGACATTATTTTCCACAGACAAGCTTGAAGGGAGTAGTTCCAATTGGAGTTTTAAAAGATGTCCTTTATGCACATAGTGCATTATCTAGCTTCAATGCCCAATCTTTCCTTGAGATAGAGACAATCTTTTCCAAGATAGCTTTTAATTGTCTATTTGAGATCTCCACCTGGTCTGATGTTTGAGGATGATAAGGGGTGGACACCTTATGCCTAACTCTATACTTGCTAAGCAGCTTGTTGAAGTTTATTTCATCAAAACAGCTGCCACCGTCAGATATTATAGCTCTTAGAACTCCAAACCTAGGAAAAAATAATCTTCTAGAACAGTTTAATCACTAACTTTGCATCTGGCACTTGAGTAGGGATTTCCTCCACCCATTTGGATACATAATCACAAGATACTAGGATGAATTTGTAGCTGCAAGAGGATGCAAAAGGGCCCAAATAATCAATTCCCCACAAGACTAAGAATTCTATTTATAGGATTGAGTTTAATGGCATTTCATCCCTCGTTGAGATTCCCCCAGCTCTTTGGCAATTGTCACAAGCCTTGAGAAATGCATGCACGTCACAAAATAGACTTGGCCAATAGAAACATGATCGAAGAATCTTGGTTGCAGTCTTGTTTGCTCCAAAGTGTCCACTATAGAGAGAGGAATGACAATCTAAAATCACACTAGCAATCTCTTCATTGGGATTGCATCTCCTGATAAGCCCATTTGTGCATTGCTTGGCCAATAGAAGATTGTCCCAATAATAGAATTTGACATCATGAATGAACTTTTTCTTTTGCTGGTATGTGAAATTAGGTGGAAGACATCTGGTGTCAAGATAATTTGCAAAATCAGCTAACCAGGACACAACAAGAGAATTTACCAAATAGAGCTTCTCAATAGGCAATTTGTCATCAATTGAAACCTTGTATTCAACACTAGTAGAAAGACGCAAGAGATGGTTAGCTACATTGTTCTCGGTATGTTTCTTATCCTTGATTTCTATGTCAAACTCCTGTAATAGCAATATCCAATGGATGAGGCAAGGTTTGGTGTCTTTCTTGTTCATAACATACCTTATTGCAGCATGATTTATATATACTATGACCTTGGAACCCACTAGATATTATCAGAATTTATCAAAGGCATAGATTATGGAAAGCATCTCCTTCTCAGTATTAGCATAGTTGATTTGTGCATCATCAAGGGTCTTACTTGCATAGTGTATGGCATGGAGTGTTTTGTCTCATCTTTGTCCCAAGACTGCTCCTATAGCGCAGTCGCTCACATCACACATGACTTCAAACGGAGCACTCCAATCTAGTGGCTGGATGATGGGAGATGAAATTAGGGCATCTTTTAATTTTTAGAAAGCAAATTGACAATCATCATCGAACACGAACTCGACATCTTTTGCTTGCAGGGAGCATAAAGGCTTTGCAATTTTTGAAAAGTCATTTATAAATCTTCTATAGAAACCCGTGTGGCCCAAAAAGCTATGAATTTCTTTCACATTGGTAGGCATTGACATCTTTTCAATGACTTCCACTTTAGCCTTATGCACTTCAATTGCTCTGTTTGAAATAACATGGCCTAGAACAACCCCCATTTGCACCATAAAATGACACTTTTCCCAGTTAAGCACGAGTTGACCTATTGGCATCTTTGCAAAACTCTAGTTAGATTTGACAAACAATCATCAAAGGAATTACCGTACACACTAAAGTCATCCATGAATATTTCCATTATCTTTTTAATATAATTAGAGAAAATAGCCATAATACACCTTTGAAAAATGGCAGAGGCATTACAAACCCCAAAGGGCATCCGCCTATAAGCATAAATTCCATAGGTACACATGAAAGTGGTCTTTTCCTGATTGGATGGGTAGATGGGAATATGAAAGAACCCACTATACCCGTCAAGATAGAAAAAGTAGGAGTGATGAGCAAGCCTTTCTAGCATCAAGTCAATGAAGGGTAAGGTGAAATGATCTTTCCTGGTGGATTTGTTTAGTTTTCTGTAATCAATGCAAATTTTCCACCCAGTGACGATTCTTGTTTGTATCAATTCATCATTATACTCTTTAATTATAGTTGTTCCTCCTTTCTTAGGTACAACATGTATAGGACTTACCCAGGGACTATCACTTATCGGATAAATAATTCCAACATCTTTAAGTTTGAGAATTTCCTTTTTTACAACTTCCATCATATTTTGATTTAGTATCCTTTGGGGGGGGGTCTATGAATGGTTTAGCATTTTCTTCCAAATATATTCTATGCATACAGATAAATGGGTTAATTCCCTTGAGGTCATCAATGGAGTAACCTATCACATCTTTATAGCTTCTAAGTCCATTTAAGAGTTTTTCTTCTTGATCATTATTCAATTCAACATTTATAATAATCTAAAAAGTGGAGTTTGGGCCTAAGAAAGCATACCTTAACCCCGGCGGGAGATGTTTTAATTCTACATGTTTGCTTTGATTTGGGGTGTTCCTTTCCTCTCTCTTCTTAGAATCTTCTTCACTCAGTGGGGTCTTTAAGGCTTCATGAATTTCTTCATTGGAAATGATATTTGCATCTTCTTCTTCAAGATCATCAAGGGTGGCCTCAATAGAATTCTTATCTTCCTCGAGCAGCGTGTCAATAGTATCAATAAGACAAAGATACTCCTTGGAGTTGGGCATCTTCATGGCATCATAAATAGAGAATACAAGTTCTTCATCTCCAACTCGAACAGTGAGTTTTCCCTCTCTTACATCAACTAAGAAACCTTTAGTGCGTAGGAAGGGTCTTCTAAATAGGACTGGATTGGTTGGGTCCTCATGCATGTCTAAGACTACAAAGTCACACAGAATGAAGAACTTCCCTAATTGTACGGGGACATCTTCAATTACTCCTCTAGGATGCTTGATAGAGAGATCAGCTAGCTGGATTATCATAGAGCTCAACTTCAAATATCCCAAGTCTAGCTTTTCCCACAAAGAGATAAGGATCAAGCTGATGCTAGCTCCAAGATCAACAAGGCCTTTATCAAAAGTGGAGTATCCTATCTTTCAAGGGAGAGTAAAGGCACCTTGGTCATCTACCTTTTCAGGCATACAGTTCTAGATGATGGATCTTAGCCTTTCAGACAACATGACAGTCTCAACTTGACTAAATCTTCTTTTCTTTGTTAATATGTCCTTCAAGAACTTGGCGTAGGAGGGCATTTTAGCTATGTCTTCAACTAAAGGCAAATTCACATACAACTTGTTCCAGAATATCCATGAACTTATTGAAATTCACAACGTCCTTTGTGTTAGAAAATCTGTGAGGGAAAGGGGCATTGCGCTTGCTAGAAAAATCACCTTGGTGTGGATTTTGAGCAGATTTCTTTCTTTGATTTTAAATAGTTTCCTCATCAATAGTATCCACAAACTCTTCAAATTTCCTCTTGGAAGGAGGTGAAGACCCTCCTATGACTGCTCCACTCCTCAAAGGTATAGATTTACAAGTCTCCTTGGGATTCATAACTGGATGACTAGGCAAAGAACCTGAGGATGTTCCTTGGTTGGCTAAATCTTGTTGAGCTATCTGATTTTCCAACATCTTGGTACGGGTAACAATCTCATCAACCTTAGAAGAAAACTATGTAATAACATCGTTTAGAAGATTGCCATGTGCTCGGAACTCATCGTTTCTGCTGGATCTATGTGGTCACATAAGTCTGTAGGAGGCTTTCCAGGCTGGATTCTATGGTGGAGGAGTCACTTGTTGAAATTGATCAAAGTTCTTGTTGCTATTGTTGTTATTGTAACGCATTGGCTGTTGACGGTTGGCATTCGTTGGCTGACAGTTGCTCATAGGTTGTTGATCTTGAGCTTGACCTTGATGCTAGTTCAATGAATTGTTGTTCCTATAAGAAAATTTTGGATGGTCTCTCTATCCTGGGTTATAGGTCTCAGAAAAAGGATTGTAGGCATGCCTGTTATTAAAATTGCCTACGACATTGACTTGTTCCAGTGATTTAGTGACATTCAGCTAGCTGCAGTGCAAAACAAGAGTCAGAGTTGTGGCCAGACGTCTGACATGCCTCACATACTTACTCGACTGCTTGAACTGAGTGAGTGGCCAACTTTTCAAAATTTTGGGTTAAGGCATCAAGTTTGGGTGCAATTAAATCTACGACATCTATAATATTTTTCCCATTGGACTTCTCACTTGAGCTGGAGGAAGAGAATGTCTAACTGGTCCTTTCTAAACTCCATTGGCTATGATTGAGTGCCATATCTACAATAATGGCATATGCTTCACTATATGACTTGTTCATCAAGGCTCCATCTACAACAACGTCAATGGGCATACAAGTGTTGTAGAATAACCCGTTATAGAAAGTTTGTAGCAGTAATCAATTGGTTAAACCATGGTGAGGACATAGGTGTCACAGATCCTTAAACATCTCCCAAGTTTTATATAGCGTCTCTCCTTCTTCTTGCTTGAAGTTTCTGGTTCCTTAGCTAGGACGTCTTGCTAGGAGTGAAATAATTGGTTAAAAAACATTTAACAATTCATCCTAGCTCTTGATGGAACGTTTAGGCAATGAAGAGAGCCACACCTTGGCCTGATCACATAGAGTGAATGGAAATAGGAATAAGCGTACTACTTCAGCTAGAACATCGTTGATCTTGAAGGTGTTCATTTATTGCAGAAACACCACTATGTGAAGAATCATGTCTTCCATAAAAATTCCCCTAAAGTGATCATGTTGGACCATCTGCATGATTGTAGGGCTGATGGAGAAGTTGTTGGCCTCTATTGCATGATGATTTATGGTTCCACAAATATTGATCGAGGTCCAAACAGTGAAATCCTTGAGTGGATGGTTGTCCTCCATCTTCAATTCTTGAAGAGGGTCGAGTGAAGGTAGTGGTGAACGTGACGATTGCATTGATGAAGGATGTGATTCCCCCAAACTTGAAGAGTTCTCACTCCTCCTTGCTCTCCTGCGACTACTAAAAGATTGCTCTATTTCCAGGTCTAGAAAGATTGATGTTTATAGACCCCTCTTAGAATAATGCATGCAACCTGAAAAGCAAAATTGAGTAAGATTCTCAAAAGCTAGGAGGTACCACAATATGAAATACAAAAATGATGACTTAGTCTCAATTACTAGTTAACTCTTCTACTCTAACTAATATTATCGTAGCTCCTTGGAAACAACACCAAAAACTTGTTGGAGTTTTAAAAGAAAGATCTCAAATCTCTTATCACCTGCAAGTGTACGGGGAAAAATGTAGTCGAGTGTCAAACTCAAGGAGCTAGGTTAGTCAGGAGCATAATCATTAGCTGTCATTAATCTAGGTCAGTTTACAAAAGTTGGGTTGATTATAAGTAACTAAAAGCAAGAAGCGAATAAGAGCTTGGTTTAGTTCAAATAAGGAAATGGAGAATCCTAGGCATGTAATTTCACTACCACACCATCACATCATGCATAAAAACAAAATTAAAACATGTAGTCAACTTTGCAAAGAGATTGTGATCATCATGCACATCCTAGTGGCATGAGATTGTTCTCTTCATATCATAACATTCCCATGTTTATGGTAGATTTGAACACAATCTAAAATCCTTAACATACTCCAGCCATTCCCACGGTCAAGAACATGTTTCCATGAATCCTACTTTCTACTTCCTCATATATTCTGTCAAATAACACAAGAAAGCATAAAACATGTATAAAAGGTGGCCAACCAAACATTAAAGTAGGAAATCACTATAGGTATTCATGGAGAATAAAATTCACTAAAATAAGATATAAATTTGTGTTCACATGAGTAATGGCATGGGAGATTCTCTCCCATACCCAAGAAAAGAGTTCTACTCGTCCATAATGTAGATGTACAAACACATTACATAAATGTCATAGTTTTGCATGATTAAGAGAAGAAAAAGCTAAAGAAACCAAAAGTGTAGCCAAGGGGGAGTAGAACTATGGCTATAGGATGAGATTCTACCCTTGGAGCTGCTCTGACTTAGACAATCCTCCCTCCCGAGAAGCTTGCACGAGGGGAGAAACTCTGCTGCACCTTTAGAGAATAAATGGAGAAGAAATAAAGTAGAATGGAGGTTCTTTTCCAAGAAAACCTCTTCTTCCACCTCAAAACTGTCTTCCACTACTCTAGAACTTCTCTTGGATGAAAAGTGCTTGCAAATGAAAAGTGATAACTGCCCAAAAGGTTGCATTCCTCTTTTAAAATGAGGGGTTGTTGTTGTTAATTTCTACAAAAATTGATAACAACACGACATGTCGTTGAGGAGACACACCATGTCTCTTCGTGTTACTTGACGACTAACTACTGTTGGCGAGAAGTACATGACATTTTCCATGATAGACAAGACATGTAGTTGTCGCTAGAGTCGATCAGAACATAAGGTACATGACGTGTTCGATTGAGTACATGCCCATGTACATTGGTAGAAAGTTGGAGTTGGCCCCTGGATTGTGAGGGCACACCGTGTCTTACATAAGACACAACATGTAGCTGCTATGTACTTCAGTCACTGAGACTGCTAAAATCTTACACACCATGTCTTAAATAAGACACGTCATGTTCTTTATTCTGTGAACTCTTCTAGAAAATCACACATTGTGACTTAAATAAGACAAGTCGTGTGCAATGCCGTTTCTTCAAGAATGAACTCCAAATTAGTTGCAATTCGAGAGGAGGTCCCATTAAGGATGGATTTGAGTCAGGCTATCTCCAATTCAGATTTTTGAGCATGTGTCTACAATCAACGTCATGCAAAAAGTAAAATAACTAAAAGATGGTAAGTTAAGTATAATTAGAGACTAAATGGAAGGAAAAATGAACTGAATTTGTGTGCGGATGTGTCCAAAAAGTAGATATGAAATGTGCACATCATGGGTATTTTTAAAAATCTTATGAATTGTTTCAAAAGTTTTTAGGTATAATATCATCCAGAGGAGAGATCATGATAACAAATATGTAAATGAAATAATATATATTGTAATGTCTCCATATTCTCTCTTTCTTGATGATGTTTGTAGTTCAAAATCATTTCTTTATGCATATGTAATATGTTGTATTTCAAAATACATGTGAGTATGAATATTAATTATTCTTTAATGACGTTGAGAAAGATCTATGATAATTGAGCATGCAAATGTTCTAATGTAAAATTTTCATCTCATATTTTTATGAAGAAAAGGACACATTTACATGTATTTCTTGAGTACTGTGTTAATTGTGTTTACAACAATGAGGTGTATTACATCTCAAAATTTAGGTTTAGTTTAGGCCTAGTTTGGCCGCAGATTTCTTAACCGCTGGTATTTAGTATAGTAATCTATAGGATATCACGCTTTAAGCAGCACTCACGACTACCATCTCTTAATTGCTGTAATGGTGACAACGTCTTTTTCGAGTCACGCCGTGGTCGGCGGTATTGAGAATGTCATCATCCTGCCCATCATTTTCTCATTCTTATACGGGTAGACAACGCTAATCTGCAAGCCGCGTCCAGCTACCCGCTCTCTTTACCTTAGAAAATAGTAATCCGTCTATTGGAATACCAGAATTTAGGAAGTTGGCAGACAAACTAGGCCTTAGGGTTTCTCTCTAATGGTTACATTTATGATAATAAAAAGAGAATTTTACTACAAAGATGGTCTTAGAGTTGTCAGATCAAACATGGTCAATTTGATCATCAATCCACTGACTTGTAAGCCTTCCACTTCCTGCTCAAGTCAATGGAGGAGGGATCCCTCCACTATCAGATCGTCATTCCAATCAAGTAGTTGATTGTCGATCAACAACTATTTTTCACTACCACCTTCAAAAGAGATCTAAGTGGAGACAACACACCCCTTCTCTGCAATCTTTGACTGGGTCAACAAATTATCAAGTTGAAACGGTGCAAGCTTTTCCATTTTTCATAAATACTACCCCTCTTTTCTATACATTCAAGAAAATACCATGAACTTTGATAAATTATAAACATAACATCCATTATCCAAAAATACAGTTTAGTATTTCAAATTGATCATGAAAAGGAGATGGACAATATATGTGCTTACAAGATGTAAATTTTATTTCTTTTCAGTGTTATCCCAAAGACCATATTGTTTAATCATTTTTAACTGGATTAATTAACCTAATAGACATGTCTCTCATGATATGATTATTTTCTTATAAGTAGTTGTTTCAAATAACACACACACACCAAGATCTAATTAAGAATGATACATTGATTATTGTCAGAAACCCTAGGTCATACCTTGTTGTGATAATGCATGTGTTAATATGAAACTTGTTTCAACATATAAGAACTTGAGGTGATATCCAATAGTAGTCAAACCTTGTGACCTAAAAACCCTTGAGTTAAACTTTACTTAATCTTGAAATCAAATGTCAATCTTGATAGTAATGATCCAATGGAATGATAATGTATGAAATTCTTCTAAAAAGGATTGTATTTTCTCATAAGGAACCCTATGAATGTTAAATAGCTTGCATGCCTATTTTAGTAATGAAGAAGTCTACTGATTATAAATATGGTTGTTTTGTTAATGAAATTTAACTTTTCATTGCTTGTTTCTAGGTTTCTAATGATGGTTAACTGATGTCAACTAGGGATAAGTACATGGATAAGTAGGGTTTCCCCAAAGAAGGGGCTTAATGTATGAAATACCTATAATTAAATATCAACACTAGGTATACCTAAACCTTTCACTTTGGTTACCCTTGTTTGACCCAAAACCATAGCTAAAGTTTTTGAATGAGTTTTGTGGAACTTCAATGTTGTTAATATTGCAAATTGATTTGATTATTGGTAATATAATTGGATGATCCTTGCACCAATATAGATGTTTGGTACAATATTGGATAACCTCTTCAACTGTGCACCAGTTTCACATGTTTTTTTAATTTTATTCTTTCATGAAATGAATTTGTTTCTTTAAAATATGCATATTGTTAACATCATTTGTGTATCAATTACTCTAAATAATGATAAAACCAACTAACTAGATTCTCATATGAGTATCCTAGGGATAAATATGATCCCAAGTTTCCAGTAATGATTCCTATTAATAATCACCAAAGTGACTTTGAGGGTAATTATAAGTAGAACATTAAGAATGAAGAAAGAATCCCTTGTAGAAACATACACTGGTACACTGAATTAAATATATGAATTAAGGTTAAATATGAGTTAAGGTTGAGTATACATTTGAAATAGTGAAATTCAATATTTGTATTTATTTGAAATGTCTACTCTAATATATCATGTTTTATAATTAAATGCACACATTTTGGTTGTATCCATGCACCCATCATAGTGACATGCTAACCCACATTTTCTTTGCTGAAATTTTAGAGTAGTCACATATTTGAAGAATGAAGAAATGGACTCCATGACTAGTAAATCACAAGGCATAAAGATGTTTCTACTTGGGGTTTACATAGTTACTTTTATTATTTTTGTTTAACAATAATGAGTACTTTCCAATTTCTAAAAATTATGCAACTCTCGGAGGATATCTAATTTTGCCTGTCTATGCTAGTAATTTTTTAAATTATTAATTGTTATGAGTTATTTATAATAATGTGATTCTTAGAAGTGTTGAGTAACCACTCCTACGCTTATGGTCCTCTTTTATGGGCAACACCAACTAAGAATTCTAGATAGATTCTTTTTTGGTCCCTAGGACTCGTTAATAAGGTAAGCTTACTTAGCCGACAAGCCTTCCTTCAATCAATCATTTCCAAACGGAAGGCGTGAGCATAAAAAATTGAGTTGTAGACACAAGGGTCTTCACTGAAGGATGTCAACAAATTTCTAAGGTAATTCTCTTTCTATTTCTATTGCTCCTGAGAGTCACAATTGCTATATTCCAAGTCCTCTTTGTCTTAAGTTGTGAACTTCAAGCCGACACCCTATTTGATATCAATGATGACTCCATCATGTATCATATCAAGCTAGCCTTCCTTCCTTTCCTAACTAAGTGGGTAGTGATGGATTGGCCCTTTCAGTAAGGCATGAGTGAAGCAGCCGAAGGCATAATCTCAAAGTCTTGTCACCCTATAGGTTCACTTTCTTTCTTTGGCCCTTGGGATGGACTTGCCAACGGCTAGTAGGATCCATCTAGGCTAGATTGTACTAACTGGATTGTTTTGTACTTTGACACCAAATTGGTAATTTATGTATCAATTATACATGATGTCAATCTTGATTTTATTATTATTGTGATTTCTTAGTAACTTAATATTTGTTTACTTTTACCCTTTATCATGTTTGGTTAATTATTAATTGGATACATGGTATGAGGGTTGTCTATTCTTGATCTCAAAGTACATATTAGTTCACTTATTGGTTAACACATCATGGATATTTTTTCATCTTGTTTGTATAGATCAAGACCTAAAATTAGGGTTTACTTATATTTTAGTAGTCAATTTAATTCTAGTATCTCCATACACTTCATGTTTCTCTTAGATAGGAGGTGGGATTGAGTCTCTGACTTAAAGACACCACATCTCTACATTCAACCCGGGTCACTACAACAAACTGTTGACTTGAGAGTTATACATTGCCCATATTTTGATAATGACTTAACCATTCCATTCCTATGTATCTAATATGTTTGTTAAACATTGATTTCAGGCTTAAGGTACATGAAAAGGATCAATTCACACAAGCCCTAGCTTGTTCAAGTTCAAGTTAAAAGCAATGCAAGTGTACAATTTGGGAAATCACTCCAAATAACCTTAGATGATTATTTTAATCACTTGTACTGATGATATGACTTGTAAGCAAGATGAGAAAAAAATAGGGACTTAATTCCAACATTTGATCACTCAAATGTCATTTTAGAAAATTTGTGACAGGATGTTTATCGGTCAAGTTGGAAACTCGATCGATCCAGTGATGGATTTTTTGGAGAGACCAATCGGTTGAGTTGCACACTCACAAAACTTGACCGACCGACTCACTGAGCTAAACTAATTTTAGCTCATCTGTCGAGTTTCCTAGAACAAACTCGACTGATAGTTTGAAAATTGGCTTTGTCACTTAGTGGATCGGTCGAGTTACCTTTATTAGAACTCGACCAAATGTACTGTACGAAAAACATAGAAAAAATGATTATAACAGTTATAGAGTTGTTTTGAGAGAGAATAGATCCGTTGCAACTTGGAAAATGACTATATATCCCGCTTAAGTGATCACACACTCAAGGGAACACCCCAATCTATAAATAGGACCCCTTGGAGTTCATTCCAAGTTTGCTCATTCATCCTATTTAAGTCCTTGCTATAGTTGAGTGTGTTACAACTCCTTGAGCCCCTTTCTCTCTCTGATTTACATAGCATCTCGTGATTATGAGTGAGTTAGGATAGTTGTAAGAGAGCTACCATCATGTGATTGTAATGCTCTCATTCCATTCCATCTTGCCTACCCCCTTTCTCAAAGAAGAAAAGGTTGAAGCAAGCTACTTCGAGCAAAGGTGAAGCTGTTGATGTTCTTCTTCAAGGTTGAAGAAGAGGTGCATATCTTCTCTAGGTGAAGGAGAAGGCAAAGTATGAAGATCCAAGAAGAGTGGGTAATTCCTTGAAGGCTGAAGACTTGTGCAAGAGTAGGTAAGTCCTTGGAAGAAGGCGGAAGACTCTTTGCAAAGTGGGTAAGTCCGTGGTAAGGTTGAAGACTCTTTGTAATGTATAGGTAAGTCCTTTGGTGGGTCTTATGTTGTAACTTTCATAAGTGAATATATAGAGGAAAGCACTTGCAAAGTCCTAGAGGTTGACCTCTCTTGGTAGTGTATTAACCCTCTCCTAGTTTTGAGAGTGAAACCACTCTAAACCAACTTGACCAAGTGCTTGTTTCATTTTCTCTCATCCTTGCTTTGCTTGTTAGTTAGGACTTCAAATTGCACTTAAGCTATTGGTTTTGATTAATATTATTTTAAGGTCTAACTTATCTTGTGAGAATTTTGAAGCTCTATTCACCCCCCTCTAGAGCACTAGATCCAACACAAACTATGTACATCTATGGGAGTCATATTAAGTATTAGGTCTTATAAATTTGACATATATAAAGGGTTATTGAAATATGATGATCACTTATTAGAGATCCATATCCACTTGATTGAGAGATACACATTTGAATTATATAATCACCAAATTTACATCATTTCATAACTAGGGATAGTAATCAAATCATGTCATCATTATGAATATCCACTAGTCACCCCTTTGTCTAAGTTGTTTCACTAAGTCAGTATCACTACCAATTACAAAAGTTAATTCTTTATTTTATGATTCTCAGATGTCAATTCTTATTACTACCATCACCATTTTTCTGACGATCATGTTCATTTCCCGGGTGGATCATCCTGATATTTTTTTTAGAAAATGAAATGGATGATGGAAATAACTCAAACATGGGAATGTTAAAAGAAACCTAACCCTCATAGAGTTGATTTTTTGCCACAACTTGTTTTTCACATGTAAAATTCACAGAGGTGATCATTGAAACCAAAATAATATATGAAAATTAAAAATGCTTCTTTGAGTGAACTTTGAAGAAATGTCATAAAATATTTATATGTGAAACACTATGTTTCGTTGACAAAATGTGAAATAGAACTAAGCATAAAACATATTTCTTCTAGTACGTGAACTTTTGGAAAAAATATATTTAATTATAACCATTTTCTACTAGATGTTAGAATTTCTTAGTATATTGAAATTATTAGTAATATTTAATATACCATCTCAATAAAAATTGATATTTTTTTCTCAAGTCTCCAATCTGCCAATATTTCTCTATTGTTTTCCTTTTGTGGTGACAAATAGACAAGAATTTCCTACAATCAACAAGTTGACATTAAATTGAACTTCTAAGACACCCAACCCTTTTGAGTTTATGAAAAGTCCCCCAATACCTCATCTTTCACAAATACATGAAAACCCCTCTAGTGATTGATATTATTGATTTCTAACTCCACAATCCATTCTCCTTTTTTATCATTCTTTTTGTTCATTTATGTTTCTGTGTCTTATATGAACTATTCACAACACTTAGGGGTGTCAAAGTGACATTCGAATTCATGATCCCAACCTAGCCTAGACTACAACTTGGTTCTAGCTATATACTTTCTTAACCCAATCCAATTTTGAGTTTAACATTCATGCCTTAGTTATAATAGATTTTGGTCCTAAGTTGATAGGTTGGCACAATCTAGTCTTAGTAGGCTGGAAACAAATATACATATTATGATTAATTAGTACTTCTAGGAGTAAACAAACATATACTAATTTAAACTAATATAAACATTAAAATAACAAGATTTAGATATTAATATGTAGGAAACTTTAGAATCCTGATTGCTATAGGAAATATAGGAAACCATAGAATCTTGATCGGATTAACAAGTTATAGAATGACTTGATTGCGGGTCTAGGACTTTGCTAAAAAATGTTTGGCTTGGTTCTGGGATATTTTTACATTGACATAGATCGGCCAAAAATTGACCTCAAATCGTTATTTCGACACCCACATATATATTATAATTAAACTGATTGTTTTGTTAACATAGTCTATATCCAAAACTGCTCAAAATATTTTTTTATGATTGATATGTTAAGAATCCAAAGAAAAGGTTCTCTTTGTAACCTTAGACTTGGGTTCTTAGATTCAAAACACCCTTGGATTACCTTTAATGAGTTTATACCTCTTTTATTGAAGAGTTAGACACACATGACTCTGTAGAATTTTGTAAAATTATAGTAAGATTTATTACCCCATGAACTTCCTCAATTTCCAAGAAACTCCAACATATCGACTCACAATTTTATGCTTTCTTGTAAGCCTGACAAGATCAATTTACCTGTGTTAAGTTAAGTGAATAAATTACTTTGTCTTAATTCTTACGAAATAGTTCAAGATGGCTCTTAATAATGAATGCCAAACATGAACCGAGTCATTTTCTAAATATATGATACTCATTTTAATGTTTACATTGAAAGGGTTAAGTTAACCAGAAACTAGTATAATAACAACCTTGTACAATGGTGTCAAAAAGCCAATTTTGATAGTTTTTGTGCCAAAGAAATATTAAGGTCAATGTAAATATGTCTAATCAAGACAACCCAAGCCCATATTTTTAGTAGAGTCCTACTTCAAAATTTAATGATTGTTGACGATAAGTTTGTTTCTTAAGATTTATGAGAGGTAAGAATTTTTAGGGATTTAACAGTTGAGGGAAATGTTGGGGTAAAATACTGAAAATGGACTTTTGTCACATGTATTTTCTTTTTATTTCTTGTTAGTCTAATCAAGTTTGACATCACCCCTTCCTTATAACCTGTCGCAAACAGTGATAGATCTAGAAATCTATGGTAGAGGGGTTGGGTTACTATGAGCAATGCAAAATTTTGGCTATAAATATAGATAGAAACATTAATAGTTATTCAGATGAAACTAAAAATATAGACCCAATATAATTTTCCATTGTCTCCAAGATATAAAATGAGTTATTCATAAAATAAATAAAATGTGAACTCAATGACATAATATGATTCTCTCTATCAAAGTAATGCATTTCTTTAGGTGTCTAAAGTCATAAATCATAAATTATTTGACCGTGTTTCTTTCAAGTTTCACAATTAGAGAATCAATGTGTCATTTTGCATCATCAATTTACACAATATGTGTAATATAACTCACCATTATCACCATTTAAGGCTTAATCCCAACCATTGTGGTGTCAACTATGTATAATATTACCAACATATATAAAAAATACTGATTAATGGAAAATGGGAACAAATTCAACTTATTAATGAAACGTAGACACCAAAATACAATGTGATCAAGTTTAGTAGATGGTATCATATTGTAGATCCACATATTTTTCATGCCAATCTAGTTTTCTAATATCAAGGATATGAGTATAATGTAGAGGGTAATAAATTTTATTTTAAGGTTATGATGCTATGTTTGGCATGGTGAAAACTTCATGAGAAAAAAATTGCTAAACTATTTATTAATTTGTGATACACATAAAGTGATGGCAAAGGAAGGTGATGTATTGAAATTGAAAATAAAGATGAAGAAAGATCCTTCCATATAATTTTTTATTTTAAGGTCAGATAAGAGAGGACATGAGAGAAACAACCATATGTTATATTTAGTTAACTTTTCTTTGCAATATCATTCTTCTTTCTCTCTCTATTTGATTTAGATCATATCTACATGCCACTTTCTTCTTTCTTTTATCCCCTTTCCCTTTTTGTCTTACGTTAAAGCTAAATTATATATGATTACAAATTTTGTATTTCTTGTATATATACATATCAACATTGTTTTCTTAATTTTATATAAAGTTGTAACTATTGGTTTTTGAATGAACTTTAGGTCTTTATATATATCTAATTAAAATTGTGTGAGATATCATGTACAAACATAAGATATTTAGATTTTTCCCTATTTAAATACATGATTTTTTTTCATTTAGAGAGTGATGATTTATTAAACTTTGAAAGAGAAAATTTAAATAAATGATGATTAGCTGTGCATGTGTGTTCATCATACTTTTCATTAATGTACAATTATAATTTGAGTGCA
Source organism: Alisma plantago-aquatica (assembly GCA_963693085.1). Classification (NCBI taxonomy): domain Eukaryota; kingdom Viridiplantae; phylum Streptophyta; class Magnoliopsida; order Alismatales; family Alismataceae; genus Alisma; species Alisma plantago-aquatica. The sequence continues at coordinate 687,082,864 of OY856409.1, forward strand.
CTGATCATATTTATAGAATTTTATGTTTTAAAGTTAAAGATTCAATAACATTGCATAAAATTCCAATTAATACATCAATTTGATATTTGGTTTATAGATTTTTATTATATTACTATTTTTTAAATATTAAAAGTATATGGATCATTTAGTCCTACAATATTTCCACTTCTAATTATGATGGATGAGTTGTATAACTCATGATACAAGTTGATATGTAAATGTTAATGTAAGTTGATTGGATAGGAGTTGTAGGCAAAACATCTAAACATTATTATTTTTAAATACTAATTGATTTGTATTCATATTAAGACTATACATTTGATAATTTATGAGGAATAAGAGATACAATTCACAAATATGTTTGCTATAACTCCTCATTTTGAATGCATGAAGAAGGGTGATAAATTGGTTAAGAAAAAAAAATCATTATTTATAAAATTTATTAACATACATTCACATTTTTAAAAATGATATCATAGATAAACATAATAATAAAATTTTTGGGGAAGCTTCATTGTGGGCAGGCCCCCTGTGGCTCCGCCCTTGGCCACAACTCCACCTCATTTTCAGGATTTCACACAACATTTTGTTGTCCTGTATTTATGTAGTGATAAGCAAGATGAAAATCAGATTTGTGCCACCAGTCTATATTGTTTATTAGAAGAGAAGGAAGGAAGATGCAAGAGTAAAAGCCTTAAAGTTACATCTTCTATATAAATGAAGTAAATAAATATGATTCGATCTTGTCACCCAGCATCCTCCACTCATCTTCACTTCTCTATATATAGTAGCTGAAAAAAATGGATTTACATTTTTCTCTCTCACCCGTTCATTTTTCAACCCTGCCTTCCTTGATATAAAATGGTGGGAAGAACAACAAACCAACCTTTCTATCTTGGTTTATGGGAGAGAGGCTCTCTGCCCCGACGAGCTCTAGCAAGAGCAATGGCCGTCGGGCAGAGGGTTTGTTTCTTTTCCCTATCATGCATATTGTTTTTCTTAGTATCCTTGTCACCATTCTTTCCTATAGGGATGAGCATGATCGAAAAGCATCCTAAATCCTTTGGAGGACTAGTTTTCAATGCCGTGAAGCATACTAGGCAAAACCATAGAATATTGCTTCCAAGCGTCGGCTTCCAGTTGTCTGGAGATGATAACATCGGGTATTATATGATGCAACATGATTAATGTGTGTAGTTTACTGGTGACGTTTATATTATAATAAATATGTATCTGTGTTTTGTTTTCTAGGCTTTATTATGCAAAGGTGAGCCTTGGTTCTCCCCCCAAAACGTACAACCTTCAGATTGACACGGGCAGTAGCATAATGTGGGTAAATGCTTATAACTGTAAGAGTTGTCCGCCAAATACGACTCTGGGGGTAAGATTTTTACCAAGAGACTTCCTTCAGTTTATATTAGTCTTTTATCCCTCAAAGCAATTTGTCATTATGATAGATTTTCCGTGTACACATACTTATAATTAGTAAATTGACTCTTGACTTTTAGTTTGAACTTACGAAATATGATGAAAAAGATTCCAACGCTGCCAGCGCACTTTCATGTGACGATGAACTGTGCTTCACAAAAAAGGGTATTTGTTCGACGGATGTTTCGTCTTGTGATTACGAAGTAGAGTACTCCGATGGTTCTCAATCGCATGGATATCTTGTGAAGGACACCATAGTATATAATCAAATCGTTGGTGACTCAAAAGTAAAAGCGATACAAGCCCCTATCGTATTCGGGTACGTGTCTCATACGTGTATCTTAATTGCTTTTCCTTACGTCCTCCATTCCCGATTTTCTTAGTGAATTTTGAATAGTATCATTTTGGAAAATAAGTTTCCTGTTCTTGGAACATACAGACAAGTCGTCTATAAATTTTGAAAATTCGGGTCGGATGCTAATACATACCAATACTGCACATTCCCAATCAAAGAACTTTTATGTCTATGTTATAATTTCATTTTCTCAAGTATGAAAAGAAAACGTTCGGTGTATAAGTAGCTATGATCGCACCATCTAGGCGTTTCCATAATTTTCATTTGTGTAAATAATAGACCGTCCATTCGGCCATCACGGGAAATCGTAGTAATGCATAGAGTTTTACATGATACATCCAAGTAAACTTGGGTAATGAGTTATTGAGCAAATTCAAATAGAAATCCACATGCATTTCTGTTTTTCTTCTTCGAAGAAAGAGGTGTCCGCATAAAAGTGAACTCATTGTTGAGCATCCATAAGTCTTTTCCTAACGGCAACATCATTTAATAATATTGTAATAATATAGAATTAACTTCTCAATTACAAGTATAACTCAGATTTTGACTATGACCCACAACCGATAAGAGCAAGCTGGAGAAAACGTGACTAATTACACAATGATAAATACATACACATGTATAGGTTTAACACAAAATTTACTCGACTTTTTCACTTTTTAGAAAATGTGGCGTGTCTTCGATTATTACATCCTCATGATCCTAGAATGTCTAACTACTACTCAAAGAAGGCATACTTTAGGAATCTAGAATGTATGACTACTACTTAAAGACGAGATTACTTTAAGTAGGTACCCATGTCAAAAAGGTTTGAACCACACACAGATGAAAATATCTGTTGTCCAACAAGATATAAACAAGAATCCGTCGAAGATGGTACATACCCCTAAAGTAGAATATACAACCAAGATGGCACAAATAATAGAATCAAGAAATAGTATATATCTAGAAAGGAAAAATAATTATCTATATGCTACATTCTCAAGAAGGTGTGTCATCAATAACGACTTTCGATTTCAAATACTTATCTAGATAACCCTACATGGGTGTTACATAGGTGACAATCTATGAGTGGTTCAAGGGTTTCATAGCATCGAAACCCTTAAGGTACAACCCAAGCCCACATCCAAGCACTACATTACCCCTAGGTTAAAGCTTTAGACCAAAAACCTCCTTTTACATGGACCTTTGTGAGATGATTCACTAGGAACTACATCTCTTGAAAAGAGGGGACGATCTAGCCTTGCGAAAGCAATATTCAATAGTTGTCATGATTCATACACAATAATATGCAAATCAACCACAAAACTAATTGACAAGCATGGTTAAGAAACATGTAATATCAGGGGCATCTTCAGGGGGTTGTCGCGGATCTAGCCCCACCCCTCCCCCTCCCCCAACACAATTCAAAAGGGTCCCCTACTACACAATTTTATAAGGATATATATATATATATATATATATATATATATATATATATATATATATATATATATATATATATATATATATAAGGGAGAAGAACATGTAGTATACATTTGCATTCAGTTCTATACAATGTGTGTTATTTAGCACACGTTGAATGCAAACATATACTACATGTTCTTCTCCCTCCCTCACACACACACACACACACAGAGATGTGTGTGTGTGTGTGCATGTAAGGGAGAAGAACATGTAGTATACTTTTGCATTCAGTTCTATACAATGTGTTATATATATATATATATATATATATATATATATATATATATATATATATATATATAAGTTTGTTTGCCGCAAACCAAGGTTGAAATCCCTTCGGCAACATATATTTTGACCAAATAATAGATTACAACACCCCTATTCATTGAGTATGATGCTTTATCTAAACTAAACCCCCCTCATGCAATTTTCCAAATCTACCATAGTGTAATATGCATATCGTATTCATAATCAAGAATATATAATTATCTCAGCAAGTCGACATGATTCACAGTAAGCATAAGAAATAGAAACTTCATATATATATGAAGTACATCTGAATGTAATAGAGGGTGATGACTCCAACAAAATCTAAATAGAAGGATTATAAGAATATCACAAAGAGAAACCAACCGAACAAATAAGATATCAAACATGACACACGTCCTTACTTGTAAAACTAGCATCCGTATATGATTTTTGGAAGGTCAAGAGGCAACTGTATTTATCTTGCCCTCCTCGTGCAGGCTAAAAACAAGAAATATACATAGTTTCAATATATTAAACCACCAATATAGAAAGGGGATGTGTATCAACCAAAGAGAGAGAGAGAGAAAACTGCCAACTCCAACATGCTCAAGTATTGCCATAGTATCATGTTTCATGCAACCTCATCTACCAACTCCTTATAAGTTAACCACATCTGAAATAAAAATTCTAGTGATATCCTAATTCATCATCATGCTATAAATATCCTTTAGAATAGACACTGTCCTCCAAGGGAATTTAAAAGAACCTCATATCATATCATGAACATATCTATCATCTATCTCAACACAAGAGAAATTATGATCATCAAGAACCTTGAGAGAAAAAATCATCACCTAAATATAAACCTCATCATGTTCATATGGTGTGGGACAAGTACAAAATTCCACCACCTATCGTCCATGCCAATTTTTGACCAATGCAAACATTTATCTCATATTTGTACCACTAACACATGGGCCTTAGCATACCAAGATGTTTATCTTCTTATGGGAAAATTTATTTGTGTGTCATATAATGATTTCAAGATGTCTTCTCCTCAATCTGGACCCTATAAAGCTCATTTCTTTGAGTCCATCATAGAAGAAACCATCATTCACCCTTCATTTTCTTAAAACTACCTAGTCAAACAATATCATTATGTACATGATGTGAGTTTTTAGGATCCACTCATATCGAGCCTTGCATCTATTGTTCCTGATTGACCAGTTGATAAGTCCATTCATAACTCTACTAGTCTCTCTCTCTCTCTCTCTCTCACACACACACACACACACACACACACACACACACACACACACACACACACACACACACACACACACACACACACACACACACACACACACACACACACATATATATATATATACACTCGAGTGTATCCGGAGCGGAATACACTCAAGTAGTTTTTCATGATGCATTTTTTTTTAAATCTAATATGTTGATCTTCTTAAACATCTCGTGAACAACTCATATGCAAAATTTGAGCACATTTGGATATGTATAGCTCATGTTATGAAGACCGCAAAAATTATACATTTCAAATTAGTTTCGCGCGTCAATTTTGTTTCCCTTGGATGAGTGACTTACACTTATCCAAATGGGCTCAAAATTTGTATGTAACCTAGTTATAGTATGACGGTGAAGATCAATGGTTTACATTTTGCAAAAAATAGTCTTGATATGCAAACACACTTGAGTGTATTCGTGCGATCCATACACTCGAGTGTATTCTAGCCTGACTCTCTCTCTCTCTCTCTCTCTCTCTATATATATATATATAGGGTAACAATCCAGTGAGAAACATCCTATGATGAGAGCATGAGAGGCATTTGAATAACTAAAAATTATAATCAAAATTTTAAATCCAGCCATATATAGGGAAATATCATAAATTTATTTATCTTCCCACAAAAAATCATCGCAATCAAATATTTTATACTTGTCCACATATATAATATATACTTTTTATATCCAACGGTCAGCCTAAAATTTATTATAGAATGTTGAAAAGTATTGTATTGTTGTGAATGCTATACAAATCGGATGGTAATGAAATTTTTAGTTGGAAGGTAAGTATTAAGGTATACTTTGAATCTGCATGGTTGGATTATGAAAATTTGATCACCATGGGGAGTTATTCAAATGCCTCTCATGCTCTTAGAAAGATCTATTTATCAGTGGACCGTTGTCCTATATATATTATGCTTGGATTTTTAGGGAATCAAACAGAATTGTTTAAATTTTGTTTCATCATTGTTCGTATTTTCTAAATTTTTAGTTATTAAGATTATGGTACAAGGTTTTATGATCCAATCTTATATATAAAATTATCTACTTTTTCAAACAATGTTTTCCAAGACATTGATTGTAACTTGTGTAAGATGTCCATGGTAATATATTATCTGTGGTCAATAATGATTACTGGTTGGATGCAATTTATATATATTTTAAATATATCTCATAAAATACATGAGACGTAGACATTTGATCACATATTTTACAAAAAAATTATTTAACTAAATATTTGTTGTATTTTAGTTTTTTGTTACATGCAATAGAAGATAATTATAAGAATTAATTATTTTACATGAAAAATTTAAGATTCATATAATAAAAGTAAGACCAAATAGATATTGAGAAAAAATAAAGAATAGAGTTAGAAAAATTCAAAATAGATCGCCCACTATTCAAAGAAGGACATTATGATAGATAGAGAAATCAATGTTGTGATAAACATAAGATGCAAAATGTTATTCTAGAATAATCTAATGATGAACCTATAGGAAACAACCATCACCTATATGCAATGGTGATGAGAAGCAAATACCATGTGTGTCTAAGAAAATGTCAGGTACCACCACCCAACAATTTGAGCCAATTAGAGTAGAGAGAGACAAAGGATGTGATGCTCGCATAGGAGAAAGATCCACAACTAGAAATGTGATTGGGAGAAATTGTAGACACAAAACAAAGGGTGACTGATAGGGCAAAAACTTGAGTTGAGATAATATATATAATCACCCAATACTTACTTATATCACTAGAGACATCCTATGTCTCACTAACAATTTTTTAACATGAAGAAAATATATATATTTACTCTTTTACATGAGCGCACAAATTCCTATCTAGTTCACAAAATTGTTTAGAAAAATAACTAATACAATACTCTTGCACACAAAGGCATAAGACATTTAGGAAAATTAATAACTCAATAATTATTTACTCTTGCACTTGAAGATATACATTTCTATGTAGTTTACAAACCATTTAAAAAACAACTAAATCACATTAAGAAATTGTAATTTTGTGTGAAAAGAAGACTGAACAAGAAATGACTAAACTTCTTTTCCTAATAAAAAGACAAAAACCACCTTGTCTCTTACTGGAAGATACTAGACACACCATGTTTGAGATTAAATTATGCTAGATATAACCAGATTTTCACTGATGAAGCCAAAAATCTCTCACAAAGTCTGAAGAGTAGTGTCCTCTTCCAATCCATCATCCATATTGTGCTTTCAAAATGCTTTCTTTTGCCTTAAAACATGCCTAGTTATCCAATGTTAACCCCGTAGGAACTAGGTTAATATATATCTTGAACCTGAACATTGAGTGCAAGAGTTTTCATTGGTAACAACACAATAAAGAATATGGCAATTGAATGTTTCAATTAATTAAAGGCCATGCATCCATATCAAAAGTCATGATTAAACAAACCAACTCCCCTATTGTGGTCTAAACAACATCAATCACTTAGCTGGAATCTTCAGGAATGTACTGCTAGCATTATATCCTAGAACTTGACACTATCCAAAGACAAATTTCTTACTAACTTACATTCATGACACTAACATGATTACATGGGACATGCACACATATGCAAGAAGCAACAAAGTAATTAAATAGTGTCATCCAATTCACCTAACAAGTACCACATGAACCCAATTTATGGAATCTGCACTCATTTGATTGTTTGTTATTGTCTATAAACAATACAAGTTTCAGTCCCATCACAACCTAAATTTATCCACTAAGGACAAAGCAAACATTTAGTTAAAGGATTGACTGCATAATCTTTTCTACCTACATAGTATACAACTACAAACCCAAAAGACACCAATTCCCTTACATATGAGTCTAACTTGGATGTGTCTATGCTACTTTTGTTTGTACTTAGAGCTTTGTATCTTGGAAATAGATGTTGTGCTATCAACATGAATTGAAATTACAGGAAATGACTTCTTTACCATAGGTAGACTAGATATGTGTCCATGTAGCCATTTAGATTCCAACCCAGTTTCATTTATGACACAAAACTCAACCTCAAATGTGCACCAAGACATTAAGGTCTATTACTTAGACCTCTAGGGAAAAAAACTAAATCCCAACTAAAAAATATTTGGAGACCTCATTACTTCTAGATTTATGGAAATCCACTTTCAACACTACATCTCTCAGCTACATGAGGATATTTTTGATAATGCAATCCTACATAATTCTTTCCCTTAATGTATCTCATAACTATGTTACAAGCTTGCCAATGGTTCTGGATGGGAAAACTTGTTAATCTATGTAACTTGCTCACAATAAACACAATGCCTATACATGTACAATTCATAAGATACATCAAATTTATGATAATATGGGAGTATCAAAATTGAGAAAAAAGACCATTTTTGCCTACTTTTGAACAAGGCCTTAGATGAATCAGATGAAGTCTTATTTGGTTTATGTGATGTGTACTCAAATATCTTTAGTATCTTCTCACTAGTGAGGATGATAGAGAACAATACCATTAATATACCTCATGTTTGTAAGCTCTAAATCACATCAATGGCACCCATATCTTATATCTCAAACTTGCTAGAAAAAATGATTTTGTCTCATTTATTCCTATCATATCGGAATCAAAAAACAAGATATCATATACATATAAGAATAAGTTGATGAATCTATCATTAATGAAGTTGTAGTAAAAACACTTACGAAAACATTATATGTGAAGCCAAAGATCCTATCTTAGAATGATTTTTTTCATGTCATTTCTAAGGGTGTTGTCTAGTCTATACAAAAACTTAATAGTTTTACACACCTTGGACTCATTGTCATGTCCCACATAAACCTCATGTTGTTCCATATATCTCTCCTCTTAAATATCATCATGTAAAAACATAGTCTTCACATCCATCTAGTGTATAAAGATACCATAAATGAAACCAAGTGCAATAAATACACGAATTGTGGTCATACAATAAATAGATGAATATATATCAAAATAATATGATCCTCCCTTTGTGTATATCCCATAGTAACCAATCTATCCTTATACTTATTGATTGTTGTGTCGACATTATGTTTCTTTTTGATGATCCATCCAACTTTAGAACAACTCAGCAGAAAATCTATCAATTCTAAGTTCTATTCAAGAGAAATGATTGGATTTAATTGTTAACAACCTCCTTCCAGAACTTAGCTTCTAGTGAAACCATAGCATTTTTGAATAATACATGATCCTAGTCTGGCTAGAGTATTCTAGGTGGTAAGAGTTCGGTAAGTACCAATGAAGGACCCTGATTTGAATCACACCGAAGGCACTCTGCGAATGAAAACCCATGCTAATTTGGCATGGGAGGGGGTGACCGGACTACACCCTCTCATGCCTAGAGAGTTTACCATACTAAGCTTTCATGGGGTGGGTTCTCCCAGTCACAAAAAAAAAAGAATACATGATCCTCAACATTATCAGTGACAAACTCACTTCTATAATATTTGGTTGTCTTAGGATGTTTGCTTCTCCTCGGTTCAACTATTTCTTCAAAATCACCAGATTTAAAAATAATACATTCCAAATTGCCCCCCACATTTCTCATCCTTTGGATGTGTTTGGGAATCACGATCCTTGTATCTGCTTGAGAAACTTCTTTGGAAACACCATTTAATGGGAAAGACGTCCTCAAATAGAGCTGTAACATAGAGTTTTACTATTATATTGATCTCAATGACCAAGATTTCATATTTTACAATCACAATCTATAGGCATAACTTATCTTTACATAGCTAAGGAAATGACATCTACCATTTTGTGTCTTGATTTCTTCCTTTTTGTTCATGTACAAGTTGTAGGCATTCATAAAGGTGATAGGTACAATGCAAGCAAAACAAAATATTGATCTACAATCTTAAGAGAATATATCATTGATTTCAATAAATTGAGAAGGAACAAATATGAGATAAACCTTTGTCATAGAGTAGATCCAGTGATGGTTCTCAAAAGGATATTAGATTATAAGAAGATGTCTCCCGGTTCAATCCTTAGACAAACAACGTCTCTACATAGTCCTAAGAGATGGAAAAAACTCCACGTCGCACTCTAATAACCAGAGTGGAAGGAGCAACCTTTCTATAGGAAACATGCTATCCTTGCATAATGATGACTACTCTAAATGTATAGCCAAAAATCCTAGCCATCAAGCTCCTACTTATAGGAAATGAAGGGATGTAGGAATTATAATAAACCATGGGAAACAAAAATGTAGTGGTTGCTAGTCCTCTTGTTGATAACTAGTCGGGAGACTAGCTTTGTCCAATCATTTAGTCGGTCGGGCTTCTATTCAGTAGCATTTTGAGGACTTTTTGTAGGTCCACTGGCCAGTCCAATTCGTCGACTGGACTTGGTCGGGACATACTACTTTTAATAGGTTGATCCACTAATCTAGTCCAGTCAATTGACTAGAATGGGCAATCAATCGATTGGACGACCTAGCCTAGTCAGTCAACTGAGCTATCCAATCTTCCAATAAGGTGTATCTTGTCTCAATCAATCAAGTAGACCTTCCAATTGATCGACTAATCTATCAAATTGGATGACTGGACTTTCCAGTTGGACGACTGGGCTTCCAATCAGTTCACTAGTGATTCAATTGATTTCCTAAATCTTTTAGTAAGCAATTAAATATTTTTCCATTATTATACTCCTATTTCCTATCCACGTGACCCTATAGAATCCAAATTACATTAGTAGACATGCCTATAATCATATTGTGTTTTCAAAGGCAACAATGGAATCTAAAAAGACTTCATATCCACCCAAGTTATTGGAGAAGTTGAAGAAAAACTTCAAACTAGTTGTTATAGTGATTTCATTATGCCTTTACTTCCAATATCAAGATTATATCTGAGGCATGGGAGTGCCATAATATTAGTGTTCATTCTTTATTCCTTGATCTAGAGTATACTATTTGATATACATATGATATCAATATCATATATTAACTCACATGAGAATGGCCATGCATTTCATAGTCTCACTCATCAAGTGGATGGAAAATCACTCCAATTGGGGTCAAATTGCATCTACATTAGTAACAATAATCCACATCTATCACAGTGTACCCAAGAACTAACTAGATGGAAACCCTTATTTGAGGTCACATTGGGTGGTTTTAATGTACACTGAATAACATGTGATGGTTATTGTGACTTTAGGTCTAAGGACTACAATTACCACTATCACATAAGATATTATTCTAACTACCATTCATGACTTTCATTTATCATACTCAAGTTGGGTCTGTCTAGTACACTTGTTCATAACAAGTACCTATGTGTTTGACTTGATATCCAATATCATGACTAATAAGACGTAGTCATCAATAATACATGTACTAGAATTAATGTATTATTGTTTTTTTGGGTGTAATAAGTGCGAGTCTCTTTATTATATACCAAACTATGGGTAAAAACATTGATGTACCCCCAAACTCCAAACTGAAAACAAGGAAAGGCCACCAAGGAGCTTAACACAAAAAAGCCCAAAACTAGAAACAAGGTTCCACACAAGGAACAAAAACTAGACTTCCTTTAGGACATACTCCATGCCTATTAAAAGGAAGACCTAGCATAGAGAATAGGACCCTACCTATTAAAAGGAAAGACCATACCAAATGAGAATAAAGACAAGGAAAAGAGAGCAATATGCCAGTAGCACTTCTTGCTAGACCTCAACTTCAGGCTTCCAACCAAAGGTCCTAGATAGAGAAAGATATTTTCAAAACACCAGCTGACTTGCCATTCTTCAACCTCACTTTCTTCTTCTTAGAACTAGGATCTGCACTCTTTTTGAATGCATCGAGATTAGATTCAGAATCAAAGGGATCTGATCCCTCTTCATTCTCGTAGGGGGATTCCCTTAGTTTGTACTCCAAGGAGAAACCACAACTTTAGATAATTTGGTTCACATTGCAAACTTCTTTTGGAGCCCCCCCTATGAGTAGGTCAAATGCCTAACTCCCAATCCAGATTTATCCCATCAACTTGTACCTCTGGCGAATAACATACCATATCTGGTTCCTCCATTGGACAGACACCAATAGAAGTAGCTTGAGAGCTTGAGACATCTAACCCCTTCTTGACGTGGATGCTAATTTAAACATTAGCATTACCAATTTGAGAATCCAAAGAAGGAACCCCCTTGTTATATTCAAAACTAGGTGCTCCAGCTTTAGAATGAGCCCTTAACACTTTGAGAATTCTTCGAACACATACTCTTGATGAAGACTTCCTAGCTCGGATTTGCAGATCATTAGAGACAAACTCTTTCCTGGTGACCAAAGGACAAGATGACAGTCTGTGGCCAAAACATTTGCACCCTGAGCATACTAGGGGCTTGCCGATGAACTCAATATTCAGAAGCTTTGGTTCACCGTCCACATCAACCATGACAACCTTGGGGAAACTAGAGGTGGAATTGATCTCAACACACACCCTTTCTTCTCTAAGGCACCCTAAAGTAAGGGAAGCATCTTCAAAGTCTAGTGGCTTGTCAGTAATGTTGGAAACTCTAGCCAGTCAATCCAACATCCACAACACCCCATGGTTTTCGATCTTCAACCAAACAGGAACTTACAAGAAAGAAAGAGGAGGAAGGATGGAACTAGGCTCCCATGCTTGGGTGATGATGAGTGGACCATCCATCATGCACAAAGCTTCATTTAGAACCCTTTCCCTTTCCTTTGATGTGGGCATTCTGACTATAAAGCCTTCCCTCTACTCAACAACTACATAAAAGTCACTGCTAGATCTCCACTGCCTCTGAATCCATTTGGAGAGTTGGCTTCGATATGAATTTCTCCCAGAGAATCTGATCGACAAATACTCAATCCAATATGGATCATACCCCTCCTAATTTAAGACTGAGGCACACTTGACCCCATTCCATATCAGGGGATTAACGAATTGGATGGGAGAAGCATCCGAATCTTTATGACCACTTCGACTTTCCCTTAGCTGATCTGCCAGCAAAATGGCCACAGATGCAACCATTATATCTTTAGGAGAATGCATTGAGGGGGATGGAGGAGGAAGTGGAATTGAAACCACCACAACCTCATCCTGATTTGTCTGAGAAGAAAGCTCCTCTGGATCATTAAGCACTAGAATGGCATCATGCTTCTCTCCACTTGCCACACCTAAGCAAAATGGAGGAGGCAGTGAGGAACTCACCTCACATGTAGATTCGTCTCCCAACTTGCCTCGACCCCTAGGGTTTCACTCCCGACCACCCCCTCTTCTGCCTCTCTTGCCACCCGTCATAATGTATTATTGTTGTCCTGATTTTTACAATAATATCCGAACATGGACCTATATAGGAATGGATACTTTTAGCAAACACATGATCTCTTATTCATTTACTCAATCCAAAATCACATGTCATTGAGTCATTTAATTTTAGGACGTTATTATATTTATTTATTATCTCATGTTGAAGTAAACATAATAATTGGAATTACTTTTATATTTATTCAAATTAATTACAAAGTGTGTTAATACAATCATCATATGACCGAGTCTCAAGGAATACTAGAAACAAAAGTACCTTATGAGGACACCCCACACTCAGTTACTTGAGACTGGACTTTCAACATCTCCATAACTTTAATGGGCTATTTTTCTTATGTTCAAGGAGAACTCTATTTAGAATATGTCAGGTTGCATTCAATGCTTCTCCCAACATAGCATTGGGTGGCATGGAGGTTTGGGGTAACATACTTACCATATCTATTAAGGTTTATTTTTTTCCGTTCAACAATCCCATTGGATTTAGGTGAATAAGGAGAAGCCACCACATGTACTACACCATGTAATTGATGAAATTCCAAGAACAAATTTGAGGTATCTCTCCTTCCTATCATTATAATATCAATTTTTGCTTCTTTATTAAATATTATGAATTTGTATAATGCCTCAACTTTACTTTTCCATAAATAAACATATTAAATTTTTCTAAATCATCAATAAAAGTTAAAAATAATGTTTATGATCCCTATTTGCAATCTAATTAAACTTGTAGATGTTAGTATGTACTACGTTAAGAATATCTGAATTCCAATCCAAGGAATAAAAAGCCGTTCTAGGCAATTTAGCTGGCACACACATTTTACATATACTTTTATGAATGACATGTTTAGGGAATAAATTCAGATTCATGATACATTTCATTGAGTCAACATTTATACGCGCCAAACTGCATCCACATATCAGAAAAAACATTTTCAAGAAAATAGGACATGGTTTAAAATTGAGAACATAATTTGAAATCAATTATGTAAGAATGAAAAGGTTCTTCAAATCACATAAGTACCCCTTTCTAAAGAATAAAATATCACAAAAATGACTCATAATAGCTTTATTATATTTTCAAACTATTCTTAAACCATCCCTAAATAACATTACACCACTTATAATATTTCACCAAATATATGTAACATGCCCCATTTTTAAAGCATCATTAAATTTCCCAAGGAAACTATAGGTCCACCCATCCTTTGCCTTAGATTTTTATAGGGCATAAATCACCCAAATTTACGTATAGGCTTTGACAGACTTGGTGAGACACAAACATGAACTTATCAATACAATCATGTACATAAGTCCCAATGTCTGTGGCCCAACAAAGTTATTAAAAAATGAAGACCATTTCTAATTTAATAGAATCACACCTGTCATTGAGGATCAAGGAGGTATTAACTATTTTGAATACCGACTTCCCAAATGTAACTGTGGTAGGTTTCTTATCTTTCTTCACAAGACAATCCTTGTTCTAGAGGCTAATATTCCATTGATCCAATAATTTTCTTCTTTGGTTTCTTCTAAATCTTGGTCTTAGGTTTTTGTGTGCTCTTAGGTTTCTTATATTTGTTAATATGTCTTAAGAATTACACTAGGATTGACATCAATCAAAATTTTTACATAGTCCTTCAAGAGATTTTTCCTTATTGAAATATCTATAATAAGTTCATCTAGGGATATAACACCCTTCTTGTGCTTGAGGTTTATATGAAAGGGCTCCCAAGACTTAGGATACTCTTCTAATATAGACACTATAATAAATTCAGTTAGTTATATTTATATATACTTATAGCAGTTCATGACACATGAAGCATGTGCCTATTCAGAATGTGTCTTACCCTCTACCATATTAAAATCTAAATTTTTTGGAAACATATTACTATTTAGAACCCTCATTCTTAGATTTATATTTCTTATATTGCGATCTTCATAGAACTTTCGCTGTTGTGAGATGAGGTTTAGAGTACATATCATATATATTGTTAGAGAATACAAAGAGAATATATCCTTTACACAATTGATCATTCTCCTTTCATTTAAAGATTTTCTCTAACATTATTCGGATCAACCTTTTCTGGTTAAGGTTTATTCGTTTTAGCATAGTCAATAAACCACATCATTATAAGACAAAATCCATCTGAATCTACTAACGTGTGAAATTGGTGTCGGTGAGTTTTTCAGACTTACTAGACATATGAATCTTAGGAGAATAAGAATATGGCCAACCATGTTAACTAACAACTGTTAAAATTGAATTTCTAAGACTGTTGTATTTTAATTTATCATTACATGCAGTAGTAGATAATTACATTAACAGCTTAACAAGTTACTTACCAGTTTTAAGATTCAAATAAGAAACATAGGACTAGATAGAGAAGGAGAAATAATAAAGAATAGAGTTCAAAAAGAACATCATCTATTCAAAGAAGATGTTATGAGACTTAGTGAGATCAATGTTCTACTGCATGTAGAAATTGCATTGTTCTCCTAAAATTTGATCACAAACATGTTGCAAATGATTGTTATGTGAAGGTGACAATGATAAGAAGCAATTACCAGGCATGGCTCAACAAACTTTAGATACCATCAACCAATATTTTGAACTGAAGAGGATCAAGCAAGAAAGGGAGGTTGCAATGCTTATATAAGAGAAGAATCTCTACAAGAAGCAATGACGGCTGGGACATGGAGTAGACACAAGAAAACATATGACAGATAGGAAACATGAGAGCTGAGAGTATATATTTTAATAGGATGCAAACATACATTCACTCTTGTACACAAAGAGACATATTTCTATTTATTTTAGTAAACAATTTAGGAAAATAATTATTTCTATAATTATTCACTCTTTTTCTAAAAAAAGATTCCTATTTTATTAAAATAATTATTTAGGACAAAATAATTTAATAAGTATTCACTACATATATGAAGAGAAATATTTCTATTTATTTTAACAAATAATTTAGGAAAAATAACTAAATTAAAACTATATAAGAATTTATCATTTTGTGTAAAAATAATAGAGGAGAAGAAATGACTAGACAAAAGATAAAAACCACTTTGTCTCCTTTAAAATTACTATCCACCAACTTTGAGCTTAACCCATACTATATTGAATTAGATTCTAATTAATAAATGTTCATATACTTTGACTAGATAAAACCATCCTATCTTTAATGCACAACAACAACAAGTACCCCGAGAACCAATTCAACAATAGTTCTCTGAAGAAATCCATGCTAAACATTTGTTCAAAAAACCATGGAGGAGGGAACACCATGTTGAAGGCGAGGAGGTGTCTAAGAGGACCCGTTTCCAGAAATTGCAGAACTATGATGGTGAGGAGGAAGTCGAGGAGATTGTCAAGGACACAAACACATCTTATGGTGGGTAAAAAATGAGAATTAACTACATTGTATCGAAAAAAAATTCAAAACCCAATACAAACCAGAGAATCTAGGAGCATGCAAAGAAGCACCATCAGACAAACTCCCAAGTGGAGGAGACTGGCGAGGTGATAAACCTGGAAGGAGGAATAGCCCACAAGGAGGAAGCAAGCAACACTCATATTGCTTGTTTCCTTAGTAGAGATGAGGACATTGAGGGGGAAGAGATGCCACCAAATCCTTTTCAAAATGTCAGGTTCAACACTGGTGAAGGATTACTATGATCTGGATTCCACTCTAGTAACTCTTTAGTTGGAGTACATTTTAGGAATAGGAAGATTGTAATCCCACCAAATCTCATCAGAATAAAGTCTAAAAAAAGGGAAAGTAGACACATAAACAAGGGCATGAGCTAGAAGTGCGTGCAAATGAAGGAGAGGAGGAGACCCAATCTATGATAAATTTATGAACATTATGATATGGAAAATCTAGGGTATATGTGAAGGAGATACCCAAATAGTCCTGAGAAACTTGGTTTACAAGTACAACATGACCATCCTTGCTATCCTAGAACCAAGGTGTAGTGGGGAGAATGCGAACAAAATCATCAAATGTTGGGTTTCACTCGTTCACATAGAGTGGAGGCACAAGGATACTCGGGTGGCATATGGTTTCTATTAAAGGAGGAGGTGCATCAGATCAAGATCATTTTTTCACACAAACAATTCATACATTTCTTGAATAGATGGAAAGGCTGCCGCCACTTTCATCTACACTAGCACGTTGGTTTTTAGAAGAAGACTTCTATGGAACATACTCAAAGATATCAATAGGAACTGTGACGTGCCATGGTAGTTGTGGGGATTTCAATGCACATGTCCTACCACAAGAGATGGTGGGAGGTAAGACCACCGACTCAATAATTCACTGAGACTTTACACAAGTAATCTCAGACCGCTCTTTAGAGGACCTATGAGGGATTGGGCTTGCAATGACCTTTAAAAGAGGGATGCTCTAGATGTGGCTTGATAGAGCATTGGGAAATTAACTTTGGCTAGACAAATGCTTAAAAGCTTCAATTCAAATCATTGAGTAGATCGAGTCCGATAATTAACAAATTTTGATATCCTCTAATTCGAGCAAGAAACTCTTCCATAGAAAATGCACATATGCATATTGACATGAGGATAAAAAGTTTCCTAATATCCTCAACACTCACCAGAATAGTGTAGGTAGTTTCACTAAAATAGCTTCAAACTTTGACCAGGAGGCAAAAAAATGGGACCTTTGAGTCCACAGCTAGAAAAGGAAAAGAATGAAATCCTTATAGGTTAGGCTTCTTTTGGCACAAAAGTAGCAAGGAGACCATTAATAACCCGAAGGTAGAGAGCCTTATCATCAATCTACAAAATGAGATCATGGGGGAAATGTGTATTGAAGAAATCAAACTTAAGCAAAAATCTCACTGTGAGTGGCTTCAATTGGGAGACGGTAAAAATAAGTACTTCACACCATTGTCAAGGAACGATGGTGGAGAAATAAGATTACCCGACTGAAAGACGAACATGATCACTGGGTTGAGGACAAGAATGCTCTAATAAATCTAGTCAACAATCACTTCCTTTCCATTTTTATAGATCCACAACCTGGTTCACGTTGGAAGAAGTCATTGAGATACGATGCTTGCTTCCCCACTTTGACACCTGAGCAGTTAGTTGCAATGGCCAGTACCTTTCAAGAAGATGAAATGAGAAGCAACCTCTTCGCCATGGCACTAGGGAGGGCATCAAGTCCATATGGAATGGATGTGTGTTTCCTTCTTCACAATTGGATAATGATCAAGACGATCCTATTCAAATTAATCTAGAAACCATTCCTCGGGGAACCACTGGAAGTTGAAGCTATTGATTCCTTGATAGTGTTAGTTCCAAAGTATAACATTCAACAAGCTGCGACCATTTGTGGCCTATCTCATGAACAATGTTTATGTTAAAGTTCTATAAAAAGTTCTAGTAAACCACATCAAAGCCTTTATGGATCAATGCATTTCTCCTGCTCAAATTAGCTTCAACCCTTGAAAAAGCCTTCATGACAACATCATTATGATGTAGAAAACCATACACTTTGTGGAAAAGAAAAAACATCTAAACACACAATGGCTCTGAAAGAAGATATTTTGAAAGCCTACGACAAAGAAACTAGGACTTCATCTATGATACTTTGTGCAGAAGATTGATACCCACTAATATAATTCATATTGTGATGCAGATCATATTCAAAGGGAAAACATCCATTGTTTGGAATGGTGAGAACCTCCCTCCCATCAAACTACACTAATGTCAAACAAGGGGACCCCTTCTCTCGCTACATATTTGTATTGTGTATGGATTGTCTCGATCAACACATCCAGGAGAAGGTGGAACAAAAAACATGGAAACCAACATGTTTTACAAACAAGAGGGTTGATTTTTTGCATTTATGTTTTGCAGATGACATTGTCCTCTTTGGGAAGTCATGAATTATGTATTATTCGACATCTTTGAAAATTTGAAGCTGCTTCAGGATAACAAGTTGCCCAGGAGAAATCATATGTGCACTTTTCTAAATTCGCACCTATTGCTACCTATAGGGCTATTAGTAGGAAACTGAGAATACCTCAAGTGTAGGCCTTTGGGAAGCACCTGGGGATCCCAATCGTACATAAGAGAAATTCCAAGGCAATATATTTGGACTTAGTGAATTTCTATTAGACTAAAGTCAGCAGTTGGGCAAATCAGAAGCTCTCATTGGAAGGTAGAATCACATTGGACAGATCATCACTTTCAACTACTACTTCACATGTCATGCAAACCTAAAATTATCAATCTTTACCTATGAGAGACTAGACCAGATCACAAGAAGTTTCTTTTGGAGTGGTGGCTCGAGGAAGATAATCACCCATAAACTCTCATGGGGCAAGCTGTTGGTGACCATAGAGAATGGCGGGTTGCAGATCAAGGCATCAAAGGAGATCCATGAGGACCTACTCATGAAGAACACCACAAAATTCATGGAGAAGAAATATCCAATATGGAAACTACTAATGCTTGCTAAATACTAGAGACCAGGGGTCTAAAGGAGAAGGGTTCTTCCCTATGGAAGGTCATCTTCAAATACCTACCACAGATACATGACCAACATGTGGTAGTCATTGATAATGGTCTAAATACCAATGTGTGGGAAGAGAAATGGTTGAGAGATACCCAGGTACCCAAATTAAGAAGCAACCAAAACATCCTCGATGACCTGAAAGGCCTAAAGGTAGCCAGTCTAGTCATACAGGAGGGTGTTTGGGACATGGAGTTCCTAAATCATTACTTCAATGAAGATAATGTCAATACTATATGTTTGGTGCCCACTCCAGAGGAAAACCTAGGAGACAATAACATTTAATGGATAAATCACATTCATGTTCATTTGCAAATTAAAGTATTACTTGATGAGTTAATCACCCTAAGGTGATCCCCTCACAGGGGTAGTGGAACTCCATCTGGGTCTATAAAGTACCATCGAGAATTAAAATTTTTATTTGTCTGCTTGATCATGTCAGAATCCTTACCGATGCACTGAGGAAAACTAGGCATATGGAAAATACTGATACTTGTGAAATTTATTCCTAGGATGTGGAGAGCTCCCTTCATGTAGTCCAAGATTGCGCTAAGGCTAAGGAAATATGGCTCATGATTAACTTGGATCTGAATGTGTCCTTGAAAACCACAAAAGTTAAAGGTTGGATTAAGATCAACAAACATATTATAATTGAAAACTAGAACATTTGGTTCATGGTCACATGTTGGCACATCTGGAAGGCTAGAAACTAGTTCATCTTTAGTAGAGTGGGGGTGGGCACCTGAGATCTCAACTTGAACATTCAAACTACTAGACTAAACATCATCAAGGCATGGGGGAAGTTTGATTCCACTGCTCATCCTAGGGGAAGTAGGACTCACATCAAGTGGATTCCACCTCAAGAAAACATAATTCATAATCACGTCAATGTGGGTATGTGTAATGGGACTCGCGTAGTCTCTACAAGTGCAATTATTAGGTGACATACTAGAGACTGGTTATTGGGATATTGCTACAAACACACAAGACTAGTTCCCTTTGAGAATAAACTGTTGGCAATTTTGAGGGGAATCCATATTGCTAAACATGAGGGATACAACATATATGAAGTATACTCAGATTATCTATTAGCTATTGGGTACCACACTAAAAAGACAAACTGTCTGATTAAGTACCATCCAATGGTGTACACGATTATAAATTGGAGAAAAGAATTCGAACTCATCTAACTTGGTAAAATTGACCATGAAGCCAATCACCTTGTTGACATGCTTGCAAAATGGTCCCTCAAATATCCTGGAGTAGCCCATACTTTTCCATTGTGCCCAACAGAACTGATGAATAACCTCCTGAAGGACAAGCCACTCGAGGAGAGAGTCCAACTCAGTGATGTGTGCCTACAAAAAAAGTATAGGAAACTGTCTATATCTTTAAGTGTAGCATCCCTTCACCTCCTCTTTCTATACACATGATATTTTATACATGTAGCTAGACCTATCAAACTAGGTCAAAATACGTAGGCACCCACGGGTTGATCCGTTTAAGTCGGGTTTAGGTGCAAAATTTACCACTCACTGAGTCACCCAAACTCATACCCACCCGTTTATCTAACGAAATTCATGAGTGACCTACGGGACCCACATGTGACCCATTTAACTGAAGACAATATATTAATATTTATATTATACATATATGCATATAAGATATGTTTCTAATTTAGAACAAGCTAAATATTTACCTCTTGTGTTCATGATTGACAACAATTGTTCTCTGCATCTTTTGTTCATGATAGACAACAACAACAACATGTAATATTAAGAATATATTATATCAAATGAAAAAAATTATGTGTTTTTTGAGATGTTATATCTATATAAGCTAGATTATTTTTCCCATTTTACATAAAAATACATCAGGTAGAAGCTATCCTTTTCTTCTTCTTTAGATTTCATGTAAACATAGATCCACAAATAATCCATTGATTTTAACATCAAATATAGTAGTTGGTTGGTTCCTTTTTACTATATTTGACATCAAAATTGTAGTTACAAGCTATTTCAATTATTATTTTTAGTGTTAAAAGAAGTACCTAGTAACTTATTTTTTATTGGACACATTTATATGAACACCAACGTGTCAACCCACAATCCACTGGGCTAGATATGGGTGTGTCTTTCTTCCATCAATTTCAAATTGGGCCTTTTTGACGTACATATGCGAGAACCACACCCGCAACGACCCAACCCAAACAAAACCTACCCACCCATTTGACAGATCTACATATAGCTTGTCTTCAAAAGGTGTTAGTTTTGATGTCTGTGTGGAGGCAAATAATGCCCCACAAAACAATTTTACATTCATAAAGTTGTTTCAGGCTATGACAACAAGAACCCCCATGTGAAGGAAAATAAATATTAACAACACAAACACATTTATGTTCCCGTGTGTTCTATATCTCTCTATTTGTAGTTGTGATTTTCCTAGACCAACAATTGTTTGTGTGCATTGATCATCCAATTATTTAGATAATCTACCGGGCACTTGTCCACTTGTCTTGTAGGGGAGAGACATTCTTTAAATTGTTTGTTGATCAAATACAAGAAATGTAATTTGTCTTAAGTGTCCATTGAGGCAAAAAAATCCTATGAAGTACCACTGTATATGTGGAAGGTGCTCCATGTTAGTGGTTTTACATGTGATTTTCTTCAAAAGGGCTATTCACCTTATGTCCATATGCTATCCTATTCTAAGGAGGAAAAGCATGTTATTCCATTTTGTTAGACTCACTCATATATGGAGTAACTACTTAACACCTTGAAGATAAAAAATATGTCTTATGATGTTAGAGTTGCTCTAAATAAAAAGGGATGCCATGTTCATATCGTTCCTTCCTCATCATCTACCACTTACACTTGAATATAAATTCTAGAATCTTATATTATAAGAACAATGGGATGATCTACACCACTAGTAAATTTGTTTTCTAGTAATACTGTGTAGATAGTTTTTATGTTTACTTGTGTGACCACATATAACCCAAATACATTTATGATTCATTTCATTCATTAAAAACATTTTAATGAATTTGCTAAAGAAACATAAAAATGCTAATATATTTGTACATGATTTAACATGAATATATGTTGTTACATTCTTAGATAATATCTTAGAAGAAAATACGATTATGGTGTAATTGCACACATGCGATTCACTAACTTATAGAAGTTGGCATGTGCAATTTTATATACTAACTATTTAATGTATGTTAAATAAATTGAACAATGTTTCCATTTGTCTTGTATGCGATGTATTGAACTTTTCAATTTAATATATAAAACTAGTGCCCCCAAAATACAAGTTATTATGTACAAAAAAAGAGAGAATTTCTTACATTTTGGTGAAACTAATATTACAACAATAGTAATGAAAAATGGGCACTTGCTTCTCCATGGGGAACAAAATAATGATACAAAAAATACCTAAACTGTAGTGGTTTTCTATATACTATTGTAGTATCTCATATGGATGACAACCATGAATAAAAAGTCCCAAGAGGTTTAAGGGGGAGATTGTTAATAATATGATATAAGAGGCATGTTGTTTGCTTCAGTAACTAATTTTTTTTGATAAAAACATAAATAAAGTCAGTTCTTAATGTTCTATTTTAGGTTTCCTAGTCAAGAAAAATTAGTAAGTATTAAAAAATTTGAATGAAATAATAGATTTAGATGTTATAGTTCTCGTATTTCTTCCAACAAGAAAAAAATCAAGGAAGAAAAGTTTTTTAATCTTCTATTTTGGAAAAAAGAATAATGTTTTTGACTATGTCCTTGTGTAGAATTGGGTAAGTAGGTATGTTACCTCATCAGATATGGTCCTTCCAACTAAGTTATAGAACACATGCAACATGGAACAACTTATTAATCCCTAATTTATATGTCATTTAAGAAACATGGTTTTGTTCATTATAATCACACTCATATCTCGAAACATGTAATTTGTTTTACACACATGTGGCATGGTTGTGTAATAACTCATTGATACATTTATTTGTTTTCATAAACAATCATGTACCCTGATGAACACATGCTTACACATGCATATGAGATCCAGATCAATATGTCAGAATGAGACGTTTGATATGAATCACACATACTATGTGACAAATGGGATGTAAAACAAAAAGGAGAGGCACCTTGATCATATTGTGACTTCATGGCACAAAAGCATGTCTAAATTGAATTTTGATAAACTAGTAGCTTCACATACCATTATCTTATGGGATCACATTCATTATCAAAGATAAACTTCTAATAGGATACATTGCACTTGTGACAAATTGTTTATGGACCACAATCAGAGTCTACATGACATCGAAAGATAATATTCATTTATTTTCACCATAAAATTATAACATTATCATAGATGATTGTTTGTCTTCACATCAAAAAAGATATTTTTCTTTAAACTCTACTCTACATTAGTTTTAGAGAGGATGATATATCACTTTTAGTCTATCTATCAACAATTTTGATAGTAGAATTTTCTAAGAAACAAAGGTGTGAAAATCTAATCCTACTTATCTTCACTATAATGTAAATATAGAGATTGCTCCGACCATAATTTATCAATATATAGTGTCAGATACTTGTAATCCTCAAAAATTTAATAGATATTCACTTGGTTCTCAAACCTTATCAGATTATGTTCAAGTACTGAAAACACAAATACTACAATGAAATATAAACATATAGAAAATGTTGTTACATGTAAAAAATTTTCCTTGTCAATGAAAATGGATCCATATTTGAAGGTTACACAAAAAGATAGATTTTAGATGTGAATGATTACACTTAGTCTATACTACCTCATTAAGGTTGTCCAAAAAAATGTATGAAGAATTGTTCTAGGGCCACATACATCATTTAGCATGTTTTTTCATCAACAAATCATCCTTATTCTATATTCATTATGAAGTAAATATATTATACCGAGAAAAAATGATTGAACTATATGAGGTATAACACAATTGACAATCTCTAATTGTCTACAATGAAGGGATCCAAGTTTGAACCAAAAAGACACGTACTTCTTATTTTACTACCCACACAGGAATTAGACCTTTACCTTAGATTTTAGGACAGGGAACAAAAGTCTTTCTCTCTTAATCTCAAAAGTTTCAGACGGAGGCTTTTCTTCTAAATGGTATCTTACTACCCTTATGGAAACATTTGATTTATACTAAATCTACAGAAATTTAGTGATAGACTTTTGTCAACCACATTCATGTTTCAAAAAAATGTTCTTTTCAATGGATATAGTTAGTAATAGAATTTCATATATGAGTTGAGAGACAATCATGCAAACATAGGGAGTAGAAGTTCCAACCCATATCTAGACAATGTTTAACTGATTTTTCCATACACTCAATATTGCAAGATGTCACTAATGCATGTATCTTGAAGTTGGTCATGATTTTTCACTCAATGTTTAGTGCATAGGATTGTGAAAAATCCATTCATAATGATATCATAATTAATTTGGCTAAAAAATTTATAAATTTTGAAACTTCCTACTATAGACTCACAAAATACCTTATGGGTCAAAAGTGCAAACAATTTTTACCTTTGGTATGGAGGACACACAGCGATGCTTCGTTCAAGATCACACACATCTTGAAAAGCATGTGTTGTCATACTTTATATTGGAAACATAGACCACAAAACATGTTGAAATATGATGACTATGATGATAGAAATTAATATGATCCATTGTAATGTCATATATCTAGCAGAAAACACAATAACCAAAAAACATATATATATATTTTAAGAAATGAAAAATTGATTAATAATGTCATTACACCCATTAAGACTCACCTTAGAGAAAATAACACCTGAGTAGAGGTATGTGCACGTGCCTCTACTTTTTCTCCCTTGATATAATATTCACACAACATAAATATACAAATCTATTTAGATCGAACGTTGACCACTCCTTAGTTTACTGCAGTTGATCAACGAGTAAGGAGAGGATGATTGTGAGGAAGAATATAGAAGTGGGATAAGTGGTAATATTATCTTGAATAACACAACCGCTAGAGAACAAGTTAGATTAAATACTGTGTCATCTTAATCACCAAAGTGTTCTATTTAATTAGCCAATCTTTCCCTCTCTCTCATTTATACATATTTATTAATCAAAATTGTGAATGAAAATCAATACACAATAATTGTTAGCATGCCAATTGAATATGCACATGTAGCTAACATGTATCTATTTGAATATATGTCTCTCGTACGACTACATACATGACATTTCCAACCACACATTCAATCAATCACTCAACAAATTTGACCAAAGTCTAGTTTCAGGTTAGATATATACGGATCATGTCTAGGATAAAATATGTACATTTTAAGAGAAATATTTCAGTTTATTACTTTGTGGTATATGTTAAGTCATGTGTGTGAAAAAGTTTAATCCCACATTGCCTGCGTGTGGAGATGTGCACCCATATATAAGTTGTTGGGATACTCATCCTATCACCAATTAGTTTTGGGATGGAACTCCAACTAGATTATATATTGGGTTGGACCGTCCCCCGCTTGGTTTCTCCCCAACAATTTGGTATCAAAGCATGGTGTTCAATAATAATAATAAACAATTACGGCATTGAGAATTTTTACTGCACAATAAACTTTGGGTTATGTCAGATCAAGATGTAAGGCCTGCTAATGTAACAGGGCATCACTAAACCGCTTCTAGGAGTGGATAACATGCCAAATTCCTAGACTATTGAGTAGTAATAAGAGATGGATGAGAAAGCCTTAACTACCATCCAATTTTCACTTTCATGGATGGTTCTTGGTGAAGCCGCTAAATAGAAGATCACTGCAGACCTATGACAGAAGCTTGAATCTCTCTACATGACAAGGACTCTCCAAATAAAATTGTATCATAAGCAATGTATATATCTACTGTGCATGGTTGAAGGTACACCTGTGTGTGATCATATTGATCAGTTCAACTCCATCATTATGAATTTGGAAAATATTGACATCAAAGCAGAAGATGAAGATAAAGCTTTGATTTTTTATACTCTCTTCCCTCTTCTTACAAGCAATTCCATGAGACCATTGTCAATGATAAAGACTCCAACAATCTAGAAGAAGTAATGTCTTCTCTCATGTCTAAATCCTTGATGGATAAGGAATTGGTTGTTTCCTCTAATGGTAGCCAAGCGGAGACTCTCCATGTAAGGGGTATATCAAAAGAAAAAGACAATAATGAAGAATACAATCAATCTATGTCCAGGCCCAATAACAAAAAGCCATGCAAATACTGCATAAAGAAGAGTCATACAATTGAAGAATGCTTCAAGTTGCAAAATAAGAAAAAACATTAGAATAAAGATCTTCAAGAATAACCTGATGGTGCCAATGTCATACAAGAAGATGAAGATTTTGTTCTCATGGTATCCTCTACATTAAGATATCAAAATTCATGGATTCTTAACTCTGATTGTTCCTTTCACATGTGTGTTGGGAAATATGAGAATATAATATAGTAATAGAAATAAAAAAATTATCTGTATTCCCCAAAACAACAAGATCACATCAACTACTATGAAATAGGAAGGATGGTTTAACAAGTTTATACTTTGTCCTGGAGCAAGTCCACCGACAACAACTCATTGCAATACAACTGTCTTCTAGTTGCTCTTGGACGATGGCTGTGCAGCTCCTAGTCTTCACCACGAACGGTAGATATGACAACTTCTACAGCGGCTCCTACGGTCTCGTTACAGACTACAGACTGACTTTGCCCTCCTAGCAGTAGTAAAAAGACTCCTGCCTCTAGAGTAGTCCATACATACCAACTAGAACTCATGTCGTCTTATTAGAATGGATAGGAAGGAGTTGTCCCTCTCGTTGGCGTACTACTCACCAACTTGCTCTCCCACAATAATGATCCTCAGTTGTTCTGTCTCATCGCTATCCCTTCCTAGTAAGGTAGAACTTGCTTGGGATATCTTAGTTACCACAACCAGAGAGGACAATAGTTTCTAGAGCAACTGATTCTCAATCCCCAATACCCCTCTATTTATAGATGGGGTTGAGGCTAGGGTTCCGAATCGGTTCAAGATCTGTGTGGGAGTGGAAGGGACAATAAGATCTTAACTTTTCACAACATGTGAGACATAAAATGGTCATATGGTAGTCCAGGTGGTCATCTGGTCAGCAAGACGGTCATTTCGCACCGCGAGACGGTTGTTTGACAGTTTCCAAATTGCATATGAAATTGGCAAATTGATCGGAATTAATGCTAAACATTAATTCCTTGCATCAATCAAATTGCAAAATCAAAATGTTCAAACTTTCTCACAATTTTGGGAAAGTTTTTAGAACCTTCCAATGACCCAACCGAGCCGATTGGTTCACCAGGTGAACTAGTAATCTTGCTCAGTCGAGCCGATCGGTTCACCTAGTGAGTTGATAGTTGGATCTAATTCGAGCAGAACTCCAGCCAATTCAGTTCCAATCAACCAGACTTTCCAAATCCCCATCTCAAATCTTGAAATGATCAACTATCTCTCCAAATAACCATCTCATCATGTGAGTCGATCATTTGGCAGTGTAATCAGTGGATCTGTTGCATGAATTGAGTATCGAAATACTTTAGTAATCAATCCAATCATCATTCAAGATTAAACTACTCTTCTAGATGAGTTCCTTTGTGTGTGACCCTATAGGTCCCATATCACGTTGGTAGTGAGTGTCTGTAAATAACTTATGTCATCTCAAGTAGAGAGCGGTGCCTATTCACACATCAGTTTTACCCAAGTGAATGGAAAGTTGGAGAACAACTTCAACCTACAATCTGTGTAAGGTGTTGTAGTGATTGTATAATTCCTTTATCTCTAATATCCAACATGAACTTGAGGTATGGAATCATTATCCTCTGAATATTCAATCCATGTTCCTTGAACCTAGAGCAGACCGTCTTAGATTATGTGACCTCAATATCATATATTGATTCAAATGTATATGCGCATGTGTTTCTCTGTCTCTCTTATCAAGTGGCCATAATATCAAAATCTAGTAGGAGGGACAAATCCCATATTTGTCACTCACAGTCTATCCCCATGTGTCAAAGATACCCAATCATCACCTTTATGGCAACCCATAGTTTTAGATTACATTTGATGATGTCAAAGTATACCCAACAACATGTGATGAGTGTAGTGATTTTAGGTCTAAGAACCAAAATCACTACCTTCACTATGAGAGATGACTATGACCACCAATGATGATTTCCATGTGTCACTCTCAAAGTGGGTCTGTCCGATACACTATTTCCTAACATGTGTATGTGTTCTTGGTTTGATATTTCCATATCATGAAAAATGAGATTCTATCATCAACTAACCCACACTCTAGTTTTATGTGTTACTGGTGTTTATCCACCTTCCACAGTAACAACCAACTAGGGACATAATAAGAATGTACATACTCTTATCATTCACATGATCCCATTCTCCAAGTCACATACTTGAAGACATACATAATTGAGTATGCCATTCTTTAGACATTCATAATGTTTCCTCATTATCTCATAACGGAATGAAACAAAATGAATTGGAAGCTTGCCTTTATGAGTATAATCAAATCCTTAATGCCATGTCAACCATCATATTATTGGATCTTTAGGAATACCTTTACCAATAGACTCCCACTTGCACTTTGAGCCAATCAGTCATGAATCTCATTCTTAGTGAATAAAACATATCCACCATATTTATGTTGTGCAAGTGCCAATATATCGGGCTAGAATTATTTTACTATTAGTCAGTATATTCCATGTTTCTTATCTCTTCGCTATGAAGTGAAATTGTCGTAATACGGTATATGATATTCCTTGCCTAACAAGTAGCTTCGTTGTTGTCACAGTATCACTAGTGAGTCTTTAGTGTTTGGAATATCTTTAAGTTCATCATATGAACTTCTAGATCCATATAGTATCACTTTGTGTTTGTAACATAAGTATACTCAGCTTCTATTGCAGAATAATATTACTGGCTATTAGTTTGAAACCCTTCCAAATAACATACTTCATTGTGATCACTTATTCATTATTAAAGATTGCATCAATGTAACCCTTTATGTTCAACTATTTCTTTATTACTATCTTTAATTACCAACAATCTATCCTTAAGCACTTCTCAAGTACTAATGGATATCTTTTAATGACATTCCAATAACCCTTATTGGAATTTAATATCATCTTGTCATGTCTAACATATACAAGATTATATGGGTTAAGTACATTTATAGAATTCATGATAGATTGATTGCTACACCCTATGGAATCTTAGTCATGTCATTTCCATTCTTCACAAGAATTGGAACATATGGTTCATGAGAGCCTAATCTAGATTCTCTCTCATTGGGTCCTTGCCGTGTTGAACTATTTCAACATCTTGCTATTGTATGTGCTCAAACTTATATTGTGAAACATTCAAGAACTATCTTATAGGTCTTGATTCTTATCTCATAAGATGTTTCACCTTATCCTTCATTGTTAAAGGTGTTTCTCCATGCCAACTCTCAATATTCACAATATTGAGATGTTATTCCTCATCAGATGTGGAATATTCATATATGCTCTCACTAAATCTTTTATAATAATAGATTTCATCTTTTATCTTGCTTTAAGTCAAACTCTTTTACTATATTTTCAAGTTAAAAGATCCCTCTTCTGAGATTCTTGTTTCAATCTCAGATTGGACCTTGTAGTTCATAGACTTTATTTGCATTATTGAAGTTATAAAACCTTTTAGGTTGTGTCACATACATATCTTTTGATGTATTCCCTTTAAGGAATCCAGTTTCTATCTTCATACGCTAAATCTTATAGTCTATTTTAACTACAACAACAAGCTTGACAATTG
Source organism: Alisma plantago-aquatica (assembly GCA_963693085.1). Taxonomy (NCBI): domain Eukaryota; kingdom Viridiplantae; phylum Streptophyta; class Magnoliopsida; order Alismatales; family Alismataceae; genus Alisma; species Alisma plantago-aquatica. Next base: position 687,113,468 of record OY856409.1, read on the forward strand.
GTAAAGGAATATCTATCATGTTCAACAACTTGAACTGATTTGAAAACTCATTAAACCAAATTGTCCTTTATGTTATCCACATATATATTTTCCACAAGACACTATTGCACCCTTTAGGTATTACCCCTTTAGGTGTCGTTGTCCAGGTCCTACCTTGTTAACTTACATGGACCCCATAATGGCCTTGAGCCATTGCTCAGATTATGGTACTCTATAGCTTCTAGTTGATTTGTTAGCTCATCCTGTTATGACCAACCTGTATGAGTCGTTGGATTCACAATCCTCAATTTTAGACATGTTCTACTAGATCTATTTGATTCTGTGTTACATGACTAACTTGAGATTCCACAAAAACTTGTGATTCTCTTAGTTCTCATTGTACCTCTTTGTTGTCTTCGAACATTTTGAGTTCTACTCTTACTCCCACTGATTTTTTAGGAACCCAGTCATCCTGGTAACAAAACACTTTTGTTATTGGAACGAGATTAATAGCAATAATTAATAGTCATGATTTATGGATAAGCTTTTCAAGAAACTACTTTCTCAATGTAGGTTTCAATCCTGTAGACATATTGGGACATTCCCATATCATATCATATATGATGTCTAATAAACCATACAAATGGTACATGATTTAGTGATAGGCATATATTTATGAGGATAATTATATCATGACTCATCATGGTATAATTCCTTCATTCTGACACATCATCATGTTCAAATAGATTTGACTTGTGATACATTATCACAGTTCTTTCCTTTAAGTTTCTCAAGGTATTGATGCAAAATATTTTGACATTTGATCTCGTCAAAGTTCCTTAATACTTTTATCAAAGTTATACTTCATTGAACACTTCAAGAGATGGATGTTTCTATTTTACTGAGTACATATCATCATATTACTAGTAAATGAATTGAGGTATAAGAAATTATCTATAGAATTCATTCCATAAGGTCTTCATGCATCATATGCATGGGGTTTGATGGAAAACTTATCCTCCCATTACATCTAGTGAAGGATGTCATATCATATTGTGTGTAAATAAGGCTTTCATGTTTCCTTAGGTTTGATAACCAAGGGAATCTAGATTAACATCAATATGCATTATAGATATGCATTTCTTATATGTACATGCAAGATGACTAATACTAATGATAGTTTTTGAGTTATCAATTATAATCCTTTATGGTATAAACATTATAAACATTAATCTTGTGATTCTTTTATTCAAATACATTTGAGGCTTGGGCATTGCAACGTAAGATCACATCTTATTAAATAGAAATATTTATATCTCACTTTATTGATTTATCATCCTTGTCATACAAGATGCTTTTAAAGTAAATGTTTCTATTTGTTGGCATAATGAAATAGCAATTCAACTAACTCTATTACATGCCCATTGGGCTAAGATAAATTTAAATGTAGATTAAAGCTTCAACAATCCTTGATCCTCCTTGTTCATCTTTGTCCTTCCATGAGGGCTTTTACTTCTTGTCAGATCCTGCACATCAAGTATGTCAGATCTTTGTTTGGTACCACATGCCTGAAGTGGAGGCCTCAATGCCTTCCTTTTTTTAGTTCCTCTAACCAGAGTGGGCGATTTCTTTTCCAATGTCTAGGCTGGTGACAATGGTGACAATTGCCTCTTTTCTCTACTTCCTTTGCTTTGAGATATGAAGACTAAGGCTTTTGGCTAGCTTTAGAACTCTTCTTAGCTTTGCCTTTGTCTTTGGATTTCTCCTTTATCTTGCTAATCACCATCACAGACTTGGGCTTATTTTTCTTTATCTATCCCTCAACTATTATCAACATGCCCAATAATTTTTTCAATGATTTATCAAAGTCGTTCATGTTGTAGTTCATAACAATATGACTGTATGATTCTAGTAGAGACTACAAAATCACATCAGTGGACAACTCTTAACCTAAGGGAATCCTAGTCTAGCTAGGTTCTCCACATAACCAATAAGCTTGAGTACACGATGACCTACTGGATCTCCTTCTTCCATGTTATATTTGAACAGTACCTTGGAGACATCATATCTATATTGTCTTGGCCGATCTTGGAACATGTTCTTGAGATGTGTGACATGCTTCCTCTACAACTCATAGTTCATGGAGCATAGCATCAGACACTACATCCATGGCATCTTCAATATGCTTCTTGTAAGAATCCCTACTAGCACTAGATGCAGTCAAAAGGGGTTCATTTGGTTTTGGAGTCTCCAGGACATAGAGCTTGTGCTCTTGTGTGAGAATGATTCTCAACATCCTGAACTAGTCACGGAAGTTGTTCTCATTAAGTTTTTCCTTCTCAAGGACTGATCACATAGAAAAGTGATTGTTGTTTTTTGCCATTTTATTCTACAAAAGAATTTATAATTTTGTCAAAACTTATTTTTATTTGATTTGATTATGATTTGGGGATATTAATTAGGGCTTTTAATTAACTATCAATATCATTATTTTGTTCAAATTGATAAACCTCAAGTATCAATTTGGAAATTTTAGGGAATTAATTTTCTAATGATCAAGGTCTAAAACGATTTGATTATCACCTGACCAACACCACAATAAATAATCAACCATTAAGGTAGGCAATATGCCAATTACATCATATGCAATTCTTGATAGATGATATGCGCAACTCCTTGCCATGATCATATGTATGGTTTTGGGCTTAGACACTCTAAGGATTACCAGTTAAGCCTAACCCAATATACAAAATGATAGATATGCACCTTGCAAAGAGAGAACCTACATATCTACCACCACACTTTGATGAGGTAGACCGAGCACCACACGAGGGTATAACCTATGCTTAGTCAAACAAGCTTTTCATGTGTGTTGCTAATGGAAAACATCTTAGACTTAATAGTTTGATTGAGAGATATGTATATGTCAAATATATACACATATACTGTATCCAATCACCACATATACAGTACATATCATATACATGCTATATCCCACAACGGAAACATGCATTATATATATAAAAGTGATGGTTATGACCATGCATACTGTAATTTCTTAGAGCCACAAGGAATTACTAACACCTAGGTCAATTATCACATCACATGTATGAACCTATTATTGGTGTAGAGCTGTGCTTGCCAATTTAGATAGATCAGTTCAACCCTTGAATCAATCATCTCGCCTCTTGGCCGGTCGACTGGTCCTCCTATCTAACCGATGTCTAGACACCTTCCAGACGACTGGTTGAGCCCACTGGGATGGTCATCTGGCCTCCTATCCAACCGATATCTAGACACCTTCGACGGTCAGTTGGGTTCAGCAGATGATCGTCCGTCTCCTTCACTCTATCCTCCATGGTTCTCTAGACGGTCGGCTTGTCTCACAAACTGGTCATCTTGTCTAGCGATGATCATCTTCGTCATTGTTGCCAGAAAGAAAATTATCCTAAGAGAAACCTTGAGTTACATTCGAGGGTAGAAAAGGTAGAAAATAATTAACTTTATTTTAGAAATTATGGGGGTAGAGGTTCATATTGCAGACCGAGATAAACAAGAATAAAAACTAAACCATCCAACCATGCAGATATTGGGTATTGGCCATAACTATGCTGCACATCCACCATCAAAACCTCTTTTAAGGTGACGAATATAAATTGCATACATACATATATATATATATATATATATATATATATATATATATATATATATATATATATATATATATATATGCAGTCATTCAATACCCGTGAGGGTAGCATGGATTCCGCTACCCGTCAGCCCAAAAGATAACTATACAGTCAGAAAAGTAACTCACTGGACAAAAAAGTAACTAGATGACTATAAAAGTAAATCTGGGTAGAATACACAACATATATATATATATATATATATATATATATATATATATATATATATATATATATATATATATATATATATATATATATATATATATATATATATATATATATATATGGCTGTTCATTCGTTACCCGCGTGGGTAACTAGATTTTCGCTACCCGCTAGCTACTCGCACATCCAAAAGAGTAACTATATGATACACAAGAGTAACTCTTCTGATCAAAAGAGTAACTGTATTAATATAAAAAGTAACTATGTGACGAAAAAGTAACTGCACAAAAATATACAGTCAGTAAATATATGGATGGGTTTTTTTGATTTTGGTGGGGCAAATGATATTATTTTTGGATCAAATTTTTTGGGGAGCTAGATAAACTACTCCTATACAATTTTGAAATAAAAAAAAACCAGGAAGGGTGCGCGGGTAACTACCCACGCGGGTTTTAAAGATGAGCCATATATATATAATTGTATATTTGTTATAGCTATTGTAAATATAACTATGTATGATTGAAAAATAATAGTTTGCAAGGTATAGTAATGCTCTACATGTCAAAAGTAAGAAACTACAAAAAAAATAATCAAAATAGGGGGTGGGTAGCTACCCGTGTGGGTATTATATACATGCCATATATATACAAATATATATATATATATATATATATATATATATATATATATATATAAAATTTTAGGATTATGTGGTCTTTTGATTGAATACACATATGAGATAGTTTAAATATTCATATTGTATGCAATAAAAAATAAAAAAACCAAAAATTCGATCATATCGATTATCCTAAAAAATAATAAATTGGCATGCCTCTGATACCACTGCAGGGAAATATGGGCACATAGTATAGCAGCGTAAATAATTTTTTTATCAATATTCCCAATAACAGCAAGATTGCGTCAACTACTATGAAATAGGAAGCATAATTTAACGAGTTTGTACCTAGTCTTGGAGCAAGTCTAGCGACAATAACTCATTGCAATGCAACTGTCTTCTAGTTTCTCTTAGATAGTGACTGTGCAACTATTGGTCTACACCACAGACGGTGGATAGGACAACTTCTTCAGTGGCTCTTGTGGTCTCGCCACAGACATCAAACTAACTTTACCCTCCCACCACCAGCCAAAAGACTCCTACCTCTAGAGTAGTCTACACAGACCAACTAGAACTCCTATCGTCCTATTACAACAGACAAGAAGGAGTTATTCCTCCTGTTGGCATACTAGTCACCGACTTGCTCTCCCACAACAACAATTTTCAGTTGTTATCTTCCATTGCTATCCCTCCCTAGTCAGGTAGGACTTGCTTGGGCTCTCTTGGTTACCACAACCGGAGAGGACACAAACTGTTAGAGAAAATGATTCTCAATTGTCTGTGTTGTGCTCTGGGAAGCCCCTAATACCCCTCTATTTATAGGCGGGGTTGGTGACATGGTTCCTAGTAGGTTTGGGAGCTATGTGGGAGTAGAAGAAATTGGAAGATCTTGAATTTTCACAATCTGCGAGACAAGAAACGGCCGTCTGGAAGTCCAGAAGGTCATCTGGCCAGTGAGACAGTTGTCTGACAGTTTTCGAATCCCATAAGAAATTGGCAAAATGTTTGTAATTTATGCTAAACATTAATTACTTGCATCAATAGAATTACACAATCGAAACAATCATACTTTCTCACGAATTCCAGAAAGTTGCTAGAACCTTCCACTGATCCAACCAAACCAGTCAGTTCACCAGGTGAATGTTTCGTCTCGCATAGCCGAGTTGATTGGTTCACCCAGTGAGCTGATCAGTTGGATCTAATTGGAGAAGAACTCCAACCAATTCAGTTCCAATAAGCCCAATTGTCCAAACACCCATCTCAACTCTTGAAACAATTGTCTGGATCTCCAAACGGCCATCTCACCCTGTGAGTTGATCGTTTGACAATGTAGTCTGTGAATTTTTGTGTGTGAATTGAATACGTAAATACTTTAGTAATCAATTCAATCATCATTCAAGATTAAAATCCTCTTCTAGATGAGTTCCTTTGTGTGTGTCTCTATAGGTCCCATATCACGTTGGCAGTGAGCATCAATAACTAATATATGTCATCACAAGTAGAGAGCGGTGCCTAGTCGCACATCAGTGCTACCCAACTGAATGAAAAGTTGGAGAACAACTTCAACCTACAATCTTTGTAAGGTGTTGTAGTGATTGTATAATTCCTTTGTCTCTGATATCTAGGATGAACTCGAGGCATGTAATCGTCATCCTCTCAACGTTCAATACATGTCCCTTGAACCAACATAAGATTGTATAAGATAATGTGACCTCAATATCATATATTGTTTCGCATGTGCATGCACATGCGTTTCTCAGTATCACTTATCAAGTGTCCAGGATATCAAACTCTAGTAAGAGGGACAAATCGCATCTCTATCACTCACAGTCTATCCCCATATGTAAAAGCTATCTAATCATCACCTTTTGGCAACCCATATTTTATGATTATGTTTGATGATGTCAAAGTATACCCCACGACATGTGATGAGTGTAGTGATTTCAGGTCTAAGAACCACAATCACCACCTTCACTATGAGAGATGACTATGACCACCAACGATGGTTTTCATGTGTCACTCTCAAAGTGGGTCTTTCCTATACACTATTCCGTAACATGTATCTGTGTGCTTGGTATCATATTATCATATCATGTCAAATTAGATTCTATCATCAACCAACTTACACTCTAGTTTTATCTGTTACTGGTATCTATCTACCTTCCATATTAAAAAATGATTAGAGACATAATAAGAATGTACATACTCTTAGAATTTGTATGATCTCATTCTCCAAGTCACGTGCTTGAAGACATACATCATTGAGTATTGTCATTCTTTAGACATTCTAATGCTTCCTGGTTATCTCATATCTGAATGAAACAAAATGAATTGGAAGCATGACTTTATGAGTATAATAAAATCCTTTAAGCCACGTCAACCGTCATATGATTGGCTCTCTAGGCATACCTTTACCAAAAATGTGTCCTAGAAGGAATTGATTCTCCACATATATATATGTTAAAGGTGGAGTTTTTATTATGGTAGATGATTCTACCTACAAGACTATTGGAATTGGATCTATCTGTGTCAAGATGTTGATGGTGTTATTAGAACCATCTTCAATGTCCATCATGTTAAAGGTCTTGCTAAAAATCTCATATGTCTAGGAACACTTGAAGAAAAACGTTTTCAGCATGCTGCTAGGAACAAAATCATGTCTATTTTTGAAGGTGAAACTGTTGTTATTAAAGGTCAAAGACAGACTGGAAATCTTTACTCACTTCTTGGTGAAATTGTCACTGGAACAACTATTATTTCTTCTTCTTCATCCACTTCTGATCTGGATACCACCAAACTCTAGAATATGAGACTTGGACACATGAACAAGAAATGTCTTGTTGTGTTCTCAAAGAGAAAGAATTATGTTACTAATTTTGATACAATTCCTTCTCCTAGTGTCACCAAATAGGTGGAACTAGAGACTGATGATGTGTCATCATCACTACATGGTAGTTTGATAACTACTGTAGTTAGTCAAGATACCTCAAATAATGTTGAAGATTAGGTACTTGATTCACAATCCTGTAGTGCTCATGATAGAGAACGAAGACATATTAGGCTACCACCAAGACATTCAGATTATGTTGTTGCTTATGCTTTAGAAACTATTGAGGAGACCGATGGTGTTAGTGAGCCATCTACTTACATTGAAGCTGTGGAATCTCCAAATTCTACTATGTGGGTTGTTTCTATGAATGAATAGATGAAACTTCTTCATAATAATAAGATTTGTGAGCTTGTCAAGACTTCTATTGACAAGAAGATCATCAACAAAGATAGACTTGCTGATATGATGATAAATCTACTACCAGTTTCAAGGTTCAAGACCTTCCTACACTTAATTATCCTTCACAGCTAACAGTGATACCCTTAGGGGATGGAGGACAAGAAGTTTGCTATTTTTTCTTCTAAGATGTTGACTTCAAGTCAAGGTGGATATTTGTTATGCCCTGAAGACTCCTAGTCCTAATCATAATCCTACATGATATGGCAGTCCTGATTTAGGTATTGCCTTGGTTTGAGTCCAACCTATGATCCTACTTGGATTTGGATTCAAACAAAGGCAAGACCTAAGTTAGGACTGCTACACCATGTAGGATTAGGATTAGGATTAGGACTAGGAGTCTTTGAGGCATAACAAATCTCTACCTTGACTTGAGGTCAACATCTTGTCAGAACAAATTAGCAAACTTCTTCTCCTCTAGCCCCTAAGGACTGTCAGCTATAAAGGCTAACCAAGTGTAGGAAGGTCTTGAACTTGGAAACTGGTAGTAGCTTTGTCATCATATCACCAGGACTATCTTTGTAGTCGATTGTCTTTTGAGGGGGAGTTTATGGACTCAGACATGAGGGGGATATTTTTTAAGTCATGTGTGTGACGGGTTTAATCCCACATTTCCTGTTTGTAGAGATGTATGCCCAAATATAAAGTTGTTGGGATACTCCTCCCATTGCCAATTGGTTTTGGGATGGAACCCCAATTGGATTGTATATTGGGCCAGATCGTTTCCCCACTGGGTTTCTCTCCAACAAGTGGTATCATAGCCCGATTCGGGGTTGGGGCTTTAGATCTTTGTGAAATACACTATTGCGTTATGTGGAAGGCCCGATTAGTGTGGTGTAGTTAATTGCCTTTCGAGGGGGAGTTTATAGATTCACACATAAAGGGGAGATTTGTTAATTCATGTGTGTGATGGTTTTAATCCCACATTGTCTGTGTGTGAAGATGTGCATCTATATTTAAGTTGTTGGGCTACTCCTCCTATTGCTTTTATTTTGGGATGGAACACCAACTGGATTATATTGGGCTAGATTGTCACCCCCTCAGTTTCTCCCCGACAGTATAAGAAGAAACCAATGACCATTCTATGTCCCAAGATGCAAGACTAATGTTGGTTCCATAATAATTGTTTCATTGGTTAGTAGTGTCATAGTAATTGTTATGAACATATGGCCACTAGACTTCCTATTTATAAGGGACGTCTCCAAGGTGGAGGTAGGGAATCTGGAACTAGAATCCCCCCTCTACGACACTACTCACCCTTACACTACAAAGGGAACTGCCGTAAATAGAATTTATATGATTCATATTCTACACTCTCATTATGATCTCAACTTACACAACAAATTTGTTAGGTGTCTCTTTACATAGAAAATCAAAATTATGATTAGGGTTGTAAATGAGTATGTTAGGGCAAGGTAAAAGTCTTACTCTTATCTTTGCATGCATCAATGATGCAAGTTATATGTAGGTAAGCCTTAAATGAATGTCCTGTAAATGAATGTCTAAAATGTAAACATTCGATCCGGATTCGAGTCTAAAATTTTAAAAAAAGTCTGACATCACAAAATTCAGATTGAATTTCAAATCCAAATTTTTTTAATCAAATTTTCGTTTATTGTTATATATGCTCAGAGAAAAAAAATCCAAATTCAACAAATGTATAAGTATATTATTAATATATATTATATATATATATAGAAATATGAAATATATCTATTTTATTATATTTAATATATATATATATATATATAATATTTTCAGCATTAAATGTATACTTTTAGTTTGGATTTGATATTTATTAGAATTTAGATATTATCATATACTATCCATCAGACATTAGACCAGATATAGGATCAATTTCTTTTCTAGATTCCCATATCAGATATAGCAATACCCACTCTCTATTCGACCCATTTATAGGTCTACATGTAGGCCAATTATTTTTCTAGAAAATATTTACCCTACCTTATGCACACAAATTTATTGCCATTTTAAATGGGTTGGGTAACATGTGATATAAGTAAAGAAACATGAAACTAGATATATAATATTTTTAAAAATATTTTTTCATCATATTTTCTATTTCAAGCACAAGACATGGAACATAAATTTCAGACTGTAACAAATATGTATTACACTAAAAATACTAATATGAAACCGAACATTTATTTTGTATGGTCATAGATGGGTAATATCCTACCCACTATCAACCCCAATTTTAGTTGCCTAATATATACAAATGCAGGAAATGGTCCATATGAAGATTATAGACAAAATACATGCCAGATAACATTGAAAAGAGAAAAGACACATAGTTTGTAAAATCTATAACTCAATAAGGGAAAGAATTTCTTTTAGGACAAAAGTAAGATTTTATTACATCTTCATACTTAAAACTTCATTTGTCATTCATATCATTAATAGTTGAAGAGTTGGAAGTCTAATTAGCATCCTAAATCATAAAGATCATTAGTTCTAGCATGATTATTTATCCATTTATTTAATTTATAGAAGAAATCACATATTTTATTTAGGGAGAAGCTACATCGAGGTTTTTCTGTACATCTTAAAGGTAATTTCTAACAATATAAATACAAATGTTATTTCATAAGTACTAAAAAATATGGGTAGGATTAGGAAAAAATGCGATGGTGCTAGGGTTCAGTGGGAGAGGGGGCAGAGGTGGTGGCCGCGGTGGCCGCGACGCCGGCCCTTCTAGCTCCCGATCGGCCATTGAAGCAGGAAATGAGTCGCTGAACGCTGCAAACGCGAACACCGTGAACTCAGAACTGGAACAAACTACGGACGGGGACACGTCCATGGTGTCGTCAGACGACCCCCCCACAACCTGCAACAAAGTCGTACAAGGAGGCCATGGTAGGCCGCACGACCAAGGCCCCGGCTTCACTTGTCCAAATCCCCCCAGACCTGCTCAAGGAGGAGGATATACGGATCGATCGTAGTGGCAAACTAGCAAGAATCGAAGTAAACCCTACGTCGCTCGCACCCCTATTGGAGCCCTGGAAGTATGCTGTCATCATCAAGATCATCGGGACCACTGTGAGTTTCAACGCCTTGATGAATCGAATCTCAGTCCTATGGACCCCCTCTGAAGAGTTTCGTGCTATTGATCTGGATATGGGTTACTATATCATCCAGTTGGCCAATAAAGAAGATTTTGTCCGCGCCATGACAGGTGGCCCGTGGACAATCTTCAATCACTACCTTTCTGGTCAGTCATGGATGAAAGACTTCCAGCCCTCTGACCCAATCCCACGAAGGCTCGTCGTCTGGTCGAGGATAGCAGATCTACCCGTCTACCTTTTCCAGAATCAACTTCTATCGAGCATTGGAGACCTGATCGGAAAGACAATCAAAATTGATACAACCACACAACAAGGTCACATGGGCAAATTTGCGAGGATCGCCGTGGAGGTGGACACGACAAAGCCTCTGATGCCTGCAATCGAACTCAATGGCTAGGAGTATAGACTCGAGTATGAAAACTTACCCACACTCTGCATGAAGTGTGGATGCCTGGGCCATGCTGAAGGCGATTGTAAGTTTAGTCCGCAGTTCCCTACTGCGGTCGACCCTATTACCCGGGCCGCACCCCTGCTCACGAGCCCTACCTATACCACAACCATCCATGCAAAGATGCCTCAAAGGAGCCCCCCCTGCAAAGCAACAACATGCCAACCAATCAGGCGCCGCTCCCCAAGGGAAGGCAGTGCCTCAACAAGAAAGGCTAGCCAATAACCAGGCCGCCGGTGACAAACCACCCCCGGATGACGGCTGGACTAATGTTGTCAGTCAAAAGAATAAGAAAAACCAAAAGAAGAAGACACTGGAGATACCTGCGACCAATTGGGGTAAACCGCCCCAGGACCCCCAGCCTCTTCCACGGTTGTCCCTAACGGGATGACACGGTGATAACGCCGGTCGACGACGAAATAGTTGACGGGCGCACTATCAACCAGATGCTCGACAAGTTTATGTTTCAAGCTAGTATCCCCCATCCCTCAACTGATGTTCCCACAAACTTCAATTGGGGAACACACAGTGGTAACGGAGGGGTGATCCTTCAGAATAGAAAGGTAATCTATCAGACAGTCAGTCCCGGCCGTGTACGGAAGAAATGGAAACTTGCCCAGACCATTGGCAGTGGCGGTGAGCACAACCCATTTATCAAGAGAACCCTACCCTTCGAGAAAGAAGACACAGACATCGAGATGGCAGTGGAAGACGCAAAGGAGGCATCAAGCCTTCTTTCTGCAATATGATAAACCCATCCCCACCCCCCAACTGCCATAGTTACCTTAATGACTCACATCTACTGCTGGAACATCCAAGGAGCTTGCTCCAAGGATAAACTGAATCTTCTAAAAGAATACAAAAGACGATACAACATAAACATCCTTGCAATCCTTGATCCACACTGCAGTGGCCTCAAAGATGATAACATCATCAAGAAGCTTGGTTTCACTTCCACTCACAGAGTTGAGGCTTTGGGCTTTTCTGGTGGTATATGGATCCTCTGGGACAATCACAAGTGCCGGGTGGACATCATCCAGAACCACCGACAGTACATACACTGCTATATTAACATCTCCTGGCATCTTACAGTTGTCTACGGAAATCCAAATCCAACTAAGCGCAACCTCCTATGGCAACGCCTTACCAACCTCACCTCATCCATTATTGGTGCTTGGGTGCTCGTGGGTGACTTTAACACCATGTTGGATCCCACAGAAAAACAAGGTGGCAAAGGTTTTGACCGTCGTTCTAGCATCAAGTTCAACTCCTTTCTCATGCATGCCAGTCTCTCAGACATCCGTTCATCCAGCAATAATTTTACATACAAGAGCTGATGGAGAAACTCGATCGGGTGGTCGCCAACATTGATTGGCTTTCCATTGAGAATGGGATGACAATCGACATCCTCCCGCTCATTAACAATGATCACAATCCTATCTTGATCTCTGGGCGTGACCCTTCTCCGAACCAGAGGGCCCACTTTAGGACAAAGATGAGCTGGGGACAACTCCCAAACTTTAAGACAAAACTCTTACCAGCCTGGGATAGCTCATTGCCCTTCACAGAAACCCTCAGTACTTTCCAGGATGCAGCCATCATATGCGAGAAGAAACAGATTCACCTTCAACACAAGAAAAAGGGCGACATCCTAAGACAACTGAATGCATGTCAGGTATCTATTCATTCCAATAGTGTTACTAATCAACTTCGATCCATTTATTTGCAAGAACAACTCAACTCAATCCTTCTACAGGAAGAGGCGGACTGGCAACAAAAGGCAAACATCAATTGGCTCTGATACGGTGACGGCAACAACAAATTTTTTCAATCCTACGTCAAGGCCAGGAGGCACTTCAACAAGATCTCGAGGCTTCAGAATGAAGGAGGCACTTGGGTGGAGGAACCACAAGCCATCCAGGAGCTTGTTAGATCCTTCTTCTACAACCTGATGGGTACCCAGGTCACACCGACGCCCAGTCGGGCAGCCATATCAAATTACATTGGAACCTTCCTAGACATTCCTAATAATGACTCCCTCAACCTAGACCCGGAGACTGACAAAGTGAGACATTTTCTCTTCCTAATGGCACCAACGAAGGCCCCTGGCCCGGACGGTGTCCATAATGAGTTTGTTCAGACGAACTGGACTCATGTGGGCAGCTCCTTTATTACTACTGTTCGTGACACCTTCATTACACGAGAGTTTGATTCCAAGATAGCCAACTCTCTGATGGTGCTCATACCAAAGATCCCCAACCCGCAGAACTGCTCCGACCTCAGACCGATCTCCTTAAACAACTGCTGCTTCAAGCTCATATCCATGGTTATCGTTGAATGCCTTAAACCTTTCCTCAGCAACTGGATCTTCGAAAACCAGTCCAGCTTCATCCCGGGCAGATGCATCAGCAACAACATCTTACTGGTCTAAGAAGTCATCCACTCAATGAAATCATAGTGAGGCAAGAAGAAATGGGTATCGATAAAGCTCGATCTCTCCAAGGCTTTCAACCGCATGAGTTGGGCCTTCATTGAAGACACTCTCAACAAGACGGGTCTTCCGCGCACCATCACCAGTCTCATCATGAAGATTATTTCCTCAGGTTGCACCTCGATTCTATGGGAAGGGAAGCCCCTTAGCCCCTTCACCACCTGCCATGGCGTCCGCCAGGGTGACCCCCTAAGCCCATATATATTCGTGCTATGCATGGAGCGCCTCAATCAAGAAATCACTGCATCAACCATGAAGGGCGACTGGAAGCCCATCATGATCTCATGGAAGGGTGTCCCCCTCACACACGTTATGTTTTCCGACGATTTACTACTGATGGCTGAAGTCTCAAACAAGCAAGCTACTAATATAAAGTCCATTCTCAGGGAGTTTGCATGGCTATCCAGGCAGGTCATCTCCAACGATAAATCCCACTGCTTCTTTTCTTCGAACACCTCAATTGTAGAAAGGAATAGTTTCTGTCACACACTGGGTATCTCAAGAACAAATGACCTTGGTCGATACTTGGGGGTCCCACTACTGCATCACCATCTAAATAAGCACACTCACTCCTCCATTCTGCAATCCATTAGAACCAGAATGAATAGTTGGTCGGCTCATCAACTATCACTAGCTGGGTGAGTAACCTTGGAAAAAAGCACACTCCATTCGATTCCCTCGTACACTATGCAGACGGTGAAACTTTCACCGACTCTATGCGATGACATCAACCGCCACATCAAAGATTTTATCTGGTCTGGTGGTCATGCACATCATAAGCTATCCATGGTGTCCTGGAACAAAATTAAAAAGACAAAGGAACACGGTGGCTTGGGCCTTAAGGATGCCCGATCATAGAAGGAAGCATTGATGCTGAGGAATGTATGGCAATACATGAACCATCCCTCGACTCTCTGGGCTCGGGCTGTGCGAGACAAATACATGACGAAGGGTTCTATCCTAAAAAAACCATGTTCAGCTGCCTGATCTTTCATTAAAGCTCACCTTCCCCAGTTGAAAGATCTCTGTTACAAAATTCTCTCTGGAGAGTCAACTAATGTATGGCATGACAAGTGGCTTCTGGGAAAATCCATTGTGGATCTCGACCCCTCGATGGAAATCCCGGTTGACCTTACTGATCTCAAAGTTAGTTGTATGTCCTCACCAGAGGGAGGTTGGGACTGGGACTTCATCCACTCCTTCTTACCGCAAGTCACATGGAGATACATTCAGAGCACAACTCCCCCGACGCCGGATGCCAGAGATGACACTTAGTCACGACCCCTGGAAATGGATGGTGTGTACTCGACCCCTTTAGCTTACAATTGGTTGCGGTCAGAACCCCAACATGGATCCAACACAAACTAGAAGAAGGTTTGGGGTTTACCAGTGCCCCTAAAGATCCACACATTCCTATGAATCTTGATGCATCGAGCCATTCTCACCAATGCTGAGAAAGTATGCAGACACATCATCTACAATGACATATGCCTGAGATGCCACCTAATGCGTGAAACTGTTGTTCATTGCCTTCGAGATTGCCCAGCAAGTAAACAGACTTGGATCCATCTTGGATTAGATCAATCCTTCTTCAATCTGGATGAGGGAGAGTGGATTGACTCCATCACTCATGGTGGGGGTAATTTAGAAGAGCATCCTGTTCATTGTGTCGGAGCCTGGGTTCTCTGGCGCTCACGCAATGAAGCCGTCCATAAGGGAGAGAATCAGCCACCGTCCACCCTGGCGACCTCATTAAACTCAGACCTTCAGCCATCCATCAGCTCACACAAACTCCGACCCGCACTGAACACACCACTAGTGCCCCAAGCATTATACTCCCTGGGGAGTCAGAACATCTCATTTTTGTAGATGATGCCTTCCAAACCCACATCCAAAAGGTGGGCATCGACATTCACATTCTGAACAAAGAGGGTCGTATTGTCATCGACATTGGTGAACCTAGTCTAGCTACCTCAGCGAAGGAGGCAGAGATGAAAGGCATTCTGAGAGCGTTGCAGTTCTGCATGTCAGAAGGATGGCGGTCTACCACTATCTACTCAGACTCAACCACTGCTATTGAGTCCTTGTCTCAAAACACCTGCATAGCCAATCGTTTCGAACCATTGAGAAGAGGAGCAACTAATATTATGGGAGCTCATGCCAACATTCAGTTATCCTATATCCCGAGGAAGATGAATGTAGTAGCTGACCACATCGCAAAACACACTCTGTACTCCTTCATTCCCCACTCCTTCTTGGGAGATAAACCTCCTTGGTTTAAGGTGGGTGTCCATGTACCCTTTTCACAATTGGTAGCCTGCAATAGGGAGAGGGGTAAGTATCTCTATAGGTATTGGAAAAAAAAGAAATAAGGGTAGCATAAAAGCTTAAAGTGTAGGGCTAAAATGATTTTGCATGATTCCAAAGAAAAAAATACTATGTAATGGATGACTTGGCTAGGTGGTGCATATCACACAATAGATGGTAAAGGAAACAAGGAGTACTATTATGATAGCCCTCTATGCTCTAAACATTCATGATAAGATATAGGGCATTTATAAGTATTCTATGTGAGTGTTGAAGGGATTGGTTTTTCTAATACTTTCACGATGGAAGTTATATTAGTTCAGTTAAAATTTTGGACAACTTCATCTTTTGGTAAAGGAATATTTTATTAAATCTTCTTCTACATACTATAACATAAATTCATGCATTGGATGGATTTTATTTAGATTATACAACTAAGTATACAAATTTTTTTATTGGGGTCCCCATTCTACATGTAGGATTATGAAGTTCCACACTACTAGTGGAGATAAACATCCAAAATAAGATTATTAAGATAAACTATCGATAGTAACATGAATTTTTTTCCTTCTACTTTCTCATCTTTGGTTAGAGAACCACCTAGAGTCGGCAAGCATGATAAAAATATTTTGTCTTCAAAGAGTGAACCACTGACATAGGCAAAATAAATTCTAAACATGAAATGATCTGTAAGATAGAAATCAACATTACCACTGGATCCTGCTACTATGAATAATGCATATATGCAAAAATATCTGATTTCTAGGATTAGGGACAAGTCCATTTGTTTATCTCAAGTGTCAAGGTAGATACAAAGAATATATTTCCTCATCAATGCTCTTACAATAGGAACTACTGTTAGTTTAATTCCATGAATGGATTCTATTTGATGCTATTAGCGTGCCTCATTCTTTTGACTAAGGTCCATCATATGAACGAAGTGATAAACCCTTATTCACTCACATGTTTACTTTGATACAACCCTCATTGATATCTTTTTATTTCCCCGACTTCAGTTAGATCAAATGTATTCTATGAAAGGTTCTAATATTTTATCCCATCATGATAATATTTTTCTTTACTTTAGGTCATGAATAACAATAACAATAAAAGGGTTGAGATAAAGATACATAACATTATGGGACCCTACAAGAATACATAAACCATATATTCTTAGTTGACAATTCATTCCTACAATACTCCTCGTCCTATGCAAAGATGTTTAGGTAAAAATTTACAGATGCAACTTTGAATTGAGAATTATATAAAAAAGACTCTTCCATGAAGTGTCTAGTTTTGAGAAAGGTTAACATAAGAATCTTATCTTTAAGAAGTGGGATATGGAAAGTGTTGACTGATATGTTTAAAAGAAAGACAATAAGGGCTAGTATAAAATGTTTACTGCACCTTGAGTCCAACCCGACCAAAAAATTAGATAAAGAATCGGTGTACCAACCCAAACAACTAACTTTTATATTTAAAGAGTGCCAATCAATGTATATGTATAAATTTAAGTTTATTTTTCTGTTATAAATATATTATGTAATATTTCTTGGGGGAGGGGGAGGGGCTAGGTCTTGGTAGCCTCTAGCTCTACCCCTGAGCATATGGGCTAGGTGGTTGAGGATGTGATATGGTGAGCTAGATGGTGATAAAAATGTGAAACACCCATTTGGTTTTAGATGCTGGAAAACCATGAAGGTATTGAGGGAACACAAAAAAAATTATGCACTGTATTATAATTAGGGTTGTTGGAACCTATTAAATCCCAAAATATATCCCTATGAGATCTCCTGGTGTGGAGTTTGTAAACTTCAAAGTCAAATGGGGAAGAGACCATATTACTAAGTGGAGCACCCTAACCTACCTAGCATGGCTCAACAAACTTCCTACCAAGGAAAAAATGTACATGTGAAGTATTCTTGTGGACTCTAGGTGTGTTTTACAAAGAGAATGACAAGCCATAGTAATGCATGTTCTTCAATCGCAAGGTTACCTAGTATATCTAGAGCATGATTAGCTTAAATAATGGATGGGGCAAAAGAACCCCATCCAATATACGAAAACAAGAATGGCGAGGTGTTCTTATCTTTAATAGACTATTCTTTATGACTATGTGTTGTAAGAGATGTCTGGAGACATCAAGGAGCTTCTCCTTGATGCAGATGTGTGATCAGATTGCACCTCTTAATCTTCTTGTCTCTTGTTTGGTGAAGAGGAATAGGAAATCTATCTTTCCCTCATACTTTATGAGATGCTCTCAACGCCAGTGATGGGGAAGGTGGTCGTTTTCTTTTCAAGGACATCAACCGATGGACAACTCATGGAAGGGCACCTCCTGCTTTGCTTTCTGCAGCTTGGATACTTTTGGTTTGGTGAAGAAACCTTTCTTCATCTCATCTAGATATTACTGCCCTTCCTTTTATGATTGGTCAGTTTCCAGTCTTCCAGGACGAAACAATTTGAAGGTGGGGTTAATGCTAGTGTTTGCTCTAGTTGTTCTCTGGTTAATGCCCTCATCTATTAGGCAATGTATGTATTATCTTAGAAGTTTTGGGGTCTTTCTCCTGTTCTATTTTTGGGGGTCCTATAAACCCTTTTTTTTCTTTTGGATGTTTTCATCCTTGGCTGTAAAGGGGCGCATTGTCTGTACCCAAAGTTTTGGAATTATATAGTAACACGCTTTTTGACCGACCAAAAAAACAGGATACCTAGTAAGGGTGTATTAACGTCATCAACATATTTGGAAAAAGATTCTAAAGCTATCACTTGGGTCACTAAATCAAATACATTCATGATGTGTAACATGAATCATATAGTTATACTATACTAGATTTTTTATAGCTCATGTAGCTACATCTTAGAGGTGTATAGACAAGTCTAGCACATTATGATAGACAAGTTCAATGTGGTCGAAGGTATGTCGTTCAAACACTATCCTATTTTCTCTCGTGGAGAAATATATTACCTACTCCAAAAATAACTCAAGTTGTTTTGTAAGAAATTGAGATCAATTCCACCCTGTCCTGAGCTTCAAAAAGTTCCATCTTCACAATGGAATTGTATATTTAATATCATGATTAAGACCCACAACCGAACATCCAAAGACACACACAATTTTTATTACAACACAAATAACAATCTCATTAAACATAATAGTTGTGACACATATGCAAAAGTTAGCAAATCGAGGGTTCCCAAATTGTAGAGGAAACAATTTTGAGACTATTCCATAAAAGTCTATATATATTGAGCCTATTCCATAAAAGCCAATATATATATATATATATATATATATATATATATATATATATATATATATATATATATATATATATAACATTCATTGAATACTTGCGTGGGTAGCTTGGAACTGGCTACCCATCAGTAAAAAAAGTAACTACTTGGTAAAAAAGTAACTCTGTGAACAAAAAAGTAACTGTACGAAAAAAATAAATTTGGAAAAAATACACAATAAATATATATGTAATTATATTTTTATTATATCTATTGCAAATGTAACTATCTATGCATGAAAAGTAATAGTTTGTAAGGTAAAGTAACCCACCACATGTCAAAAGTAAGAAATTCCAAAAAAATTAACCAAAATAGGGGGCATGTAGCTACCCGTGCGGATATTGAATATGAGCCCATATATATGGAATTAAGAGAGAAAGATTTCTCCCTCTACTTCCATGCCCGTGGCGGAGGCCAAATGCCTGAGAGAGTGGTAAATTAAGGTGGCAACTGGGATTCAAACCTAGGTCCCTTTTTTAGGGGACACCGTTCTTGACCACTTGAGACACTCCTTGTCGGCATGGGCCCATATATCTAAATCAGATAAATATATTATGACTTCCTCCTACCAAATAGTAGAAGGTCAAGAGTTACATATAGGCCCAATGCCATACGCTCAAAAATAAAAATGAGCAACAACTCACACGCTATCTAATGTGTAACTTATATTTAATATATTTAAAAATTTTACTTCTAAAAAAATATATATTTACAAATTTTTACAACAATACTCCTTCCATTTGCAGTTGTGTCGCGGTGTTTTCTAACATTTCGTTCCTCTTAAATATGATAGTAGAGATCAGAAAATAAATTCTTCTTTGTGTCCTCTCTTCCGCAACTCGTTACCATTCTCCCCGGGTCCGTTTCCAACATGAATTACAGCTAAAACTCATCATATATAATTCTCCAAACCTCCTTTGTGAAACTACATCCTCCCACCAGATGATCATGAGACTCATCCTCCTGGCATGGGCCCATATATATATGTATGTATGTATATCGAGTTTATCCTTAATATACATCCGGTTAACATGCACTTCACTGCCTGTATCGTCTAAAAAGTAACGATTTGGTCTGAAAAGTAACTCGCTGGACAAAAAGTAACTATGTTGATGAAAAAGGAACTATTCAGCTAAAAAAATAAAATCGGACAGATTACATTGTAAAAATTCTAGAATAAATATGTAATTATATATTTGTTACATATGTTACCAAGTTAACTATTTATACATGAAAAGTAACAATTTACAAGGTAAAGTAACCCTGCACATATGTAAAGTAAGAAGCTCAAAAAAAAGTAATCAAATTTGAAGGTGGTGATACCCTCGCTGGAAATGAATGAACGATATATATATGCATGCATACATATGTATATATATGGGATTAAGTGAGAAATATTTCTCCCCCCTCTCCCATACCTATGACGGAGGCTGAGCACCCGGAAGGGTGGTAAATTAGATATGTATATATATATGTATATATGTGTACACACAAACACACACACAATATATATATATATATATATATATATATATATATATATATATATATATATATATATATATATAATGGTATGTATTCACTGTCCGCACAAGTAACTAACTTTTGTTATCTGTAGATCTATTTTATAATAGGAAGGCACCTAATTGTAATGCAAAAACCAAAATTGTAATACAAAGACTCATTTTGTAAATACAATGTGAAACTTTTATTCTCCCTCTAAATATAGTAAAAATGATATTTATGACAACAATTTATGTGGTATTACAAAATGTGTCTTTGTATTATAATTTGGTCATCTTATTGCAACATTGGTTGTCTCATTATAAATTTGTGTCTTCCTATTATAAAATAGATGCACGGGTAACTAACCTTAGAAATAAATAAGTATATAAATACATTAAATGCAAATTATTATCAAAGAAAGTAATTACTGGAGTGGTAGATGGCTTGTTTACAAGAATTAGTGTTGTAGATTCAACTGACAATTGTAAATATTTTTTTTGTCTCAACCTTGTGTGGTAAAATAAAACTACACACACACACACATATATATATAATACCTCAATTTTCATCAAGAATAATTTTCTTTGTACTTTGGATTTTATACTTAGGCTGTGTTTGGTACATGGTGAATCATGGTGATAGGGAATGATGGTGAAACAAAAATGTTGTTTGGTACGCATGGTGATAGTGATAGGGAATTTTTTCGTGGTGAATCCATGGTGAATTCTGGCCTATTTTTGTCCCCATAGAAAAGCATGGTGAATGACGGTAAATGATGGTGAAAAAAGTTATTTTTAAGTCACCATTAATATATGGATATATGTGCAAAAAAATGATACTATATTTTCCTTCTCTCCTCATGCCATATGCTTCCCTCCAAGATTCTTTCCCTCCAACAAATTTTAACTTCCGGCCAAAATATTTTTCTCTCCAAGATAATGTTTTCTTCACACATATTTCTTTCCAAGATAAAGTTTCCACTAGATTTTTTTCTTGCAAAATAATTTTTTTCGTCAGATCTTTTTCCCTCCAAAAAAAAATTTCCCGCCACTCATTTTTCCTCCAAGATTTTTTTGCCTCCAAGACAACGTTTCCCTCACGCCATTTTTCCTCGACGATTAAATTTTCTATTAATTTTTTTCCTATAAGACAAAATTTCCCGTCAAAAATTTATCTCCTCCAAATTTTTTACGCCACAACTATTTTGCAAGATAATTTTTCTTCAAGATAATGTTTTCCGTCAAATCTTTTTTCCTTCATGAAAAACTTTTCCACAACACCTTTTTCTGCCATGATACTTTCTTCCTCCAAGACAACATTTTCCGTCACTCATTTTTTCCTCCAAGATAATGTTTCCCACTAAAATTTTTCCCTCAAAAAAGAAAGATTCCCGCCACACCTTTTCCTCAAAGATATTCTTTTACTCCAAGATAATGTTTTCCGCCACACCATTTTCCCCTCATCAAGATATAATGTCATTAAATTTTTTTTTCTGCAAGACAAAGTTTCAAGTCAAATCTTTTTCTAGTTGAACATCCAAATATGATGATGGCCTTCTTTTGTTGCCCACGACATGAACAACATCAAGTCATATGTAATATGATTGAGAAAAACTGATCATATTGTATTTCTCAAGAAAGTATTTATGATAAAATATTTTTATTTTCCTATTTTTTCAATGAAGTATTTCTCTGCAATGATTATTAAGAAATATAACTCACATGTGAAAAAAGTCTCCTTGGTATTTTTTAAATTAAATAGCTCATATACATACTAAAATTTGATGATAAATATCTGTATTATTAATGTCATAATTTTTTTATGTATGAGGTGTTTAATAAATAGAATTTATGTTTTTACGAGGTGTTTTATATAAAATTGGTTCACTATCACCGTCACCTTAACTATGTAACAAACAACACATTTTAAAAATTTCCCCATCCCTTTCACCATCACCATGCATGTGTTACCAAACAACAATTTTTAACAATTTCACCACCACCGTCACTATCACCGTCACCTTCACTATCACCGTCACCGTCACCATGCATTTTGTAACCACGTACCAAACACAGCCTTAAGGTTAACCTCTACCTTTCTACCTATATTTTCTTGGAGCAACAAAGAGATTATGAAAAACCATATTGGAGAAAACATCAACGTCTCTTCAAAACACCTTATATTTATACATTATAGTATACATGATGGAAGTTTTAATAATTTTTATAATTACATGATAACTTGTACTTAATTTATTATTTTTTCAAGACAATACTATTCACCTTAATAAAATATTTGCATGATTCTATTTTTCCTTCCATGTTTCATATTGGTACATGCCTTACAGGGTTGGAGTTAATCAAACAGGGAGCTTGAACAGTGAATTTTTAGCTCTTGATGGTATATTGGGATTAGGGAGCTCAAATGAGTCTATGGTATCTCAATTGTCCTCCTTGGGGAAAGTAAAGAAGATGTTTTCTCATTGCTTGGATAATCTGAATGGAGGTGGGGGAATATTTGCAATTGGAGATATAACGGAACCACAAGTGAAAAGAACACCAATGATTCCAGATAAGTACGTTTCATGCCAATGACACATGCACCACTAATTTGGTATGAATTTAACCAAATTTTAAACAATACATATTCAATTTTTTCTATTAAATATAAATGTTACTTAGTGAAGTACTTGATCCAAATTGAAGTAATTGTTACAAAATAAAAATTAAAGATAAAACTTATCTACATGAATAGACATCATTCATGTTGCAGTAAAAATAGTTGGTTATCAATATGGTACAACACATATAAGTTAACTAATATGTAGTCCTCAAAAGTATTGATACATATTAACATTCTAGTTTGGGTTATTGTTCATCAACAAAAAATTCAAATTAATGCATAATTTTGTTATTTGAATGATAACTTGATATATTTCTTATATAAATTTGGTTGACTTAACTAATTTAAATTGCATATAAAAATGAACGGGGATCTATGAAAAAAATCTAGTCACCTTTTGTAGGCCTAAAATTGAATGCAATTAGCGATATATTTGAAACTCAAACACGAATGTTACTATTTGGTGAACAAATTAAGATTCCAATGAGACTAGTGGATAAACAATATGAGATTTACAAACCAATCAATACAACCTCCACTCAAAGTATTATTTCCATCATTCCATATATAGATCACATAATTTGTTAGTACTCTACAAATATCATTGTGAAATTAATTCATGATGTAGGATGACCATGTTCATTTTACCACCTCATTATTTGATTTTGATAGATGGATTCATCATGGAGAGAGAAAAAGTTTATGTACAATGTACCTCAAGAAGTATTTTTGCACCTTATTTTTACTTGACACAATTTTGTTAAACTTAATATTAAAGATATAAATTTGAATCTGACAATTTTTTGGTAAAAAAGTAACTCTGTGAACAAAAAAGTAACTGTACGAAAAAAATAAATTTGGAAAAAATACACAATAAATATATATGTAATTATATTTTTATTATATCTATTGCAAATGTAACTATCTATGCATGAAAAGTAATAGTTTGTAAGGTAAAGTAACCCACCACATGTCAAAAGTAAGAAATTCCAAAAAAATAAACCAAAATAGGGGGCATGTAGCTACCCGTGCGGATATTGAATATGAGCCCATATATATGGAATTAAGAGAGAAATATTTCTCCCTCTACTTCCATGCCCGTGGCGGAGGCCAAATGCCTGAGAGAGTGGTAAATTAAGGTGGCAACTGGGATTCAAACCTAGGTCCCTTTTTTAGGGGACACCGTTCTTGACCACTTGAGACACTCCTTGTCAGCATGGGCCCATATATCTAAATCAGATAAATATATTATGACTTCCTCCTACCAAATAGTAGAAGATCAAGAGTTACATATAGGCCCAATGCCATACGCTCAAAAATAAAAATGAGCAACAACTCACACGCTATCTAATGTGTAACTTATATTTAATATATTTAAAAATTTTACTTCTAAAAAAATATATATTTACAAATTTTTACAACAATACTCCTTCCATTTGCAGTTGTGTCGCGGTGTTTTCTAACATTTCGTTCCTCTTAAATATGATAGTAGAGATCAGAAAATAAATTCTTCTTTGTGTCCTCTCTTCCGCAACTCGTTACCATTCTCCCCGGGTCCGTTTCCAACATGAATTACAGCTAAAACTCATCATATATAATTCTCCAAACCTCCTTTGTGAAACTACATCCTCCCACCAGATGATCATGAGACTCATCCTCCTGGCATGGGCCCATATATATATGTATGTATGTATATCGAGTTTATCCTTAATATACATCCGGTTAACATGCACTTCACTGCCTGTATCGTCTAAAAAGTAACGATTTGGTCTGAAAAGTAACTCGCTGGACAAAAAGTAACTATGTTGATGAAAAAGGAACTATTCAGCTAAAAAAATAAAATCGGACAGATTACATTGTAAAAATTCTAGAATAAATATGTAATTATATATTTGTTACATATGTTACCAAGTTAACTATTTATACATGAAAAGTAACAATTTACAAGGTAAAGTAACCCTGCACATATGTAAAGTAAGAAGCTCAAAAAAAAGTAATCAAATTTGAAGGTGGTGATACCCTCGCTGGAAATGAATGAACGATATATATATGCATGCATACATATGTATATATATGGGATTAAGTGAGAAATATTTCTCCCCCCTCTCCCATACCTATGACGGAGGCTGAGCACCCGGAAGGGTGGTAAATTAGATATGTATATATATGTATATATGTGTACACACAAACACACACACAATATATATATATATATATATATATATATATATATATATATATATAATGGTATGTATTCACTGTCCGCACAAGTAACTAACTTTTGTTATCTGTAGATCTATTTTATAATAGGAAGGCACCTAATTGTAATGCAAAAACCAAAATTGTAATACAAAGACTCATTTTGTAAATACAATGTGAAACTTTTATTCTCCCTCTAAATATAGTAAAAATGATATTTATGACAACAATTTATGTGGTATTACAAAATGTGTCTTTGTATTATAATTTGGTCATCTTATTGCAACATTGGTTGTCTCATTATAAATTTGTGTCTTCCTATTATAAAATAGATGCACGGGTAACTAACCTTAGAAATAAATAAGTATATAAATACATTAAATGCAAATTATTATCAAAGAAAGTAATTACTGGAGTGGTAGATGGCTTGTTTACAAGAATTAGTGTTGTAGATTCAACTGACAATTGTAAATATTTTTTTTGTCTCAACCTTGTGTGGTAAAATAAAACTACACACACACACACATATATATATATATAATACCTCAATTTTCATCAAGAATAATTTTCTTTGTACTTTGGATTTTATACTTAGGCTGTGTTTGGTACATGGTGAATCATGGTGATAGGGAATGATGGTGAAACAAAAATGTTGTTTGGTACGCATGGTGATAGTGATAGGGAATTTTTTCGTGGTGAATCCATGGTGAATTCTGGCCTATTTTTGTCCCCATAGAAAAGCATGGTGAATGACGGTAAATGATGGTGAAAAAAGTTATTTTTAAGTCACCATTAATATATGGATATATGTGCAAAAAAATGATACTATATTTTCCTTCTCTCCTCATGCCATATGCTTCCCTCCAAGATTCTTTCCCTCCAACAAATTTTAACTTCCGGCCAAAATATTTTTCTCTCCAAGATAATGTTTTCTTCACACATATTTCTTTCCAAGATAAAGTTTCCACTAGATTTTTTTCTTGCAAAATAATTTTTTTCGTCAGATCTTTTTCCCTCCAAAAAAAAATTTCCCGCCACTCATTTTTCCTCCAAGATTTTTTTGCCTCCAAGACAACGTTTCCCTCACGCCATTTTTCCTCGACGATTAAATTTTCTATTAATTTTTTTCCTATAAGACAAAATTTCCCGTCAAAAATTTATCTCCTCCAAATTTTTTACGCCACAACTATTTTGCAAGATAATTTTTCTTCAAGATAATGTTTTCCGTCAAATCTTTTTTCCTTCATGAAAAACTTTTCCACAACACCTTTTTCTGCCATGATACTTTCTTCCTCCAAGACAACATTTTCCGTCACTCATTTTTTCCTCCAAGATAATGTTTCCCACTAAAATTTTTCCCTCAAAAAAGAAAGATTCCCGCCACACCTTTTCCTCAAAGATATTCTTTTACTCCAAGATAATGTTTTCCGCCACACCATTTTCCCCTCATCAAGATATAATGTCATTAAAATTTTTTTTCTGCAAGACAAAGTTTCAAGTCAAATCTTTTTCTAGTTGAACATCCAAATATGATGATGGCCTTCTTTTGTTGCCCACGACATGAACAACATCAAGTCATATGTAATATGATTGAGAAAAACGGATCATATTGTATTTCTCAAGAAAGTATTTATGATAAAATATTTTTATTTTCCTATTTTTTCAATGAAGTATTTCTCTGCAATGATTATTAAGAAATATAACTCACATGTGAAAAAAGTCTCCTTGGTATTTTTTAAATTAAATAGCTCATATACATACTAAAATTTGATGATAAATATTTGTATTATTAATGTCATAATTTTTTTATGTATGAGGTGTTTAATAAATAGAATTTATGTTTTTACGAGGTGTTTTATATAAAATTGGTTCACTATCACCGTCACCTTAACTATGTAACAAACAACACATTTTAAAAATTTCCCCATCCCTTTCACCATCACCATGCATGTGTTACCAAACAACAATTTTTAACAATTTCACCACCACCGTCACTATCACCGTCACCTTCACTATCACCGTCACCGTCACCATGCATTTTGTAACCACGTACCAAACACAGCCTTAAGGTTAACCTCTACCTTTCTACCTATATTTTCTTGGAGCAACAAAGAGATTATGAAAAACCATATTGGAGAAAACATCAACGTCTCTTCAAAACACCTTATATTTATACATTATAGTATACATGATGGAAGTTTTAATAATTTTTATAATTACATGATAACTTGTACTTAATTTATTATTTTTTCAAGACAATACTATTCACCTTAATAAAATATTTGCATGATTCTATTTTTCCTTCCATGTTTCATATTGGTACATGCCTTACAGGGTTGGAGTTAATCAAACAGGGAGCTTGAACAGTGAATTTTTAGCTCTTGATGGTATATTGGGATTAGGGAGC
The DNA here is from genome assembly GCA_963693085.1 of Alisma plantago-aquatica. Lineage (NCBI taxonomy): Eukaryota > Viridiplantae > Streptophyta > Magnoliopsida > Alismatales > Alismataceae > Alisma > Alisma plantago-aquatica. Next base: position 687,141,570 of record OY856409.1, read on the forward strand.
TCAAATGAGTCTATGGTATCTCAATTGTCCTCCTTGGGGAAAGTAAAGAAGATGTTTTCTCATTGCTTGGATAATCTGAATGGAGGTGGGGGAATATTTGCAATTGGAGATATAACGGAACCACAAGTGAAAAGAACACCAATGATTCCAGATAAGTACGTTTCATGCCAATGACACATGCACCACTAATTTGGTATGAATTTAACCAAATTTTAAACAATACATATTCAATTTTTTCTATTAAATATAAATGTTACTTAGTGAAGTACTTGATCCAAATTGAAGTAATTGTTACAAAATAAAAATTAAAGATAAAACTTATCTACATGAATAGACATCATTCATGTTGCAGTCAAAATAGTTGGTTATCAATATGGTACAACACATATAAGTTAACTAATATGTAGTCCTCAAAAGTATTGATACATATTAACATTCTAGTTTGGGTTATTGTTCATCAACAAAAAATTCAAATTAATGCATAATTTTGTTATTTGAATGATAACTTGATATATTTCTTATATAAATTTGGTTGACTTAACTAATTTAAATTGCATATAAAAATGAACGGGGATCTATGAAAAAAATCTAGTCACCTTTTGTAGGCCTAAAATTGAATGCAATTAGCGATATATTTGAAACTCAAACACGAATGTTACTATTTGGTGACCAAATTAAGATTCCAATGAGACTAGTGGATAAACAATATGAGATTTACAAACCAATCAATACAACCTCCACTCAAAGTATTATTTCCATCATTCCATATATAGATCACATAATTTGTTAGTACTCTACAAATATCATTGTGAAATTAATTCATGATGTAGGATGACCATGTTCATTTTACCACCTCATTATTTGATTTTGATAGATGGATTCATCATGGAGAAAGAAAAAGTTTATGTACAATGTACCTCAAGAAGTATTTTTGCACCTTATTTTTACTTGACACAATTTTGTTAAACTTAATATTAAAGATATAAATTTGAATCTGACAATTTTTTGGAATATATATTAAAAATCAAATATTTAGAATCACCACGGAAGACACAGGGGCAGAACAAAATTATAATTCACTTTGGTGTCAAAACTACAACCATTATATGAGTAGTACTATATTTCTTATTTTATTTGGTCTTCATCCTTTCTCATGACAATTGTTCTTAAAGTTACTTTCTAACTAATGGTTGTTATCTCATAGATCTTATTACCGTTTGGCTTTGAGGAACATAGATATTGATGGAGAACTGCTTGATGTTCCCTCATATGTATATGATGAGAAGAAAGGAGCAATCATTGATAGTGGTTCTTCCCAATCATATGTCCCCAAAGAAATTTATGACGAATTGCTTAACATGGTAAATTATTTAGTTTCATTTGTTTTTGTAACCATGATTTCAAGACTATGTTTTTACAATGTTTCAGATTGTATCAAGAACAAAGAAGAACATTATTCCAGGGTCACCTTGTATCCCTTATGATGAAAAGTATGGAACCACTTCACATTTTATAGGATATTCTATTATTTCTTTTAAAGATGACAATAATATATTTTTTTTAATTTTTGGAGTCAAGAATATTTTATAAGTATTTCAAATAATATTTTGGGCTTTTATACCATCTTTTTAGTTATAGCACCTCAAATCATTCTTAAGCAGTGACACCTCACTCTTTCATGCAACATCCTTTCAGTGTATTTCATAATACATATGTCTATATGATAAAGTTGTGTACTGATCATCTAGTAATAGTTGAGACACATACCTACCAAGTTACTACTAAATGTTGGTTACATAATATACGGAAAAACAAAATGACATGATCTACTCCTACTTATACGTATGTTCATAAAGTCATAGATATGGAATTTCTAGTTTATTTATATACATATTTCATTTTATTAACTTTTATAGGTGTTTCGATCATATATTTGTTTGTGCATATGTTTTCACACACACACATAAAAATGATGCAATTCAAATTAATTTTGTGCGTCGATTTTGTTAGTAATGAAAAAGTGACTTAGAAATACCTAAATGAGCTCAAATTTTACATGTAGCTTATATTTGTTATAACCAGAAATATCAACAATTTGAATTTTTTAAAGTAATGTTATAGAATGTAAGCAACACTTGAGTGTATGATGTGATCTATACACTCGAGTGTACTCTATCCTGACTCTCTCTCTCTCTCTCTCTCTCTCTCTCTCTTTCTATGTATATATATAGACACACACACATAAGTATATGGGAATTCTACAACATGTGCACTAAACATTTCCATACCCCAATGAAATATGCACATGTTTACATGTTCTTTCAAGTATTTTGTTATAAACCTAAAAATATAATACAATCATTTTATTCTTCATAAGAAAATATATAGCATGTATATTCTACTTTTCCAAAATATTCTAATGTGACAATTCACATTATCATACATATTCCATATTTCTTTTACTACTGTAACTATACATTACATAATGACAATATCTTCTTCTACACAGTGTGAATCTAGATGACGTTCTACCGAATATCACATTCCACTTTAAAGGTTCAGTTGCAGTCACCATCCCTCCCCATTCTTATATTAGAAGATATCAGGTGACAAATATTCATTTTGTGTAAATACTTCTAATAACGATGATAGTGTTTCTTTTATTTAATCTCAGTATTGTTTTCCAATCTTCACAATAAAATTAGTATGTCCATTGACTTTTGCTCTTTAGGTTATTTATTTATCCGTTTCATTTACTTGGAATGAAAATCAAGCCACATTTTTGTGCTCTATAAGTGTAAAACTTGTATATCTTTTAAAATCTATATTTTTAAAATAAATAAAGAGTGAAGTATAAAGAAAAAAAAGTTAGACTATGTGCTAAAATACAACTATATAGCCATTGAAACATGGGTAAAAACAAACCCACATAATAAATATTATATAAGTTAGTTTGGAAAAGATGATATCTATAGGTCTCTCAACAAATATATAAACAATAGTTATTATATACACATATGATATATCAATTATCTAATTTGATAAAGTTGTGGCATTATGCCCTTAAATAAATATTGAGGTGCACCTGAATGATCCTAATAAATTTAGCAAGATCTGCAAAAAAACTAGTTCAATCTTAATCAAATATTGGTTGGTAGTTGATAATTTTATTTATATGAATGAACCTTTATACTATCCTTAACTAATCAATTCTTACACATATTTCAAACCAAACAACAAAGCCCATATGAACTAGCAAAAGCCGTCATTATTTGTTGATAAGACCATCTTTATGCTATGTAATCGATCCAGGGCATGCTTAGAAAAAAAGATGGTCACACATAATCAAGATTAAAACATGTGCAATAAAAAACATGTACAATTACAGTGTGAAATATTCAAGATAAGATACATGAAATCTCATAATATAATAAGTTCTTGCTAGCCTCCTTGTATATTGTCCACCATTTGATGTGGTCCCTTTTCAACCCCTTTCACTATATTATCATCCCTTTTCTATACCACACATTTGGTTCAAAGGATAGAAAGTTAATGAAAAACTACATGGGATGTGGCATTGCATTGGAAACTCGAAGAAAAAGGATGTGATATCATTTAGTCGTTTGTTTGCATTTTTTGTGTAATTGTGGGTGGACTAGGAAGGAGAGACAAGGGTAGCGGTCAACACATTTAGAGAAAGAAAAGAATCAGTCAGTGTGCTTTCCGGTAAAAACTTGAGGAAATGGAGGAATGGTGTGATGAGCCCGTTTTATTTCTTGGGCGGGGCAGAAATAAGCAAAAGCCGCCTGCTAAGGAGCTTTTTGAAACGTGCCCCACGTTTGGTTGGCTGGAAAAGATTTAGTTGGGATGTAACAAGAGCTAGGACGATAAGATGGTAGATGACAAGGATAAGATGGTGATTCACAGTCCTATGTTTGGATGCAATTACAGAAAGTAAAGACCAACATTTTTTCTAAAAGTTTTTCTATTTTATTGGAGTTATAACATGCCATCGTACCTGCGCCTAATGGATATTATAGCATATTTTTTTGTTTAAAAGGGAGTCGACGCAGCGTGGAAACTCACATTTCCTCCTGCTCGGCGTGGTCGCATGCGACAGTTCTCTTTCCAACTCTCAGTTTTTTTTACCAATATTTAATCAATTTAACGAGTAGTTGAAGACTGAAGTTTTCCCGGACAGTTTGTCTTACAAGCTGTAGTCCGTGAGAACAGCGATTTCTCGCCAAGAAAAATGACGCAACTGCTGAATTTCGGTTAGGACACGTTTCCTTGCAAGCAGCAACATGAGTCTCTAGTCCAAGCAGCTCTCATGTCATGACTGTCGTGTCTGCTCTTGGAGGTCTGACGAACGGTGGAAATCACTGACGGGTGCTTGTGGCCTGAAGGAATACAGAGTGAAGAGGTGAACATGTTGGGAGAAATCTTGACGTCTGACTCAAAAAACCACCGGCCGGAATTTCTCCCACCACGTTATGAGAAAATCATCCTCATCGCCGAAGCTGGGTTGAGAGGAAGCATGACCCGACGATTGTAGATGGAAGTTAGAAAGCACTTTGCGGTATTATGGATTTTAAGGGGTCGAGTCGTCGAGAGCATCCCTATACATGTAGCGGGTGGTACATCGACCTAGTACCTCGGGGGCGTGGTAGAGACAAGTCCCAACTGGGGATGGGACTTCTGAACTGGGGTATAAAAGTAAAACCACAACCAATCATAGGTTGATGAATGGTGGTTGGATGACAATCTTTTCCCACACTTAATTCTGCATATTAAAGACGACCTTATAGGTATTTGGTTGCATGTATTTTTTGAATGACTCACAACTGGATCCTGGATCCTGATAAGTCATCTTGATAAACTATTATGTGCATGTTGCATGGTCCCTCTCACACCTAGATTGCCGTAGTTTTCATCTAATTGTATCAAGATTGTGGATGAAGATGTTATGTTTTTTATTTTGTCAAACGTTTGTTAATAATACCAAATTTTGGGTACAAGCTTAGATGCACCCCAAATCCGAGATACTAGCAACCTAATGGATATAGGATCGTATACTATGGCCTAAACAACTCCGACAAATTCCATATTAACTCAGTTCTACGTAGGAAGCAGAGAAAGGAGAAAAGCCTAAAGAGCAAACACTCTTGACTTGTCCACACAGGGAGTGAAGAGACCAAATCACATCACCCAAATTACCACATGACAGAAGTAACACTATCTAGGACTTGCACCAAAGAAGAGAAGAACTCTCAAATCACAAGACTCTCGAGAATCCATCCACAGACCATCATACTGAATCAATAAGCCAATCCAACTCAAGTCTCACAATTTCTCTAGTCTTGCTCTTCTTAGGCTTCTTCTTCTTTTTATTTGATGTACTATTTCCATATAACTTGAATTCTTCCAACAAATCCGATTCAGAATCAACAGGATTGCAGGACAATCACTCATCATACAATGTTTTGATCTAGTGTTCTCATGTAACCTGAATTCCTCCAGCAAAAATGTGATGTTGCTTTAGGGTACTCCTTTTTATCTTCCTCCTAGTGCTTTGCAACCCACCACCACGCTAGTAGGCCCACATCATGATTCTTGGACACCTAAAATTAAAGTATTTTTTCCTTCTGTAGAAATACTCAATAGAATAATTACATATACATACAAAATAAGTAGACACATACATACAAAATGAGTATATTAGAGTGAATTAAAAAATCCACTTGTATTGAAAATTTATGACATGTTGTATAGCAACAAAAATAATAATGGAATTGAATTTCATCAATGTGCCTAATTGATGGTGAGAAATCAATATGTGATTACTGTTCATATCAACAAATGGGACAAAAAACAACAAAATATATATCTTTAATCGGTTCACAAATTTCACATGAAACTCAAATCATCATAACTGGGTTGTCAAATATAAGGATGACGTTGAAATAATATAAGGTCAACAAGATCATGAGACTTTGATTCAGTGAAGAAATTTACAACGTCCCATGAGTCAATGTGGTTATCTAACTAGTTAAAAGTAATATCTAGTTAACAATTATCATTTATAGTTATATAAGCAATTAATGAAGTTAATAAATTCAAATAAGAGTACACTATATAAAACAAACAAGCCAGTATTGAAGAGTTCATGATAGTGTATTTTGTCACACACACACACACACACACACACACACACACACACACACATATATATATATATATATATATATATATATATATATATATATATATATATATATATATATATATATATATATATATATATATATATATATATATTAGACTTCCAGTTCAGGTTATGATTACTTGGAAACTAATGCAACATTTTACACCATAGACCAACTTTGGGAAGAAATGACAATACCTAGTTACATTGAAAAATTCACTTCAACAAAATATAATTTGGTTAGAGATGAAATCAATAAGGAAACCTTATACTTTTACAAATATATGTAATGGTTACCTCATTAGCATTGTAGTTCATTTGCATTATTATAGGAGTAAAGAATGTAGTCATATCAATGTGTTTCTAGTTCTTCTCTATGCAAGAAGAAATGCATGAACTATTTGAGTAGTGCTTTTATGCACCAAGATAATCACTTTGAATGGCATGGATAATGATGCCAAAAAGGATAGGTGGATCTAGTGTATGAGGTTGATGTGTGATTAATGAAATAATAATTTATAGTATAGTGATAACAATGTCATGAATGTCATTTCATTAATTAAATAGTTGGACCTATTGTCAAAATTTGTGAGAAAAATATTGTTAATACAATCAGGGGCATGGTTGCACTGATTCCTATTGCAATTTTGATGTGAGAGCATGGGTGGAAGGCCTTCTGCCAATGTAAAACAAATAAAGAGATGGGATTATAAATACACTAGACACATATGATATAAATAGAGTAAGAAAGGTGTATGATGTCTACTAACACAAAAAATGAGTAGGGTCAAACCACATGGATGAGGGTTAAACTTGGGTGGGTCTCCAATAAATGTGTGTTTTGCAATTAATTAGTCGAATGCTATGTACTAGATAGAATAGTACATTCTAAGGTAGTTATGTAGGGGTTCTAAGATTTATTGATTAACAACTAACAACAGTAAGACAATGCAAAAAAGAGAGTAAACTAGGCTAAACGTTGCAAAATCAAGTCAAATCAAACAATAATGAGAGACCTAAAATTTAAGCAACAAGTAGGAGAATATTGAAGAAACTCATGCAACCTAATGACCACTCACACACATTTAATCACATGAAAAAATAGATTTCTTCCCTTTGACACCTTTCATGTGAAATCTGAATTTCGATATTGACTACTCACAAGACAATATTCACCATTAGTCAATCCTAGTTCGAAAGGAAGTTGTATTTACTAAAGTATTTATACTTTGACATATAAACTTAAATATATGCCAAAGGGTATAACCCCTCTGTTAATCACTTTTAATCAATATATAAATCATGAATATGTCTCATAAAAATATAAAATTCCTTCCTAACTCAAGTATGATTACCAACACAACCATTCAACAAGCATAAAAGAGGTACATCCACTACAAGCATTTGCAAGTATGGATAAATCAAACAAATCACTCTTACAAATAATAATTGAATTTATAGTAGATATGAAATGAGTACCTTGTCATGAAAAAGCCTAAAAAGACATAAGTAAACCAGGGAGGAAGTAAAGAAAAGTAATAAAAACCATGAAGGAGAAATGAGTAAAGAAATAGAGTGAAATGGCGAGATGGTTCCTCATCTATGCTTGATTCCTTACAATGAAAATGGTTCATATTCACAATGCAATCTTGGTGTTGCCTATTCCTCTAAATGGTAGTTGAATGATGGTAGGAAATGGATATGGAGAATTGAAAGGTGGTATTGAGTGAAATTTTGAAAAAAGACCAACAAATGGGTATTATTCATTACAAGTGAGCAAAAAAAGAGTTGTTGTCGACGTGGAAAATGATGTGGGAAGTTGAAGGGGATGACAATGGAAGGATTTGGGAGGTGGAAGTGGTGATAAAATGAGAAGTGAAAAGTTATGGACAATCTCTCCAAAAGAGATAATATTTCACTAAAGTACCCATTAATCCCACTCAAACGATGTTTTGATGATAAAAAAGTACTCACTATAATGGTATTGGTGATCTAAACTATATCAACTAATCCCACTAAAATGCTGTTTTGATAAAGGAGTGGAGGTGGATGGTAGGTAGTTTAGTTTTAGATGGAAGGTAGATATGGAAATAGTGGATAAGATTATTTTTTCTAAGAGGAGTATTTCCATTATATTAATAAAGAACACATGGCATTTACAAAGACAAGAGATCCAAACAATCTCGTAACCAAGTTCTAGGATGTACACAACCATAAAACAAGATTGATTGGATAAAGGTAAAATGTTTATTCCTAGATTCCTACCGAATACGTTGGACAAAGCAACATTCAACCACAATTCTTCTACGATCATGGGTATCACTTGCATAAACTAGACCCCAACTAATGGTTCCGAGACTACCTAAGCTAAAGTCCTGATAAGCAGTGTCAACCTTCAACCAACAGTAAAATATAACAAGTCTACTTACTGCGTATGATAAAGCACGAAGTTAAGCCTCAACCATAACCATACAAGAAACTAAAGCATTACAAGAACCACACAACAAGAGCAAAACAAAGAAAATAAAACAAATATAACTGGTAGTAAGGGCACATGTAGGAGAAACTTGAGAAGCCCAACCACCTGGGTGAGATCCATATCTCAATCATATCTAGAAATCAATTCTCACTACTAGTGAGAACTAGCTTTGAAACCCTAATTACAAGTTCAGGGGTGAAGGGAGGAGCTTGGAAAGACCATGGGAGTCCTCCTTGGAGTTGAGAACAAGCCTTATCGACCAACTTCTCCTTGGAGGCAAGTTAGTGAAGAAATGAAACAAATCCACTGAAGAGAAGACCACAAATGTCATTACACCTTCCTCATTTAAAGATAGAGTTGGCCGCATTTTGAGCATTTGGTGCATCCTATAGGACTTAAAAACACTATGAGAGTTGTGGTGGAAAACTCCTTAAAGTGGTATTTATTAATGGTGCTTAAAATTGAGCCAAAATGGGTCTTATAATGTGGTGTTCCAACAAAAAATCCGATTATGATGCATTTGCATCATCTGTGAGCAATCAGAGCCTTAGATCTACTGATTCATAGCCTAATCGCGTGTTTGAAAAGCTATAAAGTGCAAAAATGGCCACCAAATGCACATCCAAATTTAGATTGATGAGCCGCAAAAGGCAATGGTTTGAAATTTTCATATAGGACACTGTGAGATGCCTTATATACCTGAAAATAAAACTAAATAAAATGTTTATCTAGAATCTACTATAAAAATATACAAAACAAAGTAGCAACCTATACAAAGTGACAAATACATGAACTATTTATACCAAACACCAAATAATGAAAATTAGAAATTAGCAATAAAACCTTTGCGCACTTGTACCATTCTTCTCCTCAATCACGAATCCAAAGAAAGAGAGAAAAAGAAAGAAAAATAATGAGTTAGTATGAATTCTTGAATAGAAGATAATATAAGTTAGATATCAAATAACCTAAATGAAAATTCACATATCAAAACAAAAATGCATTGCTCAATCTCGATCCATTATAATTATCAACTCTAAGATAGTTTCCTTGACTGGTACATGACCTAATACTAATAAGTTAGTACCTTATATATATAGGTAGAGTGGTAAGTTCACCTCATCCCATCCAATTAAATGTATCTGAGTAGATAAATGATATGGAAAGAAAAAGCATACTTCATAAGAACTCCAAAATTCTTCTTGTATTACCCAAGATGACACCCATGATTTGGAACTCTATAGTGAAAGAGGTTATTCTATCCTTGAACAACATTCTCCATGTTAGTATTCATCACTCACATACACCCAAATGTGCTTAGCACTTCTTGATCTTTTTATGGGAAGAGATGTATGAGGTTTAGGAAGTCAAGCTAGGAATTAGATGAACCACTATCTGCATGAATCATGCTAGGATGCTAGTTTCTAGGAGGCTCTCTTTTCTTCTACTTATAAGGATAAAATGTTTATTTTTGGGGTGGGCTGATGTAAATATGAATGGATATTAGGGTGGACTAAAATCTAATATAAGAGGGATAATGCCTATGTATGATACTTATCAATGCAAGAGCATAATTGTTAGAAATATCAAAAGAAAAGTGGCTACCCTCTACACATTTAAAAATTCATATTGCCGTCAAAGTAAAATCTCAAGTGAAATTGGTAGATAAGTAATTTAGAAGTAATCAATAAAGATTACGATGCCCATATATAAAGGGTATTTGTATAAATAACGGAGAACTAAATCTAGTTCCTCAACAAGAAATGTTAAAGAAAACAAAAAAAAGAAGCAAGAGATTTTGTAAAGAGATTAAAAGATGAAAAACAAGTTTCTTTTTCACTTTTAGGGTTTTGTAACTTTTTGTATAATTTTGAATTTCTAAGTATTTTTTATTTTAGTTTCTATCTTTTTTATACTTCTTGTAAATTAATTTAGGGATTTTTTAACAAGGAAGAAAATAAATAAAGTATATGGAATGCATGGAAGATGGAACTAAACTAATTAAGCTACACTAAAAACAACTAAAACATGAGAAAAATGGAAATATGTAACTTTGAGATGGATATACATTGATAAAATTAGACTTCTTCTTCACACAACCTCTCAATTGTAGGACTTGAGACAAGTCTTAGGGTGATTCTATGTAAAATAACACAATATAATGTTCCATAAGTGATTAAAATGATGGGGTTTGTCATCCTACACCTTCCCCATGCCAAGAACTATATAGGAGAAGGCTAGGGGAGGGTTAATGAAGACATCATGGGAATGGGTTAGAATGGAAGGTGGATATCAAAGTGAGGAGTAATGGAAACATAGTTGTTTCATAAGATTGTTTATCAAACTCATATAAAAGATTCATTGGATTTAAGGATAAATTCCAAATAATCATGAAAACCTACTTGATTCCTTGAACTCTGGTAATATAACTCTATCATGTGATGATCCCAAAGATGACAATTATTGTATAATCATTTCTTCTTTGCTTATGTTACCATTTTAAAAATGATCAAATCCTAATCATCCTCGAGCACCACCTGTGGATCCTTAAAAATTTCATAAAATGGACAACTTGTCAGAATAGAAAAGAAAACATCAAAATGGTCATGTGTATCTATATCCTCAAACACATCGATATGGTCAACCTAAATTCTATATAATCCAAGGAAAACCTCATTAGTTCCTTCTCCTACTTATCAAAGGAATTTTCTCTTTTATCATCTATATTTATCCCATGGATCTCTTCAATATTAAAAATGTATTCCAATCCTAACTGGTAAACCTCCAATGGATCCTCAAAAACAAAGTGTCACTTATTCATATATATGAGCCACCAATATCATAAGATGAAAAGTATATGGTTGTTAAAAGGAAAGGGTTTATGATATCCATTAATCCTATCAATGGGTGAACCTCCCCACAACATGATGAAGTATGTTAGAATCAATACTTCAATCTAAAATCAACTTGTGTCTTTCTATACCAATACCAAGACAAAATTTATCACAATAACCCATACTTCTAAAACCCAATGTGAGTGGGATAAGAATATCATGTTGCAGATGATCATTAGATTGGACTCCTGGTTCTCCTGTTATCAAATCAGACACATTTTTTCAATGGTCATTGACATGCTCTGTAAAACTCCAAAAACTAACTTGGTCATAAGAACTAATACTTAAGTCTATTCCAGCTTCATAGGTATTAGGTATAGGTGTCAGAGAGGGTACCATAGATAGGGCAGGGGAACTCAATCAACTAAGCCACTAATGTCTACAACAACTTTATTTTCTACTTCCATTATATCACACATTCAATCTAATATGATTGTCAAATGGTTCCTTGTATCAGGTGAGGGAGGGTGTATAAAAGTAGGTCTTAGGAGGGCATGGTGGGTACTAAGATGATCACTCTCATTAAACAATCATAAGATGACCTAAGAATATAATGGTTTCCAGAACAATCATAGTCATAATCAATGCCCTACACAATAATATAGTAATGTGGAGCATATTTTTGTCAATAATATTCCTCAGACCTCAAAACATTGGTAGTGAATACATAGAACCCAAAAAAGAATAAGGAAACACAAAACTAGAACCAGAAGTGATGGAATTGAGTTCACAAATACTCAAGTATAAAAAGTCTGAACCAATTTATCAACAAGAGTGAATCAAACAATACAACTATAAAGAGGGAGGTAAGAAATTTGGGCAAACAATGTAACTACACTCATAATAATTCAAAATGAAATAAAAAATTGAAAGACATCAAGATAAAGAAAAACTAATTACCAACTAACCACATGGATAAAAGACCAAAGATCAAGATTCTAGCATATGCAAGTTGAAGCAATCAACTTATATCATTAAAAAAGAAGAAAAAAGAACCAAGTATAACAAATATGAATTTTTAAAACTGTAAACCTAATAAATTACAAGTGGAAAGTACAAATATGCCAAATACTAGCAAGAAAGAGAATATAAAAGCCTAGATGCATAGAAATTTACACAAAAGGCCTAAGTACATCTCCCTCTCCATCAACTACCCCTAAATAACTAGAGTGTATTTTTCCATTCCCAAATCTTTGTTTGATACTATCAAACTATGCAAGTGTCACTGAACTATGTTTTACCCTCATTCTAGCTCCACTGACTACAGAGTCAGTGGAAGTAGGGTTTGGGAACCCATCCCTAGAATGGAAGAAATATTTCACACATGCAATATATATGTAAAAATAGTAACAACAAGATACTAAAAGGGATAGAGAAACATGTATCCATTTCTATATCAAGCATATCCCTTTGGTTTTTTGTTTTCAAATCTCAGGGTCTTGAGTGCAGCGGGTCTTCAACTGCACCTAAAAATTCGATAAATAAAACAGATTAATGCTAAAGCATTAAGTAGACTATGAAAAGGCATGTAAATAATTTAAGAGTAATACAAAACTTTCTTGGCTAGAAATGAAGAAGTAGAAACAAGTCGAGAAAACTTAATGATATCATTTTATACAAAGCATGTTTTAGGTTTCTTGATCTAGTATATCAACATTGGGTTGCATAATGAATTTATATATATCATGTTCTAGCTTTTGTCAACATATTACAACCAAACATGATAGTAGTATTCATAGGAACAATATTTCAACCAAGTACTTAAGTAGCCAAACATTCATACAAGCATACATACAAGCAAGCCAATATCATAGTATGGTTAAGAGATGAAGCATACCTTGTGAGTAGGGTACACGTTATGTTTCTTGAGTAAGATTCGAATAGATGATCCAAACCAAGGGAACCTTGCATAGAAAAGATATAGTAGGGTGTCTTAGATCAAAGGGATTTTGATAATCTAACCATTATATGATTCATTTGGATGTTTCCTCTGACCTAAGTTTCAAATAGACTAACCAAACTTTCCAAAATCCCATACATGTATGTAGTGATTCAACATAGCACAAGTATTAACATTAAACTTGAGGTCATGGTGATCCATTCACATAATGAGTACTACAACATAAAGATAAAGTATAATTTAGAAGTAAGGGAAACATGATATTTGAATTTCCATCAAGGTTTATTCATGTAGGATCATAAGTAGTCATATAGATCAATTCATGTAGTGAGGTCACTTCCCCAGATCATAGATCATCAAGTAGATCAAATTTGGATTTAGAGTTGTAGTATGACAAATCTACTAATTTGAATTTGTTAATAAATCATAACTAACATTTGGAGTATGATTTAGCAAGGTTAGAGCCGAACAAGCAACATATGTATTTCAATATCCCTAGGTGTTACGTGTGTCACAAGTGCATATGAGAAAGTTACATGGAAGTTTGTGTCACAAACCATCAAAAGGACTTATATGAAGGTAAATTTATAGATTTGAACCATTAGGGATCAACTAGTGCATAAGTACTCAACATACAACCTTATAGCATTCAAACATTATGCTTTAGGGCATAATAAGGTTCAAAAGTGAGACCTTAAGTCATAAGAGCTACTCATGATGAACATAGCATAAGATCATACTCAAGTATGGCACATAACATCATAATGTTTACTGATTTTGAGATTAAGGGATTGCATCATGACAATTTAAGCCCAAGTTGTATACTTGATCATGTATGTACATGAAAGAACCATTTTTAGATTAAAGGTAACCATGATAGTAAAATATAATCATTAGGGTTTATTTAGATGGTCCAGGACCTAGATCATAATAAAAATAGGCTAAAATTACTAATTTTTATGGATATAGAGTTATATATCACTATTTGCGCAAGGGGAGCATAGTGGATACTAATTACCATTTAAAATATCATACGAGTGGATTCTTTAGAAAAGCAGGGATGGTACAAGAAAAATTAAAAATAGGGATTGACATCATTGAAAATATGGTGTTTTTCTGGTCAAAATGATATAAAACATCATTGGATTTGGATGAGGGAGTGGATATATATGAGGTTTGGAAGATTGCTCATTCAATTGGGATTTTAGGGGAGATTTTGGGCTAGATTCATACCAAAAGGCCTTAAGGGCCGGATAGCTCTCCCGGGCCCATGCCTTGTGGATGCACATCATGGAGTGTTAAACGAGGGAACTTGGGGTCACTAGCTATCATCTACCGCCTACAAATCCTCAATGGGTTCCTTGGTCGCCCACCACTATTTGACCAAACATCAACTTATGAAGAAGAGAGGAGAGGGAGCGGGCCATCAGGGCCCGCTGGTCATGGTCCACCTTGGTCAACACATCATCTGACAGCTAAGTATTTTTCCCTAACCTGGACAAGCCCGCATGAAGTTGGTGGTGCTCCTGCGGTTGTAGCTCGCCAGAGAACTAGCATCGGCCCAAATTTGGCCATGTAGAGACCTCAAAACCACTTGCTCAACTTTGCACCAAAGACGAAGAAGAAGATTCTTGTTGCTGAGGAGCATAAGATCATAAATTCCCAAAGAAGTCTTAGTGGTGGCACCATCGACCAAGTGTGGAGAAAGAGTCAAAAGGGGAGGCGCTAGGGCACACAATAGGGCAAGAAAAGTGAGGGAAATGGATGGGAGAGTGTAAACGGACTCAAAGGAGGCTTCCCTTCTGCATAATGAAGCAAGATGGGAGGTTATTGGTGGTGCCAAAAGGGGGTTTTTAGATCCAACACTCTTTTGTGCCGGTCTAGCATATGGAGGAGGAGGATGGCCTCTTGGCCATGGGATCAGAGGTTGAATCTGTGGTAGAAGGATCCAACGGTCGTGATTCATGATTCAAGAAATGAAGAAAAGTGATTGGTTGAAAGGGAGGGGCACGCTATGAGGGGAAAGGAGAGATGGCCATGCTCATTTTGCAAGTGGGACACATCTTGACTTGGGCCCAAAGCGTCAACCCAAGACTAGAAATAGTGACAAAGAAAATAGTATTAGGGTTTGTTTTTTAGGTTTGGATATCAATTGAGCATAACTCCCTCTTTTGAGCTCTGATTTTGATGAAACGACATGCGTTGGAAATGAGAGAGAGATATACAATAGAAGCCTAAGAATAGGGCACAAAAATTCACAAGGATATGATAAAATTCAAGGGAAAGGTGACAATTTGTAATATGAATTTAAACTTGATTTTTATCATGTTGAGTATCACCAAGGTGATGCATGCATACTAGATGGATCAATTGTGTATCAAAACACATATATACATGAAATTTACAGTGTAAACAAGGGTGAGGTCAAAATTGGATGTCATATTCTACGCGTGAAGTTCCAGGTTATCACATCCTACCACCTTATAGAAATTTTGTCCCCAAAATTATATCAAGTCACCAACCAAGATTGGAATGGATTTCATACTTCTTACCATAATCATCTCGGTGTCCCAAACGTAGGATTGTCACCATATCCAAAATGAGAAATCGAGCATCAAAGTAAACACATAGTCGCACTAATCACCCAATTGGGGAGAATATTACACGAAAATAAGTTTGGATAGATCATCAGATAGATCAAAAATTTAGAGAGATCACACATAGGTTAAAGAAATAGAGCTCCTTAAAAAAGAGTATATCATGACTTTCATTCCCAACATCTAGCATTCTAGATTTTACGTTGGCCTAGGTGGGGTTATACATCCATAATTGGGATTTCATACTCAACAATTTGAGACAAATATCATATTTTGATCTATGATTTTGTGCTCAAAATGAATGGAAGGTCCCACCCTAGTCCACATGGAGCTCACCTCTAAGCCACAAAATCTTTTGAGTTAACAAAATCATCATTTTAAAATTTTGAGATTTTGAGACATGGAAGTCTTTAATATATATCATGGGTGATCACAAGATCTAAATAGGATGATCATAGGAGTCAAACAATATCAATATCACAAGTCAAAATTTTATAAATCAATATTGAGAGTCAAAGTTTTGGACATGAAAGCCATATGTCTTGGAATTTAGGATTTAGGTTCCTACTTTAGACCTTAGGAGTGACTTGGGGCTCTATCCTTCCTAAGGTTTTATTGAGATGTCATACACATTTTTCTTATGGTTTCTCTAATGGTATTAGAACACATGATTTTCTGTATAATTCCTCGCCCGAAAATTCTTCATCTCTAAGGGTGCAAATTATTTGTTTTATGTCCCTATGTTGGGCTCAGGGAGACCTTCCTATTGATATGAATGCCCTGAGAGCCAATCATGGGATGATTGGTGGGATACATTAAGATTGATTTGATAAAGATCAAAGGCAAGCTTCCAATTCTTTCTGGTTCAATCATATAAGATAATGATAGAATAGATTGAATGCCTAGAGAATGACATTACTCAATGGCGTATGCTTTTAGGTTCAGGACCTAAACGATGAGATCATACGGATGCTAAGAGTTTGTACATTCTCATTATGTCCCTAGTCAGATGTCATTGCGGAAGGTAGATAGACAACAATGACACACAAGACTAGATTGTGGTGTTGGTTGATGACAGAATCTCATTAGTCATGATATGGAGATATCAAACCAAACACATAGGTACTTGTTAGAGAACAAGTGTACCGGACAGACCCACCATGAGTTTGACACATGGAACCATGACATGGTAGTCACACTTAGTTCTCACAATGATGGTGGTGAGTGTGATTCTCAACACATGTCGTTGGGTACACTTTGACATCATCAAACGCAGTCCTGAAACATGGGTTGTTATAAAGGCGATGATTGGGTGGCTTTGACACATGTGGATTTTGAGGGGTGAGTGATAGATATGGGATTTGTCCCTCCTGAGGGAGTTTGATATCCATGGCCACTTGATGAGTAGGATTGAGATAGGCGTGCATGCATGTGTGAATCATTATGTGATATTGATGTCATACATATATCCTCCAATCTACTCTAAGATCAAGAAAGTGAATGAACGTTGACAAGATGACTGTTCCATGCCTCAAGTTCATTTGGGATATCAGTGACAAAGGAATTATACATTCACTGTAACACCATTCACAGATTGTAGGATTGAAAGTTGTTCTCCAACTTTTTTTTTCACTTGGGTAGCACTGATGTGCGACTAGGCACCGCTCTTTGCTTGTGAAGTCATAAGTGTTATGGACTTTCACTACCAACGTGAAATGGACCTGCAGGGTCACACACATAGGATTTAACCTGGAAGAGGAGTTTATTCACAAATGATGTTTAGATTGATTACTAAAGGAGTTTAGTAGTTCAATTAAACACTCAATCAATTGATAGCTCAGTATCATAGTATTCAAGGTGTTGGATCGATTGATTGGAGTATCAGATTGATTGAAACTGCAATTGACTGATTTGCACAGTCTGCTGCCCCAACCGATCGACTCATGAGATGAATCGATCAGCTCAGGTTGTTGAACTGATCGGCTCAAGTTGTGAGTCGATCGGCTCATGTGTCATGAAACGATCGGCTCAATTGTTGAACCGGTCGATTCATGGACCAACCGAGATCGTTTGGAAAGTCAAAAGACTATTTTGCAAATACAATTTGTTTCACTTGTACAAATTCGATTTGGACAAGGATTAATATTAGATTAATTAGAAACAATTTTGAAAGTCAATTTGAGTTGGACCAGGACCACGAACCGATCGGCTCAGAGGTGAATCGATCAGCTCAGGGCCCCAAACGATCAGTTCAGGTGGTGAACCGATCGGCTCATCTCCCCAACCGACTGTTTCATGCTTGAAACGATCGGTTCAGGTGGCGCAGTTGGTTGTTTTGTAGAAAATCTCGAACCCTTCTACTCATGTTTAATCTCGCATTGCCCAGGGTAGAGAACCCTATCCCATGACCCTCCTATATATATAGGGGTAGTGGGGGCTTCTCAGGAACAACAACTCAGAACATCAGTTGCTCTGCAAAGTTGTCGTTCTCTCTGGTTATGGTAACCGAGAGAGCCCAAGCAAGTGCTACCCGATAAGGGAGGCACAACAAGGGAAAGACAACTGTAGAAAAGAAAATGGTTGCAGGAGAGTGTGTTGGTGACTAGTACACTGATAGGAGGGTGCAAATCCTTCCGATTCCTTGTGGGATAAGGAGATCGGAGTTCCAGGTGGTCCGTGTGGACTACTTCATAGGTGGGAGACTTCTGCCGCTCAGAGGACAGCTGTCAATCCCGACAGTCCCGGTGAGACCAGGAGCTGCAAAAACACCATCCAAGACTAGAGGTGAAGACCACATGAGCCGCGAGGTAACATCGTCGAGCAATCCTCGGGACAAGGTATGACTCTAAAAACCATCCTTCCTACTGTATAGACGTTGACGTGATTCCTTTATTCTGGGTTTGGGAGAAGAAATTTTTTGTTTCCGCTGCCTTCTCTGTCTCCCCTAAAACCAAACACTTCCCTCATGGGCTTGGTCTTCTAGGTGACCTTCCCTCCTGGGCATGGTATTTACGGTGACCTTCCCTCCTGGTCTTGGTCTTCCTGGTCACCTTCCCTCTTAGGCTTGGCCTCTTGGTGACCTTCCCTCTTGGGCTTGGTATTCATGTTGGCCTCTCCCCTAGGCTTGACCTCTCGGTGGCCTTCCCTCCTGGGCTTGGTCTTCATACTGGCCTTCCCTCTTGGTCTTGACCTCTTGGTGACCTTACCTCCTAGGCTTGGTCTTCATACTGGCCTTCACTCCTGGTCTTGACCTCTTAGTGACCTTCCCTCCTGGGCTTGGTCTTCGTGCTGGCCTTCGCTTCTAGGCTTGACCTCCTGGTGACCTTCCCTCCTAGGCTTGGCCTTCGTGTTGACCTTTCGTCCTGGGCTTGACCTCTTGGTGACCTTCCCTCTAAGTCTTAGTCTCATACTATCAGCCACTTCCTCATTGACTTTTCTTTAAATCCCTCAGCGATTAGGTACTCAATATTCTTGGTTTCATGCTTTGTATACTTAATCCTTCAAACATTAGGTGACATTCATGGCTAGTTAAATTCTTAAACCAATTGGTAAACCCCCCTTCTAGGGGAGATTCTAACTTAGTGTGCCTTCTTGACTCACATGAGGAGGTTAGGCTTTCTAGAAACTACTTGGCCTCATAGGTTTAGGGTTATGCCTCCCCATATATCCTTTTCCCATTCTTGGGTTGACCCACCCCAAGTTGGAACACATCCTTAAGAGTGAGTTGAGGGTCTAATATTTCTCCCTTCCTTCTATGGATCAAGGAAAGGGGGTGTATATTGGAAATCAAGAAGTTGAATTGGGATTTCATAAGTTTGAGAATAATAGGGAAAGAGTGATATTCATATCCATCATATTTAATCAAAATTGAGCCTACAAAAAGGCATAGAAGTCGATGGAGAAATACCTCTTGTATCCAAGTCTTCACATTGTGATATAGGGGTCCAAAGACCTAGTCATATCAAGCATGGGCATAAAATATCTCAATAGGGGAACATTTTCTTAGTTATGTTTGAGGTTGATCAAAATAGGGACGGCATATATATGATCGACAGGGACCTCATCAACCATGAGGTAAAAACATGAGTTCAAACTTATCTCACTAAAGCAAGGACTTACCTCAAACATAGAGAGCACTTATATCCAATTTGGTAATAATGAGTTTTCATAAACTTACACGTTAGTACATCACTTTCAAGAGTACTTTTGTTCATCAAATTGTCTCTTCCATTTAAGACTAGATCATGGCATTATCATCTTAATTAACTTCCATTATTTCAAATCAATTTTAGTTTTTTCACGCATAAGCTATCCAAATTCAAGAATTCATGTGATTAATAGTCATGAGAGAAGAATCACATGAGGAGAAAAGAAAGCTAACTAATCTTCATCTACTTGGGTGGATTAGGTGGACAAGAAAGCTAACTAATATTCATTAGTACCTCATGTTTTGTGCAAAATTGGGTTTTTACACATCCTTCTTTAAAGAAAACCCCCTATGAGATATGGCATGGTAGAAAGCCTTCTATTGAGTATTTTCATGTTTTCGGATGTACTTGTTTCGTTTTGAATACAAAAGATTCTCTCGACAAGTTTGATCTGAAATCTTACAAGGCTTTCTTTCTTGGCTATAGCATACTAGCAAGGCTTATAATGTTTAATATTGATCTTGCTGAAGTAGAAGATTCTATAAATTTTAATTTTATTGAGACTAAATGAGATGATATACGATTCTCTAAACTCTAAGGAAAGGATTTTAGTACTCCCTGGGTATTTAAGACGGGTTATTCACTAATCATATATAGAGGCCTATGTGTATGGCTCTGATACCATTTTCACAGAACTGTTTGCTACCCTCATCCTACCTCCAATGACTATAGAGTCAATGGAAGTAGGATTTTGGCACCCGTCCCTAGAATGGAAGATATATTTCACACATGCAATATATATGTAAAAGTAGTAACAATAAGATACTAAAAGGAATAGAGAAACATGTACTAGTTTCTATACCAAGCATATCCCTTTGGTGTTTCATTTTCAGAACTTAGGGTCTTGAGTGCAGCGGGTCTTCAATTGGAAACTAAAAATTCGACAGACAAAATATATTAATAAAAAATCATTAAGTACACTATGAAAAGGCATGTAAATAGTTTAAGAGTAATACAAAACTTGCTTGTCTATAAATCATGATAACGAACAAGAAGTAGAATCAACTCGAGAAAACTTAATGATAGCACTTTATACAAAGCATGTTTTAGGTTTCTTGATCTATTATATAAACATTAGGTTGTATAATGTATTTATATATATTATAAATATTATAACCAAACATGAAAGTAGTATTCATAGGAACAATATTTCAACCAAGTACTTAAGTAGCCAAGCATTCATACAAGCATACATACGAGCAAGCCAATATCATAGTAGGGTCAATAGATGAAGCACACCTTGTGAGTAGGGTACAAGTTATGTTTCTTGAGTAATATTCCTAGAGATGATCTAGACCAAGGGAACCTCATATAGAAAAGTTGTAGTAGGGTGTCTTAGATCAAAGGGGTTTTGATTATATAACATTATATGATTCATTTTGATGTTTCCTCTGACCTAGGTTTCAAATTGAGTAACCAAAGTTTTCAAAATCCGATACATGCATGTATAGATTCAACATATCACAAGTATTAACATTAAACCCTAGGTCTAGGTGATAAATCAACATAATGAGTACTACAAGATAAAGATAAATTTGATTTAGAAGTAAGGGAAACATGCTATTTGAATTTCCATCAAGGTTTAACCATGTAGGATCATAAGTAGTCTTATTAGATCAATTCATGCATCATGGTCACTTCCCCATGTCATAGAGCATCAAGTACATCAAATTTGGATTTAGAGTTGTAGTATGACAAATCTACTGATTTGAATTTTTTAATAAGGCATAACTAACATTTGGAGTACGATCTAGAATGGTTAGATTCCAACAAGCAACATATGTATTTAGATCAACCAAGGTGTTACGTGTGTCACAACTGAATATGAGTAAGTTACAAGAAATATCATGTTAGAAACCATCAAAAGGACTTATATGAAGGTAACTTTATAGGTTTGAACCATTAGGGATCATCTTGTGCATAAGTACTCAACATACAACCTTATAACATTCAAACCTTACGCTTTAGGGCACAATGTGGTTCAAAAGTGAGACCTTAAGTCATAAGATTTACTCATGATGAACATAGCATAAGATCATACTCAATTATGACACATAACATCAAAATGATTACTGATTTTGATATTAAGGGATTACATCATTACATCATGAAAATTTAAGCCCAAGTTGTATACTTGATCATGTATGTACATGGAAGAACCATTTTAGGTTAACGGTAGACATAACAGTAAAATATGATCCTTAGGGTTTATTTAGATGGTCCAGGGCCTAGAGCATAGAAAAAGTGCACTATAGTTATTGATTTTCATGGATATAGAGTTATAGATCACTATTAGCACAAGGGGAGCATAGTGGATACTAATCACCATTTAAAAGATCATATGAGTGGCTTCTTTTGCAAATAAGGGATGGTACAAGTTCAAAATTAACAATAGGGATTAACATCATTGAAAAGATGGCATTTTTCAGGCCAAAATAGTGTATAACATCATTAGGTTTGGATGAGGGAGTGGAGAGATATGAGGTTTGTAAGATTGCTCATTCAATTGGGATTTTTAGGGGAGATTTTGGGCGATTTTCATACCAAAAGGCCTTGTGGGACGACTCGCTGTTGTGGCTCATGGATTGTGGGCATGCATAAGTGGGTGTTGATCCATGGTGCCTGGGATCTCTGGCCGCTTTCTGCCACCTGCAAACACCCTCGATGGGTTCCTTGATCGCCCGCCACTGTTCGGCCAAAATCACCTTGTGAAGTCCATGCTTCATTCGATGACTCGGGATTTGTCCCCTAACCTGGAAAATCCCACATGAAGCTAGTAGCGGTCCCATGACTATAGCTCACTGGAGAACTAGTGTCGGCTAGGATTTGTCCATGTAGAGACCTTAAAATCACCTGCCCGACTTCACCTCAGCAGACTGAAGTGAAGGAGAGGATTCTTGTAGCCAGGGAGCATAGGATCATAAATTCCCAAAGAAGTCTTGGCAGCGGTGCCATGAACCAAGAGTGGAAAAAGGGCCAAAGGGGAAGGCGCTAGGGCACACAATAGGGCAAGAAAAGTGAGGGAAACGAATGGGAGAGTGAAAACGGACTCAAAGGAGGTTTCCCTTCCGCAAAAAGAAGTAATATGGGAGGTTATTGGTGGTGCCAAAATGGGGTTGTTGGTGCCAACACTCTTAGTGTCGGTCAAGCATACAAAGGAGGAGGATGGCCCCTTGGCCGTATGATTGAGGTTGAATCTTTGGTAGAAGGATTCAACGGCCGTGATTCATGATTCAAGAAATGAAGCAACATGATTAATCAAAAGGGAGGGGAGCAAATCACTTTAAGGGGTGTCCAGGGGCCTTTTACAAGTGGCCCCCATTTAGAATTGGGCCCAAATCATTGGCCCAAGACTAGAAACAATGACAAAGAAAGTAGTTTTAGGGTTTGTTTTTAAGGTCTAGATATAAAGTGGGCATAATTCCCTCCTCTGAGCTCCGATTTTGATGAAATGACATGCGTTGGAAATGAGAGAGAGAAATATCTCTGACATGAACATAAGTATAGGGCACAAAAATTCACAAGTATACGATCAAATTCAAGGGATATGTGTCTTTGTCAACTTGAGTATCACCAAGGTGATACATGCATGATACATGGACCAATTGTGTATCAAAACACATATATACATGAAATTTACAGTGTAAATAAGGGCAAGGTCAAAATTAAAAGTCATAATTAATGTGTGAAGTTCTAGGTTATCACAGTGTCTTACAAAGACCTTAATCCATGTACTGTAAAAATATCCCACACGAGCGCAACATGTCTATCATACAATAAGGTACATAATACATGATATGGGTTAAACCTATATGGGGTTCCAAGTAATGCATACTTTTTGGTTAATTGACATTGTATTACATATTGTCTAATTAGTATCTAACGTATATTTGTATAGGCTCAAAGAATACACAATCGATTAACTACTAAGATGTAGTAACAAAAACCATAAAAGGGTAAACTCTATAACAATTTCCATGCTCAAGTCAAATCATTCACAAAAGGTAAATTGGAGGTTAAGTAATAAGGAATACAAGATATAAGGAACTCATGAGATCATAATAGTTACTTATACATTGTTACCATTTGAAACATTATGGAGTGTTAGATATCAACCATGAAATATTCACTTCTATTCAACCCCGTGTACAAATGAAGCTATATTCACTAAAACATTGAACGTATAAAGAGTAATAGATCTTAAAAGAAATAACTACTCAATTCATTTATTATAAATAAAATATATAATAGGCATTCTTTTATAAAAAGTAATTAATTCAATGGATAGCAAGAACTTGCATACAACATTCATAGAACAATTACAACCACTACAACATGGACATGTATTGATAAATCAAAACTAAAGAATGCATAATTTAAGTTATTTCATGCTACATATTAGATTTGGTAGTAGAAGAAAAAACTACTCTAACAAATACCAAAGAGAAAGAATTGTACTTATATCAACCTATACTATTTTATTTTGATTTATCATACTCCACATATTCCAATTGAACTTGGTGAATATAAGATACTACCCAAATTAAACCATTCAATGCATCAACAACTAAAACTATATAATGTCAAATGAAGACACTCTAGAACTACTATCCTCATCAAATTCAATATATTTTAATTCTTCATCGAATTATATTATCTTGTTCTCAAAAGTAAGAAAATATAACTAGTTTTAGTAATGTATGCACATGAAATATAGTGATAGTATTGTACTCATGTAAACACATTGAACATTAAATAATGATATATAAATTCTCTAAATTTTATATATGAGAAAATTGGTAAGTAAAGACTAGGGTCATTGTCTAATTTCTTTATATTAATAATTTAATTTAGAATGGGTCTCGATGAATGAAGTCATTCATATGTATGTCGGATGGGATAAATCTAGTCACTAGAAATCATAAGGTTAGGATATCCTTTTAAATCTTATACAAAGGAAAGTTAATTCCAATTTTTTTTTGGTCGGTCAAAAAGCGTGTTACTAGGATACCAAAAAACTTTGGGTACAAAAGTGCCCCTAAGGGAAAACCTGATCCCTAAATCTCCACGCATGGAGATTAAAGAGGATCTAAAAACATAGAAAACACCAGACTAACAGGAACACATAACCAAGAAAAGCCTCCATCTAACTATACTGAACCTACAAATAACAAGGAGAGCCATACAAACATTACAATAAACCCCACCCACAAAGATGTAAGGACGAGTCTCCTCATTACAGAAAGAAACAACATAGAGAGATAGAAAAGGTCTCTTGCTTAATGCATCCCAGTAGCTGGAAGCACCAACAAATGAACATAAAAGAAGACAAGAGCTGCCACCCCCTGTCTCCTTTCCAGGATCAAACTGGAACCAGCACCCTGATTCATCACTCCAAAGAGACCGAAAGACCGCTGAGAACAGGAGAGAAAGAAGCAACATCCATCCACAGGTAGACCATCAATAAATGTCCTTGAGCTGGGCCCTTCCTTTCCTCCACTGGTGTTTGAAACAGTCCCTGAAGGTGTGAATTCTAGGAAGAAGTCCAACTCCTCTTCATCAATCGCCGACCACCAGAAAATAGACCATGTACATCTCTGCTATACCAAGGAGCCTTGATTCGGAAGACCAAAAGAGACCAGTATAGACCACAACAAAGACCGAACACCATGAAGGTGTTACAACACACAACGCCAGAAGGCCCAACAAGGAGCAGAAACAACCTGCCCCTTCCTATGGAAACCAAACCCCAACCAACACTCCTGTGATCCACGGATGCATCTCATCAAACGCCTAGCAGGCATTCCAGTTCGTAGCTACAGAGGAGCCACGCTAGATCCAACAACGATGCTCCTGCTTACACAGAAGCACTTCATCGAGCACCTGGGAGGTGCTCAACCACACAACTGACTCACAGCCACGCCGTCTTCAAACAGCCTACTGTCGGCGCCAGTGATAAACCACCAAGAACCAGCCCGGTGTCCGATGGAGAGACCACCCGGACGACCAGGAGCACATGCCTGTGAGAGCTTACCAAGGCTCGGTGGAGGCAGGGGCTGAAGCACCCCACAGCTCTATGAAGCCAGGGTCGGAGACGGGGCGTCGCCGGACAAACGATCACGCACAGCAGACCGCGCCACACAACGAGAAACCCCACCATCAACAGAACATGATCGGATACCAGTCGAATCCGAAGAAGGGAAACCCTCAACTACTGGAACGAGCAGACGCTAGAGCGGAAGGTGGCGCAGAGACCACCTAGGATCACCAGCTCGGAGCAGTGCACAAGATCCAATCACACGACCGGGACCGACTCCTATCTTTCCATCTCGCTTGAATGGAAAGATTCGACATGGTCGAACGCCGCTCCTACAGTCTGGAAATGGATGCTTGCGGCACATCCAACTGCGTCGGGGCAGGGCGCGAGGGAGCCCCAGACGATTCACTGCTACGCCGCTTCACGATCTCCAGAGAAGACCACCATCAGGACTACCAGCCATGGTTGAAGGCCAGGGGGAGAGGAGGCTCTGGGGAAGCACACCCCTCCTCCCAGTGGCGACCGCCGGGGTAGAGCTTAGAGAGAGGGCGGAGAGAAACCCTAGAGTAATGTATGCACATCATTCATACCCTAGAGAAACCCTAGACTTCATTCATCGAGACCCATTCTAAATTAAATTATTAATATAAAGAAATTAGACAATGACCCTAGTCTTTACTTAGCAATTTTCTCATATATAAAATTTAGAGAATTTATATATCATTATTTAATGTTCAATGTGTTTACATGAGTTCAATACTATCACTATATTTCATGTGCATACATTACTAAAACTAGTTATGTTAATTCCAATTTTGGGTAGTTAGGTTGTCTTGTGAGAAAATATGGACCAATTTTAGCAGCATCTCTAACAATAAGTCAGGAAGCAACCTTTAGCAATACATTTTGAAATGTTTTTAATCCAATGTCTATGGTTACTGAAATAATTAACATTATCTAATGATTTGTTTATTATAAATATATAAATTGCATACATAAATTAAGACTACTCACATCATGATGATTACTCTTTAATGGTGTGAGGTCCAACCCTATCACAACCCACAATGTAGGGACTTGTTTCTACAAACCCCTCATCCACGTACCTCTATGGATGTTGGACCATGACCTTTTTTACAACCAACAATATGATTCATAGAAGGTTATTAAAAGGGAAAACATCATATTTTAACTCCTCGTTTCTTTTCTTGTATAGTATTCCTCCTATAGGGCATTCACCGCCCGTAATATGATTCATGGAGCGATGGGAGAACATAATAGAGGTGGATGGGGTGAGTATAAAAATGGAGAACATGTTTGAAATATACAAAGATGGATGAATTTTCTAATTTAGCAATGTTATATACATATAACATTGATATATATATTTGCATAAAAACATGAAGGAAATTAGTAATTTACCCAACCTTTCATCCATTTAAACATTGGTATCATCTATAGAAACCTATATATACATGGTTATAATTATAAAATTTTATGTTCCCTAAAGCAATATAATACTTCATTCTTCAATGATGTATGTTTTTCATCCTTAGCGATTAATATTTGTAGTATATTAAAACTAATATATTATTATCAAGAAACAACATATATTTTTATGATGATTAATTGGTTCCTT
The DNA here is from genome assembly GCA_963693085.1 of Alisma plantago-aquatica. Taxonomy (NCBI): domain Eukaryota; kingdom Viridiplantae; phylum Streptophyta; class Magnoliopsida; order Alismatales; family Alismataceae; genus Alisma; species Alisma plantago-aquatica. The sequence goes on from OY856409.1 coordinate 687,169,529, forward strand.
TATTTAGTCACCATTCCAAAAAACTTTTATATTTTGTAATGCAACATTTTTGTACAATATAGTGGACGCTGACCCATCTCATCATATCATATAAGTTAGTAGATATCGATCCATCTATTGATTAAGTCCTATTAAAAACCAACAAATTGAAATTATGTGTATTAAGTTTACACTTTTGTTGTAGATTATAACTTGAACCTTGCACTCACTGATAAAGCATAAATGAAAATATCTATTATTCTATAGAAAGATGCAGCAATCATAGTCACCATTTGTTATTTATTTTTGTTTGACATAGAAGACAACAAGAAAGTGGAAGTGGAATAAAAACGAAAATAACAAAAAGTTATCAAACATTATGCTTATTTTACTAAGGCTAATGTTGTTAGTAGATTCAATACAAAGAATCCATATGAGCACATGCCTACATAGATGCATCTGACATCTATAAAATGATCCAATTGTAATTTTAGGAAAAAAACATTTGGATCTAGTTTTTGCATTCAAAGGATGAAATTATTTCTTTAGAATAATATTTAAGCTTGGAAAAGTCGGTTTATCCTTATCAAGGTGGGTTTAACATTAACTTAGGATCTTGACAATATATAAACATGTTAGAATAAGTGTTTTTTTGTTATTGTTGGAATCATACATGGTGAACTAACTAACAAGGTGTATATTATGGCTATAGATGAAAAATATTAAAAATTACATAGGAATTGAGAAAGTGGTCAATTATTTATGGTCTTGATTGGAAATCAACACAATATCTATATAAAACAAATTATAAGCTAGCATACATATGTATACATGAAGTTCAAGGTTTAAAGTAATTTTCCTTATGCAGAATAAACTATGTGGCAAACTTCTTATAAGAATTTGACAAAGACTTTTTGACACCTAACCTTCAAAAAATGAATCTAGCACACTATACTTTGACAATATAATAAAATTTCCATACTATTGTTATCTTGAACTTTAATGGCTAGACAAAATTAATTCTTATCATCAATTTTGACAAATGCACTATTTTGTTTTATTTTTTTTCTTGTGACTTAATTAATCACTTTAGACATAGTACTCCTGAACAAAGATTTTTACATTTGAATTTAAGGAATCATTAGTGACTGGTCAATTTTTGTGGCTCCACCATGTTTGTAGGCATAATTTTCAGATTCAAATATTACATTTTTTACCAAATGAAGAATTGAAAATATAAACTAGTTAAAGTAAAACTACAGAAATTTCAAATTTTATTACTCCAGAAATAAGAATGAATGTCATCTCTACACTCTAGTAATAAATAATGTCATGTTGTGTTTTAAAACCAAGGTGGTAAATATACAGTTAAAACTAAAGCGAAGTTAACGGAAGTGCAACATAGTTTTTAAGGATCACTTTTGAGGTATTTAACTTTATTTGAAATTTGTACGCATCAATAATTAGACATAAAAGTGGAAATAATATTTTCACCAATTAGTTTTTGTATCTCATTTTCCTAGTGGTTTCATACAAGGGGAAAACCTAAAACTATAACAAATATGCAAAATACATTACCGTTCCAACATAGTATTTTTTAGATGTGAGGAGATATTTATAATAAATACATATCAGTAGTTCTAGTATGTATTATGTAAGTGATAGTACATGAATTTCTTAATTAAGCTCTAATTTGCATTGATTTCTTCATGTAGGATACACCAGCTTCTTGCTTCTTGTTTTCTATGACTGATCAATCTTCAACAACAACAAAATACCAGTTTGAACTTGGAGGTATGTGTCTTTTCTATTTTTATGATATAGGGATCTTTTGCAAAGATTTCCTAAGTATTATGAATATAAAAATAATTAAGCACAATGGCTAGTACTTTAAGTTAGCATAAAATGTTGGAAGTCAAATATTGTAATAAACTGACCCCAAAAAGGTCAAGAATGAATAGGTGACTTTATTTTCGTTAAATAGGAATTTGTTGACAGATAATTTGATCCCCATACATATATAATTGAATATCCACTAAATATATTTTTATTAAATTAATCTCACCAATATTACAAAATTTCAATTAGAGTTTATTTTCCATGTATTATTACATTGACAAATCCATATTGTGATCTTACATTATGTTTTAACCAGTTTTGAATGTTAGATTTACTAAAAATGTTTCAACCACTCTCATGGTGTGGTGTGATTTCATTTGTGTTCCAAATATGCATTGAATCTAAATTTTTTCTTATTTAATTCATTAATATACATTAAAATTTACAGTCTATCACAACATATATAACTGACCCTGTAGAATCCAAAATTTATTTATCTCACAAGAGGTAGAATGCATAACCAATTGTATAACTTGCAAATTGTTACACTATGCCCAATTCCTAGAATACAACTACACACATTCTTGGCCTTGGGTGAATCTAACTTAACCCACTCACATTAGATAAAAAACCATCATCATCATCATCATGGTTGGGGTTATCTACATGGATCCTTATTTTCCAATCAGCTATATCATGGGTCATATTCTAATTAAGATTAAAGATTCAAAAAGCTTCTTTCTAAACTCTTTCCAAGTTAATTTAGGCTAGTCTCTTCTTCTTTGAAATATGCTTGACTCAGTGGTATTTCTACATATAGAAAAATTATTCGATCTGTGTTGCACATGTCCACACTATCTCCGTTAGCATTTGTACAACTTATCCTCAATACTTACCACCCACACTTTGATCCCGATGTAGTCATTTCTCAAGTGATCCACCATCTTTGTAGACACATTTTGCCAATTCATCTTGTTGATATCTTGTTTATTCATTACCCAACATTCACTCCCATGTAGCATGGATAGCCTTATAACTATCCAATAAAACTAATTTTTCAATCTTAGAGAGATCTTTTGGTCACATAATACTCAGTTGCACCCCTTCATTTCAACCATCTTGAATTGATAATGTGATAAACATCAACTTGAACATCCTCATATATTTTTAATAATAGAATCCAAGTAATGAAAGGTAAAATTTCAATGTATATACTTAACTTTGCTCCTACAAAGAATCAAATAATTTAATTCGAAAGCATTTCACCAAAGCTCAACTTTATCATTATATCCATATTTAGTTTCATTAATCAACACAATATCATCAGTAAATAGAATGCACCAAGTAATATTATCCTAAACAGGATTTGTCAACTTGTCCATAACCAAAACAAATAGATATGTATTGAGAGTTGAACGTTGATGTACCCTAGATGTGATGGAAAATGTTGACGTCTCTCTTCTAGGAATCTTCATATTACACAAAACATAATGATAAATAAACATTAGCAATAAGCACAACTCAAAAGACACAAGGATTTTGTCCTTTAGGAACAACAGATAAAAAATCCTAATACTACACTAGTCCATAAAACATAAGCTGGGTATTAATTATGTTCAATTTTTGAAGTATATAAACATTACATAAATTTGTATATACTCAAATTTCTATGAAATAAAAAAACTATACAAGGTCCTACATACCTCGAAATACCCCAAAACTATTTGACCCTCACACAAGACTAATGACAGTGATGAATTTACTAAAAATATTGAAACACCAAAAATCTTGCATTCAACCTCAATGAGGAGTCTCTACTACTTTAACACTAAGAAGTCTTACTATTTACAACCTGACATTGCAATGAACCTAAGTAAAAACAAACAACCATGAGAAATAGATAATTCCATTGAGTGAGTGAAACCCCAACTCAAATATTTAAGTATGCCATTCAAAGATGTAGAACGGTAGCAAAGCCTGAGTGTAAAATTTCCAAATCTAAAATTTGAAATAAAAAACACATAAAAAAATAATAATATGGTTCTACAACACTATATTGATTGAGAGGTATAGTATTAAAACATTTGTAATGTACTTAATTCAAAAAATAACAATTCCAACAATATGCTATATTAAGTTAAGTTCATTCCCTGATTAGTTTGATGCTTACCCTATCAAGAACAACTAATTGAATAAGTCCAACCTCTCATGATATATCCTAGAGTTTTTAATACCTCTAGGACAACAACACTACCTTGGTTAACATGATGTTTACACATCTAGATATATAGGGGATCAACATCCTACTACCTAGAGTACACAAATCTATATCCTCATTGTACAGGAGGGCCGCCAAACAACTCCAAGTGATTTTGAAATATATGTATCACATGAAACCATTGGAAAATTAACAAGAACGATGGCCAAACATAAATAGATATGGGTTTCCTCACAACATAAGGTCATAAAATCACATAGTGATTCTAGTGAAGTCATAGGAAACACTCTTTCCTTTGACGTCCCTATAGCTCCCAATGAATCCCTCTAAGGGATGCTTTGGAATGGTATTGGCAATCATAGCTCCTATATTGTGATTTTGTCTCATTTTAGTTCCTCAACCATACAAAATAAGGACTTATGAGGTGCTTCAGGATCTTTTATATAAAACCCCTATATTTTTTACATGAATTATTACTCATTTTCTTCAAAAATTTTGTTATATGATCAAAATAAATGTGTAAATGTGATCCTAATTAACAATAATTCCCTAATTTTCACATTTATGCATATATACATCACTAACCATACTATAATGGTATGTCACATAATTTATCATCACTTACTAATTATATTATTACATTTATCATTCCTACTGTTATTTCTGTATTGAAGAAGTATATCATATCAAGTCCGTCAAATAGATATATTAGGTGAATGCATATATATCTTCATTTGAATCAACTAATGAGAAAAAATAGTATTTTATCAAAACAATATCATTTGATCACATGATATTAATAAGTTTACATGGACACTGAGTTCTACTATATGATTCAACTCAGTTTTGACGTAAGGTGTCTTATGTCACTCTTTGTTGTAATTAAAAACTCAATTTTATACAATTTAGTAGGAAATTTAAGAAGCTCACTTTAACTATAATAAATATATACATGTATGCATATATATATTTACAAAAAAAAGAGGGACTAAGTGAGAGGAATCATACATTAGTAAAAATGAAAAATCAAATGAACTATTTAGAATTCATTTTTATTGGTTAAACCTTTGATGTTGTACTTGGCTTACATAATATAATTTATGTCTCATTCATGTATAAATATCTAGGAACACAATCAATCCACTTATCTCTTTCTACAAAGAGAGGTGAAAGTCCAAAAATCAAACCAACATTAACCTTTTTACAATGTCAAACTTCCATCATATACTTTATTTCATGATATAAGTAATGTAAAGACATAAAAGATGGAAAGAAGTGGGAAGATTTTATTTCTATTCAACAAAATTGTAAATATGATATCTATAAGTTGTAATTAGCATCAATCACAAAACCCTATATGTACCCTTATTAATTCTCATCAAGATATTCCAAAATTCTTGAAATAATGGTATAGACTTAAAAATATCCATTTATCACCTTAGTGCTTAAGAATTCAATAACACGATTACCCTTTTGAAAATTTTAATTTATTCAATCACAATCAAATGAATCATGGAAAGGCCAATTAAATTTATCACCTTAGGTGCTTAAGAATTCAATAATCCAAATTACACTTTTCAAAATTTTAGTTTATTCACTAATAGTCACCTGGATCACAGAAAGGCCAATTGAATTTTCAAAAGACTATTTAACTTGTTATACCATAGGGAAAGGAAGGATAACTAACGAAGCCATGTCAGTCATCCTTCTTCCCTTGAAAAAGTCGAACAATGAATTGACAAATCAATTAGAATGATAAGTCTAATTTCTCACAATACAATTTACCTCACACTACCTAAACCATGTCTTTGTTGAATAACACATTGGTTGACTAATGTAAAAGTGTACCTACCTTTAATACCATATAGACTAAAATACCCACCAACTTTCCATGAAAGAACATCTCCAATCCTATCCCAAATATAGGGTTTCTAACACTTCACTAGGATTCAAACTAAGGATAAAATACTCCCTTATATCAAGGGGACATTTTATATCATTATTTTTTATCAATGTTTAATTTCACTTAAATAGTAGCTTAGACCCTAAAACCATAATATCAAAATGTTTAGGATTTCATCTCTCCCAACTTTGATTAACATTCAATAATAAAGAAAAATAAAATTTAGCTTATTGAGAAGACAAGAAGATCTAAAACATACATTCAAAAAAGTTAGTCATGTAATTAAGATTACATACCTAAGACATAAATGAAATCCCACAACTCCATCTGCTTTTAGATCTTCAACCCAAAATTATATAGAAATGAGGGAAAACCATGTCACGTCCCCTATACCAACTGCCAAGTAGTATTGTGATGATGCTAAAATACCTTCACCAAAGAAATATCACACCTACATAGCTTTTAGATCTTCCTATCTAGAAATTAAACTTTTCTACCTCATAATTGACATCTTCATCAAGTTGGACATCAAAAGGATGAATGTATTACTCTATCTTAGGGTGGCACTTCCTAAACATGGAAATGTTAGGACATCTTAGAGACATCCTAACTTGGTTACAGATAATGTGATACCTTTCTAAACACCTTAACAATTGAGTAACCCCTATGTATATTAGTGTTGGGTTACCGTTGTGTCATAATTTGACCATGACATTATATGAATAGACTTTCAAGAACATGAAGCTTACATTTTGAACTCCTAGGATCTATGTCTCCTATCATTAGAATACTCTTACGTTGCCATCAGTTTCTACCTGATGAACTATATCTTCTCTATTGTTAACTATACATATGTGTCCCAAGCATCTTATATACCCCTATATCATACAAAATCACATGTCATGTGAAACACTTACCCTATAATGACTCACAGGGAGCCATGTCAAACTTTCATGGTAGCCATTGCTACAAGAAAGATCTACCAAACTTATATGTGAACCCAAATACTTGTTAACTATAGAAGAAAAGATATCAACATGTCCCTTTAGTTTGTAACATCCTATCAAACTATGTGTCCCTTTAGTTTGTAACATCCTATAAGACTACTTTCGATCTGTAGATGAAGGACTATGCTTAACCATAGTTGTGGCATTCTAGACTCATGTATTCAATCATAAAAGTTCATAGTAAATTGTTTCCTTGTTTTAGATACCATGGACACATAAATCCCATATATCCTAAAAATCCCATAAACAAATCGACGTACCTATTTGTTTGGTGAAATGCAATGTTGATAGGTATTAAATAGACTAATACATTAGAACATAAATAATAAATTAGAACATAAGCTAGTAATTAAATGTAATAATGCACATTTGATGATCTCCTACCACAAAATCTATGGTAACGTGATCCCATTTCCAATATGGCCCGTATTACTGCTATACAAAATTGAATAGTATATGAGGTTATTCATTTATCTATTTCTAGAATGCCACATTCATAAACATACACAACAACACCCTTTGTTCATGATCATCATTACAATGATGTGGTATTTTAGATGCACTAACAAATTCACTCAGGGTTGAAATCCCCAAGCTTTTACCTAAACCAAAGTGCAATAATACCACCCGGAAGCGGATGAGTCCTATCGCAATATAGTTAAGGATCAAACACAAAGGACAACGTTTTTAAGAATCCTTGTCAGTCGAAACTAGCTCAAGTAAAACTAATATTTTGAACGATTGGTTGATTTGAGGTTAATTAAACTAATTGCAAGAAAGTAAAAGCGGAATTAAAGTTGGATTTAGATCAATGATATGGATTACTGGGATGGTATCGGGTTTCACCACCGCTACACACGCAAACACATTCAATCACAAACAATCCAGGCAAGATATATCAATCCAAATAAAGCTGCTATAGAACCCCCCGTTAGGGCGTTAGGTTCGCGTGAGCATCACCTTAGGCATCAGATGTCTCGTCACCAACCGGATCACTTACTTAATCGATAAACAAGCAGGTGATAGATCTACCAACTAACATCGACGATAAACAAAGACGATACAAAATCCAACTAAGGATGTGATCCTTCCTAAGGGATGTTTAGACCATAGAAGCGTCACCGTAGGCTAGATGTCTCGTCCCCTAACGGATCATACACTCACGACCTCAAGGAATCCTATCAGAAGTTCTCGTCAAGGAGTCGAACTTGTAAACCGCCATTCCATCCCACATATAGAAGAGTTTGCAATATAGGAAAGAACAATATGAAAGCAAGGAGATAATCAACTACGAACATACCAACTAACAATGAAATGGAAAGTTATATACATTGCCATGAAGAGTTTAACAAAAGAACATGATTTGCATGGGCCGCGGGGCTAGTCCCTGCACCCCAGTGAAAGCGTACTACTCGCTCATGATGCGAGAAACAAGAAGAATCAGAAAGAGAGAGAAATCCACCATGGACTCGGTGTAGAAGGTAGTCGCAGCTCGGTGAAGAAGAAAAAGCCTTCTACGTTGTGTCAGAGCAGATCTGGACGTGAACGGGAGATGCCAAGACAGATCAGACAGTCTCCCTCGCTCCGTCTTCCTTCTCTCCTTCGCCTCCTTGGTACCAGCACGGGCAGTAGGTGGAATGAAACTGGCATGGACGACACTAGATCTGGATCAGACCTGTGTACAGGCAGCCTGTCGGCGTCCCAGAACCGATGCCCAAATGAGGACCTTTGGGGTCCTATTTATAGGCACATGACTGGCCCAAATAGTTTAGGAGATATTTTCTTTCTCAAACGGTTTACTAAGTAGTGTGCCCAAACAGTTTGGTAAAATATGACCAAACGGTCTGCTTATTCACGACCAAACGGTCTTGAGTAGCAAACGATTTGGAAACCACTTAATATCAAACGGTCTTCATCAACATTCGGTCTTGGAGACAAATGCATCAAACAGTCTTCGTATTATGCTGCTCATTCGGTTTGCAAGTGCACACCCTTTTCATTCAGTTTTGAAACCAATAGACCTCCAAACGGTTTACAGGTGAAGTAAAAGACCAAACGATCTCGAGGTAGCTTCCTCCATTTGGTTTCCGCTGACTATCCCAAACGATCTGAGACCATTTAACAGCGCCAAACGGTTTGCGAGATCGGTACAAAGAGCACAACACGGTGGAGGGTAGGTCTAGGTGGATCTGAGGACGGCTGAAGTAGAGGTAGAAGGTGCGGCAGTTGCTGCAGCAGTAGGTGTGACGGAGACGGAGCTACTGCTTGGTAGGGCAGAATTCTAGGAGCAAGCCGCCGCCAGGATATGATAAATTGAAGAAAAGAGGTGCTACTCGGCGGAGGTGTAGAGGTAGGAGACGACGCACCACGGTCGTGGTGAGGTAGCTGTCACACAACCTTGCTACCTCGCACGAGCGTGGCGGGTGAAAGAGGGTCGATGCTGGTGGTGCGCCACGGCCGTGGGGTGTTAAACACGGTCGTGATGGTTGGAGGCTTGGCACTGTTCGGCGATGCGCCACAGTCGTGGTGAGGAGAACACGGTCGTGGCGATTGTTTTGCTTCATGATCTTGTCTGTTGTTGCACAGTCTTGAGTTAGACTCCAAACAGTTTCTGCTGGTTTATCGGTCTTGAGACCGAATGGGCTCAAACGGTCTTGAGACCGGATGGGATCAAACGGTCTTGAGACTGGATGGGCTCAAACGGTCTTGAGACCAAATTGGCTCAAATGGTCTTGAGACCATTTGGACTCAAACGGTCTTGAGACTGAATGGGCTCAAATGGTCTTGAGACCGTTTGGACTCAAACGATCTTGAGACCGAATGGGCTCAAACGGTCTTGAGACCGAATGGGCTGGAATTGCTTGGTTAGATTGCTTGATCAGAGCCAAGGGTGAGTGAAGGTGGCCCCCAACTGCTTGATCAACTTTATCAATGCCTGCATTAAATCAACATAAATTTGATTAAAATCATGATAATTGGATCAATTAAGTAATTTTGCATATTATGATGTGTTTTGATATTTAATGAGTGAAATTAAATGTGTTGAGTTGAATTTGTCCAAAAATGATAATTGAATTCCCTGGTGAATATGCATTCATCATACAACTCTTTTCTATTTTTTTGTACATATTGGGTCTAGTAGGATGCATAAAATACATATAAGAATGGGCTTACTACAACACCATCTGATTCGGATCTCTCTTCTCTTGAATACATATCTTTACACATAAATAGAATCACGTCATATTGTAATCTGGATGCCTTCCTACATAATCTCTATTTAAAAAAGTTTTTAACTAATAATTTGTTCTTGAAGTTATTTTATTTGTTTACTCAACAATATCTTTATATGTAGCTACTCTAGTGAAGGACCCATGCCAGATACATTCATGTGAGCATTGATCTCCATGAAAGACAAAAAATTATGTCCTAACACATGGTATACAAACAACTTCACCACATATACAAATGATAGGGAAAGTGACCTCATCAGATCATATGGAACAATGTTTTCCTACTCCATATGGTAATTCATATTACAGTGTAATCCTTTATTATCTTTTAGCACCATCTCTATCACAAATTTAACTCATTATGTGAAAAAATAGTCTTGAACCTCTTGTCATATGTATAGATCTGGAAGTGTATTCCACACATATAAGGTGTGTGTAACATTAGAGTCAAAGCAAACAATTTTTCTTAACTTTATCACTTGGTAATTATTCACATGCTTCATAAACCATCCTTCTTCCCTTATGTCATATATATATTAGAAAAGTTTATATATGATGGTCAATCCTATTAAGTTGTTTTTTTATTTCCTCAACACTAGCTTTACCTCTAGCTATTCTAGCACAAAAAATTTTCAAGATACACTCATATGTGCATTTATCTCATTGAGAGGTAACAAGATTTTTCTCCTTGCACAAGATGAAAATAAAAAACATCTCTTTAGCCATAGGAAAAAAGGGAAACAATTTTTTATTTGAAGAACATGCCAATGCATTTCCCTTCCTTGGATGGTAATTCATAGTGCAAAGATAATCCTTTTTCAATTTTAGGATTTATAATGTCTTTAATTTAACTCCTTATGTGATAAAAATATATTAAGCTATCACGATCTACATAGATCTTATATTGTGTTCCACATACGTAATGCCTACAAGTTTTAGAGTCAACCCAAGTATAGTTTACTCAAGGCTATTTCTATATAGATCTCTTCATGCTTTGTAAGCTATAAGGAAAAAAAATAAGAAACCATCTTGTCATCCATCATCGAAATACAATTGAGTCTTTTCTTCAAAGAATCATAGGTAACTATGAATACTCTACCAATCTCTAAAATTGTAAGAGTTTGAGATTTTATCAAAATTTCCCTCATAAGATGGAAATTTCTCTCACAATGATGTATCAATATCAAGGGTGCCCTTTTTTTTCTAATCTAGTCATTGGCATAGATATAGTGATTGTTTCTCTAATGAATCATCTATAGTTTCTTGCAATACCAATAAAACTATAGACTTCTATTCGGTGTTTTCTCATGATTTCATTGAAGAAGTTAGTCTAGGTTTTTTTTATCGAGGGAATACTTCTCGAACATGGCCATTAATGGACCCACCTTAATAGGGTAAACTCTTGGATCTCTAGTGAACACACAACTAGGACCAAATAAACCACATAGTTCACTGGCCTCTACAATGGACACTTCTTTTGAATGGGCATATGTTCAGGGATTCAAACTTGGGTCCCTTCATTTGGGGTTTCTATGATGAACCACTTTCTCTACCACTCGATGACCAATCTACCTTTTTGTATATGTGAATATTCTATAACCTTGTTTCTTGTAGCTCAAGAATGCCACCTCATCCAAAAAAATCTCATTTTCTAAATTTGTAATAGAAGAGATGATGCCTCAAGAAAACTATAGAAACAACCTCATGCATTTCTCAAGGTTCCCCACATCTATATAGTAGATCAACATATCATATGTGAAAACATTCATGAACTAAGTGAGAAACTATCTGAACACCTTGTTAAATGATCCATAATAGCTACGTGTGCATCAATTATTGTCACTAATGTGATATAGAAACTATAGGGCATGTATCTTGTCTTGAAGGTTATCTTGTGCACATATTCCATCTTTATCCTTAGTTGACGATATCATGTGAATGTCTATTCTTGAAAACACTACATCCTCTCCTATATGATCATACATACTATATACCCCTATCAATGGATTTTCTTATTTATTGTAACTTTGTTTAATAATTGATAGTACATGCTTAGCCACATGAATTCATCCTTATTGTTCACAAAAAAGAACTAGATTGTCCCAAGGTGAAGTTCTTAGTTGGATAAAAACCTTATTCAATAACGTTGTATATGCTTGCTTAACTCTCTAAAATAGTTTGAGGCATGTTATTATATTCTCATTCTGTAGGTTACAAGCCTCATGCTAGATTTATTTCAAAATAAACATTCCATCACAAGAGTGAGTCCCGATATATCATAAAAAGGCTTTCTAGTGCTCTTGCTTGACAATATCATCAAGAAGTTTGTGATTTTTTGACAATATTTTCTAATACATTTCTAGTTAAAACTTCAACCATGTCACTACATATACTCTATCATCATAGAAGATATTACTATTCAAGTATACATGATATTTCTATGTCCCTAGAATTTACTAGAAAACATCCACATCAAATTACTTTTTCTCCTTGGTCAAACAATTTGTCTTCACTCTAATACTTTTCCTTACAGTATCCCTAAGACCATGTTGAGTTCATGCATCTCAAATGGTATATACACTTAGATATAATGGTCATTGAATATCATAATATACTTTGGGCCTAACTCCATGAAAGCCACTAAACCAACTAGATGAATCTCACATAACATATCATGTGGAATATCTCTTAAATTGAACTAATAAGTGGCACTCACCTCACTGATGATTAATGGGTTGTGACACAAAGATCAAGCAAAATAGAAATAATTACCTTGGTAGAAATATAAAAGAGTAAGATTCATATGATATAAGGTCCCCTAGGATAATATAAAACCCCCAACAATATAGTCAAAGAACAAATACACCATGTAGCTTGTTAATCCCGTCTACTATGGCCTTTCCCTTATAACACTAAAGATCTTTCTTGAGATTACAAACCCCTTAAATCATCTTTTTTGTGATGGGGTACTTCTATGTTATCAAAGACTAAACACAATAGAAACTCGATTCCCTAAAGTTCCCAATTGTAACCTACCAATTGCATGCAACTACCTAGATTTCTTTTTGATCCTCATGCAGTGATAATACCCAATGTTGTGGATGTTGTATGCCTATTTTACCCTACATTCCCTTTACTACATATGAGTTTAGCACATTAAAAACAAACTCTACTAGCATTATCTACCAATATCAAAATGTAATTGCTTTACTTCTTATTGAAAGAAAAATCCTGAAATAGTATCTCACAACACATTCCATCAGTTAACGACCGATGGGTATAAGCTAAGAAATCCATAAACCTTCATCATCCTGGAGGACCATAAACTGAAAAAAAGTTGACCGGCAACAACACCAAAAAGTTGACCGGTCTAAATCGCCCGTCCAAAAAGGAGCAGATCCAGAGTAGTCAGACTATTAAGATAGTAACCCGACACTCAAGCCCCCACAATAATTATACGGGGTCTAACGTAGTAATCGGGGTCGAACCACAGGGACAAGGTTAGTAGGTGTTAAGCACGCAGGGTCTCACACTCATATACTCCAGATAATAGATGGTTTAAAAAGGGGTTCCCAAAGGAACGATAGTGCTCAAACCAAAATATAAGAAATAAAACAAAGATAAAAAGAACAAAGCGTAAAAAAAATAAGGTGGAAACAAAGATATAGAAGGAAAACTTAGATTGGGTTTCACCAACTAAGACTTCTCACCAACATGCAAACATCACCTCTCCCTCTCATATCTCCCATCAAGATTAAAATCAATCATATAGGTGTCATTTCCTCTCTCTCTCTCTCGAGATAAGGAAAGATCTAAGTCCAAGGACAACCCCTCTTTTGAGATGACTGTCTAAAAACTACAAGGAAGAACATATGACCATAAGCTTTAGCATTCCAACATTTTTGTGCATTCATACTACTCCATAACACAAGATATTAGTGATACTACTCTTTTGAGGTACCAATAATCAAACATCACAAGATGGTAGCTAAGCATACGAGTGAAGCATTAAAGCCAGTGCATGGAGATAATCTTGACGAGAGTATATATATTAAAAAAGGAGAGACAATATACATGTTGGGAGAGCCTTAGTGGCTACTCCCAACCCAAGTTAAGAGTTTAGTGACACATGTTTATGGGCAGCATAACAACATCACAAAATGATAGATACATCAAGTTCCACGAAGAGATGAGGGAAGTACAGCGAGATGAAAGTGATAGATCTAGATAGAGAGAGAAGAAAGTGATACAACACAGTACTTCTTCAGATCCAAATCTAGGAGGTCAATGGCGTGGATGTTCTCCTTCTCTCAAAGAAGATGGAGTCTTTAGTCTTCTCTCTCCTCAACTTTCACCTTTGGAGATCCAAGACTGATTGGATGGATGGGAATGATTCTGGAAAATGGCAGCACTCTGTGGTCTTTTCAGATCTGATGATTTGACAGGATGTGTAGGTGGCCTATTTATAGGCATGCTCCACCGAGTTAACTCCTCGACCACGGTTGAGGTTTAGTCTTGGTCGAAGCCTGATCATGGTCGAGGCTCTACTTCCATCCTCTCCTCGGTCGAGGTTGGTTAAGTCACCTTCTCGATCATGGATTGGATGTCGAATCCTTTGGTCAGACTGCGGTCTAAAGCTCGGTCGCGGGCTTCATGCTGCGGGTGTTTGTACTGTGGGTGAGAAGAGCGCAAGGCACTGCAGGTGTGAGGGGTCGCAGTTGTGAGGCATCGAGGTGATTCTTGGAGGCCTCGGCCGCGATGGGGTGGGCCCTAATAGTTGAATGGGCCGCGGTCGAGGTGTCGACCGCGACCTTGGCTTGATGTGACCCTATAACCATGGAAAGAGTGTGTAAGTGAGATACTTGGCATAAAGTGCTAAAATAAGTGGAAAAATCTATAAAAGGTATGCTAGGGAAGGTATAAAATATATACGAGAAGTGTATAAAATGAGGTGTTATCAACTCCCCCAAACTTAGATTCAAGCCTGTCCTCAGGCTAAGTGTAGGCTCAAAAACATAGAGAGAAAGAGAAAATTTGTGTGACAAAATCTTTGCGAAACTTAACACTACTGAATTATCTCATTCTTGCATCAAGACTGTTGTGGTGTGTTTACTCAACACTAAAGTCTCATTCCTACCCCTTTACAACTAGAGTTGCACAACTTTGACTTCTTTCCATTTCCTTTGGTAGAAAAGGTCTCTCCTTCTCAACGTATCACCCCTTCCTACTTTAGGTTACCAGCCGTACCAATACAACATCTCCCTGAGGGGTAGCTTTCACACTCTTTCTTTATTTTTTGTTGGCCCTATGCGAATGTGTTCGGGTAAGCTTTAGACTTTTAGTGTTTTCTTCCTCTCTTGAACTTTCTTACCCACATCTGTTGTAGGGACAGTGTTGCCCTTTGGGCTTCTGACATAGAGTCGGGTGGTTTGTGAGTTTCATTCATGATTGGAGGTGGGTAAGTTTGACTTCGAGCTCCCACTTATGGGCACAACATATCTGCATTCATGAGTGCAGCAATACACCGACCGTGTGGAAACTTTTGACATCTTTTGGGCACAACTCTCATTGTAATTTTTTTTTCTTTTCTTTTTGGCTTTTTATATCTCCTATCTGGCTTGGGTAAGTGAGATTTATGTGGTCTTCTAGGTGGCCAAGCCTCTTTTAATCCCAAAGTGGGGATAGATAGACTCGAAAGAGGTAGTCGTTTCCTTCTCGACGGAGATGAGGATTTTCTAGTTGGAGCTGTCAGGTTAGGGTGGTTGGTCAGGAGTATGGCTTTCTGAAGTTCTCTAGATTTTAAGGGTCTCATATGCTTAAGGTTGTTGCACACACAATGTCTTATTGCAAGAATGAGATAAAGTTGTATTGCTATGCTTCTCGTTTTACTTTTATATACATTAATTGCTTGTATTTTCCCCTTAACACCGTGACCGCGACCTTTAAACAAAAGATGGACCTCGACCACGGTCCAGGCCACGACCGAGGCATCACTTGGTCAAAGAGTCTATCACACCGCAGCTGAGGTGTATTGATCAGAGAGAAAGATAGAGAGATTAGAGGGACTGTGGCTGAGGAGCAAACAAGAACGACCGTGACCATAGTTGAAAGATCATTGTCCTTGTTATGACCGCGACCCACGATCAATTCACAACTGGTTGTTAAGTAAGAAAGACATCGCGACCCACGCTAGAAAAGATTCAAACAAGGGTGACCGCGACCACGGTCAAAAGAACATCAGTAGGGTTTCGACCGCGACCCATGGTTAGCATGCAAACAACTTCTCATTCGCTAAACACCGCGGCCCGCGATCATCAAGCGATACCAAGATTGTGACGAAGGAGGAACTAGAGGTCCTACTCCATTGAAGAAGGTGATAGAACTAGAGTTCTAAAACCTCATTCGGCAGGTCGAGGCAGCGGTCGAGGTAGAGAGGCTCCACGATTGAATTGCGGCGAAACAAAATCTTCTCTAGGTTAAGTAGGGAAGTTACAAAATGTGAAAAAGAGGTGGGGAGAAGAGGAAGCATCGAGGGATCGGTGAAGGGAAAGGCGAAAGGATAAACACTAGCTTCGGCGGTGGTCAGAAAAGTAAATTTAGATGAATACCTTGGTGGTGGAGAAACGGTAAAAAACGGATGATGAAAGGCTTTTACGACGGCGATGATGAGCTCCTTCGTCGGCAGAGGATAGGGTCGTACTTGGTCGTCCCCACTTCACTCGGCGTCGTTGGAGAGAATTGGACAACTCATTCGTTGGTTCAAGAAATTATGAGGTTAGGTCGAGAAGAACGATGTTTTGAGAGTTTTAGTATATATATGATGGGTATCGCAACCCGAGGTGTGGGGAACACCTAGACCGTGGTCATTCTCCTCCATGGTATTGACTGTGACTGCTTCCTATCAAGACCTTGAGAGCAAGTGATGCGGGTCACGGTGTTCATCCTATTTAAGCAAGATTGACATTGTGACCGTGGTCCCAACTGTGACCGCGGCCCTTCAAACCAAAACACCTTGAAATCAAAACAAAATGTGCCTCATTCATTCCATTTGTTGTTGAGTTGGCCTCCCCCAGACTGACTTCTGACCTCCTCACAGATGCTTCATCTTCATAATACCTTTTTACTCTGTGTCCATTTACCTTAAAAGTTCTTGTCTTCTCTCCTAATATCTCCATCATCCCTGATGGGTATATTTTTACCATAGAAAATGGGCATGATCATCTCATTCTAAGCTTTCCAGGGAATAACCTGATACTTGAATTAAGCAAAAGGACTTTGTCCCCTTCGTGAACATCTTTTTTCTTCAAATGGGCATCATGCCAGACTTTCGTTCTTTGTTTATAAATCCTTGCATTTTCATAGGCGTGAAGTCTCAATTCTTTGAGTTCTTGGAGCTGAAGGAACCTTTTCTATCCAGCCTTATCAAGGTCCATATTCAAAAAATTTATGGCTCACAGATCCTTGTGCTCTAGTTCAAGTGGTAGATGACATGATTTACCATAAATCAACATGTAGGGTGTCATCCCTATAGGTGTTTTGTAAGCAGTTCGGTAGGCCCAAAGTGTGTCATCTAGCTTCATTGACCAATCTTTCCTTGTGCTGCTCACAGTCTTTTCTAAGATTTGCTTGATCTATCTATTTGATACTTCCACTTGCCCCATTGTTTGGGGGTGGTAAGGGGTAGCGACCTTGTGCTTCACCCCATAATTTCTTAGCAAAGCTTCAAATTGTTTTTCACCAAAATGTGATCCTTCGTCGCTTATGACCGTGCATGGTACTCCAAAGCGTGGGAATATAGTTTTCTCAAAAAGCTTTATCACAGCCTTGGAATAAAAACTTTGAGTAGTGACTTCTTCAACCCACTTGGAAATGTAATCAGCAACAACGAGGATGTATTGATTCCCTTTTAATGGCGAAAAAGGTCCCATGTAGTCAATTCCCCAAACATCAAAGATTTCAACTTCTACCCAGTCTTCCATGGGCATCTCATTCCTCATGCTAATATTTCTTGGTAGCTGACATTCTTTGCATGATTTGACAAAAGAAGCTGCATCCTTGAAGAGTGTGGGCCAATAAAATCCAAATTGTAGGACCTTTGCTGCTGTCCTATCCCCACCATGGTGTCCACCATAAGGTGATGAATGGCACATGTTTCAAGATCAATGGCACCTCTTCTTCTGGTATGCACTGACGATATAGATTGTCGAAGTACCTTTTGAAAAGTAATGGGTCATCCCAGTAGTAATTTTTCAAGTCAGAAGACATCTTCTTCTTCTGGTTGTACGTGATTTCTGGTGGCAACTACCCACAGGCTATATAGTTATAGATATCTACAAACCAGGATAGTCTTTGCTTGTATGACTGATCCATTAGTAGGGCTTCATTAGTGTAATTGTCATTTACTGGTAACTAATTCTCTTTGTAGAAGACTATTCTCGACAAGTGGTCTGCAACCACATTCTCCTTCCCTTTTTTGTCAATGATTTCATGATCAAACTCTTACAACAACAACGTCCATCTTAAAAGTCATGGTTTTATATCATTTTTCTACATCGGATACTTAATTGCCTCATGGTCTATATATACTTTCACCTTTGATCCTATTAAGTATGATCTGAATTTATCAAAGGCAAATACAATGTCCATCATTTCTTTTTCTGTAGTTGTGTAGTTTACTTGCGGCTCATCAAGCGTCCGGCTCGCATAACAAATTACATGATGTTTCTTGTCCTTTTTCTGTCCCAAGACAATGCATATTTCATAGTCATTGGCATCACACATGATTTCGAAGGGCAATTCCCGCTATGGTGCTTGAAGAATTGGTGTCATTGTTAGCACTCTTTTTAGTGTATTGAAGGCATCCAAACATTCACTAGTGAATTCAAACTCGACATCTTTGAGAAGAAGATTAGACAAAGGCCTTGAAATTTTTGAGAAATTCTTTATAAACCTCCTGTAGTAGCCTGCATGTCCCAAAAAACTTCTCACACCTATTATAGACATTGGCAGTGGAAGCTTCGAGATAGCTTCAATCTTACTCAAGTCTACTTCAATTCCCCTCTTCAAAATCTTGTGACCTAGGACTATTCTATCTCATACCATGAAATGTCACTTCTGCCAATTCAGAATGAGATGTTTTTCCTCACATCTTTGCAGAACTAGAGATAAATTTCTTAGGCAAGCATCAAAGTCTATTTCATAGATTGAGGAGTCGTCCATAAGGACTTCTACGATATCTTCCAGAAAATATGAGAACATCGAGATCATACAACGTTGGAACGTTGTGGGTGCATTGCACATTCCAAACAACATTCTTCTAAACACATATGTTCCATAGATGCACATCAATGTTGTTTTCTCTTAATCATCTAGGTGAATAGGGACTTGATAGAATCCTGAATATCCATCTAGAAAACAAAAATAGTCATGATGGGCTAGCCTTTCTAGAACTTGGTCGATGAATGGTAAAGGGAAGTGATCCTTTTTGGTGGCTGTATTTAGCTTGCGGTAATTGATGCACATGCACCAGCCTGTCATTGTCCTCGTGGAGACTTCATCACTATCTTCCCCCCATATGACCATCATTCCATCCTTCTAGGGTACAACATGGATAGGACTAACCCAATTGTTGTCGCTTGTTGCGTAGATGATTCCAACATCTCATAGCTTTATAACTTCTTTCTTCACAACCTCTTTCAACATTTGATTTAGCTTCCTTTGTGGTTGATCCAGTAGCTTGGATGCCTCTTCAAGGCAAATTATTTGCATGCATAAAGTCAGGTTAAGACCTCTGATATCCTCCACAAAATACCTTATAGATTTTCTACACAGCCTCAACTCCTCTAGTAACTTTTCCATTTGGTCATCTGATAAGTTGGCATTGACAATTACTATAATCCTTTCTTCTTCATCTAAGAATTCATATTTCAACCCTTATGGAAGAGGCTTTAACTGTAGCTTGGGTTTTGGTTCTTCCTTCTTCTCGACTGTCTGCTCCAACGAAGCATACTTCACTGTTTCAATGATCTCTTCATCGTCGCTAAGTTCTTCTTCTGGTTGGTCCAAGTAATATAAGATTTCCACAACTTCTTGACTTTCCATGGTAGGATCCTGGATATTTAGGGCTCGTATTAGTGGACCTAGGATTGCTTTATCTTCTTGCACTTCGTTGAAATATTGATTATAACTGTCCATGAAGTAGGTCGACTGAGATAGAGACGGTCCCCTTGTGGCGACATATCCCGCTTTCACACAGACAACGAGGTGCCACGTGAAAATGTGCAGAAATCACCATAAACCACTTATTACCAAAAACACGGGCTAATTAAAACCGATTTCAGAAAGTAGATAAACCAAGAAACTATTACATCCAGATCCTCATCCTGCAAGAAAACAGGTTATATAAACATTTACAAGTTCTTGACACGTGTCCACCGCTTAACAGATCAGTTGTCTGTTCATCACATGAGTTCATCACCTATTTAAATACATAACGGGCCACATCCGGCCAACAACAATATATACAAAGCTTCATCAGCTATACATCATGAAACAACGTCAAAATGCCTCTGAGGACCTAAGAGTACAGGGATGACTATAGGACTCTACTATAAAACAACCGAAACAACAACATATCCATCTCTTGCCTTCTACTACTCTTCTTGATACTCGGCCGCAACTCCGCGACCACCACCACGTCTAGCCCGAACACCTAAAAAGGTTGTAAGCCAGCAGGGTGAGACACACAGTCCCAGCGAGAAACATAACTCCCCGCCGAAACTATAAAACCTCAGAAAGATAAAGCAATAATAGCAAGTAATTGATAAAGCGTAGAATAAGAGCAGCATACTGAGCAAGGTGTATGTAAGGCGTATAACCAGGTATTTCTTTATGGAACATGATTGACAAGATAAGATTTATAAGATCTTACCTCATAACATAAGGAGTGTATAAGTAACTGCAAGGTATAACAAGATTAACTATACAAGCAAGGCCGCAACCAATGTTTCGTATTTTTCCTTAAGCAATAAATACTACTCGACTGGGTTACGTGTTATTATGCCCTGAGGAAGTGAGCCGTACCGCTCAAATCCAACCTTCGGTTGCGAAACCCAAGCCGATGCCATACAAGGTCAATGGAAGAGCCGAACTCCACGACCTCCCACCTCGTGGTCAGTGCACGAGAACCAAAGCAGGATCGTAGTCTCATGCTTAAGTGGCCTCAGCCACAGGGTCAGCTCCCGCAGGCTACCCTTTCTCTAGCCCGCCTTGGTATAGGTCTCAACGCTAGTATATCTGAGCCACGGGCCAGTTCACCGTGCTCCCTGAGCCATGAACACATTCATGCTCTATCACACTGAGCCATGGGCCTGTTCACCATGCTCTTACACACATCTTGAGTCTACAACTGAAGTTGCACTCTAACCTCCTCATTTCTGGCTAGGAGAAGCCACACATATTCAATAATATGTGCTTCCATGTTAACCCGCAGAAGAACATGTTTCACCATCACCAGCTACTGACGATGATGGATCTATGGCCAGGGCAACTACATGATATGTTCCACTGTGATTTGTTAGTATATTTTAAACGGATTGTTGGGGCAACCAAGTGGCATCACATACATAACATAACATAAAGCTACATTATTGTTACCCCCATCACAAGAAACCACTACCTCATAAGGCATTCTCATCACTTGGGATAACAATCCCTGATCTCATCATCAGAGGATAGCATCTCCATTAGGCACTTTAGCCAAACTCAGGTCCTCAGACCCCAAACACATCATACTGGTGATACAAATCATTTCATCAACAAAAGTGACCATCAATGCAGTATTATTCAAACATATATACCTCATAGCCCTTTACCTGGTTATGCATCCACATGAAACACCTGCATGGTTAGTATACACATTCATAAGGATATCTGCAGCCAATCCTGGATTAACAGAAGTATCATTCTATCAAACTTAGGGCAACATTGATGATTATACACTTTTATCAAACCTGTGACTACAAACATGGGTCACATCATCATGTGGGGCAACTCATATACTTCTTATCTTATCATTATATATGATTCAAGATGATCATAAACATAGGTAATATCATACTATCAGAGTTACATGTCAGGTTCACATAGGTGTGTTCTACTATATCAAACATGTTAAAGGTGCACAAACCATAAACCATAACTCTTAACAACAAGAACGTGATTGCATGATAAAACCATCATATGGATTTCCGGGTGGAACATGACCCTCACTAGAAGTACCCACTACCCTCACAAGAAGTGTGACGGGCAGGGCGCCCCCACTAGAGGTGGTATCGGGCAGGGTACTTACCTCACAAAAACATATCGACCTACACATATCGGCCTACACATATCGGCCTACCATAGCAAGGATATCGGGCTAACACCTAAAGGTATAGCATGCAACCTAGTGTATCATGTATAGGTGTGGTATGCACCAGGTGTATCGTGCACCATGTCGTTTAAGGTACATTGGGCATCAAGCTACTGCCCAAGCTAGGTGTATCGGGCAGGGCACTCAACGAAGCATGTCGCCCGACACACAAGGGTATCGTCCGTCACTCATACTCCATCTAGGCACAAAGGTCAGGGGTACAACTCAAATGGCAGCAAAGAAAGCATATCGTCCAGCCAGGCTAGTCTCATGCTATTAGCCAACACACAAGGCCAGGGCCAATGGGTGACGCCCACCACAGAACTAGCTAACAAAGCTCCATAACATCAAGGTGTGACGGCACCAAGCCACCTCCTAGGTTAAGTGTATCGGGCAGGACACTCAACATGGTGTGACGCCCGACACACAAGGTCAAGAAATAGGGTGTGGCACTCAACACAGCCACAACATGTCAACCAAGACTCTAGTCCAAAGAAGCATATCGGGCAGCACCATCCCCAAGCCATATCGTGCAAGATACAGCCCAACAAGATCATCATCAACCTCAAGCACAAGGGTACCAAACCCTATATTGATCAAGAAGATCGGCTCACCTCTCAACAACCAAGAGAGAGGGGTTTTGCACAACCTCTATCACAACTCGGGAAACCACAAGGATCAACCCCATCATAGGTCTACATCTATCAACAACTCACCTCTCAAATCCATGGTGAGGGAAGGGTGTTGCTCAAACAACTAGAACACAAGCTCACCTCTCAACTTAAATGAGAGAGGGGTATTGCCCATATCACTAGGGTTCAAGCTCACTTCTCTAGAACAAGGAGGGAGAGGGGTGTTGCTCAATAAGAAAACCTTAGAACATGGTTCGGCCAACTATGTGCAACTAAGCAAGAAACTAGCAACATACATAACCGATTATGATCATAAGAAACATATAAGAACATAGAAGGTAGTATAGTTAGGGTTAGGAGTTATGTAATCCGCCTTAAGCAAGCTCCAAGCTCCACCTTCGGCCACCACAAGAGGAAGAAGAAGATTCCAAGGGAAAAGATCGGCCACCAAGCTCAAGCAAAAGAAGAGGTGTCATGCAACCAAGGGGGAGGGGAAACCAAAGAACTAAAGGGATCCTTAGAAAGAGAAAGGGAACACATATATAGAATAGGATGGAGGAGAAACCAAGGTAAGACAAGGCAAGGTGTCACCCACCTAGGGACACTTGTCCATGAGCAATGCCACCTCCTATCTTGCCTTAAACACATGTCCAAGGCCATTTCCACATGCTAGCATCAAGCACCAAGTGTCCACTAGTGGTGACACAAACGAGGTCAAAGGGGTCAAAGGGGGTCCATGGGTGAAACACCCCACCACCATGCCCGACATCACTCCCTGGGCGACACACCTAGGCTGACACAACCATGGCCGACACACCTAGGCCGACACAAGGTCAAGCAAGGCAAGGGCAAGGTTCAAGCAAAGCATCTCAAGGCCCAACAAGCACATCCAAGACCAAAGCAACTCAAGCAACGATCCCAACCCTTCCTCTCAACACTAGAGGAAGCAAGGAGAGAGAGAAACACCTCTCAAGGTCACAAACTTGTTCATCAACCCTAGACCTGGGTTAATTGCAAGTAGCACCTCCAGCTCTCAACAAGGCACAAACAAACCCTAATCTCCACTAAAGGTGATTAGCAAGCAACTAAGCAACAGGGTTAAGCAAAGCAAACAGGATAAGCCCTAAACGGAGATTAGGGTCCTTACAAGCTATAACCCTCTACAAAGGGATTTCATCCCCGAAATCCGAAGAGAAAAGAGCGGGATACTTCCTCCTCATCTCTTCCTCAAGCTCCCACACGGCTTCTTCAACGCCACGATGATGCCAAAGGACCTTTACCAGAACCAAGTCCTTCCTCTTCAGCTTCTTTACTCTTCTATCAAGGATCATCACAGGACCTTCCTCGTAGGTCACATCTTCATCAAGCTCAACCTCGACTGGCTGTATCACTATCCATGTGTCTGGGTGACTTTTCTTCAACATACTGACATGGAACATTGGATGCAACCTGTGCAACTCTGGCGGCAACTCTAACTCATAAGCTACCTTGCCAACACGTGCTATTACTGGATATGGTCCCATATATCTGGGTGCTAGCTTGCCTTTCCGACCAAACCTTAGCACGCCTTTCCAAGGTGAGACCTTGAGGTACACTTTGTCTCCTACTTGGAACTCTAAAGGTCGTCGACGATTGTCTGTATATGACTTCTGCCTGTCCTGTGCCGCTTTCAACTGTTGTTGTATCACCTTGATCTTTTTTGTTGTCTGCTATACTAACTCAGGACCCAAAAGCTGATATTCATCAGACTCATACCAACATAAAGGAGATCTGCACTTCCTTCCATATAAGGCCTCATAAGGAGCCATGTCAATGCTTCGTTGATAACTATTGTTGTAGGCGAACTCTATCAAACTGAGATGTACATCCCAAATGCCTAGGAACTGCAAAACAAAAGCCCGAAGAAGATCCTCCAAAGTCTGAATAGTCCTTTCAGACTGTCCATCTGTCTGCAGGTGGAAAGCGGTACTGAACCTCAACTGCGTTCCCAACGCTTTGTGCAACTGTTCCCAGAAATGACTCGTGAACTGAGGACCTCTGTCAGAAACTATCATTGTTGGTACACTGTGCAAGCATACTATCTCATCTACATATACACGAGTGAGCTTCTCGGTTGTATATGTTGTCTTCACAGGTATGAAATGGGCAGACTTTGTCAATCTGTCCACTACCACCCAAATGGAATCATGATTCTTAGTTGTCCTGGGCAGACCAACTACAAAATCCATGGTTATATGATCCCATTTACATTGCGGTATTGGAAGGGGTTGCAATGTACCTACTGGCTTCTGATGCTCAGCCTTAACTTGCTGGCATACCGCACACCTAGCCACAAACTTGGCTACATCTCTCTTCAAGCTAGACCACCAATACAAGTCCTTCAGATTGTTATGCATCTTGGTGACTCCTGGATGCATAGCATACATCGATGTGTGTGCTTCTTCGAGCACTAGCTTCCTCAGATCATTAGCATCGGGAATCACCATCCTACCATGATAGCAAACTAGTCCATCCTCGAACTCATGGAACCCATCACACTTTTTTCTACTGAGCTCTGACCTGATCAACTGTATTGTATCATCCGTTTGTTGTGCATCTTTGATCTGTTGTCTCAGCATAGGATTGACTTGCATCTGTGCCAATAGTCCTTATAACTAGGAAACTCCCATCTGCACATTCATCTATCGCAAGGAGACAAACATATCCCGTCTATGGCACACCAAGGAACTCAACTGTGCCCCTTTTGTGGGAAGAGAAGAAGACTTTCGGCTAAGCGCATAAACTACTACATTTGCCTTACCAGGGTGATACTCGATGGTGCAGTCATAATCATTGATCAGCTCCATACAACAACGTTGTCGCATGTTTAGCTCACTCTGCGAGAAGATGTACTTCAAGTTCTTATGATCTGTAAAGATTTGACACACTTCCCCATAAAGATAATGTCTCCAAATCTTTAA
Organism: Alisma plantago-aquatica; assembly: GCA_963693085.1. Lineage (NCBI taxonomy): Eukaryota > Viridiplantae > Streptophyta > Magnoliopsida > Alismatales > Alismataceae > Alisma > Alisma plantago-aquatica. The sequence continues at coordinate 687,195,712 of OY856409.1, forward strand.
TGCATGAACCACCGCTGCCAACTCCAAATCATGAGTTGGATAGTTCTCCTCATGTTTCTTAAGCTGTCGCGAAGCGAAAGAAACCACATGGTCTTCCTGCATCAGCACGCATCCTAAGCCCTTCTTGGAAGCATCACAGAAAACAACATAGCCCTTTCCAGGCTCTGGAAGCACTAGCACTGGAGCGCTAATCATCTTCTCCTTCAAACTTTGGAAAGCTTGCTGGCAACGATCATTCTAGACAAAAGGTACATCCTTTCTAGTCAACTTTGTCATCGGCAACGCGATCACACTGAAGTCCTTTATAAACCTCCGGTAGTATCCTGCTAAACCCAGGAAACTACGAACTTCGGTCAGTGTATTCGGCCGTTCCCATTCTGCAACCAATTCCACCTTCCTCGGGTCCACTTTAACTCCTTCAGCGGATATCACATGACCCAAGAAAGTTACTTCTTTCAACCAGAACTCGCACTTACTAAACTTGGCATACAAATGATGCTGGCGAAGGAGAGTCAACGCTTGTATAAGATGTTGTTCATTCTTCTGACTGTCCTGACTATAGATCAAGATGTCATCTATAAAGACTACAACAAACTGATCTAGAAACGAACGAAACACCTTGTTCATCAAATCCATGAAAGCAACATGTGCATTGGTTAGCCCAAACGGCATAACCACAAACTCGAAGTGATCATACCTCGTCCTAAAAGATGACTTTGGTATGTCATCCATCTTAATCCTCAACTGATGATATCCAGACCGTAGATTGATCTTTGAAAACACTGTAGCACCACACAACTGATCAAACATATCATCTATCCTCAGCAACGGGTACTTGTTCTTGATCGTGACTTTGTTCAACTGCCGGTAGTCTATGCATAGCCGCATCGATCCATCCTTTTTCTTAACGAACAAAACTAGAGCACCCCAAGGCGACGTACTTGGTCGGATGAAACCTTTCTCCAATAATTCTTGTAACTGCTTCTTTAGCTCTGCCATCTCTACTGGAGCCATCTTATACGGTGTCTATGCAACTGGATGTGTTCCTGGAACCAGATTGATCTCGAAATCAATCTCTCGGGGTGGAGGAACACTGGGGAACTCATCAGGAAACACATCTGAAAACTCTCGGACAACCGTCACCTCCTCAAGGCTAGGGCCTTTTGCCTTGGTATCCACAACGATATCCACAACGTGAGCTAAGAACGCCTTACATCCCTTTTGTAACAGCTTTTCTGCTACCATAGCTGATACTAGACACGTCGAAAGAATCTTCCTATCTCCTTGGAAGATCCACTTCTCTCCACAAACATCAAACACTACCTGCTTGGAACCACAGTCCAACACAACCTTATACTTCTCTAAGGTATCAATCCCAAGGATCACATCAAATCCATGCATATCAAGTGGTATAAGATCCACTTGTATGTTGTGTCCTGAAAAAGATAAGACACACGATGGGCACTCCTCTCGAAGCATCAAGGAACCATCAAGAGGGGTTTCTAACAACAAGCTATCTTTCTTACAACTAACAGGTAACAGACAGTTTTCAAGCATATTATGGGCGATAAAAGAGTGCATAGCACCCAGCTCAACCAAAACAGATATAAAGTAAGAAGAAGACAAATAAGAATGAGATAACTCCATCTGACCTGCCACCACTCGCGGGTTGACTATCGCCTCCGGCTGACTCATAGCATAGAATCGAGTCGTTGCTTGCTGTCCACATCCTCTGCTTCCTTGAGCAGGCGATCCCACTTGTGATGCTTGACCGCGTCCTCGCCCTCTGCTACTACTTGGTTGTTGTCGGTCTGACCCTTGTTGATTCTGCCTCAGCTGCTGTGTCACTTCAACATCTTTACTTGGGCAATTTGACTTCCAATGCCCGATCTGACCACAAAGATGGCATGACTGGTCTCGTTGTTGTGGCCTAGACGGCCCTGTCACTGCTACAGAATCTGTACTATGTTCTTTTGATGGTGAAGAAATGTATCCTCTTCCCTTACTTGGAGACCACTTTGACGGTGCACTGGAACCTCTTAACCCAGAAGGTACTGAAAACCTCGGCTTCTTGAAGCCACCAAACCTCTATCCTTGGAACTGAGCAGGCCTCTTCTTAGATATGGATTCTCTTTTCTCCCTGACTGACCATTCAATCCTTCGAACAGACTCCACAAATGTGGCAAACCGCTCTCGGTTCTCCAATGCAGAAGCAGGTGTTGTCAGCTCAGCACTCTGGCCTTTCTCAAAACGTCTGATTTGCTCATCATCCGTTGCTGCCATGTGAGGACAAAACCTCAACAGGTCCATGAACTTGGCTTCATACTCGGTGATGTTCATCGATCCTTGGAGCAAGCACTCAAACTGACTGATCTTCTCGTCCAGATACATCTTCCGAAAGTATCTGCTAACGAACTCGCGCTAGAAAACCTCCCAACCGATCACCTCACCGGGTTGCTTCTCATCCTCGATGGTCCACCAGTGACTAGCACTACCCTTCAGAAGGTAGACAGTGTGCTTGACTTTGTTTGCTTCGGGGATGTCGAGGATCCAGAAGGCCTTCTCAAGACCTGTCAGCCACAGATCTGCATCCGCTGGATCAGCCGTCCTAGCATAGTCCGAAGCTCCAACTCGGCGAAGCCACTCAAAGGTCTTCCCAATACCCGATGTTTCACCATGGGGAGCCTGTGCTCTCGGCAGAGGAACTGGCAATCTCTCTACCATGAGATTCATCGTAGCCATCATCTGCCCCATAAGATGTTGGTAGGCATGATTTTTGAGAATGGCTGGGTCAAGTTGGGGGACCTCAGGCACCTGATCTCCATGTGCCTGTCTTTCAGCTCCATCAACTAATGCAGCATCGCTGCTCTCGACAACATGTTCTACATGATTTCCAAACATCTTGGCTTTTTCTTCCACTGAGGGCAGAAGATAATCGTACAAAAATCTGGAAAACTCACAAGAACAGACAAAACCTAGTCCTAAATCCATCTTGGCTTTTTCTTCCACTGAGCGAACCTAGAGCTCTGATACTAAAACTTGTGGCAACACATCCCGCTTTCACACAGACAATGAGGTGCCATGCGAAAACATGCGGAAATCACCATAAACCACTTATTACCAAAAATACGAGTTAATTAAAACCAATTTCAGAAAGCAGATAAACCAAGAAACTATTACATCCAGATCATCATCCTGTAAGAAAATAGGTTATATAAACATTTACAAGTTCTTGACACGTGTCCACCGCTTAACAGATCAACTGTCTGTTCATCACATGAGTTCATCACCTATTTAAATACATAACGGGCCACGTCTGGCCAACAACAGGATATACAAAGCTTCATCAGCTAGACATCGTGAAACAACATCAAAACACCTCCGAGGACGTGAGAGTACAGGAATGACTCTAGGACTCTACTACAAAACAACTGAAACAACAACATATCCATCTCTTGCCTTCTACTACTCTTCTTACTGCTCGGCCGCAACTCCACGACCACCACCACGTCTAGCGCGAACAACTAAAAAGGTTGTAAACCAGTGGGGTGAGACACACAGTCCCAGTGAGAAACATAACTCCTCGCCGAAACTATAAAACCTCAGAAACATAAAGCAATAACAGCAGGTAACTGATAAAGCGTAGAATAAGAGCAGCATACTGAGCAAGGTGTACGTAAGGCGTATAACCAGGTATTTCTTTATGGAACATGATTGACAAGATAAGATTTATAAGATCTTACCTCATAACATAAGGAGCGTATAAGTAATTGCAAGGTATAACAAGATTAACTATACAAGCAAGGCCTCAACCAATGTTCTGTATTTTTCCTTAAGCAATAAATACTACTCGGCTGGGTTATGTGTTATTATGCCCTGAGGAAGTGAGCCGTACCGCTCAAATCCAACCTTCGGTTGTGAAACCCAAGCCGGTGCCATACAAGGTCAATGGAAGAGCCGGACTCCATGACCTCCCACCTCGTGGTCAGTGCACGAGAACCAAAGCAGGACCACAATCTCATGCTTAAGTGGCCTCAGCCATAGGGTTAGCTCCCGAAGGCTACGCTTTCTCTAGCCCGCCTTGGTACAGGTCTCGGCACTAGTATATCTGAGCCACGGGCCAGTTCACCATGCTCCCTGAGCCATGAACGCATTCATGCTCTATCACACTGAGCCATGGGCCTGTTCACCATGCTCTTACACACAACTTGAGTCTACAACCGAAGTTGCACTCTAACCTCCTCATTTCCGGCTAGGAGAAACCACACATATTCAATAATATGTGCTTCCATGTTAACCCGCAGAAGAACCTGTTTTACCATCACCAGCTACTGACGATGATGGATCTATGGCCAGGGCAACTACATGATATGTTCCACAGTGATTAGTTAGTATATTTTAAACGGATTGTTGGGGCAACCAAGTGGCATCACATACATAACATAACATAAATCTACATTATTGTTACCCCCATCACAAGAAACCACTACCTCATAAGGCATTCTCATCACTTGGGATAACAATCCCTGATCTCATCATCAGAGGATAGCATCTCCATTAGGCACTTTAGCCAAACTCAGGTCCTCAGACCCCAAACACAACATACTGGTGATGCAGATCGTTTCATCAACAAAAGTGACCATCAATGCAGTATTTTTCAAACATATATACCTCATAGACCTTTACTTGTCTATGCATCCACATGAAACACCTGCATGGTTAGTATACACATTCATAAGGATATATGCAGCCAATCCTAGATTAATAGAAGTATCATGCTATCAAACTAAGGGCAACATTGATGATTATACACTTTTATCAAACCTGTGACTATAGACATGGGTCACATCATCATGTGGGGAAACTCATATACTTCTTATCTTATCATTATATATGATTCAAGATGATCATAAACACAGGTAATATAATACTATCAGAGTTACATGTCAGGTTCACATAGGTGCATTCTACTATATCAAACATGTTAAAGGTGCACAAACCATAAACCATAACTCTTAACAATAAGAAAGTGATCGCATGATAAAACCATCATATGGATTTCCGGGTGGAACATGACCCTCACTAGAAGTACCCACTACCCTCACAAGAAGTGCGATGGGCAGGGTGTCCCCACTAGAGGTGGTATCGGGCAGGGTACTTCCCTCACAAAAACATATCGACCTACCATAGCAAGGATATCAGGCTAACACCTAAAGGTATAGCATGCAACCTAGTGTATCATGTACAGGTGTGGCGTGCACTAGGTGTATCGTGCACCATGTCATTCAAGGTACATTGGGCATCAAGCTACTGCCCAAGCTAGGGGTATCGGGCAGGGCACTCAACAAAGCATGTTGCCCGACACACAAGGGTATCGTCCATCACTCATACTCCATCTAGGCACAAAGGTCAGGGGTACAACTCAAACGACAGCAAAGAAAGCATATCGTCCAGCCAGGCTAGTCTCATGCTATCAGCCAACACATAAGGCCAGGGCCAAGGGGTGACGCCCACCACAGAACTAGCTAACAAAGCTCCATAACATCAAGGTGTGACAGCACCAAGCCACCTCCTAGGTTAAGTGTATCGGGCAGGACACTCAACATGGTGTGACACCCGACACACAAGGTCAAGAAACAAGGTGTGACACTCAATACAACCACAACATGTCAACCAAGACTCTAGTCTAAAGAAGGATATCGGGCAGCACCATCCCCAAGCCATATCGTACAAGATACAACCCAACAAGATCATCATCAACCTCAAGCACAAGGGTACCAAACCCTAGATTGATCAAGAAGATCGGCTCACCTCTCAACAACTAAGAGAGAGGGGTTTTGCACAACCTCTATCACAACTCAGGCAACCACAAGGATCAACCCCATCATAGGTCTACACCTATCAAAAGCTCACCTCTCGAATCCATGGTGAGGGAAGGGTGTTGCTCAAACAACTAGAACACAAGATCACCTCTCAACTTAAACAAGAGAGGGGTATTGCCCATATCACTAGGGTTCAAGCTCACTTCTCTAGACCAAGGAGGGAGAGGGGTGTTGCTCAACAAGAAAACCTTAGAACATGGTTCGGCCAACTATGTGCAACTAAGCAAGAAACTAGCAACATACATAACCGATTATGATCATAAGAAACATACAAGAACATAGAAGGTAGTATAGTTAGGGTTAGGAGTTATGTAACCCGCCTTAAGCAAGCTTCAAGCTCCACCTTCGGCCACCACAAGAGGAAGAAGAAGACTCCAAGGGAAAAGATCAGCCACCAAGCTCAAGCAAAAGAAGAGGTGTCGTGCAACCAAGGGGGAGGGGAAACCAAAGAACTAAAGGGATCCTTAGCAAGAGAAAGGGAACACATATACAGAAGAGGATGGAGGAGAAACCAAGGTAAGACAAGGCAAGGTGTCACCCACCTAGGGACACTTGTCCATGGGCAACGCCACCTCCTATCTTGCCTTAAACACATGTCCAAGGCCATTGCCACATGCAAGCATCAAGCACCAAGTGTCCACTAGTGGTGACACAAATGAGGTCAAAGGGGTTAAAGGGGGTCCATGGGTGACACACCCCACCACCATGCCCAACATCACTCCCTGGGCGACACACCTAGGCCGACACAACCATGGCCGACACACCTAGGCCGACACAAGGTCAAGCAAGGCAAGGGCAAGGTTCAAGCAAAGCATATCAAGGCCTAACAAGCTCATCTAAGCCCAAAGCAACTCAAGCAACGAGCCCAACCCTTCCTCTCAACACTAGAGGAAGTAAGGAGAGAGAGAAACACCTCTCAAGGTGACAAACTTGTTCATCAACCCTAGACTTGGGTTAATTGCAAGTAGCACCTCTAGCTCTCAACAAGGCACAAAAAAACCCTAATCACCACTAAAGGTGATTAGCAAGAAACTAAGCACTAGGGTTAAGCAAAGCAAACAGGGTAAGCCCTAAACGGAGGTCAGGGTCCTTACACCCCTCATGGCATCTTGTACTCTAAAATCCAAATGATCGTTCCCTACTCATAGTGTGATAATTCCTTCAACAACATCTATCAGTTCTCTCCCCGTTGCAAGGAAAGGACTTTATGAATGTCATAGGGTATTTGGAGTCTTCAACCGTGTCTATTACCACTATATCACACGGTATGAAAAATCGTCCAACTCTTATTGAAACGTCTTCAACTATCCCCACTGGTCTCGTGAAGGTATGGTCGGCTAACTCGATCCTCATCCCTGTCTTTATCATGTATGTCAACCCAAGCCTTTGGGCTAGAGTCAGGGGCATTAGACTTATGCTTGCCCCCAGGTCAGCTAATCCTTTTCTCTCCACGTTATCTCCAACACAAAAAGGTATAATGAATGCTTTGGGATCTTTCTTTTTGGTAGGTATCTCTGCTTGAACAAAAGAACTGGACATCTTTGCTAACTGGACAGTTTCAACTTGGTCACCTCTTCTTCTTTTTGTAATCAGATCTTTGAAGAACTTTGCATAGGTTGGCATTTCTTCTATTGCATCAAGAAAGGGCACATCCAGGTGAAACTTCTTTACAACTTCCATGAACTTTTCGTACCTCTTCTTCAAGTGTGCTTTTATTAACTTATAGGGGAAAGGGACTCTTGGGGAGTATGGATTTTTCTTTGAAAGAACATCTCCCAGAGGGTTTGAGTCCTTTTTCTCTCCTTCATTCTTCTTTTTGGGTGGTCCTACTTCTTTACCATGGTCAACTTATTCTTTCCTTCTTGATTCTTCTGTTGCCTTTTCATTCTCAGACTGCTACTTAGCACAACTTCTTTCTTCTTCAACGTTGTTGGTATTAGCATTCTCCATTGTTTTCCCAGATTAGAGAGCAGCCATATTGGCAGTCTCGGTATTTGATGGGATCTTTCCTGAAGGATTTTTCATGAGCTCAGCCAGCTGTGCAAGTTGTTGATCTATCTATCTCTGATGAGTTTGCATATCCGACATTTGAGTTTGTGTGTTAGTTAGCACTCCCAAATTTGTTAGAGCACGTTGATCCAGTTGATCATTCACTGACGCTTGCCTCTTTGTGAAGTCGAATAGTTGAGAAATCATGTCATCTTGGTTATTGTCTTTTGCTTGGCTCGGTCTTGGGCCTTGCCCTTGTCCTATCTTGCTCACATTTTTGTTCTGGCTTTGATAGTTGTTTTGGTTCTACTGGTAGTTAGTAGTCTTGTTGTATTGTGTTGGCACCCCTTTCTTCTCAAACCCTGGGGAAGGTTTAGATGAACTACCCAGTTGATGTGTGTTCTCTGTAGCTTCTTTGTTGTTGTAACTAAACCCAGGGTGGTCTTGTCGCTTGAAGTTAACATAGGAGACATTCTGCGTCTCTTCTTTGCTTTCACTTTCATCACTTTCCTTAGGTCGAGTATAGATACAGTTATCAATCACATGCCCTCCTTCTCCATGACCTTCTCAGTATGCTTCTTGCCCTTAGCTCCAGTTTCTTTCAGTTGTTTGACATCAGTTGCTATTTTCTAAATCTGTGTTGTTATCATCTCCAAGGCCTTGGCTTCAATAGACGTTCCTTCAAACCCTACTTTCTTCGTTGACCCCCTATCATTCCTGTCATAGTCTATGCCTGCTTACAATGCAGCCATGTTATCTATTATCTTCATGGTTCTGCTCAGTTTCTTTTCAAGAAAGTCACTGCCAACAGCTGTGTTCAATGAAGTCCTCTTAGTAGGAGTTAGCCCATTATAGAAAGTGGTCACGAGGAACCCCTTACAGTAATTATGGTGTGGGCAATCCCTCTGGTACTCCTGGAAACGTTCCCATGCTTCGTGCAAGTTCTCTCCCAACTTTTGTGTAAAAGAAGTGATATTTTGTATGTTGCAGATAGTCCTCTCGGTAAGATAAAACTTAGTAATAAAGGCATCTGCCAGGGGTCTCCATCCATCTATGGACCGGTAAGGAAGGTTGAGGTACCATGATAAAGCCTTATCTTCAAGAGAGAAGTTGAAGCCTTTATAGTATATTACTTCTTGAGGGACTCCCCTCATCTTGATGGTATCACACATATTTTTAAAGACATCGAGGTGATGGTATGGGTTTTCACTCCTCGAATTCCCATGGAAAGGTTTGTTCTGTATCATTGAGATGTCAGCTGGTTTCAACTCAAAGTTTGCTATGTTGAAGTGTGGGATGACGATCGGGCATCTAGATTCGTTGGCCCTAGTTGCTGCCAGTTCTCTAAGAGTCTTCTCCTCTTCAACATCCTCACTATTGTTGTCCCGACCATCGTTCTCTCGTTCATTGTCATGATGGTTGCGATGGTGCCTTCTTCGATGTCGGTAGCATCATTCCTGGTCACATTGATCTTCTTCATGAAGATCTTCATCTCGACGTTCTTCTTCACGTTGACGACCGTCTGAGTAACAACCATCTCTATCTTTGTCCGATCCAGGCGGTGGTGGGGTGTTATGTTGAATCCTTGTATTCCGCTCATCCCCAGTGAGAATACCATCCATATAAGGCGGCATGGTGACTCAAGGTTAAGGAGCAAAGTTGAATGAGTGTGCTTCCCTGAATAGACCGCACAGTTGAGTTAGTAAAATGGGCATGTTAAAACAAACTATTCTACGCAAACGCTGGGTAGCAGATTGAAGGTTTCTATGCGGTCAAGATTATTACTAAGCTTGAGGCACAGGAGTATAGTGAGTGGACTCAAGTTCTTAACAATGCCATTTTGCCTTGTCCCTGACAATGGCACAAAAAGTTGACCGGCCTAAATCGCACGTCCAAAAAGGAGAGGATCCAGAGTAGTCAGACTCTTAAGATAGTAACCCAACACTCAAGCCCCCACAACTATTATACGGGGTCTGATGTAGTAATCGGGGTCGAACCACAAGGACAAGGTTAGTATGTATTAAGCACGCAGGGTCTCACACTCATATACTCTGGATAACAGATGGTTTAAAAAAGTGTTCCCAAAGGAACGATAGTGCTCAAACCAAAATAAAAGAAATAAACCAAAGATAAAAAGAACAAAGAGTAACAAAAATAAGGTGGAAACAAAGATATGGAAGGAAAATTTGGATTGGGTTTCACATACTAAGACTTCTTACCAACATGCAAACATCACCTCTCCCTCTCATATACTCCCATAAAGACTACAAGCAATCATATAGGTGTCATTTCCTCTCTCTCTCTTTAGATAAGGATAGATCTAAGTCCAAGGACAACCTCTCTTTTGAGATGACTATCCAAAAACTACAAGGAAGAACATATGACCATAAGCTTTAGCATTCCAACATTTTCATGCATTCATACTACTCCATAACATAAGATATTAGTGATACTACTCTTTCGAGGTACCAAAAATCAAACATCACAAGATGGAAGCTAATCATATGAGTCAAGCATTAAAACTGGTGCATGGAGATAATCTTGACAAGAGTATATATATATTCAAAAAGGAGAGACAATATACATGTTGGGAGAGCCTTAGTGGCTACTCCAAACCCAAGTTAAGCATTTATCCACACATGTTTATGGGAAGCATAACGAAATCACAAAATGATAGATACATCAAGTTCCACGAAGAGATGAGGGAAGTACAGCGAGATGGAAGTGATATATCTAGACATAGAGAGAAGAACATGATACAACACAATACATCTTTAGATCCAGATCTAGGAGGTCAATGGCATGGATGTTCTCCTTCTCTCAAAGAATATGGATCCTTCAATCTTCTCTCTCCTCATCTTCCACCTTTGTAGATCCAAGACTGATTGGATGGATGGGAATGAGTCTGGAAAATGGCAGCACTTTGTGGTCCTTTTAGATCTGATGATTTGACAAGATGTGTAGGTGGTCTATTTATAGGCGTGCTCCACCGACTTAACTCCTCAACCGCAGTTGAGGTTTGGTCTTGGTCAAAGCCTAATCATGGCTGAGGCTCTACTGCCATCCTCTCCTCGGTCGAGGTTGGTTAAGTCACCTTCTTGATCGCGGCTTGGATGTTGAATCCTTTGGTCAGCCTGCGGTCTAAAGCTCGGTCGCGGGCTTCATGTCATGGGTGTGTGGACCGGGGGTGATAAGAGCATGAGGCACCGTAGGTGTGAGGGGTCATGGTTGTGAGGCATTGAGGTGATTCTTGGAGGCCTCAGCCGCTGTGGGGTGGGCCCTAATGGTCGAATGGGCCACAGTCGAGGTGTCAACTATGACCTTGGCTTGATGTGACCCTGCAACCATGGAAAGATTGTGTAAGTGAGATACTTGGCATAAAGTGCTAAAATAAGTGGAGAAATATATAAAAGGTATGCTAGGGAAGGTATAAAATATATGCGAGAAGTGTATAAAATGAGGTGTTATCATCTAGGAAAGCCATAAACCTTCATCATCCTGGAGGACCATCAACTGACAACTGACGATGTGTTGGTCCTCACTAACCAATGAAGAAGCAAACACCAACAACTGATAATGCTACCACTATCATCTACCAATGATCCTAAAATTCATCCATGATTAACCAATAATAGATAAATAGATCATCAAATAATGATTTTCCATCTACATCAATTTATGAAAAAGTTGAGTAGTCAACTGATGGTTCTCCTTACTCCTAGATTGATGAAGGATCTCCTCAACGATGGCCACATTGTTTCATCAAGAAATGGAAGTACATCTTCCATTAGTTGATAGAACCTTAGTACAACCACCAAAGAGAGTCTTTCCTCTGTGGCATGAACATGTTATAGACCATCATCAACTGATGAACATCCAATGGCATCTTTTCTCACAAGATTAGTCAAGTGTGCAGTCCAAGGCAAGTGCCCAAAATCTTGTGGCAGAACTAAAGCCTCTAAGACCATGTTCCTATAGCACACCACCAATCTCTATAGATAGGGGCCCAATACTTTGAAATATGGTATCTCTTCTTTGAGTATCATGAAGTGCTGCCAAATTGGGGATAGAATATTGACTTTCATCGATTAACAAGGGAAAAGGTCCATGTCTTATTAGTTCCCATCATCAAGAGACATCTACTGCCTGATTTTGAGAGAAGGAAGGTTGGAGAGTCCTCCCCTCCATCATCCTCTCCATTGACTCTGAAGCAGAGGTCTACATTGACATTCAATATCTAATGAACATCATCCTATTTTGTCATCTCCATCTTTCTTACTTTGTTTTATACCCATTTCCTACTATACTTGTGATATACCCTTTGTTACATGTAAATCACCATGTTGTTATCAAGAGTGGAATATAAAAACAATTGACATTTTCTTACAAAATATGCTAAGGTAATAGAATGGGTACAAGTGTTTACATGTTGGCGAGTGTGCTTGGTTAGTGAATCCAGAATAAAGTTTAATTTAAAATATTTTAACATAGAAAAAAAATGTTGCTTTTTTCATTTGATGACGTTATTTCTATTCTTATTATTGTTGCTTTTTTCATTTGATGACGTTATTTCTGTTCTTATTACCTATTCTTATTTTAGTTTACTTGTCACTTAGTTCCATAAGGAACACTCATTTACCAATTTAATCAACCTAACTAAGTGAAGATCCAAGGTCCTAATGGCTTGTCACCCCTTTTCCATGTGTTCAACCCTTCTTACTGCTTTGAGCCCTATATTATCATAGTGGGAATCCTAAGATATCATGATATAATTTAAAGTATGATCCTTAAGATCCCTCTCAATTATCTTTGTATTATGGACACAAGTTTGAGAGAAGATTGTGCAACTTCATAGAGACCCTAGAATTGTAACTGAAATACTAGGAGTCCTCCCCTATAGAAATATGTTTCCTTATTCTGATGTCCCACTGAAAGAAAATGTGTTTCATGATTCATTTTCTCTTCTAGTGAACTTTTTTTTTATATAGATGGTGACTAAAAGAATGTGGGATCTTGGGTAATCAATCGGTGCCTTGTCATGCTTCCTAGTCTTATAACTTCCCAATTTTTTTTTACCAAAAAGTAAAATGATCTTAAAAGGAATCATTAGACTACCCACATCCACAAGGTGCACATGTATCAAATCAATAAACACTCCATGGTTAGATGTGCAAAGCCTAAAGAACTGTGAGGATGCATGACCTATCGAGAAGTTTTCTTGGGTTGTACATAACTGAGGAAAAATCATTAGGCCAGTAATAGTTCTAGGTAACATTACTGAATGCTACTAGAACCATAGACTGTGCCCTTCATGTTTATAAATTTTATTAGAGCTAGTTCCCCTCTAGTAGGTGTGGGTTCTACTTGGGCATGTGACAATACAATCTTGACATGTTTGAGTCCAACTTGTGGAAAGTAGGGTTGTAAATGGGTACGGGTAGACCCACAGATCCGCAAATCTGGACCCTTTAAAGACCCTTCGTGGGTCTAAATTCTTGTACCCACATACCCTTGGACCCACATATAAGCGGGTCCAATGATGGGTATGCTTAGACCCAGACCCGCTAGACTCGCATACCCGCTATACATAAATAACTACTTAGATAATATGGTATTTATATCATACTTTCCTAGTCTAACTAATATAATACTTTTGATTATGTCCCACTTTAATTTTAATAAGGTTGAGAGTAGTCATCAAATAGAGAATTAACTATTCTAATTTCAATCATGAGCAACATATGTAAACTTAAAATCAAAATAGCTATAAGATAAGCTACATAATTAAAACATTATGATGATGACTACAAATATGATACAAACCAACTCAAGTAATCTTCAATCGACAAAGTTATTTAATATAACTATTGCATGTTAATGTACTATATGATAGAAATATCTTGTAGTATTAATATAAATGTAACATAATTGTAATGTTCTTACAATAACAACATGATGTTCTATATAGAACTGCTTACCCGCATACCCACACCGCAAACCTGCTATTAATGTGGGTATGTGTATGGTGCGGGTCTAGATTTTTTATTATGCGGGTCTAGAACTGAAACCGGACCCACTAAATTAGATGGATATGGGTATGGGTATGGCCTTACCCACACCGTACCCGCACCGTTTACACCCCTAGTGGAAAGGGATATCTACTTTGAAGCAAGATGTAGTCATCCTTACACTAGTAGTCATAAACTAGATCTAGGTGTAGAAGGACCATTATAGGTGTGTAATAAAATAAGAAAGATATTGTTATAATGTAAAGTAAATCGTTGATGAGGATGTCAAGTGTCTAAGTGGAGGATATTTTAATCTCCCAGAATTTGGGGCCTCGGGTAAAATGATCTTAGAAGAAATGGCTTGACTACCCCTATCAAATTGGTGCAGCTCCATTTTTAGGTATCATGTTAATAGGTGCTTTGTGGTTAAGCATGCTCACACCATTATAGTACTAGTATGGAAGACATATCAACAACATTTATTAGGTTGTGTGTGAGTGGTGAAAAAGCATGCAAAGGAGGCTAATGTTGGTCTCTGGGACTAATATTCATCCCCATAACACTACAAGGCCTTGGATTGTGATACAAGAAATTTATGGGGCTCTTGTGAGTCTAGTACTCACATTTGATGAAGATATCTCTCTTGATCCTCTTTGCAACCTTTAGTCAGATATCAAACTTACCCTTGATCCAAGATGAGCCATCCCCTCATTCACATAAAGTATCAACTTATCCTCTATGTTTTAGATCATATCATCATCTATGGTGGATAGCGAGGCATTATCTCAAGAGGTCCATGAATTGGACTTTCTACTCCATTCACATTCATGAACTTATAACATAGGTGCTCAAATTGAGTAATCTTGTGCTTGTCCCAGGAAGGAGGAATGTATATATCCTTGATATTCACATGAATGTTTTCCCCCATTAACTACTCTTTTATACTCTTTTCATTTTCTTAAACTCAATTAGTAGCTAGCACCTCACATAATAAAATTAGCATTGTGTATCTTTTTTCTTCTTTGATGACAAACATATAAAAATTATCTAACTACTCATTCACTTATCTATGTTATTTTAATCTGCTATCCCAAAAAATTCCATGATTTGCATCCACTCTCTAAATCCTTCCTAATAGATCAAAAGACTATGTTATCACTCTAGGATTACAGACTTGGTTAGAACAACTCTCTCCATCATAAATTACAACATCTCCTCTAAAACCTAAATGGGATCGAGAACAACTTGTGGTGTCTTGATGTATTGAGGCCTCAATAATGAATTCTATCATATCTTGCCTCCTAGACAAAACATTCTCCCGTGCCATATTTCTAGATAGATCCACATGTCTGTTGGGAAATGTGGCTACGGAGCAGGTAGCAGAATTTAAAATTTTATCTACCATCTTTCCATAATCAGTAGATCACGTCAATAACTATAATGTAGGAAGGATGGTTTTAAGTATATACCTGGTTCTGGAGCAAGTCCAGTGACAATCCTCATCATCAAAGATGCACAACTTTTGAATCTTGGTTGCACTAGGACTTGTCTAACTGTTGCACGTCTTAGACTATACCATGGACTACAGTCACAAACTTCATCTTCTTTAGCAGCCCCTCTTATCATGGACTGCTGGTTGATGTTGTCCTCCTAGGGTCAGATAACGAACTCCTACCTCTATGGTAGTCCATGTGGACCGCCTAGATCTCCCATCGTCCTACTAGAATTATCAAGAAGGAGTCCTCCCTTCCATTGGTGTACTATTCACCAACTTGCTCCCCCACAAGGACAACTCTCAGTTGTTCTCTCCTGTGGCTATTCCTCCCTTGTCGAGTAGGACTTTTCTGGGCTCTCACAACCAGAGAGGACAAGAATTGTCAGAGAAAATGATTCTCAGTTGTCTGTCTTGTGCTCTGGGAAACCCCCAGTACCCCTCTATTTATAGGGGAGGTTTGGGTCCAGATTCCCAGTCTATGCGAGAGTGGAAGGGAATGGAAGAACTAAATTTTTTACAACAAATCTAGAAATTTTGCAACATGTGTCATCCGAAATGGCCGTTTGGAAAACCCAGACGACTGTCTGGCACACTAGACGATTGTTTCATATTTTTCCAATTGTCCATGAATTTGGCAAATCAATTCCCATCAACGTTAGACATTGATTTCCTTATACAACAAGTATTGCTCAAGAGAAATGAATAGGAAAACATCTAGAACCTTCCCCGACCAAACTGGACCTTATCGTCCATGTGAGACGGCCATTTCGGTCACCCAGACGGTCATCTGGTGACCCGAGTCAAGCCGGTTTGGTTGGGTCAGTTTGTTCCTTAGCCAAATTTAACTCACAACAAGCCTGACTCCCAGACGCCCATCTCAACTTTTGAGACTACCGTTTGGCACTTCTAGATGGTCGTCTCAACACTTGAGATGGGTGTTTGGGGGTGTTGTCAGCCTATTTGTTTCCTGAATGAAATGCCTAAATACTTTAACACTTAATTCAACTGTCATTTGAGATCTGAACTCTTCTTCTAGGTCTAGACCTATGTGTGTGACCCTATAGGTTCCATATTATGTTGGAAATGAATGTCCTAAACAAATTATGAAATCACAAGCATAGAGTGGAGCCTAGTCGCACATCATTGCCACCTAAGTAATTGGAAAAGTTGGGGAACAACTTCAACCTACAATTTGTTTATGGTGTTGTAGTGTTTGTATAGTTCCTTTATCACTGATGTCCAGATTGAACTAGAGGCATGGAGCAGTCACCCCATTATTATTCAATCTTGTTTCTTGAACCAAGAGAAGACTCTCTGAGATATATGTAAGCTCAATATCACATATTGACTCACATATGCATGGCCACACTTTTCTCAGACTCGCTAATCAAGAGCCCGAGGACACCACACTCCAGTAGGAGGGACAAATCCCATATCTATCACTCACAGTCAATCTTCATGTGTCAAAGTCACCCAATCATCACCATAATAACAACCAATGTTTCAGGATTGCATTTGATGATGACAAAGTGTACCCAACAACATGTGTTGAGTGCAATGATTTCAGGTCTAAGAACCACAACCACCACCATCACTTTGAGACCTGACTATGACTTCTGTGAAGATGGCTTCCATGTGTCTGTCTCACGGTGGGTCTGTCTGATACACTGTTCTCTAACATGTATCTATGTGCTTGGTTTGATATTGCCATAGCATGACTAATGAGATTTAGTGATCAACCAACTCACACTATGATCTTATGTGTTATTGCTGTCAATCAATCTTCCACAATAACAACCGATCAGGGACATGTCATACTATAACTAGGCTACATACAAATTTTGAGCTCATTTGGATGAGTGTAAGTCACTCATCTAAGGGCAACAAAATCGACGCGTGAAACTAATTTGAAATGCATAATTTTTGTAGTCTTCATAACATGAGATATACATATGCAAATGTGCTCAAATTCTGCATATGAGTTGTTCACGAGATGTTTAAGAAGATCAATGGATTATATTTTCAAAAAAAATATCACATCATGAAAAACTACTTGAGTGTATTCTGCTCCAGATACACTCGAGTGTATTCTAGCATGACTCTATATATACATACATATATATATATATATATATATACTATTAAAATCCTTATGATCTCACTTCAACAAGGATAATAATTTAAGACATACGTCATGAATAATATTATTCTCTAGACATTTATAATGTACATCTTTATCTCATAACTGAATCAAACAGAATAAATTGGAAGCTTATCTTTTATTAACAATCAAATCATTTTTACATGATATACCATTACAATCATCACATGATTGACTCTCCAGACATACATAGCCAACATTGTCATCATCTATAACAAATGGAGTTTGAAATGTAGTTGTGGTAATAAAGGTCAAAGTAGTAGTAAGTACAGAAGACCCTCATGGGCATCAACAGTTGAAGAATTCTCCCCGTCATTCTTAGAATTTTGTCAAAAAAATCAGTTGTAATTGTTTCAATTTCTAGTGATTTGTAATCAACTGATAAGTGAGACATGGACGGAAATAGAGATTTGAATCATACTAAAAATTATCATAATTCGTTAGTGACACTGAAAATTATGTAACAATCTCAAAAATACTCGTGGAAAACAGTGGACAACAACTACTTATTAACTAAAACAATTAGGAAGGTAGACTTGGATACACAAAGTTAACGTGCTCGTGCGTGTTACGAAAGTCATTCATGAACTCTTGTATATGAAATGTACTTTAGGAATGGTATCATTATCTAAGTTATAAAAGCTACCATGACCAGATTATGTCCTTTGTGGTTTACCTTTTTTATTCATCAACGGGTACTACCTATTAGTCTTTATTTATTAATATTAAAAATAAAATCCCCATTCCCTTGGACGGTTGTCATCTCTTTATTATATAGGAGTTTTACAAAACATATTTATAGAGTATTCTTATCTACATAGAAAATCTCAAGATTTTCCTTCTCTACAAAAATATATTTACATTTATTATAATTAATACATAGTTGCACACTTATATATATATATATTTATTACAATCAATATGTGCATTTATACACTCTTATACACCCCCACAGTCATAGCGCGAGGAGGAATAATGCTTAGACTGGATCTGAAATGTTGGAACAAGAGGTGAGACATGTCTTTTGTAAAAATATCAGCATACTGAAATTCAACAGACACATCTAATACATGAACATGACCAATATACATTTTTTTTCATGCATAAAATGTATATTAAGATCGGCATGCTTGGTGTGTTGGTGTTGATCTGGGTTACTAGATTAATAAATGACATGAATATTATCACAATAAATAACAGTGGCACGACGTAAAGGTATGTGAAGCTCGAGTAGAAGATTACGGAGCCAACATGACTCATCAACAACATTAGCAACACCACAATATTCAGCTTCAGTGCTAGATCAGGACACAATAGCCTGGCATTTAGAGGATCATGTGACCAGATTATCGCCTAAAAGGCACAATAACCAGAAGTAGAGTGTGGAGAATCAGGACAACCACCCCAATCAGCGTCACAATAAACAGTAAGACCGTTGATAGGAGTAGCAGAGAGACGCAAACCATGATCCAAGGTTCCCTAAAGGTAGCATATGATACACTTAAGAGAATGAGAGTGGGGCTCACATGGATCATACATAAAAAGGCACACTTGTTGGACAACATAAGAAATATCTGGCCTGGTAAATGTAAGACAATAAAGGGCACCTACCAAACTACGATATAAAGTAGGATTAGATATAGAGGATCCAGAAGTGGCACTAAGCTTAGATTGGATATCAATAGGATTAGAAACTGGATTACATAAGGACATAGAAGAACATGCGAGAATATCTTGAGCATAATTCCATTGAGATAGAAAAAGACCTTGAGCATCACGAGTAACAAAAATAATCAAAAAAAGATGTAGAGTACCCAGATCTGACATGGCAAACTCCTGTTCAAGAAGGTCTATGGTACAAAGCAGGAAGATATCTGAAGAAGCAACTAAAACAATGTCATCCACATATAATAATAAATAAGATGTATCTTTACCTTGTCAGTAAATGAAGAGGGATGAATTACAAGTACTGCTTCAAAATACCAACCGTGTAATATAAGTTGAAAATTGTTGATACCATGCATGAGTTGTTTCAGGTCATATAGAGATTTACGTAATAAGAAGATATGTTGATGATTGGATGGATCTATAAATCTAGGAGGTTGTTGTATGTAGACAGTCTCATTTGAGTCACCATGTAGGAATGCATTCTTGACATCAAACTGATGAATAGGCTAAGAACGAGAAATAGTAATACTTAAGAC